>JARHVA010000006.1:13040000-13655000 GCA_037957365.1 Torreya grandis
CACTCCCCTATCAATTTAGTCACTTGACCCTATAAGATGGCCACCTACCCCTATAAAGTTGTTACCTATGCATGGGCCTAGTCTCTCTCCACTATTACTCTTCCTACCTAACCCTGAAGAGTTGTAACCTACCCCTATAACATAGATATCTAGGCTTGAACTACTAATAGTGCTTTTACCACTAATGGGACCCCCTACACTAGCCCCTATCTCTGATCTATATTCCATTGAGTCCCTATCACCATCTCTAAAACCAAAATTCATTGCAATATATATACCCTAAAACCATGTAGGGTAGTTGGGTGTCATCCCTACATCATCACCTCCCCTCAATGATAGCTCCTCAAAATCTAAAACCTCATCCTATTGTTATGGCTTTAGAAGTGAATACTTTGAATCCATCCTCGTATACCATATAAAATTAGGAAGGATCTGTTGTATCGATCTAAACTATCACTATACCCTCTCAAATGGGATATGCTTAGTCTCTCCCTCTCATCTCTTGTAAACCCACCTCTAGCTCTATAAAGATATCATATGATGCTGGTAGCCCTCCCATATAAACCACTCCCTATATGGCCTCCATACTATGTCTCTATCCACTAAACCCTCTAGTGCCTCTCTAAACTAGTTTAGGTCATGTGTACTACTACCTACCCCTATCATGGCCCTATCTCTCCTCCATCAATAAAAATCAACCCTATAATACATTGGTAAATACCCCTCAGCTGGTAAACTCAATGGCTCTAGTACTTGTATGTGCTCATAAGACTAATAGTGTAATACAAATCCCACATTGATGCCATACCATTTGTGTGCTCAAAAGCCCCACAATTCTTTTTATATCTTCACCAATAATACCTGTGCCCATCCAAACAAAACTCTAACTAGAAATAACTATACCAACACCCCCAATAACACACCAATGTTTCTCCCTCTGACTGAATATGACAATGCATAACAAGTAACTACTAATTGTAATATGTTCAACAAGTGTCTATTCCTTGGGGATCTTTATCATCTCCATACTAAACCCTTTAGAATGTCACTAAACCCTATAAAATGGAACTATGTGTCACTTTATCATCTCCAAACAACATTTGTATACACTCATCCATTTCATCCCCCTCAATATGGTAGATGGGATCACCCCAAATAGGTAGATATGTAATCTGATGCACATCCTCTAATAAGATGCTCATCTCCCATATCAATAAATAAAAGGTGTTAGTCATCAGATCCAATCTCTCATTGAGGGTGACTATCATCTTGACATATCTTGGGAAGCATTGGTAATACTGCATCACTATAAAACCCACTATTTCCATGTTTTGCCAGTCATCCACTAACATGGCATCCCTCACCTTTGTAAAGATCTCAGGCACTCAATCTCATAGCTAGATTTGCTCTCATGCCTAAAAAATAATTATATGAAGAATTATGTAAAAACCTATCCTTATGAACATGACAACTAAAAAAATCAATTCTTTTCTCTCTTTTATCCCCCTAGTTGGTCCGAGTAAACTTCTACCCTACCTCTTTACTATCCTCTACACCACAACAATATTTAAATCACCTACCCACCTTTTATACACCCTATAAGATTCTTAATCTTGGAACAACCATTTACATCTCTAAGCATTTTCCCTATCCTTATTCCTAGAAACAACTATATATCTTTTCCCCAAACAAATATTTATTCAACTATTTAAAACAACTAGTTATTCCTATAAACGCTTATTTAAAACCCACCTATAAATCTTTTTCCCCATGCTCTCTTTATCTAATAAAAACCTAACCCCCCTTTTTTATCATTATTGGTTATTCTAACCATCGATGGTTGGGTCAACCACCAACAATCACCTATAGGTAAACCTTAGCTATGAGTTTCAACCCCCCAACCTCCCCAAAACACCAAAAAACACACCAAAGACCTCCCTCCCATGCATTTTTTCTCACTTCCTCACCCAATCAACCCCTTGCTAAGTTTTATAACCACCCCCATCTTTTTATCCCCACACAGTTCACAAAAACCATCACCCTATGTAAACCCTAGGTTTTCAATTCCCACACACAAACAATAGGTAACACTTAAATTTAATCTTTCTTTTCTATTATCATTTTATTCTATCAATTTAATAAATAATACCCATCTCATTCCATGATCGATGGTGCCTCCTCAAACCATGCCCTTCCACTGGTGCATCACCTGGATCCATCTCCACCACAATCTCACTTTCCAAACACCAATCTTGTCTTAACACCTCACCCCACTCCTATAAATCCCTTTCACTCTTCATATGAAGTAACCCACAAAATGACAGTACTTAGTGAATTTTGAATAAATAACAATAATGACTTTTCTTCACCATCATTTTTGCTTTTGTCATCATTTTAGGGTTTTGGGGTACTAACTATCAATGGTTTCCCAAACCATTGATGATTAACCCTATTTATATATGGTTATATAACCATCACTAATTGACCTTTACCATCGATGGTCACATATCCATTAAAAGTTGGAGTTTACCCCTTTTATTTTTAAAGACCACCCTCCACATTTACCATTCAAAAATTTCCTCTTCTTCACCTTAACCTGACCTTGACCATACCCAAATGGGGCAACTTATTTCCCCTACACTCAAAATTATTTGGGAGCCACCCTCTCCTTGACCAAGAACTACATTTGGCTTGAATTCCATATTTGATGTATTTTCTATGGGACTATGTAGGTAGTGTTCTCTTATCTTATGCATTAGGAGTAAGCTCATCCACACCCCCTACCCAACTACCCATTTTCTCACTTCTATTGTGATGTTGGCCCCTCTTTTAGAAAAAACCTATTCATCCACCTTGTGACAACCTTGCTTTGGTCATTATTGACCGCTTCAAACAATTTGGCCTTGTTGCATTTTTTTACACCATCTCATGCACAACCCAACCATTTATGTTTTTCTCAAGAGAAATTCCTACCCTAGATACTTGAGTAAACACTGACCTTTTCTAGGACATTTGATATGCATACTTTGATTAGCTATGACCAATGTTGGGGACTAGTTACCTTATCCCTTCTTATAGAACTCACACTTCTTATTATCAACATTGGCCATTTTGTGTCTTCACATGATTTTTTACCCTTAGTGTCTCATCACACCTTGTGCATGTATTTTTGTTTTAGTAACTAAACCTTATTTAATTTTATCAAACTATGACCCACATTATGTATTAACTCATCAACTCCTAGTTTGAGGGGGAATATCCTCCTCCCATACTTAGGGCAATTAACTTTAAACTGTCAACCTTTCATTTTTGTTCTATGGCTTACTGACTTAAACTCATATAATAAAAAGGGTCAAAATTTAGTCACCTAAAAATTTCCCCTTGAATTTTTTTAGTATCACATCCCCTTGGACCTATTCTTGACCATTAGTTAAATATCTACCTAGTTAGCTCACCCTTTATACCTAGCCACCAAACATTTTAACGTGCTCCCCTTGACTCTTTTTAACCCTTTTCACACCAAGGGATAGACCATCAATGAGCAACCTAACCATCTATGATTACCCTAACCATCGATGGTTATGTCTCCACTCCTATAAAACAAAAATCATCCAGCTATGGATGAGCTTGCATGGGAGAAATAGAAACTTTCCCATGCACATTTCGCAGTTGTCTTTCAAAATGAGCATCTTTATCCTCCCAAATTAGCAACTTTCCCTCAAAGCTTCCCTCTTCACTTAGAATTTTTTTCTAGAAATGTAAGGATCTTTGGAGAGTTATGGATCAAAAATTTTGCATATCCAAGCTCTCTTATTTTCTTTGTGCAAGCATCTGATGTCTCAAAAATCTATTTATGTGATTTTCAAAAGTCAAAGTACCATTAAACTACTCAAATATCTTCATCACTTAGCTATTAAATATTTAACATAACAAAGGTCATTCTTCCCTAGCCAAAGAAGGAGTTCTCACTTTGTTTGGTCATCAATGGGAACAATGCTTACTAGGTACATACCATTTATCTCTTGTTTTTCCCCTCTTTTTAAATTAAAAAAAAATCAAGCAAGAAAAAGTAAGGAAATAGATGGATTGATCACATACATCCTCATCATCTCTCTAATTTTCTAAACATCCTTATTTCCCATCATTAATCCAATCCTATCAACTCATTTGACTAAACACCCAATATTTTATCCTCATCTCATCATTTAAATCATATACTCTAATTACTAACATCATCCCCTAATCACTAATCATCATCATCTTCATCCTCTAATCCACCAATAGTCCTTTATACTTGAATTAGGATTATATCATCTCGAGGTCTCCTAAGACTATTTAAGTAGTACTTGGCCACTTTTTAGTGCCTATGGATAGCTCAACCACTTTTATCCTCTTTATCCATTATTCATCATCACATATCTCTTATCCATCATCATCGTCCATTATTACATCAATAAAATCCTTGAGCTATGAATCATTTATAAATTAGTTTATTGATCAATCACCATCTCTACAATCATCCTTATGATATTTTCATCAATTTCCCACACCTATGAATTGGGCCCAAATTCACAACATCCATCTATTCTACCATCAATTATCCATCATCATTGATTGGTCAGTCTATCATCTATCACATGTGTCCTTGCAAGGGGAATCATCATTATTAATCATATTGAGGATCATTAATTTGATGTAATGTAGTCCAATTTTTTCCCTTCATATTTTTGTTACTTGATCATATCATCCCTGTCATCCCCTTCATAAATAGATTGAATTTAGCTTAGAGCCACACCCATCATTAATTTATCAAATCAGCATCTTATCCTAGCCTATATCTCTCCATTCCATGCATCCTTACTTGGGATACATCAAAATATTATGGCATTTTAATCCTATCATCATCATGTTATAGTTAATTCCCTCTTGGTATGTGTCGACAACTATGATAAAGTCATCTCTACTCCCTATGCATATGTCTTTACCAAGGGCATCATCAATATGTAGCTCATTTCTCAAAGTTTAATTCATCTTATTCATCTTATTTCACACATTTGGCATCCCATCCCTTTTAACACCTATCTCATCTCACATAATTTCTTATTTTAAGTGGCCATCCATCTCATTCTTCCCCACATGTCCCCTCATCCAAGTCCTTATCCTAATCCTAATCTAAGTCCTTGAATCCATATCCACATCCATATCTTTACCGATGTCCTAATCCTAATCATCATTCTATTCCACATACAAGTCCACAATCACATCATGATCATCATAGTCTAACCCATCACCCAATCACTCATCCCATCATTAGACAAGACACAATGACACTCTATGTAGATACTTTTATGTGATACTTGTATGATCTATGTTTTTTGACTTGTTGTCATCATGTCTATATCTTTTTTCTCTTATAGTCTTGAATCATGTCTCTTTTTGTCTATTAGGGAAATTAATGAGGATGTTATGAGGTAACTAAAGCTACCATCATGATTATAAGTTCCCTTGATGATGCAAAGTTCATTTTTTATCCATGCACATTGGCATCATGTCCTTTCGCTCATACTTATATCATGGGGAATATTACCAAGTGCCATATTTATTGGATTACTTAGACTATGATGATCCTTATGAAAAATGTGATGGATTGATCATCTACACCCTTATCATTCATCTAATCATCCCTATTCCCATCATTAATATGATCCTCTTGACTCAATCAACTAACATCCAATCTTTATCCTCATCTCATCATCTAAATCATATCCTTTAATCACTAACATCACCCTTTAATCACTAATCATAATCATCATCATCATATTATCCTCCATAAATTATCATTTATCCTCTATCTATAACTACATCACCCTAAGGTATCCTAATATTATTTAGGCAACACTTGGCTATTTTTCAATGCCAAAGGATAGCTCAGACACTTTTACCTCTATCTACATCATTAGTTGTCACATCTATCTTGTAATTCATCATCCTCAAGTTGATCATCAATAAAAATATTTGATCTATAATTTTAATCATTAATAATTTGGTTTATTTATCAATCACCATCATCATTATCATCTCCTTAATCATTTTGTCAATCATTGGTACCTGTCGATTGGGCTCGACAAATCTCAACATTCATGTTTTCTTAATTTTTCATCCATTATCATTTATTGATCAATTAATCATTAATAATTTATAGTTTCCTCCCTTTATTATGGCATGGTAAGAACCATAACTTTATCATCATCTATCACTCCCTTGCATGTGTCCTTGTTAATGGCATCATCACTATTAATCACATTATGGCTCATAGATTAGATTGTTCCCTTTCATAGCCCACTCAATCATGTCCTTTTATTTTTCATCTCCTTCATCATACCACTCACCTTTAAATTTTATCTAAACCAATCATTAATACTATCAAATCATCATCTTATCCTAGCTTATAATTCTCCCTTAAATGTGTCTTTGTTTAGGATACATCGAAAGCTTGTAGCTTTTTAATCCTATCATCATGTTATAGTTGATTCCCCCTTAAGATGTGTCAACAACCATGATAAATTCATATTTACTCCCTATGCATATTTTTTCTAGGGGTATCATCAATCTATAGTCAATTTCTTAAAGTCAAATTCACATTCTTCATCTTCTATCTCATATTTGGCATCCCATCCCCTTGACTATATATCTCATCTCACCCATCATTTCTTCTTTTAAGTGGCCATCCATCTCATTCTTCCCTACATGTCCCCTTGAGGGGGCATCATATCCACTAACATAATATACTAACATTCATATATGACATGATTTTCTTTGAAAGACCATTACTCCCTATACTTCACTATAATCTCAATGCCCTTTCAAAGAGGGGGAAAATGTATGCATCTAAATCTACTCACTTCCTTCATCATCACTAATATTACTATTAGTTGACAGTAATTCTACTTATCTAATTTATTTCCTTTAATTTCATCCTAATAATCCCCCCTTTTCTAATCATTTATCTAACATCCCCTTCATTACTATTCATCTAATAACCATATTCATATCCCACTTCTTCATTAATCATATTAAATATTCACTATCCCATCCTAACCTATCTTATTTATTATTTGGGAATTTTAAATTCCCAAAGCCCACCTACTTATCTATTCATAGGCTTTCCTATAAGCCTACCCCGTTAGATTCTCTAGAACCCCCTAATCACTCATCGAACCTCTCTCTAATCACCATTAACCCATTATAATGGATTCTATAATTCTCCAATTCTATAATCCTCTCTATTTTCACCCTTCCTCTATATATGCCTCTAAATCTAGAGGATTCCAAAGAATTTCAAATTCCCTGGATAATCCTCAACCATTGATTCCAAAGGTTCAAGATTGAATTCTAACCATTGATTTTTCCCTCTATTTCCTATATAAACAAAGTTACTCCTCCATGGAAACTAAATACAACCTAACTCATGAATCCATAAAGTCTTCATGTCCATATGATCAATCACAACCATCCTTGAATCCATCATTAACATCCTTGATTATGTCAACATAATGTCAAATTTTTGAGTCTAAGGTAATCTCAATCCAATCCTCTTATCTCTTATATATTTTTTTATCTATTTAATCTTGGTTTGGATAAATTATATTTAGGATTAGAATGTTAGTTTGAGTTGTTAATTCATATATTTGCATTTGATTCTAATGGCTCTAGAACTTAGCTAAGTAGTTTACATTTTTAGTGGTCTAAATTGTATAGTTTAATCCATTGTGCTCAAATTACTACTACAAAAACTTTATTTGCTACTAAAACTATCACCAAGTACCATGTTAAAAACCATTTATCAATGCAAGTACATCACATTCAATGTGATTAAATCCAAATTATGTCAAATAGATCTCTAAAATCCTTGACAAATCACTAATGCCAAGTCTCATTAAAACCAAATATAAGCTACTAGCTAACACATACTTTGAACTAATGTTTCAAACCTAAATTTATTAACCAAATCACAATTAGATTTTATTTACTATATTCCTACCACCTTTAGTATTTAAATGTCACAAATATTTTTAGGTACTCTAGACATTAGAACCTTAGATTTTAAGTTTTATGAATATTTTATTTTAAATATAAACAAACCTAAATTCAATGTTATAGCTATGTATATGATTTTAATAAATCAAAACACCCTTACCACATTAGAATTATACAATGTAAATCATGCTACATAACCATTTGATCACATAAATCATCCCATTAATCAGTTTATGCACCAAAATCAATGCTTTTTAAAATTATTACCACTCCAAATTATCTTTATGTTGAAAACATATGATTAGAAGAATCATATTTTTTAGATAAAATTAATTTTTTTAAGTAACCTCACATCTCATCCATATATATTGTATTTTATCATTGTGTTCACTCATGATTTCAAAACCACTCAGTAATGCAAAGTAAAACTTCATTAAACACATTAATCATATTAACATTTAACATAGTAATGAACAATCAAATGAAGATATGAATTAAGAGCCCCACACTAGCAATTTTATATGTTATGATGTGAGTCATCAATATGGTAGAACACCTTGGCTCATTTGAATTTACATAGAAAAATGGGGGTTTCAAAAATAGGCATAACACTAGTGACCTTACTAGCTAATCTTAGTAAATAATATAAGGTAGTAAAAAATGATTGCCTAGTTAAAGATAAATCTCTTGAGAGTGAAATCTAAGTCAAATCATTTTTCAGGAAGCTACATGTGATCCCCTTTAATAATAAAAAATTTAAAAGATGAAGTGTTTAGTTAGCATGGAAAAAAGAATAGGATTGATTTTAAAAAAGAAGTTTAAATTGGATATACAATCAAATACAAAATCATCTAACATAAAATTTAAAAATTAGTGATACCTTCAACACATTAATTAACATCTCACATTAATTTATAAAAAAATAATCTGAAATAATATCATGATGAATATCTTACCATCATTATTTACTTACAGTGATATATTAGCCTCCATTTACTTTGACTTAAATAATATGAATACTTCACTGATGTTACCATTATGATTCATTCACTAGAAAACAAAAATAAAAATAAAACAAGCCAAAAATAAAATTAAAAAACAAATAAAAAGAATAGAAAATAAAAACAAAACAAGGAAAGATCTAATGATTAAAATGTTTCGAATGATGTCCATTGAAAGAGTAACGTAGCCAATTTCCATCCATGTCTTTCAATTGAAAAGCATTTTTTTGAAATATAAAATCAATTTTATATGGTCCCAACCAAAGAGAAAAAGATTTATGATTTTTTTTTTGCATCCTCCTTAGCTTGCAATGTAGTTTACTTAATTTCATCTAAAACTAATAAATCATTAAGCCTTTGTTTAATTAAATTTGTATCTTATAAAAAATATTAGAAAGTAGTTCTAACGAATGAAATTTGTAGTTTTATAGTTAATGTAGATTCAAAACCATAAGCTAACATAAAAAAATAATATCATGTAGTTGCTTTAACAATATTAAAATTAGCCCATAATGATTTTTAAAAATTAATATTTTAATTTATTTTATTATCGCAAACTATCTTCTTCATTATAAAAATCAATTTTTTATTTGTTGATTCAACTTGTTCATTTCCTTGAAGGTAGTATTTTGAAGAATGACTTTATATAATTGAATAATGTCTTAAGAATTTAAAATATTCATTACAAATTAATTAAGGCCTGTTATATGAAATTATCTCATAAGGAAAATCAAACCTAGAGAAAATTTGATTTTTGAAGAAAGAAATGACTTCAGAAGTAATAGAACTTTAAAGTGTTATTACTTCTAGCCATTTCATATAATCTTGTGTTGTAGTTAGAATGTATTGATGTATAATAGAAGATGGATTAATATCATAGATAATGTCTATTACCCATTTAGTGAATGGATTTTTAAGAATAATAGGATTCAAAGGCATTGTTGGTAATCTATCTCTACCAATAAATAATCGGCAAGGCATGCAAGAACGTACTAGTTTATAACATTTTGAAATAACATAGGTCAATAATAACTATCACATAAAATATTATAATATGTAATTTTTTATATAAAGTGATCACCATAAATTCCTTCATGACATCCTCTAATAACCTTCTAGGTTTGATCATGAGTTAGACATCTCAATAATACACCATCTCGATATCTATAAAATAAAGCATTTTCTAATAAACAAAATTTAAAAGCTGGAACTCTTAAAGATATTTTTTGTCTCTTATCCAAATTATTTGGATAGTCTTGATTTTGAAAATAATAAACTAATTTATGGCACCAATCATCTTTAGCCAACAAACAATCTAAGTCCTTCATTTCATGTTCAAACATAAAAAATTTAGAAAAATCAGCAACCTTCATAGACTAAAAAAGGTTTTGCATTCAAGGAATCTTCAACAGATAGAATCAAGACATTAATAGTAGAGGATGCATTCTTAGCTAAATGTTTTGCTAAGTCATTCCTTTTAATATTCTTAGAAGTTTTAAATTCAAGGTCGAATTCTTGGATTCTTAAATTCCACTTTGTTAACCTTCCTTGAATAGTGGGTTACTAAAAAAATAGGATAAGATAGGTACATTGGACATTACTATAACCTTGTTTCCCATTAAAATATAGTAAAATTTAATTAAAGAAGAAAATAATGATAAAAACAAATTTCTAAATACGTGGGTACCTTATTTTCATGTTCTTTAGAACTTAACTCATGTATCTGATAGGTTTTTCATCAATAATTGCATCATTTTATGTAATTACAACATATGCAACTTTGTTTACTGCATTTATGTAAACAACAAAAAATTTAGATAAATTAGATATGATTGGATTTTCTTCAAAAAAATCAGCAAAGTATTTGACTTATCAATAAAATCTGATGTGAACTTACACACAAAATTTATTTTCTTAAAGAAAGACATAAGACTAGATTGGTCTTTACGTAGTTGTGGATTCTTGATTGCTTTAATATGATCAAGATCTAATTAGGTGGATTCTTGATATGACCTAATAACTTACCTTCAGTAACATGAAAAATAAATTTATTTAGATTGAAGGAAATACCATCTCTTCTACATCTTTCAAATACTTCATGAAGATGATCCAAATTTTGTTTCCTCTTTTTAGAATGAACTGTAAGATCATTCAAGTAAACATGAATAGAAATACCTATTAAATCATCAAAATATACATGCATATCTCTTTGAAAAGTTGTACCTACATTCGTGAGACCTAAAGACATTATATTAAAATCAATAGTTCCTATTTGGGTTGTGAAGTTCATTTTATGTCTACACTAATTAACTTTTTCTTCCATTTTACCCTTTTATGTGGAATAATATTTACCTATTGAAGGGGGTTTATCATCCAAATTCCTTTTAACTATGACCAACTCATTGTTAATACTATGAAGGGATTTCAAAATTTATGTATTATTAGAATTTAAACCTATAGTAGGTATATCATTAAATCCAATATGTTTTAACTTCTCATATTCGATACAAAAATTTATAGTTTCATTGTAATCTGTAATATCTTTATCTTCCAAAGCCATTTTACATTTCAAAGATAAAGTATTACAAAAATGTAGTCTACACAATATTTTAATAGGTTTGATCTCATGAGGTATTTTTTTTCAAAATTTAGTAAATCTACTGATAAAATGATAAACAATTTCTCTTGGATCAATGAAAATATCAATTAAATCATTAACCAAGTTTAAATCTTGTTTTGGTTTTCAAAAAAATGTTCTAACCAATATTCAACATCATTCCAAGTATTAAACACACCAGAGGGAAGACTGATAAAAACTTGATATGTTTTTCCCTCTAACATTTGAGAAAAAAATCTAAGGAAGCTTTTTTATTAGCAATACCTAAATTTGCACAAATTAATTTAAAAATATCTAGATGATATTCCCATGATTCACCAAGATTTCCTAAAACCATATAGATATTAAGACCTTTAAAATAAGGGAGTTTACTTAGGTGAGTACCAATATTGATAGGATTTCTATGAATCCAAGGATTCACTAAAGGTTATTCGTCATCATAACATAGTTCATTATGTGTTTCTTTGGCTTTATTTCTATTGGTCTGAAGGCCTTGAATTAAATCCTGAGCCTAACATTGATTTGGCTAAACTAATGGATTCTCATCCTCCATTTGAACAATTAATAGATTAAACTATTGAAGCATATTGATTTAAATTTTAAGTTTTATTAGGGACAATAGGATAAATATTGTCTTTAAGATGAAAAGAATCTAAAATAAAATGAACCTTTGGTTGAGGATTAAAAATCAAAACTTTCTCTCTTTCCTATCGAATTCATTAATTGTCTTCTTGATTACAATCTTATGTCTCACGCAAAATATTTATTATTACTTCATTGATTTTTGCTTCTTCTAATTCCTCATTGATGACTTCAATAATATAAGGTAAATCATAAAGTCTATTATACCATGCAAAATGAGTTATATTTAAATAAAAATCAACTTGGTTGTCAGTAATATCAATCATGGGTTAGATAATAAGAGGAGAACCTCTAATGGTCATAAACAAAATAAAAATAGAAAAAGAAGATAATATTTTTGAAAAAACTCACTAGCAAATTCACCAAAATTGTTGATGATTAAATTAGTTACACCAATGAATAAACCCTTTTGCCTATCATGAAGGTTAAGATGAAATCATAATAGTGTAATAATTAGGATATAAAATGTCTCAAAGGATATAAAACATGTGCAAGGTTTTTTTTATATATTCTGAGAAATAACAAGTGTTTCAAAGATCAACAATACTTTGCTATAATTTATGAAACCATATATCTATTTGAATAAAATGAAGGAAACAAATTATAAAAATATAATCTAAGCTATGTAATTGAGAAAACATATAGATTAGATAGTCTCTTGAAGGAAAGATTTATGTTCATTATAATATATCTCTGTTAAATCAAATTGTCTATAATCTTATGATGTTCATGCTTTGCTTAAAATAAATCAAAAGAAAAGAAACATAAATAATCAAAAGATAAATAAAATAAATGACAATATAAACTAAAGAATTAAATATAAATAACAATTAACATAACTAAACTAATAATTACTTTAAATAAAGATACAATACATAAACAAAACATTTAAGCAAATAAGAAAGAAGAACAACAATAAAGACAAAAGTAACTAAAGTAAACTAACTTTTACTAATCTAAGAAATAAATATAAAACTGAAATATATCTAAGAAAGTAATAAATTAAACAACACTTAAACTCTAAGAAGATAAATAAATTTATTACCTCTAGACTTAAACTATTAAATGAAGATCAAACTAGATTATAAAATCAAATAAACTAAGAACTAAATGAACAACAGATAATCTAACAATTAAAGCTAGAGACTTAAAATTAATAAATAAGAAAACAACTTAAAGAAAATAAATCGTAACTAAATAAAAGAAGAAAAGAATTAACTAATCTAATCTAAATAATAAATAAATCAAAAAATAAAATAAATTAAAATTAAATTAAACAAAATATGAATCTTAAAGAAGAGTCATCTTATCAAAAGTAAAACATATTTTATTGAGAAACAATATTTTAGTACAAAAGTATCTGATATAAAATAAATACAATATGAATGGATCAACAACATATCTCACACAGTGAAGTATTCATAATTATTTGGGCCAAGTAGTTTGGATTATGTTCATATGATTGCAAATATATAATCATCATAAGATATTAAACTTAATAATTTTTAGATAATTGATTTATAAATAAACATGAAATTCAGATATACATGTGCTAATTAAACATGTTACTTATTTGTCAGATAATATGTTATTGATCTATTTACAAGAGTTGTACTATCTTAGAGATGTTTCACAAATAAAAGTATGATGATGAACTATGAAACAATTCATAATCTTCAACAATACCTATGTAATGTTCATTACATTGATATGTCTCTTTGGTATTATTATATAATAATCTCCTCAAGAGACAGTTGAATAATAAGTTATAACTAACTTTAGTTATTTATTAGTTAGTTCTAATTGACTTTTAAATAAAGACAATTAGTTTATAACTTAACTATATTTAAGACTTAAATAAGTCTTTAAATCTAAAAATTGAATATTAGTAGACTAAATAATGACAAAATCTAAATATGTGGGGGCCCTTAGACATTAATACCATTTAAGTAATCAAATTATGTTAAACATAAATATGAAATAAGTAATTTACATAAAATAAATACATCTAACACTAAGTCCATATGCATTAAACCATTTTTAATGATATATGATCGAAATTGAAATATATTTAATGTTATAAAACTTTTAATCATTGTCAAATATCAAAATGAATAAGTATCATCAAGAATTGTAACATGAAAATTATATGAAAGTATTAAAATAATATAACTATAATTCTCCTAGCCATCCACTCATCCTCGATATCAAATAACATCTCAAATAATAGATGTCCTTTATCTATTTGATACTCTGTATAGTTCATTGTCATAGTTGGAAACTTAACCAATTTATTAATACCTTCATTGTCTTCATAATTTTCATCCAATTTCACCTTCTTGACCATTCTAGTAATAATAGGCAATGTTAAAGGGTTGACATCTCACCTCTTCCCTCTTGAAAATCCTACCCTCTCCTGCTCAAGTAGATGCAAAGGAAAATCTACAAGACTCATCTGAGAATAAAATATAAGTGTATTTATAGGCTTAGGAGATGGATTTTTAATATTCAATGGTACAATGGTTCTAGAATGCAATTTGGTTGTCAACTAAAGAAGAACTATTTTGAATAATTTGGACTTATACCCACTAAACTAGAGTGGAGAAAATTTTCACCAAAAATAATTTTCTTATATTCTAAATAAATTGGACTTTTTAAAACCATTTGGGCATAGATATTTTGAATGAATTAGACTATTTTGAATAATGTGGACTTATACCCACTAAAGTGGAGTGGAGAAAATATTCTCCATAAATAAATTTTCTATATTCCAAATAAATTTGAGTGTTTCAAACCTACTGGGCATAGATAATTTTGAATAAATTGGGATATTTTGAATAATATGGACTTATACCCACTAAAGCAAAGCAAAGAGAATTCTTTTCAAAAATAAAATTATTATATTTGAAATAAATTTAACTATTTCAAAACATTTAGGCATAGATCATTTTGAATAAATTGAGCTATTTTGAATAATTTAGTCTTATACCTATAAAGTGGAGTGATTCAAAAAGATTTTCTCTAAAAATTAATTTTGTATATTTTAAATAAATTAGATTATTCCAATCCATTTGAGCATATCTCATTTCAATTAAATTAGTATATTTTAAATAATTTGAACTTATACTTAGTAAAGTGGAGTGTAGAATATTTTATCTATAAATATGTTTTTTATATTCCAAATAAATTAAATTATTTCAAACCATTTGGGAGTAGATCATTTTTAATAGATTGGATTGTTTTGATCTTTGACACCCTTTTAAGCCTTTAGATTGATCATTGATCCTTTTTTGAAGTATCTTCTATTTCTAGGACACATGGCACCATTTGACTAGCCAAATTATGGATGAAAACATAATAAGTAATTAGTTCATCTATGTTATAAAATATCTAGTAAGAATTGTTTGTTATTCATTGGGAAGACCTTCATGAGAAGGTGTTAATAAACTAATGGATCAACTTGGGAAATTTCAAGATAAACCAATATATTTTCAACTTACAAGGGAATTAGCTTTGAAACTTGGACTTGATTCAATACTTTCAAGAAATCTCCAACTATAAATCAAATTGCACTTGAGTAATTCTAAATTAAAATCTATTAATTTGAAATTAATTGAACTACATTTGAAATAATTTAGAATTGATTTGTATAAAATTTATGATAATATTTATTACTCAAATTATAGTTTATAATCAATAAATACACTTGAAAGAATCATAATATGGAAAATTTATTCTAAACACCGGTTCATAGCTATTGACATAGATTTTTTGCTTTCTCCTAAGAATGTGATGATAGATGTCATTTTGATTCTCCAATACTTTTCATCTTTTTGACTTCCATTTCTAGTATATCTACTTGATGTAACATAACTCATTTTCAATTTTTTATTTGTAACATAATTCTAAGAGTTAAAATCAATGAACAACGTGTTGGTAATTGAAAAATTGTCTCGAAAGGTACCTTTAAAAATAACTTCATCAAATTTCTTTATGTTTATATTGAATGACTTAGAATATTTTTTCTCCCAAACAAACATAAAATTTGAACTTGTGTAACCTATGGCTTGAATCAATATCCTCAAATGATTATCCTATATCATTGACCAAATGGCAACATGAGAAAAAGACTATAGTTCCACCTTCAAAATTTACTTGGAACGATCTCGAATGTAGTATGACATATTTTATATTTTATAATATTTTTTTTTCCATATCATCCATTTGTATATATTTGATTTTGTGCACAATAAATAATAGGTCATCCAACCCCAAAATTAATAGTTTTTTAGAAGTCAATATTAGCGCCTCATTTAAAATGTCTGTAATTTGTTAAAAAATAAATGAATCATTTATCAACAATATTATATTATAAGAAACATAACATGGAAATTTTCTAATAATTTTTTTTACATATTACTAAATTGGTCATTGATGCACTTTTGATTTGCATTTCTTATTGTAATATATAAACATAATGCATTTTATTTTATTCTTTTTTTTTTTTTGCATTTCCTTAAATCTTATAAAGATTCATATAAACATATATAAAAATAAATACATGCTTAGGAACATTTTAACTATACTCATTATACATGGATCTACGATTTCTATTGTAGTTTTGTAACATACATATACATATAAATGTATATATTAAATCCTTATAACTTAACCATAACTTTATCATATTCTAAAATGATCCCATTTTGCCATAACTCATTTCTCATAGACGTTGATAAGAATTTAACATTGATCAACCAACATCTATATATTTTTAGTAATAAAAGTATCAGTTGTCCTTATACATACTAATACATATTTATATGTTTTTACAGTCCATCACAACAAGCAAAATAGAATTTACTCTTCTAAACTGAAGTTCACTATCACTAATTTCAAATGTATATACACCTTAATAGTTGAACCCCCTTAATATAATTTTAATAAGACACATTAAATTGAAAAAATTTAAATCAATAGTAATATAATTATTTCTAGCACAATATACTTCATTGTTTTTTATTAATAAAGAACACATGGATACTTTGCATCAAAAGTTTATTGTATTGAAGACATAGTATATCATATATTGTGTTATTTTTAATTGGATAAATTAAACATATAAACAGCATTATAGTGGGTAAATTAAACAAGTAAACAATATTTTAATGGGTAAATACAACAACATTCAAGTCTGCACAATAATAAAATGAACCCACACTTCCAAATCTTAAGCTGATGCAAGTCTATATTTTATTTTCTATAATCTCCTATCCATGAAGAAAAATTTAATTGTAATGTGTTTCAATAAATAAATATAGTTAATATATTCTATAATTATATTAAATTATATAATTACACATTTATTGAAAGGGATTTTCACTTTTTTTTGCCTTTTTGTAGTTTGTATGGGTGCACACTCTTTCATTGAACCTTTGGTTCTTTATTCCCTACAAGGTATTATATAATATAGTAAATAAAAATTATCATCATCAATTGATTTTATATTTTTATTTTAAAAATGTGTCTTGTTGTAAAGTTTTACCTTGTGTTATTTTTTTGAAGGCAACAACCTACAGACCTATGTCATAGGTTGTTGTGTTGGAGACACAAAGTTCTAGAGTTATGTTGTGAATTGTTTTAATTGAGACATAAATAAACGAAGAAATATTGTCAGTATTATAAATAATTGATAAATAAAAAATTATATAGTTAAAAAAATGTGCATGATCTTATCTTACCTTTTTCAACTTGAAATGTATCATATTCATTGATATGATTTTTTATTATTATTGTTTCTTCACTTACGTGTAATGTCATTAGTGTTGCACACTGAAAGATTGCTAAGCTGTTAGGTTTAAAAAATAAAGCATATAGACCAAAAGTTTGTCAAGATATTATATTTGGAAAATGAAAAATTATTATAAAATAAATTAAAAAATTTATGCACCTAGTACTGATTGAAGTAATTTCTCTTGTATTGGTTGCTTTGAATTTTTCAAACAATTTTGAAATTGAACATTGAAAATTGTTTGTTCTTCAGTTTCTGTAATGCAAGATAAATTTCTTTATAATTTTTTACAATCACGTACTAATGTATCTCCTATATATACTCTTAGTGTTGGATATTTGTCAATGATGTCATGGTGATGTCATGGAGGTGTCTTGGTGAGTGGATGAAGTGATTTGATAGTGTAAGTGATAATGACAAAGTGTGCAATGTACTTATCATAGTGTGCTTGAAGTTGGTTTGGTTGATCTTTAGTTTTTGCATGGTTAGAGATGATAATTGTTGAGTGTGAATTTTTTAGGATGTTAAAGGGGTCCTATAAGAGGTTTTCTATTTTTTGGAGAGCTTATGCACATAAGTGGAATTCACCCAGATCATCATTATTCTCATCTAGACATTTTGGGTCCAATGATAGAAAATATGAATAGGTAGTTTGTTGACATCACCATTACTATATGTGGATGAATTAGAGGAAGTTATTAATATGGTTGTGATCATATTAGTCCCTAGTTTTTATGTGCTAATTCTTAGGTTATGCACCTAAGCACAATTAAAGATATGTGAGTGCAAAGTTGGGTTCTGATAGTGTTTTATATGTTCAGATAGAGTTGAGTAAGCATGTTGATGATGTCATAATTTATACACATGAAGGTTTCAAGAGGAAATGGTCACATGGGTTTGTTCAATATTTTACCTAGTTTTTATATGCTAAATCCTAGTTCATGCTCTTAAGTGCAACAAAAGATATGGAAGTATAAAGTTGGGCTCCCAAGTAGTTTAATATTGTTTTTCCATATCCAAATTTACATGAGGCAAAGAATATTTAAGTAAGGATTTTGATGGTATCATATCTCACACATGTGGATGTTTCAAAAGAAGGTGATTAGATGGGTTTACTTAGTTTTATGCCTAGTTAATTTGTGTTAACTTTTAGGTCAAGCACCAAAGTATGTCAAAAGATATGCATGATCAAATTTGGCCTCCCACACAAGTTTTTTACATTGTTATCTCTATGGAAGAAAAATATGAGTGAGAATTTTAATTTCATTATATCTCACACGTGTGAGAGTTTTAGAAGTAGTTTGTCATATGGTTGGATTCTCCTATGTGAGGAGATTATACGGTCCAAATTTGAGAACATGTGAGTGAACAAGGTAAAATATATGATTGTGCAAAGTTGGCCTTCCTAGGTAGATAAGTAAGGTTCCCATACTTAGTCGAATTTGTACAAGTTAAATTTTGAGCAACATTGATAGAGTGCATTGCTCTAAAAATTTAAGAAGTAGTGAGATGAGGATAGGTACATGATGTTTAACGCTGAGAAAAAATAAAGATCAAGATTCTTCCAAGAATCAACAGTAAGTGGGTGATCATAAAAATAGAGATAAATGGTGCATATTAAATTCAAGAGGTCAAAATGATAGTTTTTTAGCATTGGTAAAGACTGAGCTGTATCAGTAGATCAATAGAGTATTTTGAGTCAAAGTTTCCACATTACATAAGATTAGGTTAACATGTTCAAGGTTTAATGTTTGAGCATTGGCACCTATGTGTCAAAGTTTAGAAAATATCAATGGTGTGAGATTGATATAAATCTAAGAGGACATGATATGTGATCTTAGCATTCAAATTTTAATTGTGACCGTTTGCATTTGAATATTTGACTTTGCAAAGGAAAAAACTAGTGTTCTATATTTTGGCTATATCTTTTGATCTAACATGAATTTTCTTATTTTTAAAAATTGAAGTTATATATGACTCTAAGGCACATATAAAAATATGGATTTTAATATTTGGAAGTGTGTACATATAAATATATTGATCTCCAAAGTTTAATATGTGTTTGTGCATGTTTTATAAGTAACCTGATAAGGGTAATTGAGCTCATTTTGATGTTGTTTCAATATCTCTTGATGAATTGGCTATTGAAAGATGTTTTAGACTCCATGAGGATGATCTATGTGAATTTATAATTTTTTACCAATAATATGTAGTATTAATAAAGGTTTAGAAGGTGACTATATATTCATTCATGCATGGTGACTATATACATAAAATGTTGTTTGAGTAATTTGTGCTCAAGCAAAAGGGTATTGTGATGGATGTTGGCACTTAAGGAGGACCAATAGATCATGTGGAATGGGTCCATGCATTTTTAAAGTGTTATTATGTTTTATTTTTATTGGATAAGTGTTAAATAGTTGAATGGGTCTCCATAGGACCTAAAGCTAACTTAGGCCTATTTGAAAGTGGGTTGTGCTTAAGTGTGACCCATGTAACATGCCTTAAAGGTGAAGGTATATTTTGTGGCTAACAATGAAATATTTTGGACTTGATAATTAATGAATTCTCTATATATAGTGAAACTAAATGTGTTATTTTCTAGGCTTGTTGTAGGCTTATGGAAGACTTGTGAGAGAGACTTATGCAAGGTGGATATGAGAGTACTGGAGAGAAGGTGAGATAGAGTGTCTAGTTTATGAATTGATGAGAATATCAGATTGATGATTATGTGTGTATAACCTATAGGTCATATTTTTGATGTTAGAAAATTGATCTCACATATTGCAGTTATGTGAAGAGGTCTGAATGTGCATATGAGGATAGTTTAAGTGAAGAAGAAGAGAGATTATGGCATGCCTATGTGAGAGGCTTATATGAGATAAAGATAGAGTTTATGCAAGGGTTAGATAAATATATATCCATCATCAAAATGTTGAATACATCATTTTTAAGGTGGAGGTATTTAAATGAGGGTCTAAAAGACTTGCTCTTCCTTAGGGGTAGTTGTTCCTTGTGAAATGGGTGTTTCACTAAATACCTTTGGTCATGAGGATATGATCAAGGTTTTTTAGTATAAAGGATTTGATCAGTATCTTATTTATAATTTATTATAGGATAGTATTCCATTTGTGTTTTAGGTTTGAGAGTGGGTTTTATTCTCCATGAGGGTTTCTCACAGAAACTATGTGTTATGTGTTTGATCTTGTGTATACATTGACTAAATGAGCTCTCTTGTTAATATTGCTTGATAAAGTTGATATATAATGATTGATTAATAATTTAAAAATGCTATAATTGGAATTGAAATATCTTGGCTCATTGATTCACCCCCTCTTAATGATTGTACCTCTAATAATTGGTATCAGATCAAGTCCATTGATAAAGGCTTAATATCTTAAAGGTGATCCAAAGTACAATATGGGTATGCATCAATGAGGTTTCTCTACTAAGAAAGCATCAATGTTTAATGGATATAATTATGTATTTTGGAGTAAAATTATGAGGACATATATTATGTCTCTAGGGTTTGATGTATGGAAATATATTGTGGATGGTTATGTTATTCCTACTACTCCTCCATCTAGTGTTGCAGACAAGAAGTTGTTTGAGAACAATTCCAAAGCAATGAATGCTATCACTTTTAATCTTTCAGAGACAATAAAATAAAGTAATCCATTATAAATTTGCTAAAGAGATATAAGACAAAATATAGATCATTTATGTAAGATACTCAAAGGTCAAGCTTTCTAAGTTGTCAACTCACAGGTTAATTTGAAAGTCTTAAGATGAAGGAAGAAGATTCTATGGCATCCTTTCTATAGAGAGTTGATGAGATTGTGAACATCATCAAAGGTCTTGGAGATAACCTTGAAGAAGCTACTATTGTTCAAAAAAATTTAAGGTCTTTATCCCCTAATTTTGATCTAAAAGTATCTACTACAGAAGAAAGTCATCACCTTACTCAATTGAATCTAGATCAATTTCATGGCACCTTTATTTCCTATGAGATGAGGAAGAATGATGATATACCACCAAAGAAGGAATCATCATTCAAGACAAACATGAATCCAAAGAAGAAGTTCCAAGGTAAGATATACAAAGAGGATGAAATTTTTGATATAGATGAGGATGAATTGATTGCTTTGATTTCAAGAAAATTGAGAACAAGTTCAAGAAATTATAAAGGTTAATTACCCCTCAAGTGCTTTAATTGTGTTGAGATAGGACATTTTACTAATAAGTTACCTCATAAGTATAAGAAGGATGATGATGAAGAGTATGATAAAAGTCATGATGATGGCAAGAAATCATTCAAGTCAAATAAAATCAAAAAGGGATTCATAAGGTTTAATAATAAGAAAAAGCATTTTAAAGACAAGAAGAGTCTCTACACCAAAGAAGATTGCAGTTCATCAGATGAGAGTGAAGTCAGTGACTCAGAGTATGATCATGAAAATGATGGTCCTACTAAAGATGAAGCCCTATTCATGGTTAAGGAAGGGAATTAATCACATCAAAAGGAGTCTACTTTTAATTATTCAAATGATGATAAAAATGAGATGGACTATGAGACTGCTTTGATAAATGATCTTGAATCATTGAAGATTGAAAATAAGATTAACAAGAAGATGAATGCTCAACTCAAAGACTATGATGATAAATTTAGTATATTTGAGGCAATAATGAATTAATATGCCAAGGAGCATGAAGATATGGTCAAGCATCTTAGTTGTCAATTAGAAATCCTAACTATAAACCTAAAAGATAAATAAGATGAATGTTCAAGGTATGCTTCTAAAAGTATGTCTTTAAAATATGAGTTAGAGAAGTTTAAAAGCAAGGTGAAATCATTTGTCAAGTTTGATAAAATTTATAATGATTTTGATGATCTCCTAAAGATTCAAAAGTTATCTAGTGACAAATCTAGATTGGGTTTAAATGAAGAGCCCAAAAATGCTTTTCAAGTTGACATGAATTTCAATAAGAGAAAGGTGGATCAACCTTTGAAGATAAAGAATCAGACAAAGAATGAAGGTGATGAAATAATGAAGACAAATCAAATTAGATAGCCAAATTCCATGAGGTATGCAAATTTTAATGGTTATTTCTATACTTGTAATTAGTTTAAGCATAGAGATAGAGAATGTAGAATACCTATTAGAAGTAAATTTCCTTGGTACTATTGGGATAATTAGTAAAAAGGTGTGATAAAAGTTGAGTGCTATAGTTGTTATGAATTAGGACACATTGTAAGATTTTATCTAAATCTGGTAAGATAGAATGAACTTCTATAAAAAGGTATGATGTGCTTAAACTATCAAAAGAGAGGACACATTACTAAATTCTAAAAGCAAAGGCCTATAATTAGAATAGGTTCAATCAAGATCCAAGAGTAAAAGGGAAAAGGCAAGTTATCTCATGGAAAATAAAGGTGAGTCATGATGAGTCTATAGGTCTAAGTAATCTATTTTCTATGGTGGAGAATGCTATAAATGTTGAAGAGTGCCAAGGCCTCTCATTGTCTACTCATGTTGAGAATATAGAGACCAAGATCAAGGAGAAGACCAAGGTGTTGGTTGAGGTTAGCTATGAAGTGAGTATGGATCCAAGTGAACATACTATTAATATTTATCAATCTTCATATAGAGAACATCATTTTTCAATACCTAGTGATGAGGTTCCAAGCTATAAGGAATATCCTACAGATAAAAAAGTATGTCATGAATCTATGTTGTCTTCATGTATTGTCAATCCAATCATAGAAAAGAATGTGAATGTTGTAGTGGATGATCATGTTACTTCTCTTAATCCTAATAAGAAGAAGAAATATAATCATTAGATGACCAATGAGTATAATGAATATGAGGAGTTAATGTAAATTCTTGGTTTCACATTATTCTAGGACATTGTGAAATAGTGTGTCTCTACCTATGCTTCTTAGGACACATATTTCTTGTGGAGAAGTAATTTTGTGTTCTCAAGATCTCAATTCCAATATGTATAGAGACTTTTGTTGATCTTAGAAGGTCATTCGTTAAGAGGGAGCATCAAATTCATGAGTTTGCTCCATTGGTTTATGAAAGAAATATAATATAGAGTTAGAATAGGTGGTTCCAAGAGCCTTAATGAGATTGTGAAATATCAATAAAAATTTGATGCTCAAATAAGTCTATACACTTTTTTGTTATGTGTTCTAGGTGATTTCAAGCTTTGAATATCTTTTGTGTGTAACTGGATATTTTTGTTTGCTCTCAGGTTTCCCAATTTGTGCCTAAGAGTATGTAGGTCTTAAAATGGGTCAGTCTATGTTCCCAAAGGTATAGAGGCTCAAATTTGGGTCCATAAGTATGTGATGGGTGTTTCTAGGTGTGTAAAAAGTTTCATAGGTGGACATTGACCAGAAAGAGGTTTGTTGACTCTATTAGTTTTAAGATTTTAGCATTTTGGGATTTGATAGAAAATTGGTCTACCTTATGATTTAAGGTTTAAATATTCTTAATAAGATGAATGGGAAAAATGGGTCTTCAAATCAAGCTTTAGAGAGATCTTAATATTTATGGTTTTCAAATTATTCATGTTCTATCAAGATGGAGGCCTAATTGGAAAGTTAGTTTGTGAAGTAAATATATTACAGAGAATGAGCTAATTATTTTAAATTTATTTTCTTAAGGAGGAATTTGAAAGTGCTTCAAATTTTAATTTTCAAGTCTTGAGTGTGTGTCTACTGAAAGTTGTGGGCTCTACAATTTCTAGATAGGGCTACAAGGAGACTAGACAATCCTAGAGTGAAGAAGAGTGATTTTTTATTTTAGTTTCTCCAAAAGAGAAAGGTATGAGTATTTCAAGGTTAGTTATTATTTTGTTTTAGATTATGTTTCTTAATTAGTGTGTAGCATGAAGTTCTATCTGTGGTTCTTAAGGTGGCTTGAGAGAGAAGGCTAGTAATCCTACATGGTGGTTATTCATGGTGTATGGAGATATGAAGATGATCAAGTGGTGAAATTACTCATAAATCTTAGGGGGAGTCCTTCTCAGATTTTTCTTGGTGAGTTACATTAGATTTCAATTATTTTGTGTATTTCATCTTCATTAGTTATAGTGCTTGGTTGTTAAAGTCATTATTAGCATGGAACAAGAAGAAGGTGTCAAGTCAAAAAGAGGTTGGCTTAAAATATGAGAGAGTTTATCTAATCTTTCTAAGATGGTCCTTTCTTGTTGATAGTCTTTTTAGGTCCTTAGGATAAGTTGGTGCCCACTCTTTCATTATGTCAAATGGGGAGAAAATTCCTATTGTGGGTGTGTTGTCTTGAGTAGAAGGAAGGTGAGATTAATGATGTTTGTTTACATCAATGATAAAGGGGGAGATTTTTGGAAAGTTTTAAATGCTATCATGGTGATGTCATGGAGGTGTCCTAGTTAGTGGATGAAGTTATTTGATAGTGTAAGTGATAATGACAAAGTGTACAATTTGCTTGTCATAAAGTCTTTTCAATTGGCTTGGTTAATCTTGAGTTTTGGCATGGTTAGAAATTATTAAGGATGAGTATGAAGTTTTAATCATATGTAAGTGGTCATATAATAGGTTTTATATGCTTTGGAGAGCTTGTGTGTATTAGTGGAATTCACTTGGATCATCATTGTTCTCATCTAGACATTTTGGGTCTAATGGTAGAAAATATGAGTAAGTAGTTTGCTAACATGACCATTACCACATATGGATGAGTCAAAGGGAGTTGATCATATGGTTTTGATCACATTAGTCCCTAGTTGAAATGTGATAGTTCTCAAGTCATGTGCCTAATCATAATTAAAGATATGTGGGTGTAAAGTTGGGTTCTCAAGTATTTTGATGGTGTTTTCTATGTTCGGATAGAGCTAAATATGCATGTTGATGATGTTAGAATTTGCATGAATGGAGGTTTCAATAAGAAATGGTCATATGGGTTTGTTTAGTATTTTGCCAAATTCTTATGTGTTAAATCCTAGGTCATACATTTAAGCATAAAAAAAGATATACTAGTGCAAAGTTAGCCTCCCAAGTAGTTTGATTTTATTTTCCCATACTTAACCAAATTTACATGAGGCAAGGAAGAGCCAAGTAATAATTTTTATGGTATCATATCTCACACATGTGGATGTTTTAGAATAAGGTGATTGTATGGGTTTATTTAGTTGATGCCTAGTTGATTTGTTCTAACTTTCAAGTCAAGCATTAAAGCATGTCAAAAGATATGCATGTTCAAAGTTGGCCTCTTAAACAAGTTTTTGACATTGTTAGCTCTGTCGTAGAAAAATATGAGTGATAATTTTAATGTCATTATATCTCACATGTGTGAGAGTTATAAGATAAATTAATCACATGGTTGGATTCTCCTATGTGAGGAGATCATATGGTCCAAATTTGAGAACATGCAAGTGAGAAAGTTAAAAGATATGACTATGAAAAGTTGACCTTCTAGGTAGATAATCAAGGTTCCCATAGTCAAATTTACACAATTTAGAGTTCAAGCAACATTGATAAAGTATGTTTCTCTAATAAGTTAGGAAGAAAAATATGATGACTAGTACATGATGTCTAATGTTGAGCAAAGATAAAGATCGATCTTCTTCTAAGCATCAACAATGAGTAGATGATCACATAGATAGAGATTAATGGTGCATATTAAATTTAAGAGGTTAAAGTGATAGTTTTTTAGTATTGGTAAAGAATGAGCTACATATAGGATATTGATGGAGCATGTTGAGTCTAAGTTTCTAGATTGCACGAGATGAGGTCAACATGTTCAAGGTTTAAAATTTGAGCATTGACACCTATGTGTTAAAGTTAAAATAAGATCAGAGATATGAGATTGATCTAAATATGAGAGGACATGATATGTGAGCTTGGTTTTCGAAGTTTAACTGTGACCATTTGCATTTGAATATTTGAATTTGAAAAGGAAAAAAATAGTGTTTTGTATTTTGGATATATCTTTTGATCTAGGATGAATTTGCTCAAGATGTAAAATCTAAGTTATAAAAGACTCTAAGGCACACTATAAATATGGATTTGGAGATTTGTAATTGTGTACAAATAAAGATATTGAGATCCAAAGTTGACTATGTGTTTGTGGATGTTTTACAAGTAATCTGAGAAGGGTAACTGATCTCATTTTGATGTTATTTTGATATATCTTAATGAATTAGCTATTGGTTCATGTTTTAGACTCCATGAGGATTATCTTTGTGCATTTATAATGTTTGATCAATCATATGTATTATGAACAAAGTTTTATAAGGTGACTATATATTCATTCATGGTAACTATATGCATAGAATGTTATTTGGACAATTTATGCTTAAGTAGAAGGGTATTTTGTTGGATGTTGGAACTTAAGGAGGACCTATAGATCATGTTTAATGGTTCTATGCATTTGTAAAGTGTTATTACTTTTTATTTTTCTTGAATAAGTGTCAAAGAGCTGAATGGGTCTCCATAGGACCTAAAAGTGACTTAGGCTTATTTAAAAATGGATTGTGCTAAAGTGTGAGCCATGTGAGATGCCTTAAGGGTGAAGGTATTTTTTGTGGCTGAAAAGGAAATATTTTGGACTTGATAATTCATGAATTCTCTATATATAGTGAAACCAAGTGTGTTGGTTTCTAGTCTTGTTGTAGGGTTATGGAAGACTTATGAGAGAGACTTATATAGACACTGAAAATATGTACACCATAATTATGAATGTCAAATTAGCCCTTAACCACCTTAGAAAACTCTTATGACCAATCTAACCTTATAAAACCTAATTAATCTCACCTATAATTAGTTTAATTTAACTATTTTAACTTTGCCTTTTAGCCTTTTTTTCCCCTCTGCACTTGATCATCGATAGTCATGGTAACTATCGATAGTCACCCTAACCATCGACAGTCAGGGGGTACCTCCTGATCCAAAACCATGTAAAGCTACCCACCTTGATTTTCTAATTATAACCCATATAATTATATTTGTGATCCATTACATGGAGAAGTTAAATTTAGAAGGCCTAGTTCATGTGCTATTGTAACTCTCTCACCTTGCCTATAAGAGAGAGGGGCAAAGAGGTGAAGATTCATCTATAATTAGAATTAAGAGCTTGTGTATCTAAGAGTTTTTTATTATATTTCAGCCACTATCATCAAACTAGAAATTCAACAATCATATCAAAGAGTCAACTTTCCACTACCTCTCCACCAAGTTCTTAGGTACTATTACTCGACTAGAATCATGCTAGATTCCACCAATAGATCAACTACCTCAACCATCCACTCAATCAACTTATATTAAGATGATTACTTATTTATTATCATTAATTTACTTTATTTCCATTTTGTAATAAATATAATACCTACCCATCACTTAGAATCCATCTTTTAGATCTCATTAATTAGCAATTTATCAACCCAAATCCTCACACAGTAATTGTTAATAGTTATGTTAACCACCAATGGTTAGCTTACCCATTTATGGTCACCTCAACCATAAATGATCATCCCAACCACAAATGGTCACTATAGCATTAAAACTAACAATCTAATTTCACCTATCTACAACCAATCAAACCTAATTTTCTATGTTCTTGCCTATTCACATAGATTTTTTGAAGCATACTCCAAACCTCTATCACTAGTATTAATTAGTGTATTGCTAATTTAATCATTTCTATCATACTTCTTAGAAATCACTCTTGTATTAAATTTTAGTGCCTTTTGATTCATTGATGCAAGTACCTTTCTTTTCTATTTATAAATTTAATCATTTAAAATATGTCGATTGATAGCCCCTAATAAAGCTCTCACTTCTAAGATATAGATTTCACTAGGATCTCAACTATCTATCTAATGAACAAGTTTTTTTAGTGTTTTCTTATCTTTAAGTCATCCTCCCAAGCCAAATAGGAGCTCCTCACAATCTTTTGATTCAATTGTTGCAATATATATAGAGAGGATTACAAAGCAAGTTAGTCAAGCATTAGTCCATAAATAATGAAACATGCATAAAGAACTAACTAAACAAGCATATCTATTCCTATAGGAATTACAAAGGATAGAAATAGACAAATGAAATAAATCAACACCATATTACCTTCCCAAATGGATTATAAGATTCTATGAGCTAGGTATTACTGGCCTACTCTATTTTAGGATGCATACAAATGGGTACGAAGGTGTGAGCTATGCCAATAGTTCGTTGGAAGACCCAAGTTAGCTACTCTACCTCTCAATCTAGTGGTCATAAAAGAGCCATTTCAACAATGGGGAATTGATTTCATTGGTGTTATAAACCCATATTCAAGTGTTGGACATGATTATGTCCTCACAACCATAGATTACTTCACCAAGTGGTTGGAAGTTATTCCAACCAAACATGCTACTTCAAAAGTAGTCTGCAATCTCCTTAAGGAGAACATCATTTCCAGGTTTGGGGTCCCAACCAAGATTATCATAGACAATGCAGCTTTTTTCTCTTCCTAGGAGATTACTCAGTTTTATTTTTACTATGGGATTACCCTCTCCCACTCTTCAAATTATTTTCCACAAGGGAATAACCAAGCAAAATCGAGCAACAAGAACCTGGTGACCATCATCAAGAAGCTGGTGGATGACACCCAATGAACCTGGCACAAAGCATTAGTTGATGCTTTATGGGTAGATAGAATTACACCCAAGAGGGCAATTGGTATGTCACCTTTCCAACTTCTTTATGGTCTCAATGCTGAGATACCAATCACCTTAGAATTGCTAGCATTGAAATTAGCTAGGGAAATCAAAGATCAGACATATGAAAGCTCCATTGATAAGAGGATCATGTGCCTAACCAAATTAGATGAGAAAAAAACCATGGTGGTGGACCAGATTACTACACATCAAAATTAGATGAAGAAACTCTTTGACAATAAGGCAAGGATTCATGATTTTCAGATTGGAGATCAAGTCTTGTTGTGGGACAAGAGGAAAGAACCAAAAGGAATGCACAGTAAATTTGACTCTTTGTGGAGAGGTCTGTTTACCATTTATCAGGTCTGTGGTGAAAATAGCTTCTTACTAGAGTATCAAGATGGAGTGCCATTCTCACTACCTCATAGTGGGCAACATCTAAATCACTTCAATCTTTGAAGTATTAGATGAGTTCACTTGTACATTGTATAGTTTTTGTGTTGTTTATTTTATTTTAGTTTGTTGTGTCTTTTTCTTTTCTTGGCTTGACTCCATGGCCCAATGGCTTGGATGAAGGCACTTAGATACTGGTTTCTACTCTCGTCGATCGATTTGATCAATGGAAGTTCCCCAACAAGAGCCAACTGTTGTTCCCAAAATTAGCTACACTCATTTTTGGAACAACCCCTACAAAACTTGTTTGTTTCATGTTTTTCACTCTAAGTTCATCTTTCAAGTTAAGTCTTTCTTATTCTCATGTTTTCCCAATTGACATTATTCAAATTTCATGACGTTCCCTTTTCATATTTAGTTGTTTTCTTGAATTTGCATGTAGAGGCAGCAATTTTTGCTGCCACGACATGTTGTTTCAAGTTTTCCATGCAAAGGCAGAATTTTTTGCCACCCTTGCATCCATCATGTAGGAGTAGTTAAATTTTCTTCCCTTGCATATTTTTTTGCATTCCATGCAGGAGCGGTGATTTTCACTACCCCTGTATCCCTTTTCCAACCTCATGTGCAAAGGCGGTGATTTTTGCTACCCCTACATGGTCTCAGTTTTTGCATGCAACATTTGTGGCTACACATGTTGAGTGGTTGGGGGAAATTTTTGCCCCCATTTAACCCATTTCTTCCTCATTTCAATCCATTTTTCTTTGCTTCTCATCCTATAGTGTGCCTAAATGATCAAGTAAACAAGAAGCGTATTTTCATCATATTCAAGAGTTGTTTCATGATTTTATCAGGTAGGGTTTTGATATTTGTTTTTATTTTCCTTCTATTTTTATGTTGTTTTTCCTCCTTTTTAGTCCTAGGTCTAGTTTTTCTCCTTTTCTTCTTCCCCTTCCTCTTTTTCCTTATCAATGAACTAACCTTCACTGCACCTCAACCCTCTTCTTTCTTCACTTGTTAGCTATTCAACCCATGTGAGGGTGGCAAAAATTGCCACCCTAACATAGTTTTGCCCTTCACTCCAACCTATTTAAGGGTGGAAAAAATTACCACCCTCACATGTGGTCATCTGACCATGTGTAAAAGCAACAAAATTTGTAGCCTTTATAGACCCTTTGACCAACCCATGTAAGGGCAGTGATTTTTTCCACCCTTACATGAAACATATCAATGTGTATTGGCAACAAAATTCACCACTAATACACATCTACCCGACCAACCACATGCACAAGCGGAAATTTTTGCCACCTATGCACAATTTAACTTCCTCTCAAAATGCATGGGTAGAGAAATTTTTTGCTGATGCATCTTTCTTTCTACCCTAACGTGCATAGGTGGCAATTTTTGTTGCCTATGCACAGACATCCTCATCATGTAAGGGCAATAATTTTTGCCACCCATGCATACCTTCTCCCCATTTTTACTAACTCTGGGAAATTTTCTTTTTCCTATTTTTTGAGCCCACTTCCCTTTTCTTTCACTTTTCAACCTACTCTCACCTCAGCCCTTTCAAGCACATTTCCTTGGTCATGATCACCCAATGTACAATTTTCCTAGATTGCCAATATTTCCCCTAATTGCACGATCATGACTCTTATTGCAGTTTCTCCTCAAGATCTTTCTTCATCAACATACTTTCGATAAAGGCTCATCTTGATGACTGAAGTTTCTCTAAAAAAGTCAAAGACAATGAAGTACCAATATCAAGGTGTTTTTCCAATCACCTCGATCACTTCTAATGTCGACAACATTATGGATATAGAGATTAGGCACGTAGATATGGCCGAGTTCATAGAGAGAACCAAGTTGAACAATCTAAGCTCTAAAATGAAGAGGATAATTGAGAAAAATATCCATCTCATCTCCTCTTTTTTGTGGTGGCATGTCACACAAAGTTCATCCTCTAGTGTACCCAATTCTACAATAAAAATACCAGAGTTGTGTCAGATGTTAGTGGTAATGTAGTAATTCAACTAGACCTCGAGTTTATCAATAAAGTTTTCATGTGCCCTCCTACTACTGAAGTGTTGAAGATCAACTTCATTGAAGCATAAAAAGAATATGATAAAGATCTCGAGAAGGTGAAGAAGGTGATCAACAATAGATGGCTTAAAACTCCTAGAGCTAACTTGTCTAGATGGCCATGGAAATTTTTAAAGAGTGACTTTATAGAAGAAGTTAGTGACTTGATTACTCTTCTCAACACGGTATGAGGTTTACCCTCTTCTTCTCATTTTCATGAATGGATGTATCCCTTCATCAAGATAATTCTCTAGGGAAAACAAGTCATTTTTTAGGGTGAATAGATCAGCAATGCTCTAAATGAGCAATTAACAAAGGTGTCTACTACCTCAAAGTTCTATATGACTTCATACCTGGTATACATTACAACTTCAATGAGAACCTTTCCAAGTTTGACATCAAAGGGAGATAGAAAAACCACCCTTATATATCAATATTACCCTCATCTGACATTAAAGGGTTCAATCCATCATTTAAGGAGGGTAAAGGATGCTTTATTTGTGGTATTTTTATCTCTTTGACCCCCAATTAAAACAGAAGAGAGTGTTAAATGAAGCTAGACTATTATAAATGAATTCAGTTGTATGTTCTTGCAATTCCCTTCTTTTTGTTATTTGTGGGTTGGCTTTTTCCAAGGCTATCCCTATATGCTCCCTAGATTTCCTTCAGATAAATTGGTCTTGATGGAGCTGTGTAGACAAATTATTTTCATACATAATACGTAGATGGAACTTAAGAAACTCAATTTTAGATTCCCCATTGAAATCGATAGGTACTTGGTATTGACTACTGTAAAAGCTAGGGCAATGGAAACCAAAATGCAACTTTTGGCCATGAAGTAGTTTAAAAGGAGACCCAAGTTTGACTATAGAGGTGTCAAAGACATGATCAGAAGGAAGACTTAGTTTCATGAACCCATGATCGAAGATGTTTGGATAGATTTAAGGACAGCAGAAGATATCAAGAAGATGGACTACAATAGACTATATCTTGAACAAATAGAGTATCTAGGGCTCACTAATATCCCTCTGAATCTAGTAGATGATAGAGATCTAGTCAATAGTAGATATCTTACTAAACAAGTCTCTAACTCTCCTCTTCCTTCGATACAATGGTCTCAAAAAGAGTTAACCTCCTTGAGGATGAGATTCAAACCAATATTGGCTAACACCAATGATTAGTTAGCAAATAAGAGGATCACTTTAAAATAATTCATCATGAGATCAGAGGCTAAATTTTAAGAAGAGACAAGGAGGAGAGCAGAAAATAGAAGAAAGAATAAAATAAATGTTCCTTCTCCTTCCATGCCCCATAAGCCTAGGATCATTTGTGTATCAAAGAAATCAAAGCTTGTTGAGAAAGAGCTAGAGTCAACAAATATGGGGGTTGATAAATAAACCACCCAAGAACAAGTGGCAGAATAGATGGTAATTGATGACAGGCCTATAGGTCAATAGGGAATGGAAACCTAATCTCTATAAGGTGTGTAACTAGACACAGGAATTTATTCTTCTCTACCCCACTCACCTATTACAACTCTTTCACCTATTTCTCCCATCAATATTCCCTCTTTTGAAGTTGCTTCTCATTCTAAAGTAATTTTTGGGGAACCTCAAAGTGCTTCTAGAGATGTTCTTCATTCATCAGGTTCCATCCCCAGTCTATCATCTCCTTCTTTTAACATCAGAGATAGTTCAACCTTCGACCAATCAGTGATAGGTGCGATTTTGACTAATATTATGCCCACTACACTTGTTATTCCCACTAATAGTGTAGGTGCTACCCTAGTGATGCCAACTATAGGGACTATTACTAATGTAAGTGCATCTACTCTCCCATCTTGGTTGTCAACTTTCACGCCCAAAAAGAAAAAGCAAGCCATCTCTCTAGATGACTTTGACTTTGGTAAAATAGTGCCAGTGAAATCTAAGACCCCAAAGAAGCAAAAAATCCTTTTGAAAATGATTGGAGATAAGGGACACAAATTTTTGCAGATAGCCAAACCCCCAAAAGATGCAACTCTTAAAAATTTTGATATGAGTAGCTACTCTATCTCTCAAGTTGAGTTAGGAAAAATAACTCATGAAGGCACCAAGAGTGATTTCAAATCTATAATGGATATTATGGTTCAAAAATTTGATAGAGAAAGGAAAATAAAAGATCATTACAAAGCAATGGTGGAAAAATTAATTATAGTGATCAAAAGATTCACTTTTGCTCTAGAAGTGATGACTCTAGAGGCTTTCTTCATAGATGATCTCATAATTCAAAAAGCTAAAAAGACTTATCTAAAGGGGAAAGTACTTGAAGACTACCTAGATAAGATGCATGCACAATGGATTTCCTTGTTCACAGAGTTGTCTAAGAAGATGGGTAAAATGAAGAAATTAAGAACAAAATTAGATGACCTTATCAATACCATTTCTCAAGAGGTTGAAAGTATAGATAGATATCTTAGCAAAAAGACAGAGATGGAGCAAAAAATACGTACCCTGGTATCAATCAGTGTCATCATTGATAGAGATTCTTATATTAAAACTAAAGAATCACTTATATATAAGATCTTAGTACTTAAGGAATTGATCAGCGACCTCGAATCTTCCAAGGACACTAGCAAACAAAGTGATATCATTCTACTACACAAATTGGAAGAGTTGCCTTGCAGACTTACCTCTCAAGATAACTAATTCATTTCAATAGAGGAAATGATTCAGGAGTTTGAGAGTATGATCTCAAAGGAATTTGAGGAGAAAGCATTCTCAATGGTTTTAGTGGACAATATCTTAGATAATCAGTTAATTCTAGACAATCTGAGAACTAGGTTAACTAGTCACACCAAGTCGATCATAGCAGTGAGAGATGCTACAGTAAGAGATAAGGTGATCTTCAAAAATACTAGTGTGCTAGACAGTATCAAAATAGAGGCATCTATTGCCATGTACGATGCTCATCTAAAGAAGGTTGGTGACAAAAGTTGAACTATTCTTCCATACTTTCTTCTTCATTCTTCTCATGCACTTTGAATTGACTTGGGACATTTTCACATGTACTTTTGTTATATGTAATTACATGTAAAAATATAGAAAAGTCTCAAAGTCAATGAAGACTCATCTTTGACTAGATTTTTATATTTAAGTCGTTTTCCAATTTTGAAGGCTTTTCCCTATATATAGAGGGAGCCTCTTTTGTAAAAAGGATCTCTTTGATAATTGAGAGCAAAAACTTTGCCAAAATTGAGATGCTTTCTGAGACTTTGATCTCAGCTTGTAAATCATATTTTTTTGAATGAATGAGAAGCAGGGTATTTTTAGACTTTGTGTTGAAATAATTTATGTTACTTAGGAGATCATTCTTATGTTCTCTTTCCTAATAATCTCTCATCTATTTGATTAAATAAGCAAAGTGTGTGTGGAAATTATCTGAGACATTCTGAAGGATATCAGAAAGACTTTTAACTACTTTTATCCTTTTTGATCTTATAATCTATTATAGTTTTAGGTGAAGACTTTAAGCTACACCTCACTCTACTATTACGTATGCTTCAAATTAGTAAGGGGAGCAATGAAAGACTTTGTTCTTTCATGAGTTTCTCAGAGATCTAGTTACTACTCGAGAAGATTTTTTGCTATTTACTAAATATCATTTTTGAAAGAAGAGGAATGCTTTCAGTTATCAACCAGGATTTCTCTTTTGCCTTGTAAACATCATCTCTAAAAAAAGAGATTGATGGTGTAATCTCACCCTCAAGTATATTTTCAGTTCATATTAATATATAAGTAGTTTATAGGGAACCTCCCCTTGATGAGAGGAGAGATTTATCTCACTATGATGTGGTAAACCCACACTTTTTTCTATATTAATCTCCTTGTACTATGGTTGATATATCTATTTTTCCATCAGTTAGTTGACGACAAAATATTCACCCAACAAAGTGGATAGAGGAAAGGCTCTTAGTATTTCAAATACTAGTCAGCATTTAGAATCCCTAGTTTGATAAAGGACACCATCTAGACTTTAGATATTATCTTACAATCCACAAGAGCCTCCAAGCAGAGTTTCATGTTTTTTTAGAGGTATGTATCATTATAATTATGTTTGATGGGGACATCAGAATGGGCTATGTGACTGTTGACATTTCACATCAATTGGGCTTACCAATGTTGCCACTATCATATGCCAAAATAGTTTGTACACAGAATAGCATTATCAAGGTATTGTAATATGTTATTGCACCTTATGATTTATAGTTGGAAGATAGTTCTCAGACATGGTGACTCTTGATATCATCTAATTAGAGATGAATGAGATGGTTTTGGTAAATTTGTATCTCTTCACTTGGCAAACATCTTTCATAGATGATAGTATAGAGCTTCACATAGATCACACTTGGATCATGTAGTTTGAGACAAGGTAGGTCCCTAAACCTAGTCATAATGATTCAAATTAGACATTAGACTTGTATGTGCCAGGCGACCATCAAGAACCTAAAGATGAGCCGCATGATGATCTATAGGGTTATTATTGAAGAAACTAGGCCCACACCAAGATTTAACAGATGGTAAGTTATCTTAGGTGGTAGTTAAAGGTTTTCAAGCATTTTGGATTATCCATTTGTATATGCTCATTGAACCAGCATAAATAATGTGTTAGTTAGGATGTATGAATAAAACCCATGCAGGCAGTATTGTGACATACACCATGTATAAATTTTTAAAGACCCAAGAAGCATTACTTGTATCTATATATACATGCATTATAAAAATTTCAAAATTTTTTATTGTGGAGTCACCTGTAGAGAAGAATTGAGTGATAGGTTTATCATACTCAAGTTGTCTTCTCACATTTTGCTAGACATTTTCCATTAACAATAGCACATGCAGATTAGGGTATGTTATATTCTTATTTTTATCAAGGGTAATTCTATAGAGAATAGTTTAGCAGACCCAAAAATCACTAGGTCCACATGCATACTTATTTGTAGAGTCTATTGAGGTTGTACAGTAGAAGAGGACATTGATGGATGTGTTATTATCCACACATGTAATTCTATGTAAATTCCCTTGGATATCTATGCAACAAAAGAGGATGTTGATGGATGTAATATTATCCACACATAATTTTATGTAGAGGCCATTAAGGTCATGTATTAGAAGAGGATATGGATACACATATAGAATCTTAGAACTATGTAAAGGCTCATAAGAGTCATGTGGTAGAGGAGATTCAAGATTGTAGTTCTATGTAGAGACCCTTGGATGGATGTGTAATAGAGGAGAACACGGATGTATGTGTAGAATCTTAGGTCTATATAGAGGCTCATTAAGGCTATGTAATAAAGGAGATTCAAGATCTCAAATCTATGTAGAGGCTCATTATAGTCATGTATCACAAGAGATCACTAGACTTCTATGTAAAGGCTCATTGTAGCCATGTAACAGAGAAGATCACTAGACTTCTATGTAGAGGCTCATTATAGCCATGCAGTAGAGGAGATCACTATACTTTTATGTAGAGGCTTATTGTAGCCATGCAGTAAAAGAGATCACTAAACTTTTATATAAAGGCTCATTGAAGTCATTTAGCAAAAAACATCACCAAGATTTTCTATGTAGAGGCTCTTTGTAGTTGTGCAATAGAAAAGATCACTAGACTTATGTGTAGAGGTCATTGTAGCCATGCAATAAAGGAGATCACTAGACTTATGTGTAGAGGCTCATTTCAGCCATTTAGCAAATAAGATCACTAAAATTTTATGTAGAGGCTTGTTGAAGCCATGTGGTAGAAAAGATCACCATGATTTTCTATGTAGAGGCTCATTATAGCAATGTAACAAAAAAGATCACTAGGCTTATCTATGTAGAGGTTCTTGTGAAGCCATGCAGCAAAAGAAGTCATTACATTCTAAACCCTAGTTTTATGTAGAGATTATTGATGATCATACAATAGTAGATGAATTATGGAAGATGTGATCATTTGATTATTCTAAGCATTGTAGGTGCAGTTATAGAATCTAAATAGACAAATAAGACCCATTGGAGTATCTTTAAAATTGACAAGCATTTCAGTGGATACTAGATTTTGGTGGACTAAAAGCCTTCTCAATGGGGAGGTATGATTTGGAGATCATCTTTAAAAATATCCAAAATTATACTAATACATGTATCATCGCATAGGAATCATCAAGAGATTTCTAGTGATATGCAAAACTCTGGAAATAGAGCTCATTTGCTCCTTGTGCAGTAAGTCCAAGTTCTAGTCAAAGAAGGTCAACAAGTGGTCAACACTAGTCAAACTAAAAAAATTGATGATATTGGAACATTTATGAACCAATTCCATGGTGTATAACTTTTTGATAACTTTATGACACATTTTATGGTTTGAAAATCAGAGTCCGTATGTGCATGTTATGACTAGTCAAAATGATGACGTGGCCATAAAGTGACATGGAAATAGATTTACATGGAAAATGAAAAGCCATTTTAATATGGATAAAATATAAACCATCATATATTGGGGAATAATTATCACCCCATATTTTAAAATACATGGGATATTATTAATATTATCATATTAAAATGTAATGAGATAATATAAATCCCATAAAAAATGGTGAAATGGGATATTATCCAATCCCATCAAAAAAGGTGGGGATAATGAATAATACCATTATTTTTGCACCTCCAACAAGTATATAAAGGGGTGAGGGGTTATTTGGAAATCATTTGAAATGGAATTGGAATTGGAATTTAGTGAATTCATTCTAAGGTTTCAAAGCTCTCATGGTAGAGTCAAGAGCTAGAGCTAAGAGTCAAAGAGCTGAGAGCTGAGATCCAGAGCCAAAGAGTTGAGAACTAAAGAGCCAAGAGATAAATGGATAAGATTTAAAGAGCCAAAAATCCAAAGAGCTAAGAGCTATAGAAAGAGATGAATCCATTTATATGCTGGGAGACCTGATTTGAGTTTGTTTGAGCAACTTTTTAAAGTCTTGAAGACTTTTGGTAGAGAACTTCATGAATGTGAGATTGCTTTTCATGATAGGAAGGTGGAAGGTCTATCCATGAGTTATGAGACTTTTCAAATGTCTATTGCTGATTTTTATGTAGTATTAGAGGTGTGCTTTGAGAAAGTGGAGAATCTATCTGAGAGTTTTGAGATTATTCAAAGGGCCAAACATACACTTTTGGAAGTGTTTCAGGAAGGTGAAGAATCTATCTAAGAGTTTTGAGATTATTTGTAGGTATATAACACATAAATTCATTATTTTCTATAAATGTTGACTTGTACTTGCAAACATTTAATAATGAATTGGTTTAGATAATTTTTGAACCCAGAAATGTAGGCATTGTTGAACTCTATAATCAACTCTTGTTGTGTGGTTGGTATTCTTACATAGCTTTTCTTTAAGTTGATTATTTTATAGATTAATTTTATTATATTTAATAAATTTGATACAAGGATCCAAGGTTTAAAAAAATTCATGAAAATTAGTTCCATTTTATGGATCAAACCCTATCAAACCAATTCTTCCAACCCTTCTTACCAATAAAATTGAAACCAAAACTGAGCTCCTCCAAAACAATACACTCCCATAGGGGAGTCTTATGCTTCAATTTTGGAAACATTGCTCAAAGCTAACATCATCCAAATTGATGAGATCAAAATATGGCTCATCATTAACATGTTATTTCCTTCAAATCATCTCTCAAAGGATATTATCTTATACAAATCTTAGATTCTTAGATAGCTATTACATGGAAAATAGATATTGGTCTTGTTTATATTAAACCAAAGACTAAATCTTTACTTTGTCATTAATGTCTAATATATAGCATGTTTTAGTGATATTTTGTGTGAAGAATTCTCAAGAAGAAGACATAGGTGATGTACAGTGAACATTCCATTTTGATCTCCATCTAGCAGAACTACGGACTCTACAAGCTTGTTTCTATGGACTCTGCAGGCTTATTTCTATGGACTCCATAGGCTTATTTCTACATATTTTGTAGGCTTATTTCTACAGACTCCGTAGGCTTATTTCTATGAACTCCGTAGGCTCATTTCTAAAAACTCTATAGGCTCATTTATATGGACTCCGCAGGGTCAGTACCAAGAATTTTGTAAGGACAATGGGAAGTTGGAGACCAGATAGGATAGGAAAGAACCATTCTAGCTGGAATCAAATAAGGAAAATAACCGCCTGCTATTTTGAAGGACTTACTTTTGATAAATTTGTATATAATCATATTTTAGGATTATTATAGGATAGGATATTTATTTCATCATAATAATTAGATCTCTTGGGAATCCAATCTCTTATCTTTGGAAGAATGGATTGACCAAAGAATCCTATTTCTTTGCATCCTATTTCAAGTTAATTGTATTAGTATAAAGTGTAAGACTTTCGACTATAAAAAGGAATTATTTTAGAAAATAAGAAAATAGAGGATCGAGAATTAGATAAGCATACATCTTTCAATCAGATTGTAATTATTTCATTTCTATGAATTAATACTTCAAGTTTCCAACACTGATTAAGCTTTGTTCTTGAGTCTGAGAGGCGCAAGGGCCCACCCTCCTTGGAACCAGGAACTGTGTACGGTATTTATGTTTTATTTTATTAGTCAAAATCTTCTTACTATTTGCATTTATTTATAAAAATATCAAAATGAATTCATAGTTTAAAAAGAGCATTTTCTTATTTCATTTCTTTTCTATGCAAAGTATCTTTCTTTTACAGCAGAAATGTGAAGCAAATTTCCTTTTGTAAGTAGGAGTGTGAATTTATTTTCCCTAAAAACATAAAATAGGAGTGTGATCTTTTACTTCCAGCAAAGGAGTGGATTGATTTAATTTCTTTCTTTTTTATCAAAAGCGTGAATCAAGTAGTTTAGTCAAAGTTAGAATAAGATCAGCAAGCACCCCCATAAGCAAGACTTCTATATCTACCATCCCATACCTTACTACATATATCTTTGGACACCGGCCCTGGTTGATAAGACACCAATTGAATATTTGGTTAAATGAGTAGTTAGACGACACTCATCAAAAATTTCACCTGTCAAACCATCCCAAAAATTTGATGCTTCTCACCCTGTGCCTGCTTGGTATAATGAGAATGACCATTATGCCTTTCACTAAGTTATTGGACATGACATTAATAGATGTAATACCTTCAAAATTCTAGCCTAAAGCTTAATTAATAGTGGAAAATTCACATTGCATAATCCCAATGGACCTCCTAATTAGTCCCTTAACATATTTTTCAAACCTTTTCCCAATCATGTTCCTTTTACCCATCATCATGACAACAAAATAGAATCATTTCACTCTCATGATGTACACTACCTCAACCACTTCTTCCACCATTTCACTCATAAAAGTATTGGACTCACCTTTCATTCCTTTGGATACTCAAATGAAGGAATCAACCACCCCTCTTTCTTCACTTGATGAGACCTTAGCTTTATCTATCTCTCCTTTGATGGAAACACCAAAGGAGACAACCTTTTCTTTAGCCATTTATACTTCCTCCACTCCACTCATTGAAATGGTAGAAGTGCCCACCATTCCTTTGAAAACCCAAACAAAAGAAGTAACCATGTCCACTCTTTCACTTGAGGACACTACACCTACCTCCCTAACCATATAACCACCCATTCCCTCTTTGGAAACCATCCCACAAGAGAAATTTACCTCATCCACCCAACCACCAATCTTGAAATCTCTCATCAAGAACAAGGATGGAGGAACCATTCCCTCTTCTTTACCTAGAGGATTAATCTTTGAAACTAATAACCAAAGAACCAAACCCATCTAGTGGCATTTTTATAAACTAGTCCAAAGTTTAGAGCTCACTTCTCAACCCAACTTTGATAAAGTCACCTTTTGGCATCTTTAAGGCTTCCTTACCAAAATAAATCTAAATCTTCAACCTCACTTGAATCCACCCTCAAACCCATTATTATTTCATCACCCAACACCTCTTCCTCCAAACCCATATATGAACCATCCCAATTACCTCTATCTAACATTTTTGAATCTCCTCATGCCTCTCTTAGCAAACCAATCAAGAATCTAGGAATTCTTCCCACACCTAGTCAAACTCGCCCCTCTTTAAATTCGGAACTCACTCCATATAGTCCACCAAAGAGACCCCCAACCAAACCAATTAAGAAGGTAGAGTTTCCAAAACCCCACCCTCAAAATAGACCCATACCACCTCTTTCCCACTTACCTTCTATCTTAGGACCACATCTTTCTACCATTTCAATTACCTATTCTTTCTCTAGTAAGCCATCCCCCTTTTCTTTACCTAAACCTACACCCACCAAATCATCTAGTTCTCCTTCATTCTTGACTAACCTATCCACCTCTACTTTCCCACATACATCTAACCCCTCATCATCTAAATCTTCTAATTTCAAATCATTTACCCCAAAATCAACCATAACTAAGCAATCCTGATTGTTAACTAAAACCATTCCACCACCTACAACTTCTAAGGTAAAAACTGCTTCTAAAAAGGCTCCCATCCCTGAAACTATAAACCCATCACCTCTAACACCTTTGAATGAATATTATTCAACCATCCTACAAAAGTTGTTGAAAACTTATTCCATTAGCTTACCACCTATCAAACCATTCTACCGCTCTAATACCAAACCCTCCTAGTTTAATAATAACTTGATCTATGCATACCATAGGGCACTAGGACATAACATAGAGAATTACAAAGATCTCTAAGCACTTGTTCATAGCCTATATAATGAGGATAATCTATTATTAGACAAACCTATTTTACCTTCATTACCCATCCAACCATCAACTCAACCTATCCAACATTACCCTACTCCCCCACTCTCACCTAAGAGTGAGGAGGAGGAACCAAAGCAACCATCAAACCCAGCCAATCCCCATATCCACACTATTCATATGGTTACCTGATTATGGGCCCAATAAAATGACAATGAAAAAGCTAAAATCTCCATTAGTTGGACATACCCTTCAACCCCTCATCCATCTAACCAAACCCAAACACCTATACCTTCATCTATGCCACCACTAAAACCTAAAGTATCAATTTTGGGAGCCTCTCCCTCCAACCCTTCTAACTCCATCTAGTGTATTATCTTGAAACAACTTCACCAAACATTGATGAAGATGAGCCTTTATGAACTAATCAACACCTTTCCCCACCATCATCAGACACTGATAGAGGCTTTATAATCTATAGAGGTTCAACCAGATGACCCTCAACCTCTTACACCCTTTATAGGAGCCCTCCAAATTTCTACCTTCATCATCTTTTAGGATTCTAAAATACCTCTTATTCATCCTAAGGATTATGATCCTCCCATATTTATATCACCACATCTATCAATCACACCCACATAAAAAGGGTAATGATTGATGGAGGAGCTAGCATCAACGTTACTCCTCCTATGCTTATGACTAATTATAGCTACCCAAGAACATCATGTCATAAATCATAGAATTTCTTCATTCCTTCAATGATATTATGGCCACTACCTTGGGGACAGACATCCTCCATATCTACTTGGGACCTCACACCATTCCCAAATTATTTTACATTATAGAGGGCAAGTTCTAATATAATGTGTTACTCGAATGCCCTTAGATCTATGCCATGAGTTGTGTCCCTTCTACCTTACATCGATGTGTCAAATTTGAACACAAAGGTCAAGTTGTTACCATCAAATCAAACCCTAGTCTTTTTTCCTCTTGAAATATGACATATCATCCTGATGATGTTCTTATTCTTCCCTCATCCACCTCACAATAAACTACTAACAACACTACCTCACCACCAACCAAATCTATCAACACTCCTACTGACAACAGTGATGAAGCTTCAACTAGTTCATCTATCCCTTCTTTTTAGATCCATATAGAAAACCCCTTGAAATCCACATTTCAACATCTCTCCCTTAGGGAGTATCATCTTTTAGCCTTGGATGCTTTCCCTACTTCACAAGAGTATGGGAACCTCAAACATGATGCTTACTATGATCCCAACATCAAAAATATCATGCCATTTGTGCTCCCTAACAATCAAACAAATTTCATCTATGGAGGTCTTGATCAGCCACTTCTCCTCTTGCCACTACCTTGTCCATCCAACCATTCACCTCTGACTTCTCTTATCTCAATAAACCAACCTTTGCGAAAGCCTACCTTTACATGTGTGCTTAGAAGGGGTTTGGTCTAGAGCTTTATGAATAGGGACCTCATTAGTTACCCATCATTAAAATTCAAAAACCTCGTGAGTTATTTAGCCTTTGGTTCATACCCCTAGAAGAACCCACCTCACCAAAACCCATCACCACCATCGACAAGGATGTTTCATCCTCACCAGCCCCACCTTATTAAAAGACTAAAGAATTTGATATCATCCCATCTAAATTTTTTTATCAATACCATTGGTTTGGGTCCTCTGACCTATCAAAATGGAGGCCAAACTAAAACCCTTCCTCTCATCCATCCTAAAATGATAGAGTAAGATTCCCTTACCATCAATACCATCCAACATTAAGATGATGATTCCATTCTCACCTAACTCAATGCAAGGGATTCTTCTATCCATAAATTCCTTCCTCATAAGAATCAAACCATGCTAAATGAATCTACTATCAATGTCAACTTGGGTACTCAGAATAACCCCCATATCATCAAAATTGGTTGATCTTTAAATTTCATGGGGTAGTAAGATTACCCTTATTTCTTTCATGATTGTATCCTAGATTTTGTTTGGTCCTATCAAAATATACCCAAAATTGATCCTTTTATTTCCCTCCATAACATTATCACCCAACTGGAGGTTAAGCTAATGTGGCAAAAGCTTCCTAGGATACATCCTCTCATTTCCCTTCTAGTCAATGAAGAACTTCAATGTCTCTTATATGTTGACTTCATCCAACCCATTGATTATCCATAATGTCTTTCTAAAATCATTCCCATTACCAAACCCACTAGGGGATTTTGCCACTACATCAAATTTTAGGACCTTAACCTCACTTTCCCAAAGGATGATTTTCCTTTTCCTAGCATTGACCAACTTATGGATCTTACATCTGGCCATGAGATGTTATCTCTCATGAAAGGTTTCTTAGGATATAATCGGATCTTGATTACCCCAAAAAATAAACATAAAACTTCCTTTATCACCCCATGGGGATTCTTCTGTTATAGGGCCATGTTATTTGGTTTGAAAACTATTAGATCAACCTATCAGCATGTCATGATCGACATTTTTCATGATCTCATCTATGAAATTATAGAGGACTATGTGGACAATCTCTTTGGGAAATCCAAACATTTCAAGGATCACCTAGATGTTTTTTCAATAATTTTTGACTAACTAATTGATTATCATGTCAAGATTAACCCCAAAAAATTCATTTTTGAGATCTTATCTAGAAAAATTCTTGGTTTTATCATCTCTCTTTGAGGAATGAAAATATACCCCACCAAAGTCAGATCAATCTTGGAGATGCCTCCTCATACTAACCTTAAGAAAATCTATATCCTATAGGGGAAGCTCTAATATATTCATCATTTCATCTCCCAGTTATTTGATAGATGCCAACCCTTTCACCATCTCCTAAAGAAAGACACCTCTTTTAAGTGGACCAAGGACTATCAATAAGCCTTTGATTCAATCAAGGAGTACCTTATTTCTCCATCTATTCTTATATCTCCTAAAGAGGACCAACCCTTATACCTTTACATATCCACCATGGACCATTCCCTAGGGGCAATGCTCACTCATCATGATGAATAAAACAAATAGCAAGTTGTCTAATACATTAGTTTCATACTTATAAAATATGAGACTTAGTATACTCATCCCAAAAAACTTTACCTCACCTTAGTCTTTGTGGCCTCCAAACTCTGTCACTACATTCTTAATCACAAAACCTATGTCATCACTAACACTGACCCACTAAAATACATGTAGTCTAAATCATACCAAAACTAGCATATGGATAAGTGACTCATGCTCCTAGCTAAGTTTGATCTTGAGTTTCTCCAAAAAAATTCCATTAAAATACAAGTCATTTCCAATCAATTGGTTTAATTTCCTCTACTAAATAACCAACTATTTCCTCTTGCTTTTTCAGATGATTCCATCATAACTTTTTCTCAAGAAGAACTCACCTACCAAATGACCATGTTTTTTGATGGATTTAAATTCAAACATGTTGGAGGTGTCAAAATCATTCTCATTCCCCTTAATGGTGAACCTCTTCCCCTTTCCTTCAAACTCAGCTTTGAATACACCAATAATGTGGCTGAGTATGAAGCCCTAATAATAGGTCTCCAAATTGCTCTAGCTTTAGGAGTTAAAACAATCAGTATCTTTGGTGATTCCTAACTTATCATCAACTAGGTCAATAGGTATTAACAATGTAAAAATGGTTTCCTATTAAATTACAAACAAATCTTATACATACTCTTAGCATCATTCAATCATTACCTTATCTAGGAAGTTCCTTGATCTACCAACAAATTTGTGGACATGATGGCTTTCCTTGTTTCCCAAATCTCATCTCAACCTACTAAATCTAAACTATTTGTCACCATCCATAAATTTATCACACCTTCATATATAATTTCTAACATATATAATTTTTAACCTTCTTACCATTTATAGTGTAGAAGCATCTCCTTTTTACATTTGGTATGTCCAAACTTTTAACTACCTTAACCTCAACATTATTCCTCCCAACCTTTTGAGAAATCCCTGAAGGGATTTTATTTAGAGTACCTCTTGTTACACCATACTATTTGGAATCCTTTATAATCATGGATTTGATGGTCTCCTTCTCCATTAGCTTTATAGTCATGAAGCTTCCCATGTTATCTGTTGTCCCCAAAAAATGACTTCTCATTTTTCGGGACAACATATGACTATTTTGGTCCTACACAGCCAAACATAATCTCCTCCCTTCTTGAAATTTATTCTAAGCCTTCAAATTCCTCATTTTTCAAGATTTTTTAGTAAAGGGATTAACAAGTTCAATAGGGTCAAAGGCTTCTACAAGTGAATCCAATCAAAAGAATTAGTTTCCAACACTTGGTCATCTTCAGGATTGGGTCAGAGCCTTGGTTCGATCAAAAATGTCCATTGGCAAGCATCTAAGCAAGGATTGAACCATTAAACCATTAAACCTTCAACCATTTTGGTTCAATGGGTTTAATGGTTTCAAAGGTTCAATGTCATCACCAAGAGCTAAGCGCATTTGCCAAAGATTCAAAGTTCAATGGTTTTAAAGTCTTACGGCTCTGAGTACTTAACAAGTTTCAAAGGCTTGAACCATTGAACCATTGAACCTTAAACCATTTTGATTCATTAGTTCAATGGGTTCAACTTTCAAATAGTTCAATGCGCTTGGTTCAAAGATATCAAAGGGACTTAGCTGAATAAAAGGAATGAATTGATTGAACCATTGAACCTTAAACTGCTTCAAAGTTCAATGGTTCAAAGGCAGCCACAGTCAAAGAAAGAAGTAGCAAAATAGATGGTTCAACTAAAGCATGCACAAAAGAAAAAGAGTTAGGTGGATGCTTCTAAGTGTCATGGGTTGAGCCCCATTATAATTTATTTCTGAGAAGTGACAGATACTACCACGTATCCCTTTTGAAGCTTGTTGAAAGACTCCAAGTGTCAATATCTGCAGTCCCCTCCTTTAGAATCATGGTATTGAGTAAAGACCATGGTGGGCCCAAGGTGAGTGACTAAAATGAAGTGGAATGTGCCAAGTGTCTACATTCATGTAACTACCAAAAGTATTCAAACTGTGCCATGTGTCCCATTGTGACTCAGCAAAACACAAGTGTCAATGTTCACTTCTCAAAGTTTCTTATAAGCTATAGGGTTCCTTTCGATAAAGCTTCTTTTAGAATTCTATGGAGGGTGACAAGTGGTAACCATGGAAGGATTCAAGTTATTTTCCTAAAAGTAGCAGACCACACCACATGTCCCTTGTAGAGATCAGTGGAGGCTGACAAGTGTCATCGTCTGTGAGAACCCAAGTGAACCCCAGACATTTCTACGATGTCACAAAAGCCTGAGAGTGAGAAGTGCCAAGTGTCACCAGTGGAAGGTGGTAATGAGTTTCAGTGGAAGATGCCACATGTCACTTATTTGAAGTGGTGGAATGTGCCACATGTCAAAAATGGGTCACACTCAATACAGAGACACAAAATCAAGAGGGGACTTCCTTTAGACTATTTGTCTGAAGGAATTTCTTCAAACATTTTATCTAAAATAAATAAAAGGGACAATAGTCCCTTGAAGAAATTAAAGCTTGAAGACCACCTAGAGGATCTCAAAGGGTGGGTACCCTTGCGGGGGGACACTCGACACTCAAAAATGGACCCTGTTCAAGACCCCAAAGGGCAAGTTCCCTCCAAGAAGGGTCAAGCCTCAAAGTGTAGCGGATGTTGCCAAGTGTTACATGCCAAGACATAGTTTTAAATGAAGCTTCAAATCATGGAACTTACCACGTGTCATATCCTAGTGTGGTGGAAGCTACCAAGTGTTTGCATCTGTGCTTTTGAGCCTCTAACAAGTTTCAAAGCTTATTTTGATAAGCCTATTTCAAAGCTATGGATGCCTCCATGTGTCCTCACCCACGTCATAGTGGGAAGCAGACATAGCAAGTGAGAAAAACATGAGAGAGTCGCTAAGAAGAATGACGGGCCCGCAAATGTCAAATTTGTTGTAATGAGGTGTCTATTGATTTTTTTAGGCTTAAAGCGTGGACCCAATTCATTCAAAAATCCTAAGGTCAGGGCCAAATAGAAGAAGAGACAAAGAAGGAAACACAGTAGGAGTTAATTCTAGTAGGTGAAGCAGTTCACCAAGTACATATTTGGGGCCTAAAAACATTGAAAGCATAGCCTATTTGTCCCCTTTGGAATAAAGGCAGAGTAGATAGTTGCATAGCTAGCAGGTAATGGAATGAGTGATTCAAGCTCAGGAGTAGACAAGGGAGATGAACCAACATGCCATAGTTAAGGCAACCACCCTGCTCCAACATAGCCCTTCTTGACAAAACTAAGAATGCATCCAAGGCATTGATTGCATAGCATGGGTCACTCCATGGGACAAAGTGGCAAGCCTCTCTTTGCCTCTATATATCATAATCTCTCATTCGATGCAAAAAAGATCTTCCCTTTACCGGAAGCAAAACTTTGCCCAAATTGAAAGGCATCACTGAGACTTTGAGCTCAGATTATTTATCATATTTCTTTGTTTGAATCAAAAAAAAAGTACTTTTAGACTTTGTGTTGTTATAGCTTGTGTCATTCTAAGAGATTTTTCTTATGTCTATTTCCTGAATGTATTCTTGTTTATACAATTTAACAAGTAGAGCTAGTGGAAGTGATAAGGAAGGTGTCTTGAAGCCAACTACTTTCATACTTTGTGCTACCATAGTTGTCTTTAGTGTGTGTTTATTTTCTATTTCTGTGTAAAGGACCTTGGGATGACTCTGTGCCCCCATTATTCTTCATACCTCACTCTTAGGCAGTCAAGGTGGAGACTTTGTGCTACATCTTAGATTGATGGTTACTCTGCAACCTTGGTTACCAATCACTTATTACCAAAAAGATTCTTTTTGTTTGCAAGAACAAGCACTTTTGAAAGAAGAGAAGTGCCTTCTATTGCTTCACCAAGATTTCTCACCTATTTTTTAACATCATCTCTAAAAAAAGAGAAATGGATGGCTTATCCCACCCCTGTGTCTTACTTTTTTCTTATTTATATTAGTATATAGCCTCAGTATATTCAATAGGGAACCTCCCCTTGATGAGAGGAGAGATTTGTCCCCTATTGATGTAGTTAAACTGCACACTTGGATGACCAATCTCCCTATGTTGTGGTGATAGGACCTATTTTATTCACCAGTTAGCTGGTTGACAAAATATTCACACAATAGTTTTTGGTGACTCTCTTGGGGACACAGTAATTTTGTGCAATTTGGAACCTCAAGTTTTAGATTGAAACATCACCTGCACCTTACCCATTATCATTATAACCTTACCCATGCATTCTATTGTGGAAGAACAAACTGCTCCATCGCTTTCCCATTGTTAATTTTTCTTCCCCAACCTCACGCAACTATTTTTGGTGACTCTATTGGGGAAGGACAAGTAGATTGAAGCCTCAAGCTTCAAATTGAAGTTTGACCAAGTCCTTTTCCATTGTTGATTCACAATTTCAAAACTCCACACTATACCAGAAGCTAAAGAACTCAAGGTGTTGTTGACCCTATCTTTGAGTTGGCACAGCAAAGAGATTTTGACTTACTTTCTCCCCAACCTCAAGTTAAACAATCCAGGAGTGTCCCTCCTACCCATACCAGGACACCAACACTAGGCAAAGCTACTTTTCCTATTATTAGCAGAGCCTTACTTATCCAAGTTCCACCTAGATTTGTTATCCCTACTTTCAATAATCTAATCATGGTAGTTCGAGGCCCCTGGGGTAACTCTTTTGGCCCACTAAATCTAACTCCACCTCTGCATGAACTCCCATGTAGCTCAAAAAGAATTTCCCCAAATTCTTTGGGCATGGAAAAGTTCATCCTAATGAACTCGTTGCAGCCTTTAGTATAGCCTGTGGCATAATAGGCATGGAATTTGAGGACGTGGTAGTTAGGTTCTTCATGGAAATGCTACAAGGTGCTATTTTAGATTGGTTCTACCATTTGTAAGTTAGATTAATCACTGATTGGGACACACTCAAAGCCAAATTGAAAGCTAGATTCAAGCCTACAGAAGATGCACATGCTTTGTTGGCCCAACTCACACAATTGAAGAAGGAACCTCATGAGCCTATGAGGGATTTCATAGCCAAGTTTGATAAGCTAAGGAACTAAATTCTTGTTATCACTCAGCTGACCCCTAAAAACCTCAAATGCTTCTTCATCAACTTACAACTACCTGAAATGAGTTTTCTGCCAAGAAAAGCTAGCCACATAAACCTAGAAGTTGCTCAAGATTTGGCTACTAAAATTGAAGATGACCTTATCTTGGTAAGAAAGGTAAGGAGAGATACACATAGAGGCAAGTCTTCTTCTTCCTCTGAATGCTCCCCTTCAGCCACTACTGATCTTATGGGGCAAAATATAGAAAATAAAGTGTTAGCTCTTAGAAAACAAATGGCACAAGGAATGTCACCTGCTCCTTACAGAGATGTACCAAGGAGGACATTCCCTAATCAATCCTATTAGGGACATGTTATTAGGAATCAAGTGTAAACCAATCATCTTCCTCCCCCTCAGAGGAATAATCTTGCCATTGAAGCACCTCTAACAAACTCAATGGTTGGATATCTTGAAGCTGAATCAGATTTCTCATTCCAGCCTGAGTTGAATCCTGAAGATGATGCTAATCTCTTCACTGAAGAAGAAGAAGAATTAGCTGGTGACACCCATATTAGTTTCTTAAACTATCAGGATGAACCCATAAGTGAAAGCAATGTAGCTAAGGGGTCATATGCTATATTCACCTAGTCCAAGAATCAATTAGCTCAACAAGCTGATAAAGAGAGCAGAGGAGTGACCTCAACTAGAAATTTTAATTGCTAAGTGGGGATCCACTCTTCCTTTCTAGCCAAAGGACCTAGTGATCACAAGAAAGGTAAGTACCCCAAATGCCCCTATGCCTTCTACTTCAAATTTGTAGTCCAGTCCTCCCCCTTCCAAAATTCAAAATGATGAATTCCCATCCCCTGCTCTTAGCTCATTCTATACATTTGATATCATTGATCACATAATAAAACCAAGATTCAAATGTCTAAATTTGAATTTTTGTAGTCCCATTCTGAGCAATTAGATAAATTGGTTTAGTGTGTTAAAAACCAAAATGTCCCTATTGCACAAGTAGTCCCCAAAGTGACACATGATCCACCCAAGGATGCACCCACCAGGAACAATCTAGTCATTACCCTTCCTACTGCTCCTAGTAGGATTGAACCTTTCTATGCCTCATTGCTAATAAATGGATGCCAACTGAATAATTTCATCATTAATTCTAGAGCTTTAGATAATGTCATGCCTACTAAAGTGGCTGAGTCCCTTAACCTCACACTAACCAAGACTTTTGGTAGATGCTTCTCCATGGAGAACAAATAAGTGCCACTGCTGGGGCAAATTAAAGATGCCCAATTTGTATTTGCTACCTTTCCAGACAAAAGAATCAAGATGACTATCGTAGTAGTAGATGTCCCAACATCATATGGCATCTTTCTTGGGCAAAATTTTTGTAGGAATGTTGGTGGTGAATTGAGCATGGATTTATTAAAAGCAAGGATTCCAGTCAAAGGTGTCATGAAAAGGTTGCTCCCTGAGAAGGAAGTGAAATATGTGGTTACCTAAACCTTGGCACCTAAAGCTCAAATTCTATTTGAGTCTTTAGGGATGGGTAAATAATTTCTATCCATGGATGAAGTTCATGAGGCATCTAGTGAAGCTCCTATAGGTGACAACCTAGAAATGCATTCAGCTAAAACAATAGAAGAAGGGGCAGAGCATAATGCAAGGGTGGAAGAATCCCTTCCTCTGAATGAAGAAGGTTTCAAAGAAAAATTAGTATCAAATGATGTATGGATTCTTTAATTTGATGGCAGCTGCTCCTCCACCAGTTTAAGAGCTAGGGTTGTGTTGATATCTCCTAAAGGAGATATTTTTCCATCATCTTATAAATTGCAATTTAGCAACATGAATAACATAGCTGAGTATGAATCTCTGTTGTTGGGATTAAAAGTTGCTAGGGACAAAGGCATCAAGCTCCTTCATGCCAAAGGATATTCCAAACTAGTGGTTTGTCAGGTGAGGAACATGTATCAAACCAAGAATGAAAGATTGTGTCATTATCGCAATCTAGTCTGGGACCAGCTTGAAGACTTTGATGCTTTCAAAATCTCTATAGTTCCCAAAGAATTCAATGACTGGGCAGATGCACTAGCTATTTTAGCTACTCTCTTGGTCCCCTACCTAGATTTTAAAGGAGAAAAGTACACTATTGAGCTGGTCTTTAAACCAAGTGTACCTGATAATGCCAGTCATTGGTAGGTATTTAACCATGATAGTCAAATCATTGCCTTTTTTGAGCAAAAGGATAGCTTTGAATGGCTGTATTTTGAAGGTAGTGAACCTCAAAAGTGTGAACCAACTCCTGAATCAAATGCAGACATAGGTGAGGAGTTCTTGCAACTCAAAGGGAATAAGATTCCCAAAGGCTTGTTTTCCCTTGAGAAGCTATTTGATAAGCATGATAGATTCATCCAACAGCAGCCAATGGATTCAAGCTCATCTTAGGAGTTTGATCAAGTAAATTTGGGAACCAAAGAAGACCCCAAGATGGTGAACATTGGGAAATTTTGTGCTCCTTAGGAGAGGTTCAAGTTCACCAAGTTACTCAACCAATACATGGACGTCCTAGCATATTCATATGATGACCTGAAGTCACTCTGGCCTAATGAGATACGACATGACATTCCTCTCAAGGTTGATTCAACACCTTACAGGTAAAATTCTAGGAATTATAATCTAAAAATATTAGGTACTATTCTATCTGAGATATAGAAGATGTTAAATGCTAGGATAATCTTCCCAATCCATCATTCCACATGGATTGCCAATATAGTGCCTATAAGGAAGAAGATTGGTGAAATTCACCTTTGTGTGGATTTTAGAAATTTCAATCAGTCATCCTTAAAGGATAACTATCCTTTGTCGATCATGGATCAAGTGCTTTAGATAGTGATAGGTTTGGAGATGTTATCAATGCTAGATGGCTTCTCATGATATAATTAGGTTGAAGTTGGTGAGGTAGACTAGCATAAGATCGCTTTCACCACACCACAGGGTACATTTGCATATAAAAGGATGCCTTTTGGCTTGATAAATGTTGGCACCACCTTCCAAAGAGCAATGGACCTTGCCTTCAAGGATGAGATGGGTAAGTTCATTTTAGTTTATATTGATGACTTGACCATCTTCTCTAAGCGTTGCCTAGATCATGTGCACCACTTACAACAAGTGTTGGAATGCTGCCACTAGAATGGCATTTCCTTAAACCCTAAGAAGTCAGTCTTTGGAGTAAGAGAGGGGAAATTTCTAAGATACATTGTGTCCAAAGGAGGCATAAATATTGACTCAAATAGGTTAAGGCTATCCAAGAACTTACCTTGCCCACAAGTAAGACAACTATTCACTCTTTCTTTGGAAAGGTGAATTTATTATAGAGGTTAATACCTGAGTTTGCTGAGAAGACTAGGCACATTGTAAACATGATGAAGGGAAAGGCCACCTTTAGCTAGACTAAAGAAGGCAAGTCAGCATTTGAGGATATCAAGACCACCATTGCCCATGCTCCAATTATGGCTTGTCCAAACTATAACAAAGAGTTCACCATTTACAGCTATGCTTCAGAACATACACTTTCAGCAATTTTGGTTCAATAGAATAAAGAATGTATGGAATCCCCCATTTCCTTCATGAGTTATCCTCTCAAAGCTCATGAGCTAAAGTACTCAAACATGAAAAATCATGCTTATGTAGTGGTTAAGGCAATGAAACATTTCTGCTTCTACATCTTGAATACACACATAACTACATTGGTTCCTGATACCATGATCAAATCCATACTAACTTAGCAAGAATTTGGGATGAAAAGAGGAAATTGGGTTGATAAGATCTAGGAGTTTGATTTGGTCATCAAGCCAACAAATATGGTGCATGGGAAGGGGCTATGCCAACTGATTACTGATAACAAGTTGAGAAGAATAGAGCATGAAGAATCAGAGGTGGAATACACACCAATAGTCCTCTTTGTCTCCACCACAAATGAGTGGTATTCAGGCATTGATCATTTCTTTACTTATGGTGAGTGTCCTACACACCTATCTTATAAATAAAGGAGAACCATATAGCTAAAAGTTGTTAATTTTTTCCTCTAGGACAACGGCCTATACAAGAGGAGCCTTGATGGAGTTTTCCTTCGCTGTGTGGACAAGGAGTAGCAAAGCTGACTTTTGAAGTTCTTCCATAATTCAACCTATGGAGGAAATTTTTCTACTCTTTTGACTGCTCATAAGATCTTGTGAGCCAGGTACTACTGGCCAACTCTCTTTCAGGATGCATACAAGTGGGTTAGGGAATGTGAATTATGCCAGCAGTTTATCAGAAGACCCAAGTTAGCTGCCCTACCCCTCAAACCAGTGATCATAGAGGAGCCATTCTAGATATGGGGAATTGATTTTATTAGAGCTGTAAACCCATATTCAAGTGTTGGACATGATTATGTCCTTACAGCAATAGACTACTTCACCAAATGGGTGGAAGTTGTTCCAACCAAACATGATACTTCTGAAGTAGTATGCAATTTCCTCAAAGAGAACATCATATCTAGGTTTGGGGTTCCAACCAAGATTGTCACTGACAATGTAGCTTGTTTCACTTCCTAGGAGATTACTTAATTCTATTTCCACTATGGGATTACACTCTCCCACTCTTTCGATTACTTTCCACAAGGGAATGGATAGGCTGAATCAAGCAATAAGAATCTAGTGGCTATCATCAAGAAGATGGTGGATGACAACCAAAGGGCGTGGCATAAAGCATTGGTTGATGTTCTATGGGCAGATAAAATTATGCCAAAGAAGGCAATTGGTATGTCTCCTTTCTAACTTCTTTATGGACTCAATGTTAAAATACCAATCACCCTAGAATTGCTAGCACTAAAATTGGCTAAGGCAATAGAAGATCAAATGTATGAAAGTGCCCTTGATAAGAGGATCATGTGCCTGATTGAATTGGAAGAGTAAAGAACTACAGTGGTGGATCGAATTGCTGCCCATCAAGGTCTAGTGAAGAAGCTCTTTGACTAAAAAGCAAAGAATCATGATTTCTAGATTGGAGATCAAGTCTTGCTGTGGGATAAGAGAAGAGAACCAAAAGGGATACACAAAAATTTTGATTCCCTATGGAGGGGCCCTTTTACCATTCATCAGCTCAATGGTGAAAATAGTTTCCTATTGAAGTATCAAGATGGCACTCTCTTTTCTCTGCCTCACAATGGGCAGCATTTGAAGCACTTCAACTCTTGAAGTATAGAATGAATTCCCCTGTACATATGTATATTTGTATAGTCTTTTGTTTATATTTTATTGTTTTCATTTTCATTTTTTGGAGCCTTTCTTTTTGGGTAGCATGACTCCATAGCCCAATGGCATACTTTAAGGCACTAGAGATTCTAGTTTCTACTCCCCTTAGCTATGTTTCAAGTTTTCATCTGAAGGAAGTTCCCCAACTAGAGCCAGTTGTTGTCCCCAAAAAATGACTTCTCATTTTTCAGGACAACATATGACTATTTTGGTCCTGCACAGCCAAAAATAATCTCTTCCCTTCTTGAAATTTGTTTTGAGCCTTCAAATTCCTCATTTTTCAATATTTTTTAGTAAAGGGATAACAAGTTCAATAGTGTCAAAGGCTTCTGTAGGTGAATCCAATCGAAAGAATCAGTTTTTAACACTTGGTCATCTTTAAGATTGGGTCAATGCCTTGGTTCGATCAAAAATGTCCATCAGCAAGCATCTAAGCAAGGATTAAACCATTGAACCATTAAACCTTGAACCATTTTGGTTCAATGGGTTCAATGGGTTCAAAGGTTCAACGTCATCACCAAGAGCTAAGTGCATTTGCCAAAGATTCAAAGTTTAACCATTTCAAAGTTCTACGGCTCTAAGCACTTAACAAGTTTCAAAGGCTTGAACCATTGAACCATTTTGATTCATCAGTTCAATGGGTTCAACTTTCAAATGATTCAACATGCTTGGTTCAAAGATATAAAAGGGACTTATCCAAATAAAAGGAATGAACCGATTGAATCGTTGAATGTTGAACTGCTTCAAAGTTTAATGGTTCCTAGGTTTAAAGGCTCAAAGGTGGCCTTAGTCAAAGAAAGAAGTAGTGAAGTAGATGGTTCAACTGAAGCATGCACAAAAGAAAAAGAGTCAAGTGGATGCTACCAAGTGTCATCGACTAAGCCCCATTATACTTTGTTTCTAAGAAGTGGTGGATACTGCCATGTATCCCTTTTGAAGCTTGTCAAAAGCCTCCAAGTGTCAATATCTGTAGTCCCCTCCTTTAGAATCATGGTATTGAGTAAAGACCATGGTGGGCCAGGGGCGAGTGACTAAAATTAAGTGGAATGCACCAAGTGTCTGTATCTATGTGACTACCAAAAGTATTTTAATCGTGCCACGTATCCCATTGTGACTCAGTGGAATGCGACAAATGTTGGCATTCACTTTTCAAAGTCTCTTATAAGATATAGTGTTCCTTCTGATAAAGCTTCTTTCAGAATGCTATGGAGGGTGACAAGTGGCAACTGTGGAAGGCTTTGAGTTTTTTTCCTAAAATTAGCAGACCATGCCACATGTCCCTTGCAAAGATCAATGGAAGCCGACAAGTGCCAATGTCTGTGAGAACCCAAGTGAACCCCAAACATTTCTATGATGTCACAAAAGCCTGAGAGTGAGAAGCACCAAGTGTCACCAATGGAAGGTGGTAATAAGTTTCAGTGAAAGATGCCACATGTCACTTGTTTGAAGTGACAAAATGTGCCATGTGTTAAAAATTAGGCACACTCAATATAGAGACACAAAATCAAGAGGGGACTTCTTTCAGACAATTTGTCTGAAGGAATTTCTTCAGACATTTTGTTTGAAAGAAATAAAAGGGACAATAGTCCCTTAAAGAAATTAAAGCTCAAAGGTCACCTAGAGGATCTCAAAGCACCGGTACCCTTGCGGGGGGACACTCGACACTCAAAAATGGACCCTATTCAAGACCCCAAAGGGCACATTTCCTCTAGGAAGGGTCAAGCCTCAAAGTGTAGCAAATGCTACCAAGTGTTATATGCTAAGACACAATTTCAAATGAAGCTTCACAGCATGGAACTCGCCACGTGTCTTGTCCTAGTGTGGCAGAAGCTACCAAGTGTTTACATCTACACTTTTGAGCCTCTAACAAGTTTTAAATCTTATTTCGATAAGCCTATTTCAAAGCTATGGATGCCACCACGTGTCCTGACCTACATCACAGCAGGAAGTGGCCATAGCAAGTGAGAAAAACATGAGAGAGTTGCTAATAATAATGATGGGCCTGTAAACATCAAATTTTTTGTAATGAGGTGTCTATTGATTTTTGCAGGCTTAAATCGTGGACCCAATGTATTCAAAAATCCTAAGGCTAGGGCCAAATAGAAGAAGAGACAAAGAGGGAAACTTAGCAGGAGTTAATTCTAGTAGGTGAAGTAGTTTGTCAGGTAGATATTTGGGGCCTACAAACATTGAAAGCATAGCCTATTTGTCCCCTTTGGAATAAAGGTAGAGTAGATAGTCGCACGAGTAGTATGTAATGGAATGAGTGATTTAAGCTTGGGAATAGACAAGGGAGATGAGCCAGCATGCCAAAGTTAAGGCAACCACCCTGCTCTAGCATGACCCTTCTTAACAAAATTGAGAATGCATCCAAGGCATTGATTGCACAGCATGGGTCACTCCGTGGGACAAAGTACCAAGCCTCTCTTTACCTCTATATATTGTAATCTCTCATTCAATGCAAATGAGATCTTCCCTTTACCAGAAGCAAAACTCTGCCCAAATTGAAAGGCATCACTGAGACTTTGAGCTCAGATTGTTTATCATATTTCTTTGTTTGAATCAAAAAGCAAGTTACTTTCAGACTTTGTGATGTTATAGCTTGTGTTATTCTAAGAGATTGTTCTTATGTCTATTTCTTGAATGTATTTTTGTTTATGCAATTTAATAAGTAGAGCTAGTGGAAGTGATAAGGAATGTGTCTTAAAGCCAACTACTTTCAGACTTTGTGCTACCATAGTTGTCTTCAGTGTGTGTTTATTTTCTATTTCTTTGTAAAGGACCTTGGGACAACTTTGTGCCCCCATTATTCTTCATACCTCACTCTTGGGAAGTCAAGGTAGAGACTTTGTGCTACATCCTAGAATGTTGGTTACTCTGTGCCCTTGGTTACCAGTCACTTGTTACCAAAAAGATTCCTTTTGTTTGTAGGAACAAGTACTTCTGAAAGAAGAGAAGTGCCTTTTATTGCTTCACCAAGATTTCTCCCCTATTTGTTAACATCATCTCTAAAAAAGGAGACATGGATGGCTTATCCCACCCCTGTGTCTTACTTTCTACTTATTTATATTAGTATATAGCCTTAGTATATTTAATAGGGAACCTCCCCTTGATGAGAGGAGAGATTTGTCCCCTATTGATGTAGTTAAACTACAAACCTAGATGACCAATCTCCCTATGTTGTGGTGATAGGACCTATTTTTCTCACCAATTAGCTGGTCAACAAAATATTCACCCAACACTATCAATGAAAAACATGATAGAATCTATGGGGGACATTTTAGTGGCCTAGCCATCACTAAATGTATCCTTTACCTTGGCTATTATTGCCCTACCCTCAATCAAGATTGATATGATTATGTAAATAAGTGTTTTAAATGTCAATATCATGTTAATTTACATCATGCACTGACCCATGGCCTTCATGTGTCTAAAGATTATTGGATCTTCTCATAATGGGGTCTCGATCTTATGGGGAAAATCAACCCTCATTCTTCACAATGACACCAATCCATCATTACCACCATCAAATATTTTACAAAGTTTCTCTTATCTCAACCAAAGATGAAAAGATTATTGATTTCATCACTCATCACATCATCTTCCACTTTGGTGTTCCACATAAGGTCATCACTAATAATGGCAAATCTTTCAAGAACAAACAAGTTCAAGGTTTATGCGATGCTTTTGGCATCAAGTTAAAATGTTCCTCATGCTCTTAACCCCAAGAAAATGGATAGATAAAATCCTCTAACAAAATGTTAACCAAGGTATTAAGTGCTTCAGATTAGGATTAGCATTTGCACATTCCCTTCACTTTATGGATCTATCTCACTAGCATTCAAACCTCTACAAGTGTTACCCCTTTCTCTCTCATCTTTGGAGTAGAGGTAGTCTTGTGTCTTGAAGTCTAAATTTCTTCTCTTCACATATATTTGCATGACATCCTCTTTGAAAGTGATTATCATCAGGAACATCTCAGACATCTTGAACTCTTTGATGAACATCACCTCTTAGCCCTTAATCATCTTCATGTCTATCAATAATGAATCAAATGCACATACAAAAAACACTTGAAAGAGTGATAATTTAATATCAAAGACCTCATCCTTATAAAAAATCAACATGTAACTAATATGGAGAAAATCAAAAGAGGAAAATTTTCTTTACATTGGCTTCGACCCTATATCATACCCCATAAGTATAGATTAGGAACTTATCATTTGTCCTCTCTCAAATGCAAGCCAGAACCTAAGCCTCTCAATGCTTCACACCTACATCCTTTTTATTGTTAAATAAGGGTCACATTCACCTTTTATAAAACTTAAGCTCATCCCTTGGTTTACAAAATTTTTGCTTTCCTTATACCTTGACCTTATTCTTCTTTTAGATAATTTGATTATAACATAGAACCATGTGATTATCCATCATATTTATAGCCTAATCCTAAGCATGAATATGATGGCTCTACCCATGACATGGTTCTCATGGTTACTTTTTGTCACTAATCAGATGGAATCCCATGGTTAGTTATCTCTCAAACCACTTTCCCTCATCTATCATCAACCTTTTGTGCTAAATGTCTTATCTCCATAAAGGTAAAACTCTAAACCTAAATATACTTGTCCATGTCTCAACCTAGCACTTAAAATCAAATTGGGATAACAAAATCTCACTTTGGTCCATATATCTAGCATTACCAACCGCTCCCTTGAAGGACAGCTGCCCAACAACTAAATATTGCTTAAAAGATAGATTTTTCCCTTGAAGGATAGCTACAACATAAAAACAAATTCAAACTTAGACCACTCCCTTGAAGGGTGGATAAGTCAAATATTTTCAAGGTACCACTCCCTTGAAGGGTGGATAAGTCAAATATTTTCAAGGTAATCACTTAAAGCTTCTTACATCAATCAACTTCACCCATTTTATCAAAAACAACAAAAGACAAAAAAGGGGGGTGGGCCTATATAAAAATCAAAGTGAGTTATCCCAAAAGGGTTGCAATCAGCTCTTTCATATATATTTAGTAGATTTCCCACATTAATTAGTCTACACTTTGTATTAAGATATGGACTTTTTTATTAAAATTATTAGGTCACCTATTAAAGGGGCAAACTAACCCACATGATTACTATATCACCCATTTCTTTTTTACCTATCACCTACTTTCCCCTTTATACCCTCTAACAATCAAGGGATTATAAGCTTACTTAACACAATGTGCTCAATATACTATCTTTTCACTCAAAGCATGTTAATGTGAAGCATTCAAAAGGCTTATTTTTATTAAGCCAATCTGACTTTGGTTTTGTTAGATCCTTATTAATGAGCATATCATGCCTTTATTTTATTATTATTATTAGTTCATGAAGACATGTGTCTCATGATTCTTTTATCTTTTTCAAACATTTAGTTTGTTACCTATACCAACTTTCTATGTCTTCATTATATCCCAATATCACATATCATATCCAAACATTCAAAACATCATTTTCCTCACAACACTAATCTATATGTCTCACAACATTATGATCCATATCCCATCTATGCACCCAAACATCAAACGTATCATAAACCACATCATCAAAATAAACAATCAAAACCATCCTATCTATCATCATGAACAAACACATCATCCCTTATATATACACAAAACATCACCTAAAAGTATCGATATATCAAATTTAAAAATCTAATCACAAAGCACATTTTAATTCCTTCATCTCATCATCCATAATCTATACCTATCAAAACATCATACCTATCAAAAAACTAGACAAAATATATTATCTATTTCACATATCCTCATGTATGCACATCTCATATCATAAATAATGGGGCATGAGTATCCTATCATTCATAAACCTTAAAACAGGTGTCATACACATTCATAAATATCAAAACTCATGATCTAACTCTAATCCTATCCATAAATCACATCATGTCAACAAACCACATAAACCATGTCATCTACCATTTCCCATATACATCATAAATAATTATCCCTAAGCCACACCATAACTATGAAATAATATAAACAATGTCATCATTCTCTTTACTATCAAGATATATATATCAAATAATCTATCTAAAAATTCACCATAATCATATATACATAAAATCATCTATCTCATATCCATAATCACATCCTGAACAACATCATTCTATGACCAAACTCAAAATTCATCTTTGATCATATATATATATCATATCCATCCAATGAATAAAGCATATACATCTATGATAAATATCACTCATATCATAATCTAATCAATCATCACATATCTAACCTCATACATACCTAATCTCATGTCATCACTTATAAAAAATGTCATTAAAACATCATAATCATAAGTCCATCCATCTTATCCATCATCATAATACATCATATCCATCACATGAATAAAATGTGAACAACAACAATCAATCTACATATCCTCTCATGAGCAAAATTCCTCATATCATCATTCATAATACATCAATACATAATCAATAAACATCACAAACATTGTAAACATCATAAACATCATAACATAATCATCATGTCATCAATATGATCAAATGTCATGAATATAATCAACATAATCATCATATACATCAATAATTAAATTCATGTCATAATGTATCCATATCTCTCTTGCTCATATGTATCTCATGTCATAGACACATAGGCTAGTATCAAAATCAAAAAAATACACATCATATAATCTCCTCTATCAGGACCTTGGGACACCACTACCACTAGCCACATCTACACTTGCAACTTTACCTACACTACCATCTAGCAGTGGTCCCCCTGATATCCCTACCTAACCCACTATCAAGACCCACTATCTTGGAGTATCTATTGATATACCACTTACTAAACTGGCCCTATACTCTCCATAGCTCATTTCCAATGGTAACTATGCTATCTCTATTACCTCATAATATCTCAGTGCCTTAATAGTGACTAAGTACTATGTCCTCAAAACTACATCTGATCATCCTCCTATGGTCACTCCTACCCTATATCTTAGTGAATATTTCTCCTATATCACTAACCCAAGATAGATCCTTACTTGATCTCACTCTTCAGTTAAGGTGGCTATCTTCTCTTATAACATGGCCATCTATCCCTATAACCTGATGATCTAGGCATATGTCACTACCAATGCCATTACCACCTATCCATCCTATGTCAGTGCCCCATTGAGATCCACATCCATGGGATACCATCCTTGATCATCCCATTTAAAATAATCCAATGTATATTTGTCCTAGTACTAGGTAGCATACTCATCCAAAACCCTTACATCATCAATGGTGGCCCTCATCAATAGTTTCTCATTATCCTAAATGACGTCCTATGGTTATAACTCAGGGAGCTATAAATTTACATCCTCCCTCTTATATCTAGGTAAATCTAGTGGGATCTCCTACATCAATCCAAATTTCCTTCACACTTGCGTGAATGGGATAAGCCCCATCTTGCCATCTCATCTCCCATAAATCTAGTACTAGCTCTATAGGGATAATGTGTGATATCTATACCTAGGCCACCTAGGCCAACCTATAAATGGCCTCCATAATATGTTTCTAACTAAAAAACCCTCCAAGGCATCCTTGAACTACTTAATATCTTGACCTCCACCACCTCCACCTATCAATGTATAATCCCCTCTCCATCTATTAAAACCAATTAGAAATGGCTCCTAGCTACATCCATCCTAAGATGCCACCATTGGCCTCAATACATAAATGTGCTCATAATCCTAGTAGTGAAGCATCAACTTGGTGTTAATCCAATATCACATACATGCTTTGAAGGCATAGATCTCTTTGTAGATCTACACTAATAGTACTAGGTCCCATCCAGACATAGTCCTCCCCAAAAGCATCTCCACTAGCACCCTTAGTAACAGGTATAGAAAGTGTTCACTACTCAAATATGGAATTACAAAGTAAGACATGGCCATCATCATCATCATGAGAATGCATCTATTTTTAAGATCCCTCTAGTATATGGATGTATAACTGAATCTTCAATAATGAAACTATGTGTGGACTTGGTCTACCCCATACATCAAGTCCATATGATAGTCAATATCATCACTCTCTATATGATATATTAGCTCCCCTTGAATGGATAGTCATGTGATACACTAAATGTCTTCTAGGATAACATCATCTCCCCATTGATAACAAAAATCTATTTATGTCTGGGTCTCGTCTCTTAATGAGGACCACAATCATACCCACATCTCATGATAGGTGTCAGTAATAAATCATCACACCTAATTGATCCTAGTGTTTATTCATGATGATAGATAAGATAGACTTAATACACAACCCATTCCTAACCTAACATAACCTCCCCTACTCAATTTTATCCATATAATTGACCAATTTCACCCAAAACTCATATAGGGCATCATTTTCCCTGAACCCTACCTGGCACCATTACCAAACCCTATCCTTATCAAACTAAACTCCAAAATATAAATTAAAACTATACTATTGATTCAAACTTCCCCTACCTCATTCTATAGTCACTAACATGGTCTAATCCCTCATCCCACCACTCAAATGCATCCTCATCAACCCTCCATCGAATCCACATTTGGTTAACTCTGCACACACAATTAGCCAATCAATCCACTCCACCTCAACCAACTCACATGAAAAAAGACAAAATGTAAAAATTCACCAAAGATCAATTGCTACAAGTAAAAACTATAAATGACTTAGCATTTTTACTTTTTATCCCTTAATTTTTAGGGTTTCCCTAACCATTGATAGTTAGGTTGACCCTTAATGATTGACCTTGGGGAAAACCCTAACTATCGATGGTTAGGATCCTCCACCTTATTTTCAATTATTTTAGTTCACCCCACCTAGGTGTTAACCTTTTGGGAGATCACCTACTCTCCACCAAACTAGAATTGGTCCTATCTAAGATTACCCTTCTCTGACCAACCTATTTGACCACATCCACCTTGATGTTGGTCAATTTTTATGAGAACATTCACATGTTTTGTGATGACCTTGCCTTGATCATTTTAACCGCACTGACTAACTTTGCCATGTTGAACTTTTTCAATTCATATCACCTCCTATGTAACATGACCATTTATGTTGTTTCACAGGATCACTTCCTACCCTAAACACCTATGCACAACATTGACCCTATCTAGATGACTTGATAGGAATGACCCAATCATCTATGACCAACACTATGGACCTGTTACCTTATCATGTCTCCATAACACTTGACCTTATTTTTATCAACATTAGAAACTTTAATCTTTTCATAATCTTGATTATCAAACATAGTCACATTTTTTACATGTGTTTGCATTTCAAAATCCCAAACCTTTTGTGTCACCTACCTCGTGACTTACCATTTACCACTTTATTGAACCCTAACCCAATTTCACTTTTGCCTCATCAACTCTCAATTTGAGGAGGAATACCTCCTCCCATACTCAGGATAACCATAACTTGACCAACAATCTATTTTTGTTTTATAGCTTGTTAATCTAATCTACATAACAAAAAGGGGCAAAATATAGACACTTAAAAACTACATAGTTTTACATGTCAAAGCACATTGAACCCTATCTGACTCTGAGGCTAGTTGACCACCTATTTAACTTATCCCATTTATTAATTTACTACCTTAAATTTTAAATTCATCCCTTTATAACCCACTTTCCTCTAAAACCTTAACCACCGATGGTCAACCTAATCATAGATGATCAGGTCCTTGAAGCCTACTTTAAAAGCATTACCAATTATACAAGATAATCATGGCACATTTAGTAACTTCCATTTTATGATACAAACCATCTTTAAAGCATCACCATTAGCAACTTTCTCCTTTATCCAATTAGTAACTTCCTCTTTCACATTTAGTAACTTCATCCTATAAAAGGAGAGAAGTAGGAGAAGAAAAGGATCTAGAAATATAGAAATCTACATCTAATATCTCTTGCATATAGGTATCCAACATCCCTTTAGCAAACAGGTAGCATCAATAGAGACCTGAACCTCTATTGGAATCTCTTTCAAAGGCCAAAGTATTGTCACTCTAGCCAAATTACTTCAAGCTTCCACCATTAGGTTATAGGTATCTCATGCTTGTTTTCTTTGATATATTCCATTTATATCCTCCCTTCCCTATCCATACCTATCTTTATCTTATTTTCCATCCTTCAAATCCATAACATCCCTCTACTTGACCAATTACCCAATCTATCATCACTTTTCTAAACATTTCCATAATTTCACAGGCAATCACCAACAATTAACCTAACCACTGAAAGTTACCTCAACCATTGAATTTTAGCCCAACTATTGATAATTTACCCAACCATCGATGGTCAATATGGTATAAAATACCATCAAGTTATTTTCACCCCCTTGACCCCAACCAAACCCTATTTTCTATATTCTTGCTTGTTTATAAAGACTTTTTTTATTTTCTAAACCTAACCCTAACTATCTTAGCACAAGTATTAACCCATTTTTGATATATTTAGTCATTTTTTTAGCAAGTAATTTAATTTCATCTCATCTTACATGAATTTACTTTATATTTATTGAATGCAAGTGTTCTTTCTTTTTATTTATATTACCTTAATTGTTATAAATAGTGGGTTGATAGCCTCCTAATAAGCTCATGATTCTTAGATCTAGCTCATGTTAGGCAGTCCACTCAACCATCCATATAATAACCCCTTTTTCTAGTGTCTTTATTATCTATAGGTTATTCTTTCCTAGCCAAAGAGGAGTTCTCTCCATCATCTAGATCATGTGTGCACTTTTACCAAGTATTCCTTTACACACCCTATTGCTAGTTTCATTACTTACTTTTAAATTAAGAAATGAGTGAAAATTAATCTAAAACAAATACCTTGGCTCATTTAAATTTCCAAAAAAGATAGGGTTTGACAAAAATAGGCATAATAGGTTCCTTCCAAATTCTAATAAGTACCATTAAATGTTCAACAAAAAAATTTTCTATTTAAGCCTTAATTACCTCCAAATAAAACATATTCCCAATAAGTACCATTCCAACAATAAGTACCATATCAACAATACACCTCTAACTTAAGAGTGACTATTCCTGGTAGAGCTACTCACATTCAAATTTATTAATAGTCTATGTTACCTCATTTCCAAGGTCAAGGTAATTACCTTTTGACCACCCAATAAAATGTGTCTTCCATCTCATTATGGTCCTAACTTCCAATACTTATAGGAGGCTAAAGATATAATTTCAAATATTCAAATAGGTAATCAAAATAATAAATTCAAACTTGATGATATGTGTTCTTATCTATTTGACATGAAGTACCTTCAAGCACCTCTCCTATGTCACTTTGAGATCCTTAAGTTTAATAAATACAAAGGGAAAGGAAATCCAAAAGAGAATTTAAAGGATTTTTTTTTCACATGTCAAGAATTTTCTTATAGTGACATATACTTCTCATGTTTCCCCATAGTTTGGTATGGGAAGCATTAGAATGTTTCCTAACTCTACCTAAGAATTTTGTTGACAACATTGATGACTTGTTTGATAAATTTGTGTAACATTTATCCTATAATATAGAAAATGAGTTAACTATGATTGACTTATGTCAATCTAAACAGATATCAAGAGAAATCTTGGCTAATTATCTTCAATGGTGGCATGTATTATCCATCTATATTCTACATAATCTCCTTGATAAACAACTAGTTGTAATGTTCATGTCTAATCTTCAATTGGATGTGGCTCATAATCTTAAGCTCAATTATGCCAAACCCTTTAAATAAATCATTGATAAAATACTACAAATTTAGTAAGCACTCATCAACAATGGAATTATAAAAATTTACTCTCAAAACCAAATACAAAAAAAACTCAAGAATAAGCTCCGATGTAAGCACAAATTAGTACATTAGATAAGTCTAGACCCTTTAATAAGAACAAAAATGTTATGGAGATGGAGTGACCAAATCTAGACATGTGCAAATGGTGCAACCATCTCGTATACAAATAAACCCTCCTACTCAATAGCTAACTTTACAAAATTTACCTCCAAGAATGGGTCATTCTCATCATATACCTTTTAACAATCTATGTGAGCCTATTGAGATGGTTTATCAAAAACTAGTTGTAATCAACATATTAACTTAAGCCTGATTAGTATAGAGATAATGATTTTTATGAATATCATTGGGTTAAATAACATTCTATTCATATATGCATATAACTTTGACATCTCATTAAAGACCTAGTTTAAAATGGTAAAATAGAGTTAGATAATGTGGCTACAACATCTAACCAAAATTTGGGTATATATCAAAACCCCTTTCCACAACATAACTCCAACAATCAAAATCAAAACCAGCATTAGGCAAATAACCAAAACTAGAACATGTATCCAAAAAATCAATAACAATTATACAATTAGAAAAAATACAATAAGAATCAAGGTCATGATACCCAAGTTAGCTACAATACCATCCCTTATGACTATAATGGTTTAGGTCACATTACAAGTCGTTGTGTAACTACCATTAAGATCAAACCACCTACCAATAGTACTCATAGACCCATTATGTCCATTTTTGGACCTCTTCCTCCATTTTATAGTAACCATACTTTGGTTCATAATGTAAATACTAAATTTTTCTTGCCTTAATTATTATAATTAATCCCACTAATTTATCCCCTTTATCCTAATCCTAGTCATTTATCTAATATCCCCCTCAAAATTTATTTATTAACTAACATTATTTCTACCCTACCAATCTATTAATTCTCTTAAATATGTGTTATCTTATCATAACCCCAATTATCCATTATTTAGGAATTTAAAATTCCCATGGTCCACCTACCCACATACTAAGCCTACTCCTAGGCTTTCCTACAAGCCTACCCCCTAGATTCTCTAGAATCCTCTACTCACTTATCTAATCCATACCTAATCATGATTAAACATCTCAAAGAGATTATAGACATTTTTACCTCTAAAACCTTCTCTCCTTTATAATCCTCCAAGAAATTTTTAATTCCTTGGATAATCCTCCACCATAGATCCCAACAATCCAACTTTGAAATCTAACCATTGATCTTCCCACTCTCTTATATATAAACAAAACCAATATTTCATTGAAACTAACTATAAGGATAATATCAAGAATCCATGAAGCCATTGATCATACCATCACTATTATGATTCTAAGTGTAATCAATAAAACTGATAATCCAATAATCTGCTTAAAAATCTTAGAGGGAGGATAGTTGAAGCAAGAAATTGGTACGGTTATCTTCATCTCTCCTAATTTATTTCCATAATCTCTCTTGTTAAGTGTATTGTGCATTTTGGGTCTTAATTTTCATATTTAGATATTTTATCTCTTATGAGTTTGAAGTGTGATAATGATGCTTGTAGGAAAGATTTAGCACAAATTTGGTGGCTCAAAAGTTTTGAAGAAAATTCCATCATTCCCCAAGTGTGCAGTGTTATTTTGTGATCAAAATTTTTGAAAGCATGATTTTGAAATAATCTGTGAACACTAATTTATGGCATTACCAAAGTCTTATTCATGTAACTTTATTTATGCTCAAAATAACTAATTTGATATGATATTTTATTGATTTGTTCTGATATGTGCATTTTTTATTTTTTTCCATTTTATTGGGTTATTATTCTATCCTAAATTTTAGATTCACCTTATATTACTATTTTTAGTAATAAAAAACTAAAATCTAAATAACATCAAAAGGAGGGGATAAAAGAGATAATCATATTGCTATGGGAATTCTTACCATAATTTTACCTCTTTATAGCTCCTCTCCAAGATTGCCAAATAGATGCTTGATGGAAACTAGATGGATGTTGCTTGTTTGTTTATACTTAATAATGGCTTCTAATGGATTCTTGGAGATTGATAAAGGCTTTTGACAAAGGGTGTATGGATGCAAGAGAGATATTTGTGGATGAAACATAGCAATAAAGCATCAAATTTTTCATGTTGTGTTCCATGGAGGGAGTTAGCTTAGTTATATAGGGAATGGAGGGAATAATAAATGGCTCAAAGTCAATTTTGAGCCATTGAAATCAATGGCTATGTATTTCCAAGGAATTTTAAATTCCTTATAAATCTATAAAATTGAGAACTCTAGAGAAAAAGGGGTTAAAATAGAGGAGACTTCTAGAATTATCCAATTATCAAAATCTCTATTGGGGTTTATGGGTTTAGGAATAACTAGTTAGTAGGGTGGTAATGGATATGTAGAATAAATTGTGTTTTTAAATAGGAAAGTGGCTTAGGGAGTAGGTTAGTAGGTAAATAGGTTTTGTTAGTAGATTAAAAAAGGGGATTAATTAGTTGTGAGGTAGCATAAGGTTTTTGGAATGTATGAATAAGAAATGGGATATTAGTTAATTAGCTAGGAAATGTAGTTATTAGGTTAAATTAGTAGAATTATTGTCATTGTCAGGGTGAGTAGATTTAGGTGCATACATTTTGCCCATCTTTTAAAGGGCATTACAAGTGGAGAGAGGTATAAGGAGTAATGGTATTTCAAATAATAACCATAATTATGTGGAAGTAATGTTAGATGATGTCAATAGGTATGATATGATGCCCCCTCGAGGGAGCATGCAAGGAGAACTGACCTAGATGGTCACTTGAATATAAGTCTTAGGGGTGGGATGATGCTAGTATAATAAAATAGGGTTGGGATACCCTGATTAATGATGTATCTATGGTTTAGATGCCCCAAGTTTAGAGATAAGGGGATAAAGTGGCTCAATTATGAGATGGGTTCTAGATAAATGACTAATGTCTAGAAAGGATTTTGATTGATAAGACTAAACTCCCAAGATTGAGACATTCTCTATGAAATAAAAGAGATGAGATGGATACAAGCTTGTGATAGGTCTCATAATAAGAACACATACTAGGGAAGGTTTGAAAATTGAGAGTGAAGATAAAATGGGTTGATTAATAAGAGGGAGTTGTTTTACTTAAGATTCATAGCTTAAAATGATGTGTGATTATCAAGTAGCTAGTCTAGGGATAGGATAAGGTCAAGGGATGAATGGCTGTCGAGCTATCCTTGGGCATAAAATCATGACCAAGTATTGCCTACATAGTCTTAACAGAGCTTAGATTGATGTAGTTCTAATGTAGGATTAGGGTGTATAGTGGGGAAATGGAAAGTCCATTCCCTAGATGACTTTAGAATTAATATTGACTGACTAACTAAGATATTAGAGGGGTTTGATAATATTTGGATGTGGAAAGGTCATTAAAAATGACTACTAAGGGTTAATAGGGGGTAAAGAATTGGGTGTCAAATATGATAAAAATTTGAAAAGGGGTTCATTTGAACTTTTTACCATGGTGAAAATTAACCCTAATCCAAAAGACATGGATTGACTTCCTCAAGATTCCCATAGCAATGAGAGAGTCTAAGAGTTGCAGAGGCAAGACCATTGATGAGTAATAAACCCTAATATTTGTTTTTTTGTCAATTTTTGTTGAATTTTTTAGTGCTTTGTCATGAAATTAGGTTGTTTATATTGTAGGTGTAATACTGCAACTAAGGGCAATGCCCTTAGTTATGATATTATTGTTGTGACTTGTGGCATTACCTAGGGAAAGGTGATGTTGTAATATTGTGAGTATAGAGCTATAGTATTATAATACCATAAGCTTAGATTCATGTTTTTTAAATATCACAAATTAGTGAATTGTAGTTTTACATAACCACATGGTTATGCAAAACCACAAGATGTGAGTGGTAGTTTTGTAAACACCATCGGTTAAGGAAAACCAATGAGTTATGATTTTTCCACTGTTGGAAAAAAATGGCTAAGGGATTTAGGTGGGATGATTAATAGTTTAGATGTAATTAATTAGGACTAATATGATTGGGGCATTTAATAAGGATTAAGGTATGTCAAATGAAGTTAGTTGATTAGGATTAAGGATTTTTAGGATAAAGTTAGTTGATTAGGAGGGATAATGAGTTAGGTTGGGATGGGTAAATTTAGGATGGGTTAGGTGGAACGGATGTAGATTTTAAGGCTTTAGGGTGTTTTATGTAGGATAGGTAAAAGGTTTGAAGGGAAGCATGGGTTATAAGTAGGAGAGTAAATTTGGGATGGAATAGAAGTAGTGATAGGTTTATGTTGAATAGTGGAGGACTTAGGTGTGATGGCATCATAGATATGATGACTTGAGGTGATTCATGAGATGTATATTTTAACTAACATAGATTATGGAGTACTAGAGATGATAGGGTTACATTATATCATGGTGATACCAGTGATGCACATTAATCAGGCCCTGATCATATATTTGGTAGAGTGATGGCACTCAAAGATGATTACCTTTAATTTTTATACCAAGGAGATGACAATGAATTTGGAGGATTTCTATCATATTTTCCATGTACTAATGTTAGGAGACAAGATTTATTAGAGATCACATATACTCAGTGCAACACTATAGAGACTAGTAAGAGGGTTTATTATGGGTGTTTATGATAGACATATAGATATTGGTAGATGCCTCCAAGAGGGTAATATTGATCAACTAACCCTTATAGTTATGTATCTTATTACTAGCATACTCCTACTAGAAAAGAGGAAGAAGTTGTTTCACTTGGGCCTAGGGAATGTTGTAGCATATATGGTTCAAGATTTTAGGGTTTTTACCTAGGGGCCAATGGTATTGGCTCATCTTCATTGAGAGTTATACTTTGGGGTATATAGGGGAGAAATGATCCTAGGGCTATCCCTATTATTATATATTTGGAGTTGGGAGCACATTATGATCTAGTAACCTTTGGGTACCTTAGTAGAGAGGGAGCCTCACCATCTCATGTTTTTTAGATGGTGTATCTTATTAGGTGTGTAGTGGGGCCATGTTGGTGATATGAGATTCTATTGATAGGCCTTTGATAGCTTATGTCCAAATCACATCACATGGATGCCTTATAGGGGATTATAGCTTGTATGGGATGATGAGGCTATAGTGACACAATATATGTTGATTGAGTACTACTTGATAGGTCATAGAGATTTTGTTATAGAGTGATATATACTTGATCATGTGTAGAGATAGTTCAAGTTCACGCAAGATGTTCCCAAAAAGGAGTACCTTTTTACTAGGAGTGATCGAGAGAGGGGATAGTGGGGGAGACTAGTGGATAGAGCCCTTGTATATGCTGATTATGATAGCATTTCCCTAGTCCCAAGGGATATTCAAACTTCAATTCTAGATCTAGGAGTTACATTAACCTATATGGCATGGTGGGTATAGAGGGTTCTAATGAGGTTACTCTGACCCAGGGTTATGATTCAAAGAGGAGTACTGAGGAGAGTTATACAAGCATGAGTGAGGTTTTAGAGGAGGAGGATAGTCACCAGCTCAAGATTTTTAGGATGGTTAATGGGATAGAGATGTTATGGAGGTATATGGAGGTGATAGGGTTCAATCATTAGTTATAGGCTAGTTTAGAGGGAGTGGGGCCCAAGCTAGGGATAGTGGAGCATGGGTAGATACACAAATTAGGGGCAATGTTGGTGGGTATGGTGTAGGAAAATCTCAGTAAACTTTGATGGAGGATGAGATGTCTCTACTAACATGTTTTTAGATTGATATACAAGCTCAACTAACAAAGATAGCTGGGATCACTCAGGAGAGGGATCAATTATAGACATAGTTATAGGTGAAGATAGATCAAATAAATGGGTAGTTGACTCAGGCCTAGGCATGGATGATGGCATTATAGGGTTAGGTCATAGCATTTCAAGCTTAGATAGTCACATTATATAGTTAGATCCATAGCCAAGATGTATAGATCATAGGGTATCATGGATAGATCACCTAGATGCAAGCACAAATTTAGACTCTAACAAGAGAGGTAGATATGGCTAAGAAGGCCAAGGAGGAGGTGGATACAGTGATGAGATATGGTGGGATAGATATTTTCATGTGGAACATTATGATATTGACATGAGAGACCTAGTACTATAGAACTTTGTATGAGGTATCAGTGCCACCAAGATAGCGTGCATCTTCATTTAGGGCTAACTCATCACATTTAGTCCATTAGTCACTGAGAGGACCACCAGATGCATAGCCATGAATTCATGAGACATGATATATATAGATGATTTTTTGCATTGTAGAACATTATTGCCTATGAGGCCCATATTGTCTATATATTTTTTTAACATGGAATCCATGATATTTTGGATGATGTGATGTTTTATATAGCTTTTGTGATATGCATTGATTATGTTTATTAGCTACGATGGATTTATAGATATTTGATGAACACATTATTATTTTTTACATGTTGGGTTTATTTATGATATGATTAGATGTATGTTAATTAGGTGCATAATATTAGATGTGATGTGATGGACTTATATGTTTATAGTTTTTGTGATATGGATGATGGATATATGCAGATGCTTTATGTATGCTTTAGATGATTGAGATAAAATGTTATATGATGATGATGTAATGGATTTATATATATATATATATATATATATATATATATATATACTATTTTTTGTTTATGATGATGTAATAGATGTGATTTAGATATGATTTTTATCAATTTAGATGTTTGATGTACACACCTGATGTTGGGATTATTATGATATCATGGTAGATAATGTGTTTACAGAGTTATTTTGATATGATATATAGATGATTATCTAGATGACATATTAGGAGATGTTATGAGATAGTGATTTATTGTTTGATGCATATTATACATTTAATATGATGGTAATAAGATATGTAATAAAATGTAAACCAATGTGCTAAAAAAGTGGATCCATTTTAATTTTTAATGTCTCACAACTTGCGTTAGAAATCCATCTACTCCATAGAGGTAGGATGATGATAGGTTGGGTGGAAAGTAGGTTTATATGGGACAATGATAGATTAAATAGGATGTTGATAGGTTTGGGGGGGAATGGTATGGGTGGATAATTTGGAATCCATTAATAATGTATGTAATCCTTTTTTAATATTACACTGGTAGATATATATGTGCCAAATGACATGAGAAAAGTCAAAGACACATTAAGTATCCGGTGCATGAGGTAACTTCGCTTTAAAGTGATCATGCCCAAAATAAGTTCAAGGATCACCTAGACAATCCTTATTCCCTTAAAATTTAATAAGATAAAATATATAAAAAATTCAAACAAGACTATTAATATGATTAACTAAACAACCATACACATTCAAAATATACACACATTCATATAAGATAATCATAATATATCATAGACTAAAGGTAGGGACAATAACAAGGATATACAAATGGGTAATGAGGTGATTATAAAATGATTAGAGACAATGGGCCAAATGATGGTAAGGGGATATGTACATGGAATATATAGTGCCCAAAACTATGATATTTTAGGACAAAATTCCAACTGAATTCAAAAAACAACTATGTATGAGGTTTAGGATGGTCAATCAAGATTCAATGTCATAATGTATGTAAAACCCCAAAGTAAAATACACATTCAAGATCCATTCATAATGATAATGGTAGTGGGAAGATGTGGACCAAGGTTTTAAGGCATCAAGAGACAAATGGTGATGGGATTAGTTTAAGTCCAAAATGAGACACACTTGTCAAAGAGGATGTGATGGGGTGGTATGATGAAGGATAGTTATAATGATGTGATAAGATTTGAGGAATATATATGGATATAGACAAAGAGACTCTAGATTACTCCCTAACAAACATCCCCATCACATAATAAGTAATGACTTCTTCTTCATTTAAAAATAATTGTCTCTTATTACCTCATAAAAACCTATAAAGGATGACCACTATTAAGATCAAGGTCAGGAATGTACAAAATGGATTAGAATGGGAAGAGGAGGATGGAATAGAAGAGGATATACTCCCAAGAGTGGGGATCTATAGATGGAGATAAGGTGGAGCCTATCAACTATAAAAATGTTTTAGTTGCATTATATTCATGGGGTCATCAAGCTCTTCACCATTCAATGTAACTAAGTCATACATTATAGATCTAAATTTTGTGACTATTATATAAGGCTTAAGCTAGTTGGCTTCAAATTTTCCCTTCTTATCTCTATTTACATTGGTATTACTCTGATTTTTTTTTAGAATTAGATCACTGTCCTCAAATTCTCAGGACTAGATCTTCTTGTGATATTGGCCTTTTAATCTATTTTAGTATGCTCATAAGTGATTGAGGGCCTTTTGACACTTTTCATCTAGAAGATCTAATTATTGGAACCATTCTTGTCAAAAAATGTAATCAATGATAATTCCTCACATTGAGATTTGCAAGTATGGGAATTCCATTTCCACAAGTTAAATAAATTATGTCTCATATATGAAATCATACATAATGGCCCCAGTAGGTGTTCAAACACTTGTTCAATAAGACCAAAGTAGAGGATATAATTTTAGGTGCCAATTCCTACCTACCTCATCAAATATTTTCTTAAAAATCTTGATAAGGGTCTTATTTTTTACTTTAGTCTATCTATTTCCTTGGGGGTAATAAAGAGAATAAAAATGTTGCTTGATGTGGTACCACTGGCATAAGACCTCAATTTCTTGATTTTTGAAGGATTTTCCATTATCAGAGATGATGTTGGTAGAAATTCTGAAATGGAAAATAATTTGATTAAAGATGAATTTAGAAGTCTAGAGACCAATAGTATAGGTAAGTGACATTGCTTCTACCCATTTGGTGAAATATTTTGTAGTAGTAATAATGAATTTATGCCCATTGGAAGATGTAGGATTGTAGGATTTATCTTTCCAATAAAATCAAGTCCCCATATAGAGAATGGCAATGAACTCATAATAGGTTGTAATTTTTATGTGGGTGCATGGATAAGATTACCATGTTTTTGATAAGCTACACATTTCTACACATACTAGTAGGTGTCTTGTTTCATGGTAGTCCAATAGTATCTAGTCTGAAGCAATTTCTTAGTGAGGGCCATTCCACTGACATGATTGCCAAAAATATCATCATGGACCTCCTTGATCATGAGAGAAGACTTTTTTGAGGTGAAGCATATTAACAAAGTCCCATCATAGACTTTGTAGTAGAGCATTCTACCAAGGACAGTGTTATGGGAAATATGGTGGATGAAGGCCTTGTGTTAATGGTGATTGAGGTTTGGTGTTAAGATGTTATTATAGAGGTAATTATAGAATTCATGGTACTAGGAAATATTGGGATTATGAATAACACAAATTTGTAAAAAAGCCATAGATTGATGAGCTAGGAGGATTAGATGTTCTATTAGAAAATTCCCTTCAAGTACATCTTTAGGGAGATCAATTAAATATCTAATAGTGGCCATAAAATCAACTACTTTGTTACTCCATTTGGGCACTTGTTCAAATGTAATAGTCTAAAAATTTTGCTTCAACTGGTCTACCAATTACTTTTAGGGGAGTAATTTCTCATATTTAGTCTAGAACTCATCATTAACGTGATTGATTATGAGTTATGAATCATTAAATACTTGTAAATGTTGGATGTTTCATTATATGTCTAAGTTAATTCTAACTATTAAAGCCTTATATTCAAAAATATTATTGGCACATGGGAAAGTGAGGTAGAAGGCTTGTACAATAAGGTCACCTTATGGGGTAACCAAAAGGATGCCCTCTCCCATCCATGTGTGGTAAAAGAGCCATAAAAATATAGCTTCCATCCATTAGATTCCAAAGTATTAATTATAGATTCATCTAGGAATATTATGGTAATAGGCTCAATTGCAACAAGAGATGCTTTTGCTAGTTGATTCATTATCACTTGTCCCTTAATGGCCTTTTAATAAACATATTTAATATCAAACTCATTGAGTAACATAATCCATTTTATCATTCATCCTATGAGGATTGATTTCTATAGCAAATATTTGAGAGGATCAACTTTAGAATTGAGCAAGACTTGATTGTTAAGCATATAATGCCAAACTTTTTGTCAAACAAAGACTATGGATAAGCAGGATTTTTCAATCAGAGTATAGTTCAGCTCATAAGAGATTAAAGTGTGATGAAGATAATAAATTGTTTTATCTCTTCCCTCATCATTTTGTTGTGAAAAGAGGTCACCTATTGCACAAGGATTTGTAGAAATGTATAGGAGTAAGGGCCTTCCTGTGGCAGGGGGTGATAGCATAGGTGGTTTTGCCAAATAATGCTTGAGATTATAGAAGGCCTATTGACATTCAAAGTTATAATTAAATTTGGTTCCCTTATTCAATATATGAGTAAAGGGGTGACATTTATCTAAGAGATAAGAAATAAATCATCAAATAGATTTTAACTTTCCCTGAAGACTCCTAAGTTACTTTAAATTGTGAGGAGGAGGACTTTCCATAATAGATTTGACTTTAGTTGGATCCATTTTTATGCCTCTCCTAGATAAAATAAACCCTAATAATTTTCCTAAAGTGATGCCAAATACAAGTTTCTTTGTATTTAATCTAACCTTATACTATCGTAACCACTCAAAGATTCTTCTTAAGATTACATGATGATTTGATCTGAGTTGGGACTTCGCTAGGATATCAACCACATAATATTTAACTATATCATGCATCATATCATGGAAAATAACTATCATTTCCCATTGATAAGTATCACTAGAATTTTTAAGATCGAAGGGCATGACTTGATAGGAGATGGTCCCCCATGAAGTGATGAAAGTTTTTTTATATTAATCCTTGGGCATAATTTTGATTTGATTGTAACCCGAGAAACCATCCATGAGAGATAACATTTCATATCCATCGGTGGAATCCAAGATCATATTAATATTTAGAAGAAAGAAACCATCTTTGGTACATGCCTTATTAATGTCTTAGAATTTTTTACAAATCTGAATCCCTCTTTATGGCTTAGCCATAGGAATAATGTTGGATATCCCATTAGAATAATTAATGGGTCAGATGAATCCTGCTTCCAAGAATTTTATAGTTCTTCCTTAACTATCCAAGCCACTTTGGGGTGCATCTTTTATAATTTGTTATTGATTGGTTTAGCATTAGGATGAATAAATAAATAATGTACAAATAAGGAGGGATCAAGCCTAGGCATGTCAGAATAACACCATGTAAAAACATCTATAAATTCCCTGAGCATCTTAATAATAATCTGATGCTCCTTAAGTGTGAGAGTTACCCTGATTTGATGATTTTGGGATTTTATTCAGTTCCAATGTTAACTTCAATTACCTCCTCAATAAGAGAGGGTGATTGATCTTAGAGATAAGGGGGTAATAATTGATCTGGGATATCTGAAGCGAAACCATCTAAGAGTTTTGCATCGATTTCAATGTAGTCTTATAATTTATATGGAAATTTTCCTAGACTTTGAGGTGGCTCCTCTTCTTCAAATTGTTCTTCTTAATTTTGGTCAAGCGGATGTTGTTATTCCCATAAATAAGTTGATTTAAAAAATTTAATAGAAAAACCTTTCTTATGGTTGCTTGGAAGGCATGAAATCTCAAGCTCCCAAAAATTTTAATATTGCCTCATCATTTTGAAACATATCGAAGGATGGCTTCTGATGTTGGTCCAATCAATTAAAGAGGGATAATAGAGGAATATTTTGATGGTAGAAATAGTGGCTTCAAGAAAACATTTTGAGGTAGAAAGATATATTTAATTACTATAAACATAACCCATCTCAATTTCTTTGTCAGAAAGGGACTCTTCAAGGACCAAAGTAGTATCCTCAATAATATTATTTAAGTCATTATCCAGTATTTTATACCCTAAACTAAGGTATTATGGACATTATTAAACTATTATGGGTTCAATCCTACCTTGCTCGCATCTCCTTAGTCCTTTCCCTTGATAATGCATATTTTATAACATTTTATAGATGTGAGGGTATATCTTTATAGGACATGTGAGGGCCTCATCTTCTGGAATAAGCCATGATTCATCTAACTCATAAATATATTCTTATGATAATAATCCTGCACTAGAGAAGGTCATTGGTCTAAATTTATAATTTATAGGATTAGTTTTCCACATGGTAAGGGACCCATAACTATGTGGGGAAAGAGGTAAGTCACCTACACAAAAGGTTTTATATTAATATTCTTCACGACCTATGGATGTGATTTTTAGATGAGTGACTTCAGGTAGTGGATTTGAAGTAGTCCCAAGATTATGGAGGCATATATATTTAGTAGTTGTTGGGATTAAAATGGATTTATCTATGCTAGGAAAATAATATAAATATTGGGATTGATCCATTTGGTAATTGTGAAAATTATCGCTTTACCTAGGGATGGTGACGTCCATGCCTAAGTGGGGAATTTTTAGACATTGATGAAGAGTAGATGGGATAACTTGCATCTCATAGATCTAGGTATGACCTAGCAGTATATTATATGGAAAATCAACATCCACAACATGAATCAAGGTTTGATGTATCATAGGTCCCATGGTAATGGGAAGGTAGATATTTCCTACAAACAGTTGTTCATTATCATCATAGGCTTTTATTATAATCAAATTACAACTTAGAGAATATTTATAATACCCTAATTTATTTAAGAAGTCTAGATTAAATAAGTTTAATGTAGACCCTCTATCTATGAGTACCTAGGGAATGTGGTGATTAGATATGGATACCTCAAGTTTCACCATTTACTAAGATTTATCTATCTTGGAGTGGTCTCAAACAAAGGGATATGTGTTTCCACTCTCACATTACATGGTGGCCACTGTCTCCTTTGAAATTTGAATCTTAAAGTGTCATGGTTGGAATAGTATAATTAGAGACATAAACATAGCCAATTTTTTGTGTGACGGTCATACATAGTCAAGTGAAATAGAGTCCTGACCAATTATGTTAAAGGAGACAATAATTTTTCAAGATGGTGAGAAGGCTCCAAAGGATGAAACAATATATTTTAACCTTCTAAAATTATTCAATATTGGTTGTGATAACCAATTTTCCAACATATATAGTTAGTGATTTGATCTTCACCTGTAGGTTTCCAACATGGTCTAAGTAAAATCAATAGAGGATAGAACATGGTGAAATGAAGAGGCTTAAAACTCACTTGGAACCGTCATCATGTTCTAAGAGCATGGAAATCATCATGGTAATAATGATGGGGTAATTTCATAAAATTAGACTTGAAACCATGTTCATAGGATAAAAAAATTAATTTTAAGACATGTTACCTTAGTATATTGGAAATAGAGATCTTGTCTCACAAATAATCATTCCATAGTAGGGTGACATGAGGTCTAGATAAGTCTAAGTGCATCCATAATATAGCCTAGGAATAGGGGTATGGTCTTGATATGAAAAGGGGGATTGGTTGGTCATGAGAGTAGAGTGTAAATAGGTTACTACTTTAATTAAGATTTCATTGTAGACTTCAATGTAATCTACATATTATTGAAACATGAATGATCTTTTAATGCAATATGACATAATCAAATCATATCCTATAGACAAGTGACTCCATTGAAATGAGAATGATATTATGACGTCAAAATCAATCCAAGGGAGTTAAAACATGATGGTTTGACTCATATCACCACCTCCAGGGGTTCATTTTCTCTCAAAATGGCCACCTACAATGGACTATAGACTGACAAGATATTAATAATAGGTAATTTAGAGGTTAAAACAAATATATGGGCATGAGATTTGAGTTAAAATAGTGTGAGATGAGATTAGAGACTTTAAATATATCATAAGCATGGAACACACTATTCACAACATCCTATAATAATATCATTTTCTTGATAACATGTACTTATAGTCAACACAGTCCACATACTAGCCTAAATAAGTAGATGAAGTAGTTTGGAAGGTGTTAGCTATCTAAATAGCACCCAATAGATGTCATATTTTTTCAAGTCTAGCCCATATCAAGACTAACATGGGAATGATCTAAGGCTTGGGATGCCTTTATCCAAACCAAACCTTTGAGTTTTTTAATGGGGCTAGTTCCATAGATATGATAGTTTGGACCTCTCTTTATAATGCCTAAACAAGTTAGGGTGAAAAGAGTTATAAAATTAGATAAAATAAAATCTATTCTAACATATGTGGTCATGCACCATGAATTTTTTAGATCCACTCTTAAGCTTGGATTATTTAACACACTAGTGGATTATGAAATAAGCTAATGCAATGCTTACTATAGTTTTTATGCAATAGTATTTCATATAGAGGTTAGTTTGATACACTCAGGCTAGGGATCTATGAAAATAAGGTTTGGTTGAAGACACTTACATTTGACAGTCCATTATGTCCTTGAGAGATCAATGCTCAGACATAGTATATGACCTGCAAAGAAGTTTCTAGCATTTAGGTTGAGCTTGGACCTATAAAGGGGAGATAACAACCACTTTTGCATATCAAACAAACATAAAACTCTAAACATATATTATTAAACAACTATAAAATGCTCTATTCATTATTACAAGAGGTACAAAATACAATTCTAGTAGAATCTAGTCATACCATCCTCAGGGATGCTTAATAGTAGCTCAAAATCTATACTTATAAAACAAAGGAAACACAAGAAAGGGAACTTTGGCACTGAATTAGGGAATTAATCAATTCAAACATTTTAATTGTAGTTACAAATATTTATACAAGCTATGCTCATTCAGACCTTTTGATTGATATAGTTCACTTGAAGTGGTTACAAAATTACATTATTCTATCATTGATGCTCTTTAATGGTTGCAATGGTAGGATCAAGTTGTTATAACTTAGGTCCTAACATCAATGAAATTATAACCATCAGATCAATCTATTAGATCTTTGTCTTGGTGCTAATAACTCTTCACTAGTTCATCATGGTGTGTAAAGATGGAGAGAAGGATCCCTTTTATGTAGTCGGTCTTGGGGATGAAACTGTTGGGGTCTGCATGTATGCCTTCATGGCATCCTTTAAAATGCTAGTTCTTATCCAAACTAGATCATGCTCAAACTTATCCCCATTTTTAGAGGTCCATCTTCTAAAAAAATGATGAACACAGTCATAAAACAATATTGTAACCCTTAAATCTTTGAGCTAGAGGTCCATATTAAACTTCAATGGTGGTCCCTTTATGTTCTTGATACATGACTACATCAGTGTGTCCTTTTCATGGAATTTGATCAAGATCTAATGGAAATGAGATGACCTTATAATACCTATTTTCTTTGGTCAAAAAAATAGTTCTTGGTTTGAATCCTATCAAACATCCTAGGCTCATCTTTGTTTAATTAGCTATCGAGATCGACTCAAATTATTAACCCATTGACTTATCTCACACTATAGATCTTGATATGTATGATCAAGTGAGATCCATCAATCCTACCCTTGACTTGTCAATCTCTATCTAAGTTGGTACAATGTGGTAGTCCTACATTTATACTCAAGATCCATTATCAATGTACTACTTTACGTGCTTATGCAATGTGGTGGCCTCTCAAGATCTTTAACATTTTGACTCTTTTTGCATTATTAGATCATAATTTATGAAGAAACACTAATATTTGATCTAACTTGAACCCACATCCTTATTAGTGAACACATATCATTGAATCTTGGCTCAATGAACCTGTACTGTTAGATCTTGTCCAACTTATTAGCTCTTTAAGAGCTTTAATATAGGGACCTTTTGACTAGTTTAACCTAAGCATGAATCGTTGGATCTCATGTGTTAGTATGCAATCTCAGATAGACCATTAGATATTGATCAACTTTAAACTTTTTAAGGGTTTCATAAACCCAAATAGTTACTTTTTAGAGCTCAATCTTGACAATCGCATGGATGTTTTACTCTACAAGTTCAATTTTGAAACTCCATAACTCAAGCTAGAAAGCTTGTGTGGATATAGAAATTTTAGGATATGATCTAGGCATGAATATCTTTATGGAACTGTAATCCTTTAGATTATGGGGTTTCCTGAGTGAAGATTAAAAAAGGTTAAAATAAGCTAACTAGTGTGTTTCTATGTGACATGCAGGATGGCCTGGCCATTTAAACTTTGTAAGCTAAACTTTAAAGGCTTATATCTCTAGACAAAAGACTCATTGAGATATGAAACTTGTATAGAATGGTCTTGGCACTAATAACATGGAGTGTGCATGGTTTGATGGTCATGTAAGGCTTTCTAAGCATATTATAAAATGTTTAAGTGAACTAGTCTATCTAGTTATTTGTGATGTCTTGATGATGGTCTAGCCTTCCAAGATTGCCAAATTCATCTTTTGATCAATCTTTCAAGGTTATGATGGATTCTCAAGATTTGTGCAACCTAGTCCATACTCCTAAATGCCTAGAACATATGATAACCTACTTGGATCCCTTCATTTACATTATTAGACCCATTTATAACCCATTAAATCATCTATTTTATTAATACCCTACTAAGATTCTTCCTCCAACTCTAGGCAAAGCTTGATATGTGGGCCAGCATTCTTGGTAACTTAGTTGGCTTGACCAGCCTATTGGTTAAGGGACCTAGACTTTGATCATGTTTGTTGAAGATTACTAAATAGATGAAATACTACTTACAAAGAGACTCTACTTGATTTCTGAAAACCCTTTTTATAACAATGGGGAACAAACAACAAGAAATCAATAAAACAAACCAAGTACAACAAATAAAAAAAATGTGCAAAAGCACTTAGAGGAAAATAGACCTATCCTACTTATGTAAAAAAAGCATGAGGTCAAACTAATATTATAACTAAGGATACCTCCCATTGATAGGGATGGTAAGGCCCTCTCCATTCAATTTAGAAAGTTCAAGGGAATTATTTTCCTTGTAACTTGTGATGACATAAGGTCCACTATAGAGGTTGTCAAAATTGGAATGTTTTCTTGGTTTTGCATGGTCCTCATCCCATTTAAGGAGTATGTCACCTTATTAGAATGTCCTTGATGAAGATATTTTATCAAAAATCTTATTGAATTGCTACTATTTAGACCATATGGTATGCATGGCATCATCTCTTATCTCTTCCAGTTCTCTCAGTTCATTCAACCTAACCTAAATTGCATCATTTCTTAGAAGCTCTAGCTAATGTGCAAGATCTAAAGTTGGGAGCTTCAACGACATAGGTATCCTTAATTCTCTTCCATAAAATAAGAGATAAGGTGAATGACCAACAGCCTTATTAGGGGTGATCCTATCATCCCATAAGGTAGTCTTCATCTTTGTATGCCAAGATCTTTGATTATCTTCCAATGTTCTTTTGATTATCCAAATTAGGTTCTTATTAGTGGACTTAGCTAGTACATTACCTTATGGATAGTAATTTGATAAAGATTTATATAAATACCTAACTTAAGAGCCCATTTTCATACCTTTTCACTATTGAATTCCAAAGTATTGTGTGATATTATAGTATAAAGTACTCCAAAATAGGTGATTAGACTCTCATAAAACTCAAGCATAGAGTTCTCATTTGCATCCTTAAAATGCACTACTTCCACCTACCTAGTGAAATAATCTATATCTATTAAGACCCACTTATGACCAGTACTAGATGGAGGATGAATCATGCCAATGAAGTCTAAACCCCAATTCATGAAAGGTTGTTTAACCTGAATAGGCTTCAGTGGCATAATATCTAGTCTTTGTTTCCCTACAAACATTGCACACTTTATACACTTTCTAACCCATGCATGTGCATATATAAATAAATTAGGTCAAAACTAGCTCTAATGATTTTTTCATCTGTGGTATTGGCTGCAAAATGGCCTCTAGAATGACAACCATAAAATTGCTTCAGAAGCTTATCATATTGGCTAGTTTCAACACATCTTAAAAGCATACCTCCAATGTATTTTTTGAATATCACTCCATCAATAATAATATATGGTACTAATTTCAGCCTAAATTTTCTTCTCCTTGATGCATCTAATCCTATTGGACATTTTTCTATTTGATTGAATCTAGCAATGTCTTGTGTCCAGCAGGATGGAAGAGTAGCTTCATCTTCTTGTTGGGTATCTTGAAGTGTCAAAACTAATTCCTTTTATTATTTAATATATTATGAAATATGTTCACATAATAATTTACCTCAAACAAAATTTGTGACTTTCACTTCAATATCATTTTCCATGCACTTAGTGACCCATCCATCTCTCTTTCCACTTATGTCTCTATTGAGGATGAAATCCTTTACACTAAGATGAGCTACCATTAGTATAATATTTTTATTTGAAACCAAATGTCTAAATTTTTTTAAAACTATTATAATAACAATCACATGCTTTTCCTATAAATAATACCTCTCTTCATAGTATTCCAAAGCTTGACTAAAAAAGCAATGGGTTCCTCTAATCCTTCACCATTTTGTTGCATAAGCATGGCTAAAATTGTACTAAATGTAGAAAAAACATACATAAAGAAATATTTATTGAAATATGGATTAATCAAAGTAGGATCTTGCCTAATTTCTTATTTTATGTATTCAAATCTCCTTTTATCCTTCTTACTCCAAGTGAACTCTTGATGTTTCTTTAGCATTTGGGTGAATGGCCTTACCAGTCCTGTAAATCCAAGAATAAATATTCTAATGAAGTTGATCTTGCCCAAGAAGCTTTGAAATCCTTTCTTATGTTTTGGTAATGATAGATCAATGGTTGATTATATTCTCTCTAGATCAATAGAAAGACCTTCTTTGGATGTTACATGCCTAAGTAGTCTCCCCTCATGCAATGAAAAGTTACACTTTTTTGGATTAAATGAAACTCTAAATTGTCTAAATATATAAAAAAAACAACTCTCAGGTGTGTTGGATGATCATTTGGATCCTTTGAAAATAAAATAATGTCATCAAGATAAACTAAGACCATTTCACTCAAAAGACCTTGAAAGGCAACATCCATTTCCCTTTGGAAAGTGGCTCTAGTATTATAGATCCCAAAAGGCATATTTTGATAGGCATAAGTACCCATTTGGTTGTGAAGTTGTCTTATATTAATATTTCTCTTTAACCAATATCTATTTTTAATGAGAGTACCCATTGAATAAGGAGAGCCTTTGTGAACTTGATACCCTTTGTAAGATTTGATCCATGGAGGGAAGATGATAATGGTATTTCAGTGACATTTTGTTCAAATCTCTAAAATCCATAGATAGTCTTATCTCTCCATTTTTATTTCTCACTAGTACAAGGTTTACTACCCATGTTGAGTGCTTGATATGAAATATTATACTTGACTCAATAAACTTGGTAAGTTCCTTTTTCATAAGAATTTCAACCTTGGGGTTGATGGGCCTTTGCTTTTATCTTACTAGTTTTGCTTCTTGTTCAAGTTCAATAGTATGTTGTGCTAATCTAGGGTAAAACCCTTTCCAATCATGGTATTACAAAGCAAATAAATTCATGTACTCATTACATAATTAAATGAAATCTAATTTCATAGAATCAGAGTTCACTTTTCCCCACTTGAGTAGCTTACCTTTAGCTATATGCACTTGCTCATAATGTTCTTCCTTGGAAGGTATTCTTACCTTGTCCTTTCTTAGTTGATTATCCTCATTAAAAATGATCTCCAAATTTACTAAGCCTTTAGTCATTTTTTTAATCTCAATTGCATAATATGATCCTCATATTGGCATTACAATTTATTTTAATTCTTTGAGAAAAATTCCACCTCATTATGTAGGAAACAATCTATTTGTTTATCATTATCAAATACTTTTCAACTTACCTCATTGTTTGGAACTAAAGGCCTACATATAACCTTGATTTGGGTCTAATATTTAATGTCCTTGAATTGGTCTGCTATATCATATTATGTTCCTATGGTAGCAAGTCTATTTACATCTTGATTATCTCCTCTAAGAATGGTGAACATATCAAATGCTAGGAAATATTCCATGAGGTCCCAAACTCTATGTTTATAGGCCTTTAATAGGAGGTTATTTTTTGAACTTAAACCTTTGGCTTGTTTTACTACCAACTCACTATCACCTTTCACTTGCAAAATCTTAATACCTCTCTTTCTAGCCCACTGAAGGCCATGAATAAGAGCTTCATATTTTATAGTAATTGATGTACAACTAAACTAAAATATAACTAAAGAATAATACCTTTGACCTTGAGGTGAAACCAACATTACACCAACCTCACTCCCATTTTTTAATCTTGATCCATCAAAGTATAGATTCCATACTCCCTCTTGATCTTGCTTTGAGTTGGTGAGACTAGGTAATGAGTCACCTTCTTCATGCATATAGTAGACACCAAAACCAGCTTCTTGAATACTTTTGTATGGGTCATACCAATGGTTATCATTATCCCACTCATCTAAGAGTAGATTTAGTATACCTTCAAGTGGTTTAGAAGGTTCTTGATCAATAGAACCCTTATCTTCCTCTGAAATACTATACTTTATATTAGACATATTTGGCATATATGGGTCAAGGTGAAATCTATAAATAGGCTTAGATCTTATAGTGACTTTGGTTACATATCTAGTTTTAAAAACTATGTATGACCAATCTAAAGAAATACAACCTCCTATTTTAGTAGTAAAATATCTTGATAGGCATAGTAAAAAGTATGGAAGTAAATCAAAAACAACTATATCCCATGAAATGGTGAAATTTGGGCAAGTATCAAGCAAAATCTTAAGATCTTTGAGGATGCCCATAGTCTTAATAGGAGAGCCATCTAACTGCAACACTCCTTTTTTATGAGCTTCATACTTGAGCCCTAATTTTTTAGCTATGGATTTAGGCATGACATAAGTATGGGCCCCACTGTCAATCATACAATTGTGGATAAGACAATATCCTATGACAACTAAAATATAGAATAGAAGAGGCTTGGTCACCTTAGAATTTTGAGGCTCAACAGATGGATTAGAGTTGGTTAAAACAACATTTACTCTTTCCTTTTCAAGTAGTCCATTAGATATATTGAGCTTTGAAATATCCTCTTATAAATACTCTTTTTGTCTTGGGATTAGTAGTGTATCCCACATTGATATTGACACTACAATTTTTTTTTATGATCCATAATATTGAGTGAAGGAATAAATGTCTTTTACTACAATTTAGGAGCAAGAGGGAATCCTAGATGTTGTGTGAACTGAGGGATGTAAAGTCCTTTCACATTCTATCCCTTTGGATCTTAAACCTACTAATTTGATGTATTTTGAGGTATCTCATAAGTGGTGGTATTTTGGGGTGGCTTAAAAGGAGAAGGGGATGCCTTTTCAAGACCTAAACCTTCAGCAATTTCTCTTTTATTGGATCTAGTATGGGCTGCAACTAAATTATCAACATTTTCCATATTTTATATTTTATTTTTAGTTATGTTCTCAAAAGAATCCTCACCTTCCTCAAAGTTCACAAATGTGGTTTCAATAGGTGCCTTCACATTATTTCATCCTTGTTAATTTGGCACTTCTACTTGATTGAATGAAGAAATGTCTCCATAGAGTAGAGAGGCTACCTTATTTGACTAGTTTTCATGTGAAGGAGGAGTTAAACTCTACTACATATAATATTGATGTGAGATCTCACTAGTTGGTGCCATTTCCATGTCATTTGTTTGATCCCATTGATTGTTTTATTTCCCTTCCTAAGTATAGTTGTACTAAGTTGGCACAACATCTCTAGAAATACTTGGAGCATTAGGATTGTATTTCCTTGACTAAGGATTTTACCCTTGTCTTTGTTGATTGGACTAATAAGATGGCCTCTTATATTGATAATTTTGATTAGTATTTTGATATGGCTTGTATGGTGGAGCTTGTTACCTTTCCATTATAAAAAACTTCTTGTTCTGAGCTTTGAGAAGACTCTCTATCTTCCCCAATCTGTTGGTTTGATCACATTCTATTTGATAAAACTTTGTTGAATGTGGAAGTGGAAGTGGAGAAATAGTTAGATTAGGATGGTGGATCTCTAGAAAGAGAGGTATTGGTGTCCTTGGAGACAACTTACCTACCTATATAAGGCAATTTTCAGCCTTGATTTCTACTTTAAAAGCTTCAAGTTGAGTGTTCTCTCCCATGGATTGAATAATCATAGCCACATCTAAATTGAAAGCCTTCAAATAATACAAAAAATATATAATTGTGTGTAGCTATGATCACTATGGGAATTTTTTCCCAAGTATTTTGGAACCTATAGTTGAAATCCACCATGACTTCATGATTGAATTTTTTTATTATTTTAATTTGATACATAAGTGAGAGGTGGTAACTCTTGTCCTCAAAGTGTTTGCAAAGGACCTCTCCAAATTCATATTAATTGTTGATTAATGTAGGAGCCAATCCTTTATACCATTTAAGTGATTTTCCTTTGAAATAAGTTACCAACAACCTCATTTCTACATTTTCCCAAGTTACATGATGCACTAAACATAGGTTAACTATATTTGTAATATGTTCTATAAGAGTAACTGGGTTTTCCCCTACAAAATAAGGAAGAGCCTTTAGAGCAGAGACTAGAATATCATCCCATTGAGTAATATTTAGATAACTACTACCATTGAATGGTACAAAGGCTTGCCTTCTAGGAAAAACCATCTTAGGTATGGGATTTATAACAATGTTTGGCTAAAAAATATTGTCTTGAATAGGAAGATTTTGTGCAATAACAGGGGGAACAAGAGGTGTAAGCATAGGATTTGACTGAGAGGATTTTTTATTTTTTGTTGATTGGAAACATAGCTCAGATAAATTTGTCTCTTTCCCTTTTGTAGAGGATCTTGTGATAACTCTTAGGGGCATGAAAAATATGCAAACCTAGAAATGAAATTATATAGTTTACTACTATACTCAGATATGCAAAATTATGAAAATATTTAGGTCCCACTATGCATGAAAAAACTATTAGCTATCTAGATAGCACCTAATACATGTTAGATTTGTTCAATTATGACCCATACCTAGGCTAACGTGGGAATGATCTAAGGCTATGGGATGCTTGTATCTAGACTAGACCTCTAGGTTTTTTAATGAGGTTACTTCCTCAGATATGATAGTTTGGACCTCTCTTTATAATACCTAAATAAGTTAGGGTGAAAATATTTATAAAAATAAACTCTATTCTATCATATGTGGTGATGCACCGTGAATTTTTCAGATCCACTCTTAAGATTGGAATCTTTAACACACTAGTGAACTATGAAAGAAGCTAATGTAATACTTACTATAGTTTCTATGCAATAGTATTTCATATAGAGGTTATTTTGATGTACTTAGGCTAGGGAGAAATGAGAATAAGGTTTGGTTGAATATGTTTACATTTGGTAGTCCACTATATCCTTGAGAGATCAATGTTAAGACACATTATATGACCTACAAATAAGTTGATAGCATTTAGGTTGAGCTTGGATGTGTAAAAGGAAGATAAAAAACACTTTTTCATATCAAAAAAACATAAAACACTAAACACAAATTAGTAAACAACTGTGAAATTCTCTATTCATTACTCTATGAGGTACAAAATATAATTTTGGTAGAGTCTAGTCATACCAACCTAAGGGATGCTTAACAATAGCTCAAAATCTATACTTATAGAATAAAGGAAGCAAGAGAAAGGGAAATTTAGCAATAAAAATGGGAATAAATTAGTTCAAACATTTGAACCATAGTTATAACTATTTTTGCAAACTATGCTCATTCAGACCTTTTGATTGATCTAGGTCACTTCAAGTGGTTACACAGTTACATTATTCCTTCATTGATGCCCCCTAATGATTACAATGATGGGATAAAGTTATTCTAAGCTAGATCCTTACATCAATGTAGTTGTAACCATTAGATTAATCTATTAAAACTTTGTCTTAGTGGTAACTACGCTTCACTGGTTCATCATGGCATGCAAAGATGGAGAGAAGGTTCATTTTCATGTAGTTGGTCTTAGGGATGAAACTATTGGGCTTTGTGTGTGTGCCTTCATGGAATCCTTTGAAATCCTATTTCTTGTCTATACTATATCATGGCCAAACTCATCCCAATTTTCAAAGGTCCATCTTAAAAAATGGCAAACATAATAATAAAACAACACTATAACCCTCGAATCTTCAAAATAGAGGTCCATATTAAGCTTCAATGGTGGTCCCTTTATGTTCTTGATACTTGACTACATCAGTGTGTCCCTTTCATGAAATTTGATTAAGATCTAATGGAGATAGTATGACCCTACAATACTTATTTACTTTGGTCAAAAAATTGGTTCTCAGTTCAACTCCCATTGAAAGTCCTAGGCTCATCTTTGTTTAATTAGTTGTCAAGATTGACTTGGATTATTGACTTATTATCTTATCTCACTGTAGATCTTAATCTTTATGATCAAGTGAGACCCATTGATCCTACCCTTAAATTTTGAATCTCCATATAATTTGGTGCCACTTGGTAGTACATTTATACTTAGGATCTATTGTCAGTATGTTGCTTCATGTGATTATGCCACATGGTGGCCTCTTGAGCTCCTTAATATTTTAACTCATCTTACACCATTAGATCATAATATAAAAATTAGTGTTGATCATTGATCTATCTTGAACCCACCTCCTTTTTAGTGAACACACACCATTTGATCTTGGCTCAATGAACCCACACTATTAGATCTTGTCCAACTTGTTAGCTCTATAAGGGCTTTACCCAAAGACCTTTTGATTAGTTTGGCTTGAGCGTGAACCATTAGATCTCATGTGTTAGTATGTAAGATCATGTATAACTTTATATATTGGTCAAATTTAAACCCATTAAGGGTTTTTTAAACCCAAATGGTTACTTTACAGAGCTCAATCTTGACAATCATGTAGATGCCTTGCTTTGCAAGTTCAATTTTGAAACTTCATAACTTGAGCTAGAAACCTCATATTGACATAAAATTTTAAGATATAATATAGGAATGAATATCTCCATGGATATGTAATCCTTTAGCTCATGAGGATTCTTGAATGAAGGTTAAAATGTTCAAACTCGACAAGTTGAACTTTGAAGGTTCAGATATTTAGATAGAAGACTCATCAAGATATAAAACTTACAGAGAATGTTTTTCACACTAATAACATAGATCATGCATGTTTTGATGTTTAGGTAAGGATTTTTTAGCATATTTATAAAATGTCCAATTGGGTGAACTGGTCTAGTCTAGTTCTTCATAACATCTTGATGATAGTATGGCCTTCCAAGCTTACCAAATTCATCCTTTGATCAATATTTTAAGGTTTTAATAGATTATAAAGATTTTTGTAACATTTTCCATACTCCTAAATACCCAAAACATATGATAACCCACTTGAATCCCTCCATTTGCATTGTTGGACCTATTTCTAAACCATTGAATCTTCAACTTTATTAGGACCCTACTAGGTTTCTTCCTCTAACTATAGGCAAAACTTGAAATGTGGACCAAAATGGCCAAAAAAATGGTATTTATAGTTTATGATGGGTCAAGATCACTGAGACAACTTTCCTAGTGGTGATGACTATATCACATGCTGCTTAGAGTAAAGAAATAGGGCATAGATTGAGTTTCAAACACTCAACCTCAAGTAGCTAAGACCCTACACACAATCAATGTTACACAGACCAGTCTTGAGGGATTTGAGGTATATAAGGTGTTAGATATATAGATAATAATTATAAATTTGATAATATTGTCTTCATTACCTAAAAAAACTCTCCATAAGCTTAGTTGAGTCACAAAAATTGGGGAGATGCCCTATATTCTATCTTAGATAGAGGGCACTCCAGGAAATAAGAAGATTGTAGGCAAGATAGGTAAATGGTAAGGTCATTAAATGGGAAGTCTTGGAGTAATTCAAAGTGGTTTTAAGGGTTTATTTAAGCATGAAAAAATACTAATAGTCTCTTATAGGTACTAGAAATCATAAAGGGTAGTTATAGGCCATGAACACAGTCAAGTCTATTAGGCCTAAGACTAGGTCTAAAGCCCTAATAGGGTTCAATTTGACTTCAAATATAAAATTAACCTTAACACCAAATTTATGACCCTCATAGGGAGGTTTTTATTTATACATTACCATTGGTGTGTAGAGAACATCTCCAAGTTGGCCAAATTTGGCCTATTCACCTCAGACCTACACAGAATGCACTCAAAAGCTTGAGAGACTAACTTCAAGAGCTCACACATGTATGGATTGGTTTCATGGTGACCCAAGGAGTTGGGGACATTTTAGGATGGTCCTAAGATTAAATGTTTAGGAATTTTTTGGTATGTTGAGCGTTAGGATTTTATGAACAATCCTTAAGAGTCTAAACCCTCTAAAACCATCTTAACCCTTGGTTTTGACCTAATGAAGTAAATACCAATTAATATGCACTAAAATAGAGTATTTTTGTCTATAATATATTTATAACTTGTATAATAATCTCTCATTCTCATTCCCATCTAGTTTGTTTGTACCCTACTTGTACAAACAAGCCTGAAATAGGGTTTTTTGCAAAGACTTATGTGTTTTATAAGTAAAAATTAGAATGAAAAGGTGAGAGTGATTTTTTAAGGTATATAAAGACTTATTATAACTCCCTAAAACCATTTATCACCTCAAAAAATCACATAAACATCTTTTCTAAGTCATTCAATTTAGGCAGTCTTTGGTAGATAGTGAGAAAGGAGAGTGATTACTAAGTGAGAGAATGAGAGGTTAGTTTTTGGGATTTTTAAGGTCTAACTCATGGAGTGAAAGGTAGAGTGGCATTATATATGTGTATTAACAACTCTTCCTCATATTTTATTGAGAAACTAAAGGACATTTTGGTGATAAATATGAGGAATGGGGCCTAAAAGACAAATGAGTGGCTGCAAGTAATGAGTGCAAGTGTCATGAAGAATAATAGTACTTAGGAAATCATATGATGACCATTAAATATTGTCTTTATCCCCCATTATATATTTCACATTTTTAACTCTTCCTAGTCTAGTTTTCAATAGTCAAAAGATGCCTAATCATGAAGGTAATTTCAAGAAGTCCAATTGAAGACCGTATGCTAGTTTTGGAGAGTTTGATGCTTCATATGGACACTTGTCCAATAAGACATTAAAAACCTATGTTCTCCACTTAATTATTATATAATTTAACTAGTTTTTATTCCTTAACTTGTGGCATGGTGACCCTTTAACTTCTCTTCTCTCTCTCCTCTCACACATTCTAAAAATGTAAGTCACTTTGGCTCTTATATGGGAATTCCACACCTCGTATGATGAAGCCCTGTTAGTTTGATATTGTATTTTACCTTTTAATAATATTTTAAATCTATTTTTGAGTTAAAAAACATATTGTCTAAGTGTGTGAAGTGATTTATGGTGAAGTCTAGTGAAAAGCATCTATCATTGCCTTCTCTTTATCCTTTCATGTTTAATGCAAGTAGTTCTAACTCTAGTAGGTCATATGGAGTGTAGCTAGTGTGTTTGAATACATTAAAATATATAAGTATCCTTTGTGTCTATAATTTGACCTCTAGTTCACTTACCTTGAATAATTTCATGCATATCACCTCCATATCTAAAATACTAATGTTAGATCAATTCAGGATTCTAAGACTAGTATTATGAGTCATGTCTCTTAATGTAATGGTATAGTAGCATAGTGGAGATATTTTTGGTGTATCACCTCTTTATATTAGTTGAATTTCATGTCTAATTTTATCCATTTTCACACAAGAAAACAATTATTTTAGGTAATAATAATTCAAGGATCAATCTAGGGAACTAACCCTTAAACCTAGAGGTCTACCTCTATCATAGGCAACCCACAGGCCTAGAGGTATTCCAATATTTCCCAAATCTTAGATTAGGATTGAACAAAAAAATCTAGGATGCAATATTTTGTGACAAAATCCATATGTATCAGATTGTTGTGACTATCATGAGCCTTATTACAATAATGATGGCTTGATCATTTCTCTTCATCATCTGATCATCTTTATCACATCATCAATTCCATCATTCCAACCCATTTTTCTAATATCCAAGCATGCATGTTTCTATCATCTCTCTACTCATCAACATCTAACATCTCATCTCTAAAATCATTTATATTAATCTAAGTAACATCCTCTATCTAACCATTAACATGTCTAACATCCATAATCATCATCATAATCTTATCTCTCTCATCATTTATCATTTAATCTGAACTACATCAACTTGAGGTCTTTTTGGACTATATATAAAACACTTGGCCAATTTTCAGTGCCCAAGGATAGCTCAATCACTTTCACCTATTTCCTCATCATACATAATCATATCTCTAATGTTTCTCACAACTTGAATCAATCATATCCTTGATATATAATCTCAATCATTAATCAATTATTCTATTAATCAATCACCATTCTCAGATTCATCTTCCTAATCATTTTATCAATTGACTGCACCCATCGATTGGGTCTGACAAATCACAACATCCATATTTTCTTCCATCAGCCATCCATCATTATTGATTGTTCAACTTATCATCAATCACTCCATTGAATGTGTTCTTTCTATTGAAATCATTGCTACCAATCATATTATGGATCATTAATTCTATCCAATGTAGGTAAATTCTTCTCCTTTGTCTTTTGGTCACTCAATCATATTATTTATTCTTTATCATCACCTTCATAATATCACTCAACTTCAGCATTGATCTACACCCATCATTCATCTTATCAAATCCTTGTCTTATCCTATCCAACATCTCTCCTTAGCATGCATCTTTTCTTAGGATATGTTGAAAGCTTGTAGCCTTTTATCTCATCATTATCCTCATCTCTACTCCCTATGCATGTGTCTTTTCTAGGGGCTTAATCACTTTATAGCTCATTTCTCAAGTTTACTTTATTTTCCTCATCATCTATCTCATATATATCAATCCCATCCCCTTATCTATTCATTACATCCCACCCATTATTTCTTATTTCGAGTGGTCATCTATCTCATTCTTTCCTACATGTCCCCTTAAGGGGGCATCATAGTCACAAACATTATTTCCCCTAACATCATCCACTAGCATTCATCCATGAAATGATTTTTCTTTGAAATATCATTATTCCTTATACTTCAATCACTTTTAATTCCCTTTCAAATAGGGGAAAAATGTATACACTAAATTTTGCTCACATTAAGTATTCTAATTAATCCTATTAATTTATCCCCTTTATCATAGTCATAGTCATTTATCTAATATCCCCCCTTAAAATTTATTCATTCACTAACATTATTCTAACCCCACAAATATATTAATTCTCCTAAATCCCCATTATCTTATCATAACCTAACTTATCCATTATTTGTAAATTTAAAACTCCCATGGCCCACCTACTAAGCCTACTCCTAGGTTTTCCTACAAGCCTACCCACACTAGATTATCTAAAATCCTCTAATCACCTATTTAATTCATTCCTAATCATTATTAAACCTCCCAAATATATTCTAGAGTTTTATACCTTTAAAACCTTCTCTCCTTTATAATCTTCAAAGGAATTTTTAAATCCTTGGATAATCCTCCACCATAGATCCCAACAACCCAACTTTGAAATCTAGCCATTGATCCTCCCTCTCTCTTTTATATAAATAAAACCAATCTTATATTAAAAATAACTATAAGAATCCATGAATCCATTGATCATACAATCACTATTCTAAGTATAAGTGAAATTAATAAAATCAACAATCTAATAATCCACTTGGAAATCTTAGAGGGAGGCTAGTTGAAGTAAGGAATTGTTAAGGTTATCTTCATCTTTTCTGATTTGCTTCCATAATCTATCCTATTAAGTGTATTTTGAATTTTGGGTTTTATTTGTCATATTTAGATAATTTCTCAAAATTACAATCACACAACACCTACCTTCTCTAGATAGATGATATGGTAAGAAGTGTTTTCATGAATTTCTACGAAGATTGATGAGACTAATTAACATCAAAAATTAGATACACAAGGATGTATTATATGTCATGGATTATATTTTTGATGAGATTTAACATTATTTGTGAACACATCATAGTGTTCTATCACATTATTAAATGATTTGGGTTTGATTTATGAGCATTTATGGATATTATGTTTTACTTATTTGCACATCTCATGGATTATTTTCTTTTCATATTTTAATTTATCTTTCACAATTTTTTATTTAAAATTAATACCTCATACATTAATCTTATTCTTATGGTTTAATTTATTTTTCATGGTTTAATTACTCTTAAATTTATTTTTTCTTATGCTTGTTATATCATTTAAAAACAATATAGTTATTAATATGACATGGTTCTAAAAAACCGCACACCCCTCTATTATCTTATCTTTACCATATGATTAGTTAACAAGCATATTTATCATTGTATCACTACATACATAGATCTATTTTGATCTCCATCTATCCTTATTTATTCCCTTTTCATTCTAAGCACACATATGGTTAAGACTTGAGATCACATGTTGGTTTTTAGGCAAACCTAATTATTTAGCAAAACATGTCAATATCTCTAAGTATTTTGTCTCGTATAACCAAAACCTAAATCTCATTTGTGTTTGACACTTCTATCACTCATTATTGGTTATTAAAAATTCATATGGAGGAGGAATCAAAAAATCCATAAAATTTTAAAATATAAATCATTTAAACAAAAGGCAGTGATCAAAAGTTAAAAATGAACATTTAAAAGTCAAAATCACACCAAAAGATTGATTTATATCTCAACACATATCCTATTTTTAATCAAAGTTCAAATTCCATAGTTGGCCTCACAATAGAGCCAAGATCCATTGGGGTGCAGTAAGCTAATAGATTGGGATAAGATATTTCAAATTTATATATAGTGCTACCTACTTTCTCATGCAAGTAACTAATATTTGCAATAGACTGATGACTCTGTAAGGGGTCCTGAGGAATAGGAAACATGATGTGGGAAGGTAGGTACATCTTATTTTTCTCTTATAGTATTAAAATTCATGAGTTGATATTAGTACTACCTTATTTTTCCATAAATTTTTGTGCTTACTGTGAATAAATAGTTTATGTATTTGGCATCCACTAGACTCTTAGTGTGTCCCTATTTAATTAATCTATCTCATGCCTACTAAGGTTTTATTATAAACACCTATGTCATAATTTTTCCACTCCTTAATTAAAATAATCCAAATATTTATCCTTGATGAATACATTTGGTTAATTGATCATACCTCTAGTTTTTTTCTGTGAGTTATAATATAAAACCTTGGATAGACTAGGACTTCCTCACAAACATCACCTTATTTCTTACAAATATTCCAATATTATAATCTACCTCATTGGTTTTTATTTTTTGATTTTTAGTTTAAGACCTTGGATAGGACCAGGCTTTCCTCACAATACATTCCTAACACCCCCATACCATGATTAGTCACACAAATAACTATCAATCTTGATATTTACATCCTATTTTTCTTTACATTTTATTTTTCATGCTTATCAACATCATTTAGTGTGTCTTAAATTTTTATTTATAGATAATTTTCATACTTCACATCCTAACTTAGTATGTTTCATGTTTTATTAGCTTAATCTACCTTCACTTTTTATACTTTTTCTATATACTTGATTTACTATGTTTTACTTTACAATTTATTTCACATACTTCCCATCTTGATTTAGTATGTTTTTGGTTATTTATTAGTTTCAATCATATTATACATTCCTCAACTTGATTTAATGTGTTTTAAACCAATTTCATTTATAGTACATATTTTTCAAAAATTTATTTAAGAGTATTTTACAAAATATTTCCTTTATGTATGTTTTACACATTTCCTATCATGATTTAGTTTGTACTATAGTTTCCTATTCTTTTATCTATAATAGATTTTTACACATTTTACTTTGGATTGTAATCTATCATTCATTTTTACCATAAATTTGTTCATAAATTTATATAAATGATTCCAACATACATCACATATTTTATCATAGCATATAACAAAAATTAAAACACATGCTAGCAAAAAAATGTATACATCCATAACATACATGATAAATATAAATAAATAAATGTAGAGCCATATATATCCACAGATCAAATGTATAATACAATAAAACAGGATACAAGTATAAAAATAAAAATAACTCTTTGGTTGTGGTCTATCCTATATATCTAGTGGATGAGCCACACTACCCATATATGCCTATGATTGACTCCTCCAAATAGTCTGATGTAATGAATCTATATGGGAATGTAGACATTCTAATTACTCCTATATATTGGACATCTAAGCTTGCCCCGATGTTATCTATTGTTTTATGTCCATATGAGTAGTGCACTGCTTAGATACCTTCTACCAAGCCTATATATCTCTCTCCCACTCCAAGTTGTAATTGTATGGTATTACCTCATGTATGTAGCTCTCATAAAGCCTCACCAACCAACTAAAACTAAATATCATACTATGGGGTAGATGGTACAAAAATATCAACCATAACTATAGTATCATGATGCAATGATACACCATCTAAAATATCATGATGTCTAGCTCGAAGTATCACACCCCATATAAACTCCTCCTTAGTAGTATCTATAAAATAAAGACCAAATATACATTAGATCTTGAATATATAAAATTTCCAAATATATATCTAAACATTTATATAATTATGTATCTAGTCATCCATTTACTACTCAAAATAATAACAAACACTTACCAACAATAGTATCTCTATTAACACAGCCTTCAAGTACTTCCACTGCAGTACATATATAAGGTACTAAAAAACCAAGAGTAAGAACTAAAGCATGTCATAGCCCCTTGTTGTTCCCAAAATCATCCACACTCATTTTGTTGACAACCCCTATGAAACTTGTCCATTTCGTAATCTTCACTCTAAAGTTCATTGTTTGAGGTAAGTTTCTCTTCATCTTGAGTGAAGTTGACTAACATCCTAGAAAAGTTTACAACACTCCCTCATCATGATTTCTCAAAAAAATTGAAACTCATTACAGTCAACGGCATTTTCCTTTTCCCCATGCATTGGTGGCATTTTTTGATGCTTCTGCATTTTTTTGATGTTCTTCATGCAACATAGTTTTTACCGCCGATACATGTTTTTTTCTTGAGCACATGCTCAGGTGGTGATTTTTGCCTCCCATGTATGTTTTTCCCCTCTCCTACAAGGGCAAAAATTTTTTCCACCCGAGCACAAGCTTTCACAAATCTCGAAACTCGCATTGCAATTATGGCCACACACACCGAGTTGGTGAAACTTGTTTTAGGGCTTTTTATTATCATTTGATTATTATTTTTATCATTTTAAGTTGTTTTCTCCTCCTCCCTAAAATCATTCAACCATGTGAATGAGTAGGATTATGAATTCACTAACTTTGAGCTTAGGATTTTGAAATCACTGGGTAAGTTTTGCTTCTTAGTCCTTTTGCTTCTAGGTTTTTATATTTTGTTTTCTTTTCCTTCAAGTTTAGTTTTTCTTTCTTTCTTTCTTTTTAAGTTTTATTTTCTATATTTTAGCTCCCCCTTATTTTGTTTTTTTACCCTAGTGAGCCTCGACAGCTAAAAATATCAAAACCCTAGTGCATGTAAAATCAATTTCTTCTCGACCTATGTTTTCTCATCATTTGAAAATAGCCGCCCTCACTTCTATAAATAAGTCTACTAGGAAAAAGCCTAAAAAATCAAATTCTACCACTCATAAGTGAGTTTCATCTTAAAAGAGTGGTTAATCTTGCCACCCTTATGCAAAATCCCATCTCTACCATTCCCTTCAGTAGCGGCATTTTTCACTGCACTTACACATTAATCATGCCTAAGTAGTGATTTTTACCACTCATGTGAACTGAAGTTTCTCCTACCTGTAGTGTCAATAATTTTTTACCACTTCCACATGCAAACAAAGTTAAACAACATGATTTCACTACTCCCACATGAAAATATTTTTCACTTGCAAGGTCAGTGATTTTCACCACTAAAGTAACATACCCCCCCATATGCAAGGGTGGCAAATTTTGCCACCCATGTAAATATTCTCTCAAATTTCCTAACTCTAGGAAATTTTGAATTTTTTCTTTTTTGATCTCGCTTTCCTTTGGTTTTTTGGCCTACTCACACTTTAGCTTTTTCAAGCACATCCCCATAGACATGATCATCAACATGCAGTTTTCCCAGATTCTTAGTATTTCTCCTAATTGCATGATCATGGATTTTGTTGTAGTTTTCTTTCATGGATCCTTCTTCATCAACATCATCTTGATAAAATCTCTTTCAGATAATAGAGCTTTCTCTGAAGAAGTTGAAGGCAATGAAGTATAAATATCAAGGTGTTTTTCCAATCACATCGATAACTTCTAATGTTGATGACATTATAGATACAGAGATTGGTCATGTGGACATGGCTGAGTTTGTGGAAAGAACTAGGTTGAGCAATCCCAGTTTCTAAATGAAGAAGATAATCAAAATTAATATTCATTTGGTATCTTATTTTCTTATAGCAGTTCACAACACAAAATTCATCCTTCAATGTGCTCAGTTCTATAATAAAGATACCAGGGCTATGTTGGATGCTAGTGGTAGTGTGATAATCAGATTAGATCCAAAATTTATTGATAAAGTGTTCATGTGCCCTCTTGCTAAAAAAGTGATAAATCTTGACTTTGTTGAGGCACAAAGAGAATATGACAAAGATCCTAAAAATTTGAAGAAAGTAATCAATAATAAATGACTGGCTCAAGACTCCAAGGGCAAATTTGTCAAGGTGGCCATGAAGTTTTCCAAGGAGTGACTTTTTAGAAGAAGTTAGTGATCTGATAACTCTTCTCAGTAGGGTAAGAGGTTTTCCCTCTTCCTCACAATTTCATGAGTGGATGTATCCCTTCATCAAGATAATTCTCCAAGGTAGACAAATCATCTTTTGGGAAGAACAAGTTAGCAATGCTCTACATGAGCAATTGACAAAGGTATCCAATACCTTCAAATTCTACATGACTTCCTACCTGGTGTATATTTCAGCTTCGATGATAGCTTTTTTAGGTTTAACATCATAAGGAGATAGGAGAGTAACCCCAATGTATCAATACTACTCTCAGTTAACATTGAAGGGTTATATTCATCATTTTAGGAGAGTAAATGATGCTTTATTTATAGTATTTTTATGTCTCTTTGATCCTTAATTAGAACAAAGAAGAATGTTAGATAAGGCCTAGGTAGTTGTGAATGATTTTGGATGTATGGTCTTGTAATTTCCTTCTTTTTCATACCTACGGGTTGGCTTTTTCCAAGGTCATCCTTATATGCTTCCAAGATTCCGTTCAAACAAATTGGTCTTGATGGAGCTATGTAGGCAAATAATTATCATACATAATAAATAGATAGAACTCAAGAATCATGGTTTTAGGTTCCCAATTGAAATTGGTAGGTTTTTAGTGTTAACCACTAGGAAAGCTAGAGTTATGGAAATTGAAATATAACTCGTAACCATGAAGTAGTTCAAAAGAAGACCAAATTTTGATTACAGGGGCATAAAGGACACAATCAGGAGAAAAAACCAATTTCATGAACCTATGATTGAAGATGTTTGGGTAGATTTGAGGATAGTATAAGATGTCAGGAAAATGGACTACAGTAGGTTATCTCTTGAGTAGATAGAATATCTGGGACTTATTGATATCCCTAAGAATTTAGTGGATGATAGAGATTTGATTAATGATAGATACAATGTTTAACAAGTTGCCAATGCCCCTCTTCCCCCAATCTAATGGTCACAAAAGGAGCTAACTTCCTGAAGGAAAAGATTTGAACCAATATTGGCAAACACCAATAATTGGTTAGCAAATAAAGGAATCACTTTGAAAGAATTCATCACAGGTTCAAAAGCTGAATTTCAAGATGAAATAAGAAGAAGATCAAAAAATAAGATGAAGAATAAAATTGATGTTCCTTCTTCTTCTAGGCCATATAAGCTGAAGATCATATTTGTGATGAATAAGTCAAAAGTTATGTAAAAAGAGTTAAAAATAGAAGATGTGGAGGTTGAGAAATAAAGTGTTGAAGAACAAATAATGAAATAGATGGAGACTGATGATAGGCCTACAGATCAATGAGGAGAGGAAACTTTGTCTCCATAATAGAATGTGCAATAAGGAATAAGAGTCTCTTCTTCCCTACCTGACACACCCATTATAGTTCCTTCACCTACTCCAATTAGTGTTCCCTCTTTTGGATCACCCTCTTCTTCCAAAATGATTTTTGACAACCCTCATAGCACTTTAAAAGATATTCTTCATTCCTCAGGGTCAATTCCCAGTTTATCATCCCCATCTTTTGATATCAAAGATGGTTCTACTTTTGATCACTTAGTAAAAGGTGCAATTTTTATTAATACTCCACCTATTATTTCCACTACTTGTGTAAGTACAACTTCAATGACACCAACAATGGAGATAGATCCAAATATAAGTACTTCTATGCTCCCACCATGGTTATCAGCTTACACTCCCAAAAGGAAGAAATAAGCCATCTCTCTATATGACTTTGATTTCAATAAGTTGACGCCAGTGAAAGCCAAGGCTCTAAAGAAGTTGAGGATTCTTTCAAAAATGATTGGCGATAAGGGACACAAATTTCTAGAAATTGTAAGAACTCCATGTGATGCAATCATTAAAAAATTGGATATAATCAATTACTCTATCTCTAGAGTTAAATTAGGTAAGACAACTCATGAGAGCACCAAGAGTGATATTCAATTAGCCATGGACATTTTGATTCAAAAATTTGATAGAGAGAAAGAAATGAAGGATCGCTACAAAGCAATGGTGGAGCAATTAACTATTGTGGTTAGGAGAATCACTTTCACTTCAGAAATGGTAGCTCCTGAGGCCATTTATATAGAAGACCCCATTATTAAAAAAGCAAAAAAGACCTACCTCAAGGCAAAAGTACTTGAAGAGTACTTGGACAAGATACATGTACAAGGAGTTTCATTGCTCACAGAGTTATCTGAGAAGACAGATAAATTGAGAAAAATAAGAGAACTTGATGGTCTCATTAATGTTGTTTCTCAAGATATCGAAAGCTCTAAAAAGTATCTTGATAAATGGATGGATATGAGGAAACTTAAAATAAGCACCTTAATATCCATTGGTGTCATTATTGATAGGGACTCTTATACTGAAACTAAAGAGGCTTTAACATATAGGAGTCAGGTGCTTAGAGAGTTGATCAGTGACCTCAAATCTTCAAGGAGACTTAGTGATCAAAGTGATGTTATTCTTTTGCACAAATTGGAGGAGCTACCTTGCAAACTTACATCATAAGATAACCATTTCCTTTCAGTAGAAGATATGATTTTGGAATTCAAAGGTATGTTCTAGAAAGAATTTGAAGATAAGACATTTTCAATAAACTCTATGGATAATATTCTAGATAATTAGTTAACTCTAGATAATCTGAAGACCAAGTTAGCTAGTCATGACAAATCAGTCACAATAGTAAAAGATGCCATGGTTAGAGCTAAGATGATTTTTAGAAACACTATTAATCTAGACAATATCGAGATGTAGGCATCTTTCACTATTTACGATGCTCACATGAATAAAGATGGGGATACAAATTGAATAAATTTTCCTTTGATTTAATATTTGCTTCTCATATGTACTTTTACAACTACTCTGGACATTTTTACATGTACTCTTTGTGTATGTAATTACATGTAAAAATATGGAAAGTCCAAAGTCAACAAGGACTCCTATCTTTGACTAAGTCAAAGTAATTGGATTTTTTCCAAAAATCCTCAAGGCCTCTCTCTATAAATAAAGAGGGCCTCTTTTGTAATAGATATCTCTTAGTTATTGGAAGTAAAACTCTACCAAAATTGAAAGGCATATTGAGACTTTGAGCTCAGATTGTAAATCAAATTTCATCAGGTCAATGAGAAAGCAAGTGACCTTTTAAACTTTGTGTTAAAATAACTTGTGTTATGTAGGAAATTGTTCTTATGTCCTTTTCCTAGCATAATATTATCTATCTAATCAAATAAGTAGAGTAAGTGAAAATAATCTAGGAGATTTTTGAAGCTAATTATGGAGACTTTGTGCTACTATAATTGTCTTTAGTTTGTGTTTTAGTGTTTTACAACAAAGGATATTAGAAATGATTTTAACTACTTTTATCTTTTGTAATTTTATACTTTGTTGTAGTTTTAGGTGAAGACTTTGTGCTACACCTCATTCTACTGTGATATAAGTCATAAATTAGTAAGAGAAGCAATGATAGACTTTGTGCTTTCATGAGTTTCTTGTGGATTCAGTTAATATCAAGGAAGTTTTCCTTTATTTTGTGAACATTATTTCTAAAAAAAGAGAAATGGATGATATGATCTCACCCCTGAGTTACTATTTAGTATAAGTTAAGTTTGTGATATTTTATAGGTAGCCTCCCCTTGCTGAGAGGAGAGATTTATCTCATTGCACTATGGTTGATATAACCATTTTGTCTTCAATTAGTTGGTGACAAAATATTCACCCAACACCCCTCTAGATATATCACTCTATAAATCAACTCTGTGTTGCCCATATTTTGGAATATCCTTGCTTATATTTCTCCTCTTGTGCCTCCACTACCACTTTTCCATGTCTCCATCATCGTAGTGTTTATAATGGCAACTTTAAAACCAATTATGACTCAATAATGGACACATCCACACCCTCAACATCAACTAAAACCATATACACATCTGTAATAGGTACCTCCTTGGTATCATCTCTCATTTATCTCAATTATTGTCATTGAGTGGTCCAAGGTCTTGATCACTATGGCAAAATCATAGGTACATCAACATATAGTCCTACACCCCCATTACCTCTCAGCTCCCTAGCACAATTTGCCCAATACTCAAGCACTACTATTATATCTACTTGATGTGGAAATCCTAACTATTTGGGTAGATGAATAATAGGATATGGCTCCACCCACCATGTATAGTGTCCAATAATACACACACAAGCTAATCTAAGAGAAAAAATTGGCCAAGTTAGCCAACTTACTATAATATCTACATAGGGTTGTCATATAATATCACTATGAGAAATAGTATGTAGTGTCTAGATATGTATTACAACATGTATCACATGATCCTACTACTATCTAAGCACATAAGGTACAATATCATTAACAACATAGGTCAATTTAGCTAGTTAATAAATAAGAAATCTCTCATATATCCAAATTTAAAGTAAAATAATGGGGCCCATAGTCTTTTGACCATGAGATAGAATGTAATACATGTCATGGAATAACTATACACAAATCATTGACCCTAGGTCATATAAATTACCTTTCTCTAAAATCAACAAACACAAGGCAACCACATACAAAAAAACCTTCCCATCCGACTTGTGACAAAATAAACATGATGTCATAAGTCTTGTAACTACTTTATAGATATCTAGAATGGTAGATATATAAACATAAAATAATCACACACATAATCCCTCAAAATATCTCTCAAAGTTAGTTACCCATAGAGTGTAAGGAATTAGTTTTTACATTAGTATTTACATTTGGATATTTACCAAGAGGTAAATATAATATTGTGTGAGTGAGTTATTATTTGGTTAGAATATTATTGGTTATGTTATTGTTTTGAGTTACAATAATAATGCGTATATAGGTTGGTTATTATCTACCTATGAGAAATTATAGGGATGTGAGAGATATATGGTTATACGGGTCACCCTATTTATAGGAAAGACTTTTCCTATATAACTTTGTAATATCCCATATGAATATGTATGGAATAAATAATATATTATCAGTGTGTTAAAATATTTATATGTTATCTGTGTATTTAACTCCATTATTTTTAGTATGTTATTGGATTAATTATGTGTAGACTCTAATTAATCCCATTATCTGGTATTAGATTAGAGTTAATCTTTTCTATGGAAGAATAAGGGGTTTATAGGGGCATGCCATAGTTTATTTATTTTCCCCATTATGAGGTTTTAATTTTATATAAAAGCACTTATTATCTTTTTAGATTATTATTTTTTAGTCTATATTTTATAGAGGTGTGACTATTTTGAAGAGAACATTAGTGTTTAGTTTTAGCGTGGTTTGCTTCTGCCATTATATGTAGTGGTTCACAAGTCTATAGTGGCATGTTACATTATATACTAGAATTATTTTGTTTGATAATAGTTTAATTAGATCAACATCCCTATTAATATAATTTAGAGAAATTAAGGCATTTAAATCTATGGATCCCTAGTTAGAGATTGAGAAGTCAATTCCCATTTGTCCAAGCCTAATCTTAATAGTTTATAGCCACTTTTTCATCATCTCTACACACCATGTGTTTACATCTATTTCCTAGCTACACATTTTTTTTGTCTACTCTTATTAGCATCAATCCTTGATGACTATTATTTGGTGGAGAATCACTATGGATTGATGCATCATAATGTATACACTTGATCTATGTATTTATCTATTGTTCTCAGTCCTAATAATTATTTGCATGCATTCCCATCTTGTGCATTCTATCAAGATATTAGCATTGACTATAATACACCCATAGAGATTTCAATTCAATCAAGTTCTACAAATGAGGGGTGATGAAGATTGACAAATGATGCAAAGATAACAAAGTAGCCACAAATAGCACTCCAAAAATCATACCACTTCAAAGATAAAGAAAATCAACAGATGCCTCTACTAATTTATGCTTGAATCCTCCTAATTGGTTTTGACAATATAAACAACTTTGATGTCTTATATAAAGTGCAGTTCTTTCATAGAATGGACAACTCATCTTATACCATGGTGTCAGTTTTGTAGCAAGTCAAGTCAATGTATTTTTCTATGAATAGGTTAATGTTATGCTATTTAAATTTTATATTAAGTTAGAGTCATTTTTATGTTAAATGAGTCAAGGGTTATGAGGAGTCATTTTAATATTATGTGTGTACTAAAAAGTAGTGTTTTTTAGACTAGAATCAAATTATGTATTTTGTCATTAGTTATTGTTAGTATCAATTGAAGTAATTGTATAATGAGTCACTTGGTGGTTATAGTGAGTCATTAGAGCAATTTTATATTTAAAAGTATCAAAAATTTATCCATTGGGTTTTTAATTTTTCAAATATTTATGGTCTTGTATTATCAAAACAAAATGAGTCAAGTGTTAAAACTAAAAGTCCTTCATTTATGTCATTTGGTTATCAAAGTCAAATACTTTATTAATGAATGTATTTTTGCTTGTACACAACATCCAAATTTTTTTTTTGGGGGGGAGGGGGGGGTGAGGTGGTGATGACAACGGAGGGGGGGGGGGGGGGTCTTGTCATAAAAAATGACATGCAAATAATGAGCTTCATTGACACTTTTGTTGATTGAAAAGATTCACCTACTAGAGGATGGAGGAAATGGAGGTTGAAAGTTTCATATCCTCTCATTAGTCACCAATGATGAGGCCCAGATGATTTGGTGACATATTTTATGTGGTGTGTTTTTTCATATTTTATGTTATATGTTTATAAATAAAAAATAGAAGTACATTCTTATTCATATATGTAATTAGTGAGCAATTCCAAACATAATTCCCTGATGTAAAAATATAATGAAAGAACAAAAGGCACCAATGTAAGACATTTCATAGATCTTGAAAAGGTTTGTGGTAGATATGGAAAACCATCAGAGGTGGATAGTTGATGAGGTTCCTGTTCATGTCAAATTTTGTGGTAAACCTATTTAAAACCATGGAAGGAGTGAGATTTTCTTTGAATCAAGGTCATAAGCCAATTAATTAGGTATGCTATAGGGGTAAGCATACTCCAAATGAGATTGTGAATGCTTTTGCACCATGTGAAAACTAAGGGAGCAATGTTAGGAATTGGTTTTTACATTAGTATTTACATTTGGATATTTATCAAGAGGTAAACATAATATTGTGTGGGTGAGTTGTTATTTGGTTAAAATATTGTTGGTTGTATTATTTTTGAGTTACAATAATAATACATATATAGGTTGGTTTTTATCTACCTATGAGAGATTATAGGGATGTGAGAGATATATGGTGATATAGGTCACCCTATTTATAGGAAAGAGTTTTTCTTTATAACTTTGTAATATCTCATATGAAGATGTATGCAAAATATAATATATTATTAGTGTGTTAAAATATTTCTCTATTATCTGGTGTTCAGTTCTCATTTAAAATTCTAAATATTCCCATTATCATAGTGTTATCCTTGAATTTAGTAGGCTCAAATCATGGGATAGCTCCTACAAAACTTGTCTATTTCATAGCCCATGAGCTCTAATACACAAAATAAGGAAAATCAATTGTCCTCATGCATGATTTTCACCTCAAAAAGTTAGTTTTTTTAAGAGCGTCTTTCACCCCATGCAATCCAAAGAATTTTATCTAGACTACACCAAGCTTAAACTATGTAATCTAGAGAATTTTCTCTAGACTACACCCCACCATGTAGGAGCAGAGAATTTTTTTGCCACTGCACATGCAAGGTTAGAAAATTTCTCTACCCCTACAAATGGGCTCACCACCCCTAATAATTAATGTTATTAATTATCGATGGGTTATATATTTACCCCATGGTAAATCATTTTTCACCATTTATTTTTTATTTTTGTCCTCGCCATTTTAAAGCTCATGTGCACCTTTCCAATAGCCATTTCCACATGTGATTGCATTTTTTTCCATACACAAATTTCACCTCTTCAATAGATCTTAGGTAAGGTTTTAGTTCTTTTTTCTTTTCTCCCTTTCCTTTCCATATTTTATCCATGTCATCTCTTTTACATCACTTCTTTTGTGAAAACCCTATTTTTAATATCATCCCATGTTGATTTTGTTTAGAATCCATATTGTGATTTTTTTAAAATAGAACCCCCATGTTTATTTGGTTTCAAACCCTTCCACTTTCTATCATGTTTTGCATCTTTTCATTTTTTACTTTGTGTGTCTTAAAACCCTTCTCATGGGTGCACATCAAATATTTTTCTCCAATGTACACTATCCTACCTATTGAGTCCATTTGTACCTTGAATAAAATTCTCCAAGGTACACCCTTTTTCCCTTTTCCTTTCACCCCATGAACCTTAGAGAAAATTCTCTAAAATGCATGTAGTCAACCCTTTTAGTGAACTTTAGAGAATTTTATTTGATGTGTAGCAAACCAACTTGAATACAATATAGGTCAAAAAAAATTCTCTAACCTACACCTGACTTACCCATTCTACCCAAAATTGGTGTAGGCTAAAGAAAATTATTTGACCTACACCCAAACCATTTACATGTAGTTTGGAGAATTTTCACCAAATTGCACAAAATACCTACTCATGGTGTAGTTCATAGAAAATTATTTGAACTACATGAATTACTTTAGTTCCCCCATACATAGGCATAGTTTTTATCTGCCCTACCTTTATATTCTCCCTGTTAGATGAAAAATGCTAACTATGGAGGATTGGAATTCTCTCTTGTAGTCACTTGATCAATGATGGAAGTTTATCCTACTAAGAAAGCAATGAAGTACAAATTTCAAGGTGTGCTTCCTTTGTTCATAGTTGAATGAAATGTGGACCAGATCAAATATTGGCCATGTTGACATGATTGAGTTCCTACAAAGGCTAAGGACCCCATTGCACTTCATAAGCAAGCTATCTTGAATAGTGAGATTTATTTGGTAGCCACATTCCCCATATCAGCACAATATTTAGACTTTATCTTGGTAGTTGCTACCTATTTTGATAAGCAAACTAGATCATTCATGGATGTAGATGGAAAGGTGGTCATCTGGCTTGATGAGGAATATTTTGATAAAATCTTCCATATTTTTAATATTGAAGAATATTCAAATATAACTATGAACTCATCTCAAGAGCACTATGACAAAAATTATAACAAATGCAAGAGGTATATCAACTCTAAATGGCTTAGGATCCCTTAACACTCCATTACTAGGTGGCCCAAAAATATTTATCGTAGTGAATTCTTAGAAGAAGTAGGGGATCTGATCACTCTCCTGAGTAGAGTTAAGCAACTACCCACATCAAATATTTTCCACGAATGGATATATCATTATATTTGGGTCATCAAGAGTGGAAAACAAAATATCTTCTAGGGAAAATAGATCAGTGATGTTATATGTCACCAAAAATTTGAGCTGACCTCTTCTCTAAAGTTCTTCATGACTTCTTATTTGGTATACATTTCAGCTAGCATGAAATATTTTTTAGGTTTAACCAATATTGGTGATAGAAATAATGTTATTATGTATGAATACTATACATATTTGACTCTAAAGGAGAGATTGAAACATTACAAAATATTTAATGATGCCTTATTTTACACGTACATTTATATTTTTGACAAAGAACTTGAGAAGAAGAGAGTATCATATGCAACATTTTCACAAGTCAACAAGGTTGGCTATATATTCTTATAATTCCCAACCTACACCTACATCAGGGTAGGAGGATTTGATGAACAACCCTATATGTTACCCAGATACCTAAGTGATAAGTTGATTTTAATAAATATGTTTCAGTAGATGATGAGCATACATAAAAAATAATTAGATGCCCATAAACCTAGTTCCAAGTTTCCAATTAGCATTGGTTGGTATACAGTCACTACCACTCCAAAGGCTAAGAAAATGGAAACTAAATTATATTGGATCACTCTTAATAAATTCAAGAGTAGGGAAGACTTTGACTACATGAGGATGAAAGAAAAGATAAAAGGTAACTACACTCATGTGCACAGGATAGAGGACATTTAGGTAGAGTGCAGAATAGAAGATGTGAAAAAATAGATTATAGCCATCTCACTATAGATCACATTGTTAATTTGAGACTAGCTAATATTCTTGAAGAATTGATAGATGATGAGAATACATTAGATCTATTATATGAGAGTAATCAGGTTGCTTCAACTCCTCTTCCCCTAATTCAATGGTCAATAAAGGAATCCACTTCCATCAGAGATAGATTTCAACGTATTTTTTCAAAGATAAATTCCTAGATGGAAGGAAATGGTATCAGATTGAAGCCATTTAAAACTATATTTGAGAAAGAATATGATTAAGACACTGCTAGAAAGTAGGAAGAACTAAGAATAAAGAATAAATAATATTCTCCCACATCTACACAAAAGGTCAAGTTTATTTTCAAGAGAAAAGGCAAGGACATTGATAAAAGGGAGAAAAATATTTAGGTAGAGATAGAAGAAAATTCTATTGTAAGTGAAGCATCAGCACAACCAATGACTTCCCAAGAATAAACTTCTCAAATATCATCTTCCACTCTTCCTTCTATCACTCCTACTACACCCATTTCTCTTAAAGTTCCTCTTCAAATGGTTCTTTAATCTCCTCATTCACCCACTAGTGCTACACTTTTTGAAATTTCTTCTCAAATCACTTTGGACTAAGTATTTGATTCCCTTTTTAATTTACCTGGTCCTTCAAAGTCATTAAATCACCCACTAATTTGTATTTCACTCATCAAGACATGGATGAGTTCATGTCCACTTCAACCTCCAAATTGTCAACTCAAGTCCCATCCACTCTCATATCAAATATCCCAATAGGAACCAAAGTTTCCTCTATACAAACTCAAACCCCACCTATCATAACCATTATTCCATTAGTATCCATTCCATTACAGGATACCTTTGTTCCACCTTCCATTCCACTCACTTCACAAACCATCGATCCTCTCCCAAGATCCCAATCCATGACATTCTCCACACAAAAAGATCCATATCCTCTTCCTCCTTGGTTAATGTCCCAAACACCCAAGAGGAAGAAGCAAGTTGTGTCACTAGATGATTTTGATTTTGGTCAACTTGTGTTAGTAAATCCAAAAATAGCAAAAAAGGCCAAAACCATATCAAGGGTGATCTTTGATTCTGGTCACAATTATGCTAAGGTTGCAGTACCTCCAAAAGGGAAAAACATTGAATATATCCAAGCATCTAACCATGTAATTAGGTGGATTGATCTTGGTAAACAAATGCACAAAAGTGCTAAGGAAGACTTACAAGTAGTGATGACATATTTGATCGAAAGATATGACAAGGACAAGGTAATCAAGTATCAACTCAAAGAATAGGTAGAACAATTGACCTTAGTTCTACTAAATATCACACAATCTTTTGAGCCAATAGAGCCCATTGGGAGTGAGGCCACTGAGATAAAAATTCAACAAGTAGAAAAGATTGGGTCATAAGGTCAAGTAGTCAATGCCTAGATAGAGAGAATGTTAATGTAAGGTGTTTAATGGTTAGGTTCTATCATTGAATTTTTTAATAAATTGAGTGAAGTAAAAATAGAAATGCAATAAAAACTTGAGACACTGACTCAAGACTTGTAGTTAATAGATAAAGATATTCATACATGGAGTAAATTACACTAGTTTAAGCTAGAATTTCTAGTTGAGAAAAAAGTCATTTCAAGAAGGAAAATGTTTATAGAATATAGAGAGGCCATGAAAAATAAGAAAGAAGTCCTTTAAAATCTAATTAAGGATCTTAAAGAAGCTTAAGATATATGCACTAATAAAGAACTAGATCTTACATTAAAGATAAGAGAACTTCCTTTCCAGGTGATAGATGACTCTGAAAAGATTTTTCCTATGGAAATATTTATTCAAGAGTTTACTTCCCTAGTTCATATAGAATTTGAAACAAGAACATTCACACTAGATTCCATTGACAATCTGGTTGAGTTTTAAGTTATAATGGAGAAATTTTAAATAGTTTTTGATAAAACCAAAGGCACGCCAATCAACCTAGTAAACTCCATCATAAGGCTCCTTACCATCTCCAACAATACATTAGGTTCAAATAACAATTAAGTTCAAGCCACCCTGAAGAGATAAAAAGCATACCTGGAGAAGAACAAAAAAGAAAAAATTCATGTGTCTAATGACACTTAGTTTATTTTCATTATTTTTTCTATGTAGTTTTGTTTGGTGTAATTTACAGATAGGAAAAGTAACAGTCCTAAGTAAAATTGGACTCTATCAAGAATAAGTCAAAGTAGTTATGTTTTCCCTATTTTTGTTCATATCTCCTCTCTATAAATAAGAGGATGATCTTTTATAAATGTATGATCACCATGTCTATAGAAGAGAAATGCTACTAAAATTGAGAAGCAATTTTTGAAATTTTATGTTCAAATTATAAATCTTGAATTCCATCAATATAATAAAATCAAGTGACCTTTCAATCTTTATGTTGGAATAAAATTTTGGTGTATTGGAAATGTTCTTGCATCTTGTCCATTGCATTTTTTTGTACTTTTGATTGGATTATGGTGTGAATTTTTATAAATCAAGAGGTGTTAGGAAGCTACTTTTGAAGTCTTTGAGTTGCAATATCGCTACTGGGTTTGGGTTCATTGAAAGTGACTTACTATGGAGACTTCGGGCCACACGTTATTTTCCTTGGTTACATAATATTAATTAGAAATAAGGTGAAGTATTTGGGCTGCACTTTGTTCCATCTATTCACATTACATTTTTGGTATTATTCTAGTTATTCTTTCATCTAACTAATCCAAATATCAATCATTATAGCTCCATCAAGTAATTTTATGTTTTTATGCTACATTGTGAGGAATAAAAGGACTCATAGTATAAGTTTTCAAGTGAACATAAATTCTAAAAAAATATAATTGGATGATATTATAACACCCACTTTGATAAAATTAGTGTAAATAAGTGTAAATAATTACTTTTTATTTTAGTTAGCAATAAAAAGGGAGGCTCCCATTTCCTTGAGGAGAGATTTAGCTCATCACACTGTGGTTGAAAGTACCATTTTTTTTATGATAAAATATTCACCCAACTATTTTTGGTGACTTTGCTAGGGATGAACACATAACCAAGAGCTACACTCATTCATTTGAAATAGGACTAGCACCTTATTACTTGTTATTATTTTGTTGTTGCTAATCTCTTTCTTTTCTTAGATACATTCCTGATCTAGCAGAATAAAGTTACACCCATAGTAGAAGAGTAGTAGGACACGTTAATCCTACATTTGAATTGTTATAAGAGCATAACTTTGATCTTTTACCGACATGTACATAGTCACCTTTTTAACATACATGAAGTTTTCCTCCTACTAATACAAGATCTCCTATACCAAAAGAAGCTTCTAATGTTTTTTAAGGTCTTGCCTATTTTGCCTTTGCAAAGATTTGTTATTCCTCCATACAACCCACACAGAATGGTTGTTCAAGGTCCATGGGGAAGCACTTTTGGTCTGTTGAACTTGACATCACCATCTCATGAACTACCTCATGGTTCACAAAAAAAAATCCACAAGTTCTTTGGTGATGGTAACCAACATTCGATTGAACATATTACCACATTCTATATTGCATGTGGAGTTCTTAGAGTAGAACATGAAGATGTTTCTATAATATTGTTTTGAGAAATGCTCTAAGGTGTTATTTCTAATTGGTTTTACTATCTTGCAATAGGAACCATCATAATTTTATCAACACTTAAGGCTAATTTTAAGGTAAGGTTCAAATTGGTAAAAGATGTTCATATCTTATTGGCTCAACTTATATAAATGAAGAAAGAAACACATGAGCCCAAGTGTGAGTTCATGGAAAAGTTAAATAAGTTAAGGAATAGGATTCTAGTGGTTGTTCAACCTTGTGAACTTTAAATGCTTCTTCATCAATTCTCAGTTGTTAGAGGTTACTTTTCTTTTGTGAAGAGCAGCCCCAACTAATCTTTATTATGCTCAAATCTTAGCCATTAAAGTAGAATATGATTTTATCTTGGTTGGGAAAGTGAGAAACAATTCAATCAAGCCTAGAGAGCATCCCTCTACAACTTCACCTTCTATTATCACCACGGATCCTATGGTGTAGAAGTTGGTAAATGAATTGCTCGCACTCAAGAAGTAAATGTCCCAATGTATGTCCTTTTCTTCATACAAGGATACTCCAAGAAGAACATACCCAAATTCTTCTAATTATTCTAACAATGTTGTGAGAAACCAAAAATATAATAAGCTTCCTTCACCATAACTAAGGCTTCTACTGGAGGCACCACCAGATAATGCCATAGTTAAGTAGTTAGAACCTAAAAAATGATGATGTTTTAGAGATATAATATGTTTTATAAGATGATGCTAATCCCTTCATAGGAGATGAAAAAGGAGAAGATGGTGACTCTGATATCAATTTTATAAACTTTGAAGAAGAAGAAGTTAAATAAGAGGAAGATACACATTGCGAGTCTTATGCCATATTAACTATTCACAAAGTTAGTTGAATCAATAATAAAATATTGATAAAACTAAGTCCAAGGATGAACCACATAAAGAGGTTATGATTGCCAAAAGAGGAACTCATTTTCCATTTAAACCAAAGGACATAGTGATGGATAAACATGTAAATACACCTCATCATTCTACTTCTCCTTTTACATCTAAATCCAGTGCCCAAAACTTGAAACCTAAAAATGAAAATACCTCATCTTCCTTATCTACCTCATACCCATGATTTGATATCATAGGCCATACTAATAAGATAAAAATTCATATGTCTAATGTTGAATAGCTCCAATCTAACCCCAATCATTTCAAGAGATTGGCTAAGTTTTTAAAAATCAAAGGGGCCAATTTCGATCAGGTCTCACCCAAGAGTGTACCTATTGACTGTAAACCAAAGCCTAAATAAAATACCTTGGTTTTAACTCCTTCATCCTCCTCTAGAAAAATAGATCCCTTTTATATTTCCCTATTTGTCAATGGTTAAAAGCTCAGTAATTGCATTATTAATTCGGGTACCTCCAATAATGTGATGTCAGTGAAAGTAGCTAATACCTTGGGGTTAACTCTAATAAAGACTTTTGGTCATTGCTTTTCAATGGAAGCTAATCAAGTACCCCTCATAAGCTAAATCAAGGATGCACAATTTTCATTTGCTTCTTTTTTGGAGAAAAAGATAAAGATGATGGTTCTTATCGTTCATGTTCCAAATTCATATGAAGTTTTGTTGGGACATAAATTTTGTAAAGATGTTGATGGTGAAATCAACATGGATTGGTCTGAGGATAGAATATCTATCAAAGATGTTATGTAAAAACTTCATCCAAAGAAGCAAGCAAAGTATAGTATAACTAAGACTGAGTATCTAAAAACATAGATTCTCTTTGAAACCTCTAGAATGAGTACATATTTCCTGAACACAAATGAAGATCTAGTATTGTTAGATGATATTTCAGATGAAGGTAAGGAAATAGATGAATCAACCTCTTCAGAAGAAGATAATTTAGATTTTGAGACTATCAAAGTAGAAAGTTCAAATGATGTTTGGAATTTGGAATTTAATGGCAGTTGCTCTTAAACTAGATATGGATTTGGGATAGTCCTCATATCCCTGAAAGGAAAGATCTTCTGCTTTTATTTCAAGTTGCAGTTTGATAACACTAATAATATTGTTCAATATGAAGCCTTGTTGTTAGGTATGGATGTTACACAAAAGAAAAAAATTAAAAAATTCCCTGCTCAAAATGATGCCAAGTTAGTCATTTGTCAAGTCAAGAATTTGTATCAAACAAAGAATGAAAGGCTAAGTCATTATCATAATCATGTTTGGGATTGCATAGAAGATTTTGATGCTTTTAATATATCAATAGTTCCAAGAGAATACAATGATAGGGCAAATTCATTGGCTATTTCAACTACTCTCTTGATTCCTCACAAGGATTTCCAAGGAAACATGTATATTATTGAGTTGGTCTTCTGATCCAATATTCCTGATAATGTCAATCATTGGTAAGTTTTCAACAATGATGAGCAAGTCATCACCTTCTTGGAGAAAATGGAAAATTTTAGTGAATTATACTTTAAGGGGAGTGACTCTACTCATCAAAAATCAATCTCTGAGGTTAATAAGGGAATAGTATTCCTAAAGGATTGGTATCTCTAGAGAGGCTTTTTGATAAACATGATTGATTTATCAAATGTCAATAATTTGGATTAAACTCAACAATAAAAATTGAGCAAGTCAATATAAGAATATAGGATGATCCCAAAATGATAAATATTGGGAATTATTTATTGTTAGAGGAAAAAGAAAAGTTGGTAACACTTCTACCATAGTACGTTGATGTATTAGCACATTCATATGCTAATTTGAAATCTTTTTGACCTAAAGAAGTGCAGCATGATATTCCTCTCAAACTTGGGTCTCAACCTCACAAGTAAAAATAATTTTATTACAATCCCAAAATCTTAGGTACCATCCTTGTCGAGATCCAAAAGATGTTCAATGCTAGGATCATCTTTCCTATACATCACTCAATGTGGATACTTAACATTGTTCTTGTGAGAAAAAAGAATGGAGAAATCTACATCTATGTTGACTTCCATAATTTGAACCAATCATCACTTAAGGATAATTATCCATTAATAGTAATGGATCAAGTACTACAAATAGTAATAGGTTCATAGATGTTGTCTATGTTAGATAGCTTCTCAAGATACAATCAATTAGAGGTGCATGATGAAGATCAATACAAGACAGCCTTCACTACTCCATGGGGCACCTTTGCATATCACATAAGGCCTTTTAGGTTGATCAATGTTGGTGCTACCTTTCAGAGGGTTATGAACCTAGATTTTTGGGATATTATTGGTAATTTCATTATGGTCTACCTTGATGACTTAACTATTTTCTCAAAGAAGCATCAAGATCATTGTGATCATTTATGGCAAGTACTTCAAAGGTGTTGTGAATATGGGATATCCCTTAATCCCAAGAAATCCATTTTTTGGGTAACTAAAAGTAAGCTCCTTAGACACATTGTGTCTAAGGAAGGAATCAAGATTGATCTTGAATGGGTCAATTCTATTCAAAATATTACTCTACCATCAAGTAAGAAAGGAGTGCATTCCTTCTTTGGGAAAGTTAATTTATTGTGAATATTTGTACCTAATTTTATTGAGAGGACATGTCATATTACTGATATGATGAAAGAGAAATCAATTTTCTATTGGAATGCAAAAGGGAGAGCTACCTTTCATGAAATCAAGGAAGAAATTTCTCTTTCTCCCATCTTATTCTACCCTAACTATACTAAGAACTTTGTCATGTATAGTTATTCTTCTAAGCATACTTTATCCACCATTTTGGTACAACTAAATGAATAAGGGATTAAATTTCCTATAGATTTCATGAGTGCCCTCTAAAGGATCATGATCTCAAGTACTTACCCATGGAGAAACATGCTTATGTTGTGGTGAAAGTGGTTAAGAATTTTAGATATTACATCCTCAACTCTCACACCATCACACTGGTACTAGATTCTACAGTCAAGTCCATTATAACCCAATAAAAATTTGGAAGTAAAAGAGGTAATTGGATTGCTAAGATCCAAGAGTATGATATGGAAATAAAACCAATAAATCTAGTATGTATAAAAGTCTTGTGTCAATCATTGTAAAAAAAAACCAGAAGAGGTATCTAGTAATGAAGGAAACATAGAAGAAGAGATTCTTATGGTTTTGTTTGTAAGCACAATGAATGAATGGTACTCTAGCATTACTCATTTCCTCACATAGAGAGAATGTCTAAAACATTTTTCATACAAAGAGAAGAGGTACAATCAAGATTAAAGATATGAACTTTGTTATTTAGGACAATGGTTTGTATAAGCAAAGCATTGATGGGATTTTCCTATGATGTGTAGACAAATCATAGCAGGGCAAGTTATTAGAATCCTTTCACAACTTGGCATGTGGAGGACATTTCTCATCTCCAGTCATAGATCACAAAATTTTTTAGGCAAGGTATTACTAGCTAACAATTTTTGAGGATGTATATGCTTGGATGCATAAATGTGAGAAGTGCTAGCAGTTTGTGGGGGACCTAAGTTGGCAGCCCTATCCCTCAAGCTAGTAGTTATTAAAGAACCTTTTCAATAATGGGGTATTGACTTCATTGGCACAGTGAACCCATTATCAAGTGTAGGTCATAGTTACATTCTAAAGGCTATTGATTACTTTACCAAGTGCTTGGAGGTCATCCCAGCCAAACATGTTACTTTAGAGGTTGTGTGTAACTTCCTCAAGGAAAATGTCATCATAAGGTTTGGAGTACCTAACAAGATAGTAACTAATAATGCTATTTTTTTCTCATCCTAGGAGATAGATTAGTTCTATTTTTAATATGGGATCATTATATCTCACACCTCAGATTATTTCCCTTAAGGTAATGGTTAGGCTGAATCAAGTAACAAGAACCTAGTTATTATTATCAGGGAATTGGTAGAGGAAAATTAGATATCTTGACATAAGGCATTGTATGATGCATTATGGGTTGATTGCATCACTCCTAAGTGAGAAATTGGTATGTCCCCCTTCTAACTTTTATATGGTTTGAATGTAGAAATATCTATCACATTGGAGTTGCTTACTCTTAGATTAGATAAAGTAATCAAAGATGAAACATTTGAAAGTTCCATAGACAAGCGTAATATGTTCATAGATGAACTAGAATAACAATGTACAAAGGTGGTGGATCATATTACTGAACATCAAAGCTAAGTCAAGAAGCTTTTTGATAATAAAGCTAAGCCATAAGATTTCAAAATTAGGGATCTAGTTATTTTGTGGTACAAGAGAAGAGATCTAAAAGGAATGCATAAAAAATTTGATTCCTTATAGAGGGATCCTTTCCTTATTCATCAACTTTACAAAGATCATAGTTTCCTTTTGGCATATTAGGATCGAACACCATTACCATTGCCCTATAGTGGATAGCATCTAAAGATTTTCACTCAGTGAGGTTCTAGATAAGTTTGTACATTTTGTATATGTCTATATTCTTTTTGTTTTATCTTTTGTCTAGTCTTTCACCTGATTCCATGACCCAATGGGGAAAGTCACTTAGAGTTTTGGGATTCTCTTTCCTTCAAGCATTTCAAAGAATGCCTAAAGAAAATTCCCCAATCAGAGCCAATTATTATCCTTCAATTTAGTAGGATTAATTCATGGTATAACCCCTATAAAACTTGTCTATTTCATATCCCATGAGCTCTAAGCACACAAAATGAGGTAAATCAATTGTCCTCATGTGTGATTTTCAACTCAAAAAGTTAGTCTTTTTGAGAGATTCTTTCACCCCATGTAGTCTAGAGAATTTTCTCCATACTACACCAAGATCAAACCATGCAATCCAAAAAAAATTCTCTAAACTACAACCCAGCATCTAGGAATGGATAATTTCTCTACCACTACACATGCAGGGTCAAAGAATTTCTTTGACCCTACATATGGGCCCACCACTATAGATAATTAATGTTATTAATTCTTTCACCCTACATATGGGCCCACCACTATTGATAATTAATGATATTAATTACCAACGGGTTATATATTTACCCCATGGTAAATCATTTTTCACCATTGATTTTTATTTTCTTCTCCTCACCATTTTCAAGCCATCATTTCCACATGTGATTGCATTATTTTTTGTACACAAATTTTGCCTCTTTAATAGATCTCAGGTAAGGTTTTAGTTCTTTTTTAGTTTTTCTCTTTCCTTTCCATATTTTATCCTTGCCATTCCTTTCCATATTTTATCCTTGCCATCTTATTTATGTCTCTTCTTAAAATCTTATTTTTAATATCATCCCATGCTGATTTTGTTTAGAATCTGTATTGTGAATTTTAAAAATAGAACCCCCACATTTCTTTGGTTTCAAACCCTTCTATTTTATATCATGTTTTACATCCTTTTTTTTTTTTCTTTTCATGTATTAAAACCCTTCCCATGGGTACACCTTAAATATTTTTCTTTGATGTACACTATCTTACCCATTGAGTTTGTGTACACCTTGGAAAAAATTCTTTGAGGTGTACCCTTTTTCCCTTTTCCTTTCACCCCATGCACCTTGGATAAAATTCTCTAAAGTGAATATAGTAAACCCTTATAATGCAATTCAAATAATTTTCTTCAACATACACCCACCTTACCCATTCTACCCAAAATTGGTGTAGGCTAGAGAAAATTCTTTGACCTACACCCAAACCATTCAAACCCATGTAGTTCAGAGAATTTTCTTCAGATTGCACAAAATACCTACTTGTGGTGTAGTTTAGAGAAAATTCTTTGAACTACATGAATTACTTCAGTTCCCCCATACACAGGCATAGTTTTTATTTGCGTCTAGATTCTCCTTATTAGATGAAAAATGCTAACTCTAGAGGATTAGAATTCTCTCTTACAATTACTTGATCAATGATGGAAGTTTATCCTACTAAGAAAGTAATGAAGTATAAATTACAAGGTGTGATTCCTTTATCTTTAGTCAAATCAAATGTGGATCAAATTGAAGATATAGATATTGGCCATGTTGACATGATTTAGTTCCTATAAAGGCTAAGTAAGGACCCCATTGCACCTCACATATAAGCTATCTTGAATAGCAAGATTCATTTGGCAACCACATTCCCTATATCAACATAGGATTCAGAGTTTATCTTGGCAGTTGCTACCCATTTTAACAAGAAGACCAAATCATTCAAGGATTTAGATGGTAAGGTGGTCATCTAGTTTGATGAGTAATATTTTGATAAAATCCTCCATCTCTCTAATATTGAAGAATATTTAAATATAACTATAAACTCAACTCAAGAGAACTATGACAATAATTTTAACAAATGCAAGAGGCATATCAACTCTAAATGGCTTAGGACCCCTCATTAATCCATTGCTAGGTGGCCAAAAAACATTTATTTTAGTGAATTTTTATAAAAAGTGGGGGATCTTATCACTCTCTTGAGTAGAGTTAAGGGGCTTCCCACATCAAATATTTTCTAAGAATGGATGTATCATTATATCTGACTCATCAAGAGGGGCAAACAAAATATCTTCTGGGGAAAATAGATCAGTGATGTTATATGTTAGCAACTCTCTAAGGTGACCTCTTCTCTAAAGTCATTCATGACTTCCTATTTGTTATACATTGTAGCTAGCATGAAATATTTCTCTAGTTTAACCAATTTTGGTGATAAAAAGAAGGTTCATGTGTATGAATACTATCCAAAATTGACTCTAAAGGAAAGCTTGAAACATTATAGAAGAGTTAATGATGCCTTATTTTATAGGTACATTTATATTTTTGATAAAGAACTTGAGAAGAAGAGAGTATCAGATGCAACCTGGGCATAAGACAAGAAGGTTGGTTGTATACTCCTACAATTCCTAACCTACACCTACATCAAGGTAGAAGGATTTGATGAACAACCCTATATGTTGCCCAAATACCTAAGTGATAAGTTGATTTTAATGGATATGTGTTAGTAGATGATGAGCATACATAATAAATAATCAAATGCTCACAAACTTAATTTCAATTTTCTAATTAGCATTGGTTAGTATATAGTCACTACCACTCCAAAGGCCAAGATAATGGAAATTGAATTATAATGGATCACTCTTAATAAATTCAAGAGTAGGGAAGACTTTGACTACAAGAGGATGAAATAAAATCTCAAAGGGAACTACATTCATCGACATAGGATAGAGGACATTTGGGCAAAGTGAAAAATAAAAGATGTGAGAAAACTAGATTATAGCCATCTCACTGTAGATCAAAATATTAATTTAAGACTAGCTAACATTCCTGAAGAATTGATAGATGATGAGAATATATTGGATCCATTATATGAGAGTAATCAGGTTACTTCAACTCTTCTTCCACCATTTCAATGGTCAGTAAAGAAATCCACTTCCATTAGAGATAGATTCCAACCTATTCTCATAAATACCAATGCTTGGTTGGAAGGAAAGGTTATTAGATTAAATCTATTCAAAACTAGATCCGAGGAAGAATATGATCAAGACATTACTAGAAAGTGGGAAGAACTGATAATGAAGAATTAAGAAGATGCTCCCACCTCTATGCAAAAGGTGAAGTTTATTTTCAAGATCAAATGTAAGGGAAAAGGCAAAGACTCTAATATAGGGGAGAAAATTATTTAAGCCGAGACATAAGAAAATCCAACTACAAGTGAAGCATCGACACAGTCGATGACTTCCCAAGAAGAAACTTCTCAAATAGCATCTTCCACTCTTCCTCTAGACACTCCTGCTACACCCATTACTCCTATAATAGCTATTTAGACTATTCTTGCATCCCCTCCTTCACCCACTAGCACTACACTTTTACAGTTTCCTTCTCAGTGTACTTTAGACTAGTTATTTGATTCCCTTTCTAATTTACCTAGTCCTTCAAAGTTAATGAAATCACCCACCACTTCATATTTCACTCAGCAAGATGTGGATAAGTCCATGTCCACTTCATATTCCAAATTGGAAACTCAAGTCCCATCCACTCCTATATCAAATATGCTAATAATAACTAAATTTTTTGTTATACAAACTCAAACCCCACCTATCATAACCACCATTATATCAGTATCCATTCCATTACCAAATACTTCTATTCCACCTTCTATTCACTTCACTTCATAAACCATCAATCCTCTCCCAAGATCCCAATCTATGACATCTTCTACACAAAAATATTCATCTCCTCTTCCCCTTAGGTTAATGTCTAAAACACCCAAGAGGAAGAAACAAGTTGTGTTTTAGGATGATTTTGATTTTGGTCAACTTGTGTCAATAAATCCAAAACTAGAAAAAAAGGCCAAAACTATATCGAGGGTGATCTTTGATTCTAATCACAAGTATGTTGAGGTTGTAGTGCCTCCAGAAGGGAAAAACATTGAAGATATCAAAGCATCTAACTATGCAATTAGGTAGATTGATATTGGTAAACAAATGCATGAAAGTGCAAAGGAAGACCTATAGGCAATGATGGAATCTTTGATCAAAAGATATGATAAAGACAAGGTGATCAAGGATCAACTCAAAGTTAGGTAGAATAATTGACCTCAATTCTACTAAAGATCACATAATCTTTTTAGCTAGTAGATCCCATTAGGAGTGAGGCCACTGAGATAAAAATTCAAATGGTAGAAAAGATTAGGTGACAAGGTTAGGCAATTAGTGCCTAGATAAAGAGAATGTTAACACAAGGTGCTCAATGATTACATTCTACCATTAAACTTTTAAATAAATTGAGTGAAGTAAAAATAGAAATGTATTAAACACTTAAAACACTCACTTAATTCTTGTAGTTAATAGATAAAGATAATCATACATGGATTCAATTATGCCAGTTCAAGCTGGAACTTTTAGTTGAGCAAAAAGTCATTTCAAGTAGGAAAATTTTTATAAAATATAGAAAGGCCATGAAAAATAAGAAAGAAGTCCTTCAAAATATAATTAGGTATCTTGAATAATTTCAAGATATATTCACTAATAATATAATATATCTTATATAAAATATTGGAGAACTTCATTTTCAGGTGATAGATGACTCTAAAAAGATCCTTCTCATAGAAATAGTTGTTTAAGAGTTCACTTTCCTAGTTCATACGCAAATTGAAATAGGAACATTCACACTATATTCCATTGATAATATGGTTGAATTTAAAATTATAATGGATAAATTTCAAATAATTTTGGATAAAATCAAAGGCATGTCAGTCAACCTAGTGGACTCCATCACAAGGGTCCTTGCCATCTCCAAAAATACATCAGGGTTGGACAACAATGAAGTTCAAGCCACCCTAAAGAGATATGAAGCATACCTAGATAATAATAAAAAAGAATAAATTCATGTGTCTAAGGACACTTAGTTTATTTTTATAAGTTTTTTATATGTAATTTTATTTAGTGTAATTTGCACATAGGAAAAGTACACGGTCCTAAGTAAAATTGGACTCTATCAAGAATAAGTCAAAGTAGTTATGTTTTCTCTATTGTTGTTCATAGATCCTCCCTATAAATAAGAGGATTATATTTTGTAAATGTATGATCACTAGGGATATATAATAAAAACACTCCTAAAATTGAGAAGTAATTTTTGAAACTTTGTGTTCAAATTGTAAATCTTGAATTCCATCAATATAAGAAAATTAAGTGATTTTTCAATATTTGTGTTGGAATAAACTTGTGGTGTATTGTAAATATTCTTATGTCTTTTCCATTACATTTTATTATACTTTTTATTGGATTGTGGTGTGGATTTTTATAAATTGAGAGTTGACAAGAAGCTGATTTTGAAGGCTTTGAGCCGTAATATCATAATTGAGTTTAGGTTCATTAGAAGTTACTTACTATTGAGACTTTGGGCCATAAGTTATTTTCCTTGGTTACATAATATTCATTGGAAATAAGGTGAAGGCTTTGGGATACACTTTATTCCATCCATTCACATTACATTACTATTATTATTCTAGTTATTCTTTCATCTAACTAATCTGAATATCAGTCATTATTGTTCCATCAAGTAATTTTATGTTTTTATGCTACATTTTAAAGAACAAAAGGACTCATAGTAATTCTAAAAAATAAAATTAGATGATATGATAACACCCACTTTGAAAAAATTAGTGTAAATAATTACTTATTATTTTAGTTAGTAATAAGAAGAAAGCCTCCCCTTTCCTTGATGAGAGATTTTATCTCATCAAACTGTGGTTGAAAGTACCATTCTGTTACCATTTTATCAATGACAAAATATTCACCCAACACATAGGGCTAAGGCTCATCTCTATATATCCATCTCAGGAGTATCATAGATCACAATAATCTAAATAATAGGAAGTCTAAGTAAAACATGGACATCCTCTAAATTAATACCAACCTCTATTGTATCTTCATCCACCTCCCATCATAAAGTGTTGGTTAGTCACTCCCATGCTCCTAATAACATTGTGACTAAGTCAAAACTAAGAGGGATCCTATACATCTACATAATTCCATCAAAATCCAATGACACTAAGTGTGTAGATCATATATCTTTAATATATCTAATAATTCAGGTAGCCATGCTACATCTACAAGCACTAGAGCCTCTATCACCTCTAATATAATAAGTTAAATAAAATCTAAAATTAATTAAAAATGCTTTTAATTCAATAATTAACAACTTCATCAACCTATTTTTTTTAAAAATTATACCACTTTATACTATGTCAACCACATAGTTCACTCTCTTGGTCAAAAATAATAATATTATACTAAGTCAACCAAGAAATAAACTATGTTGGCCACTATTTCAACATTAAATCTCAATCATCCATTTTAAATGTAGTCATCCATATCACATAATTAAGTCATCCCACTAATACATAGTTGGCCACATAATTATACTATGTTGGCCACTTCATACAAAGTCAACCATTATTTAAAACTATGTTAGCCACTTTTCTACATTATTGTATTGACTAGTATGTATGTAATCAACTAATTAAATAATACTAACTAGATCAGCCCTCCCATACCAATCAACCACTTATAAATAAACTACATCGCCACCTACTTAGAAGTTAACCACCCTTTTTCACCTTTGCATTCTAAATTGAGTTATCTTGGTCAACTTTATTCATTTATTGTGATGAGTTGTTGCCTATTTATCATTAATGTCTTAGGCATTAATGACTCATTTTGTTACCTACCCATCGATTGTCCTAATGTCTACTTTATCCTAAAAATTATTGGGGAAAATACATTATATGGATTTGGTCCACCACCTAATTATTCAAATTTACCATGTTTTTCAATAAAAATTAACAAAATTTCCAAATTTAAGGCATCACTTACCTAAACCATGCTAGTAGTTACCACTATGCATCCCTAAGCTTGTACTCCTTGTCTCTGAGCCATAGTCTTCTCTTCACTCTTTTGGGTATTTTTATCATCAAATATTACACCCTAGATATGGTTGTTCAAGCCTACTCTAATATCTAGCCAACATGGGATTACTTATAGGCCCATGGGTTGCCTATAAAAAGTTAAACCTCTAGGTTTAAGGGCTAGCTCCCTAGATTTCTCTTTCATTGCTTATCACCTACACTACTTGTTTCGATTAAAAAGGATAGAATTAACATGAAATTAACTACTCTAATGAGGTGATACACCATAATAATCTCCACTAGACTACCATACACTTGCACTATGAAACATGACTTACAACACTAGTCTTAACATCCTAGATTGCTCTAATATAAGTATTTCAAACATGGAGGTTATATGCAATGAACCACTCAAGGTGAGTGAAATATAGGTTATATTATAGACACTAAGGCTACTCCTTACACTTAGAGATAGACAAATGCACTAGCTACACTTTATGTGACATGTTAGAGGGAGAACTACTTGCATCAAACATGGAAGATCAAAGAGAAAGCAAGTATAGATACTAATCACTTGACCTTTCACTACACACCACTTTACACACTTATAAAATAAGTTTGTGAACTCAAAACTAGATTTAAAATATTTATTTAAAATGAAAAATATAGTATCAAATCAGTAGGGCTTCACCATACTAGGTGTGGATTCCATTAAAAAGCCAAAATGGATTGCATTTATAGACCATGTGAGAAGAGAGAGAAGAAGTGAATTTCAAGGGTCAAAATTCCAAATTTAAAGGTATGAAAACTATTTATATTATAGGAAAATGGAGTGGATAATAGACCATGAAGGTCTTCTTGGACAAGTGTTTATTTGAAGCATGGCAAACTCTTCAAAATGGTGTAGAGACTCTTCAACTAACCCTCTTACAACGGCCTTCAACATGAAGCATCTCTAGGAGTTAACACATATGAAATATATTATGGATTTTGTAAACAAGCTATTATAGTCATCAAATGCTTCCCTAACTGACAACCTTCTTCATGACACTTGCATTCACTACTTGTAGTCACTCATTGGTTTTCTAGGCTTCATTCTTCACATTTGTCATCAAGGTGGCCTTTAGTTTCTCAATGAAATCCATGGAAGAGGTGTGAGGACACATTTTTAATACCTCTTTTCCTTCCACTCCATCAAAAAACCTTAAAAAAATCTACAAACAAACTTTTCATCTTCTCACTAAGTAGTCACTCTTTTCAATGTCTGTCCAAGACTACTTGTGATGAATGGTGTAGTAAAGGGAATTTTATGTATAATTTAGGTTTTAAATTATCATAAGAAGTTTTAATAACTCTTTATATACCTCTCCCAATTATTCTCATTCCTAATTTCCCTTCTACACATGTATAACATTCAAAAACTTACCAAAAACCCATATTTTACCTTGTCCATACAAGTGATAGTATGTACCAAATGGATGTTTAGGATCCTGACAGAGTTTTATACAATTTCAAAACATTTTCCAAGAAAATTAACCCCTATGATTGCATCTCCTTTCATACTTTCTCAATCTATTCAAAACTAGGGTTTTAGGAGGGTTTTAGAAGGTTTTGATTCTTAACAATAGTTCATAAAAACTTGATGTAAGAACCCTAAACCAATTCCATAAATATTTAGTATAATACCCTTCACAACTAAGATTAATTTATTGAGGTCTCATACTTGGTGTTCTTATAAATATGAGCACTTGAATTTGGCCTATCAAGCTTTCTCATGCATTTTGGGTACCCTTATCATGATTTTAGGTCAATTTGACCACTTTGTGTTTTTCCTCTACAACCTAATGTTTTTAATCAACCTTATATCTCCCATTGAAATCTCTAAAGTTTCTTAGGAGGTTACATGGTCATTTGAATCAAGCTAGAGGCCATTCAGGTATAGGCCTAGTTATATGCCCAAGGCCTAACTACACTCCTTGAGCCTTTGACCACCTATGAGTGACTCTTAGGAATGTAGGTGACTATTCACATTTTTTCACCTCTAATTAAACTCCTTAAATTATTTCACAATATCTTAATACTTTTCATTTCATCCTTCCAACATTCATAGAGCAAACCTGTAGTTTTTAGCTTGACTAGGAGTGCCCTCTATCTAAGATAAAACAGAGGGAATCTCCCATATTTTCCTTGCCAAAATGAATTCATGAAGGGATATAATAGGTATTTATTACCTTTGATACCAAATATCATATCTAGATAAATATTCTAGATTCATCAACTTCACAAACTTCAAGATAGACTTATGGGATTGTGAGGACTGTGCATAGAATTCTATTTGGGCCTAAGTGCCTTGATCTTTGATTATAGGTTTAGGTTATTACTTATTGATAACACTTTATAATTATGTTATTATCACTATGATATTAGTTTTAGTATGATATATCCATCATACACCTATGTTTACCTCCCAACTTGCACCTTTCACTAACCTGCACTAGTCCATAGACTATGTTGATTATGACACCTATAAGTGACAATTAGGGAGAGTTAAAGGCCCTCTATATATTTTAATTTATGTTTGAATAACACATTACTCTATCCTAATCATTCTATTATTATTAGATAATTTTTAACTAGAATGAACATATATGTTTGCAAATCTCTCAACCTCTTGTCTCTAACCATCAATACTCTATGGATCTATAGTCAGGTTATAGGTGATAACTTAGGAGAAACAAGGGCCCTGTAGGTGATGACCTATGTCAAATCCATGTAATCAACTTATCTAACTGATATTGAGGTCATAGTGTCATATTTCACTCAAACAGAGTCACCTTGTCTTGAGGTCATGCTTTCATCGTGTCATTATTGCATTTTAAGACCATTTGGGATTCAAAAGTACTATAGCTTAATGAAAGTCTATAGTGAAAGTTTTCTTGAAATGGAATCCTATTTACACTATTCTTTCATGATAAAAAAATCACTCTCTTATGTCAATACATTTATCTAAGCTTGGACTACATGAGGGAAACCACTTAGATTTCCCAAATCTCAATATACTCCACCAAGAGATGACTTAATGTATGAACAAAACCTTATTCAGAGAATTTAACTTAAAACTTCTCAAATACAACTTGCTCAATCTATTATCAAGGACTCAAGTCTATATTCATGTAATGGCCTTACCATTATCACCATGATGTTTTCTACATTATCAAACCTCCATTAAGGTTTCAAATGAGTTCACACATCTCCCATTTCAACACTACTCAGACCTCTATGGATTGCACTCAGACCCTTTTTGGAAATTGCATGTAGGTTTCATTAGATGTAGGACTGTGTACTAGGAATTAGTTCTTACAACCAATCTTAAACCTTTTGGATAGCTCAATCTCATTTTTTTCTTTAATAATCCTCTTAACACTTCAAAAGCTTCTTCTTTCATCAATGTGACTAGTCAATGCTCAACTTCACTTGATTGTAGGTGACTGTAGCAAGACCTTTTGATTGTGGCATGTTTTTAGACCTCTTCACTCCATAAATTATTACTCCTTGAGACTCAACCTCCAAAATAACAATTTATCACCATATAATGTGAGAATGGAAACAACATATATCCTTTGATCTGAGACCACTACAGGAGAGAGAAACTTCTACAACAAATGAAACAATGTCTACAGACCTCAGTGGTGTCTTTAATTAGCAAAATGAGGTAGTCCTACTTATTCCTTATCTTCCACATATGCAAACTAGATTGGAAACCTTATGAGAGAGATGGTCATACCCTTGAATATCACGTACACCACTTTATTTACATAGAAAATCCTAAATAGAGAATAAAATTAAAGGCCATGGGGATGTGTAGGTATAAAATGGGAGTCAACACTCTTATTAATGGTTCATAGATCATAGATCACCAATTTTGTAAATTTTTCCAAGAATTCAAATTACAAAAATATTAATATCATCCCTTAAAATCATTTGATATAACTCACCTCCTCATGTCCATACCATGTGGAAATTGTTTGACCTTTTTTGCTTGTCTAGGAGAGTGATAAGAAAGATAGGTTAGTTTTTTCCATTTTTAGATTATCAAAGTTTCACAAGGATGAAAATTAATTTAGTGGACTTAAATAGACACTTCTAAAGTTCTCCCACATGCCAAATGTGTAGTATAGGTAGTACAACTACTTGAAACTACTTAAAACTACTTGATCTTCTTGTTTGGATGTTGTACCTATAGTTTTTAGTTCAAAACTACCATCTCTGATGTGCACCTAACATACAAGACATTGAATTTCTATTTAAACACTTGTCTTCTATGGGAAACTATACAAGTCCACTAAATGACTCAAAATGTGACCTTAGAATGACTTGGGACAAATTAGCAAATGTGACAAGGGTGGAAACATAATTTTGGACCTTATTAAGACCATGGTACACATTTTCAACCTAAGAGACCCCTCTAAAAAGTTTGACTATGTAGGAGGTTGACCTAATTTGAATTATGGTCAAATAACATTTTATGGATTTCCTAGTAGTGACAATCTAGCTATGCCAAAGACTAATAGCCTTATCCTATCCATTGGGCTACGGAGTCACTTATACACTATACCTAACACTGAATTACCTTTGAAAGGACATAAATGCACATTAAACACAAAAATGAAATAAACATATAAGGCAAGACACAAAAGGAAACACACTTATGTTATTAATAACACTTAGGGAAAACACACACAACATAAGCAAAAACACTTACCTATCTCAGTATGTACAAGACCTCAAACACTTGAGGTGAAGAACAATCACCATCACTTCAACTAAGATCAAATATAGTGCCTCTTTCATTGTTAATGCTTCATGAAATCAATCCACCATGTGAAGCATACTTATTAATAAATACTTGCTTATATTAATGGCTAAATGACTTTCCATCCTTAGGTCTTTTGTTGGTTTCAAGTATGTCACTTAGAGATCTTAATAATGCTCCATCTACCTTCTAAGAGGCTTATTTGAGCATGTAGCTTTCTTAACTTATGCCATGTCCAATTGGCACCTCTCAAACTGAATCTTAGGAGTCTTCAAAGTTGTTTCAACTTCATCTTCTTCTTGAACATAATATACTTGATGTATAGAGCCATCAAACTTGTTTTATTTCTACTCAAACACATTTAAAAATGATTTAACCTTAGGTTGAGGTTTGGATTACTCCTCAAACACACACATATTTTCCTTGTGTGAATTTTACTCCTCCATGACTCCACCTTCTTGGCAGTGACTAGACATTCATTTTCATGCTTAATAATGCATTATCTTTCATGATTAATATATTTATTTACAACATTATTATTAGATTCATGTTTATTAGGAGGAAAATTAGGCTTACTCAACTGCTCAAATTCTTGAACTATGGCATGCAATTATTGCCATAGGCCATCTTCTTCTTCATAGTTGCTACCTTCATGGACTCCTCCATCGTGTGTAGGTAGAATAACATTATCTTTATCACCATATTGATCCACCATGGTTTTCAAACCAACATCATCATGTGTATGAACAAGTTACTAACAGCGTATAGAAAAGAGTTTTCAATGCTTACCTTAGATTTTTCATCTCCTTCCTCATGAATCATGTATGCTCCAAGGTTAGTCTACTCAAATAAAGTGTATGGATCATGTCCATAAGTGTCTACACCACAATCATCTAGGAAAAGGTTATATATTCCCTCAATCTTAGAATATGTTCATTCATCCACAATATACTCCTCTTGATCATTGATTGTGCAATTGAGATTAGATCTTACTTCCATATAGATTTCAATATGAAAGTTAGCTAATGGTTGAGTTATAATGGTTATCTTTGATCCATACCTTGTCTTGAAGGCCAAGAAGGACCAATCAGTTGAGAGGTAGCCTCTTATCTTGGATGTGAAATCCCTTGAGAGGTAGATAGTAAAGTGAGTAGGTAAATCAACCACTACTATATCTTGAATAATTGGGAAGTTAGGAAAATCATGAAAGAAAACTATCAAATATTTGACAAGTCCTAATAAATTAGCTAGTTTCCCATCAATTTTTATCACTTATTTTCTATAAAATTCATATTTCAAACCCAATTTATCTACTACAAGATTGGGCATCACTGCACTAACCCCACTATCCACAATATAATTATGAATAAGCTTGTCTTCAATAATGAGAGTGAGGTATAAGGGTAGAGGTTTCTCATATTTGGAATAGGGTTCCATCATGAGGTTAGGATCATTAGTGAGGGATAAGTTATTAGGTCTTGGTGGTTGAGGACTGAGGTGAATTTAGGACAAGTGTTCTTAAAGAATATATTTTAGACTGGGCATATGAAACACTTCCCAAAGAGAGATAAATGTCTTGGCACTCTTCAAAGAATCAATAATGTTAAAAAAAGAGGCATTTACCTTTTATTATGTCCTTTAAGGTAAAGAAGTTCCTTGATCTTGAGGCATTAGATCACTTTGGGTCACCTTTGCAACATTCTAATTTGAAATGGGTGCAAATGTTGTAGGGACTGTAACACTAGGACTCACACCTTATTTCCTTGAAGGAGGACTATTTGAACTTGTGTCAGCACCATGGAAATATCCCAAAGCCTTTCTCTTGGATCTGGTATTAGTTGAAACTAAATCATTCTAATTGAGAACATATGTATCTTCTCTTATTACAAGTTTCACCTTTTGGGGCTTCTATCCTTCATTTTCTTACATAAAATTATCATATTCTACCATAAATTGAGGAGTGACTCCTCCTTGGGATACCAAATACTATCCTCCATATTTATTTGCATCCATGAATTATCCTTATTGATATTTTTCTCCTTGGACCAAGTTACTAAGAAATGGGACCATAGATCTTGTGTTGAAAGTAAAGGTTGGATTGTATGCATTAGATGGCCTATTAAAGTTAGGTTGTCTTTGCCCTCTCCCATAGCCATATTTTTGAGGTTGCAACCTATTTACTTTTTTATGATAGGGAGAGGGATTTTGGTTAAATCCATACTATATATTGATTTTCCTAACTTGAGCCTTAAAAACATTGGATCTTACTTGCCAATCAATGGTATCTTTTGCCTTCTTAGGGATAGCTCTAGAATTGGTGTTTGTACTTGTGACTTGAGTAACATTTGGAGTAACAATAGACATATTGGTTAAAAGAGGCATGGAGACTTATAGAGGTAATTTTATAGATTGTATTAGGTCATTCTCAGCTCTAATAACTATGTCATAAGCTTCAAGTAAGGTATAACCACACATGGACTACAACATGATGGATATGCCAGTAACAATATCCCTTAGATATGTAGGGGAAAAAATCTTTTAGGTGGTCTCATGTGAGGAGGTAACCTATACCAAGTTCTTTATAATCTCTCATTAAATTCATGCATAGTCTCCTTAGGACCTCTTTGAATTACATTGAGCTAATGAAAGAGTGATGTGTGATCACTTTTGTCCTCAAATATTGAGGTTAACAACTCTCCAAAATCATCCTAAGTGGTGATACATCCTCCCAATAATGTCCTGTACCATTCAAGTTCTTTTTCTCTAAAGGATATGGAAAGTAGTCTAATTTAATATTGACCTTAGTAACATTATGAAAGCTACATAAGTTTGAGATGTCCCTAATATGCTCACTAGGGGTGACATGACCTTCACCATTAAAAGTGGGAAAACTTTTACTAGCATTAGGGGGTATATCATCATATGCATTGAGGTGTATGAGATTTTCAATAATAAATTCTAGAAAGGCATGCTACTAGTCCATGTTATCCTCAAGTTTCTCTTCACTTTATTGATGTTCTTCGCTTGAAAATTCTGCTTGTTCTTCAATGTTCAAGATAGGCTAAGGATGTTGAACCTCAAGAGGAAGTTCAAGTTGAAGGAGTGGGTTTATGGGTGATACTTCTACTAGTAGTTAACCTAGTAAGGACCATGAAGTATAAAAACATAAATGATAAAACTTGGTCTACAACTAGATATTACCTTGAATAGAGTGGCCAAATGTTGAGTAGAACACCATATGTAGTTGTGTTATTGTCAAGACCAGCATTCACCTTGAAAAGATGTCTTTAATAAAATAGTCCCACCAAGCATGCCAAAACTATTATCACCAAATATTGCACCTTAGAGATGGTTGTTCAATCCTACTCTAATAGTTGGGCAACATGGGATTACCTCTAAGCCTATGGGTTGACTATAGCAAAGGTAAACCTCTAGGTATACGGGATAACTCCCTAAATTTATCATTGCTTGATTATCACCTACACTACTTACTTTCTTGGATGAAAAGGGATATAAGTAACATGAAATTAAAATAATCTAATGAATTGATACACTATAATTATCTCCTCTAGACTACCATACACTTGCACTATGAAACATGACTCACAACACTAGTCTCAACATCCTATATTGCTCTAATATAAGTATTTCAAACATGGAGGTGATATGAATTAAGCCACTCAAAGTGAGTGAACCAAAGGTCATATTATAGAAACTACTCCTTACAAATAGAGATAGACAAATGCACTAGCTACACTTCATGTGACCTATTAGAGGGAGAACTAGTTCCATCAAACATGGAAGAGCAAAGAGAAAGTAAGGATAGATACTAATCACTTGACCTTTCACTACACACCACTTCACACACTTATAAAAAAAAGTTTGTGAAATCAAAACTATATTAAAAATATTTATTTCAAAGTCAAAATATAGTATGAAACTAGTATGGCTTTACCATACTAGGTGTGGATTCTATTACAAAATCCAAAATAGCTTGCATTTATAGAGAATGTGAGAAGAGAGAGAAGAAGTGAAGTTCAAATGTCACAATTCCAAATGTCAAGGCATGAAAACCAATTAAATTTTATGAAAATGGAGTGGAGAATAGACCATGAAGGTCTTATTGGACAAGTGTCTAGCTTAAGCATGATAAACTCTTCAAAATGGCATAGAGACTCTTCAACTAGCCCTCTTAAAATTACCTTCATCATGAAGCATCTCTTGACCACTTTGAACTAAAATAGGAAGATTTGACACATATTTAATATATTAGGGAGATTATAAAAAATCTATGATAGTCATCAAATGCTTCCCTAACTGACAACCTTCTTCATGACATTTGCATTCACTGCTTGTAGACACTCATTAGTCTTTTATGCCTCATTCTTCACATTTTTCATCAAGGTGGCCTTAAGTTTATAAACCAAATCCATGGAATAGATGTTATGACACCTATTAAATACCTCCTTACATTCCACTCCATCAAGCAGACCTTAAAAATATCTACAAACAAACTTCTCGTCTTCTCACTAAGTAGTCACTTACACTTTTCACTGTCTGTCCAAGATTGCCTATGATGAATGGTGTAACAAAGGGAATTTAATGTAAAACTTAGGTTATAAATGAGAATAATAAGTGGGAATAATTATTTATAGACCTCCCCCAATGATTCTCATTCCTAAGTCCCCTTCTATTTCTATCTATTTTTTTTCTTTTCTTACTTTTTTTATTTTTTGAAAAGAAAGAAACTAGGAATGAAGGGTGTGGAAGAATACTTGTTAAAGTGTGCACGTTGAATCTAGATGATTATGTATAACTCTTATTTATCTTTGGAGTATGACATGAAAATAATAAAACACTAAAATAAACTTGTTTTTAAGACAAGTAGATGGGTGGATTGCCTAGCGTGAGCTAGATCCTAGAAGTGAAAGCTTTCTAGGAGGCTGTCAATCCACCTGCTTTTAAACACTTAAGTGATAATGATAAAAGAAATATATTTTCCTTATATGAATATAAATCTAAAATTAAATACACAAAATAATATCAAATTAATCAATAAAACTAAATTCTTTTCTTACATGGCTAAAATAAAGCAACTAGTTTAAATAATGTCAATGCTGAAAATTGGCTAAAATAAATTTGTGGTTTTTGGTTTGAATTGGTTTGATAAGGGTAAAAAGAGTGATTTTTTGGGGGTTGGAAATGGTTTGGGATGGTTAAGGGTAATTTTTTGAATAAAACAATATGGATAAATGGTCAAAATAAGGTCAAGAAGGCAAAGGGGCAAATGGTCCAAAATGAAGCCAAGAAGACAAAGGGGTAAATGGTCAAAATGAGGCCAAGAAGGCAAAGGGGTAAATGGTGATCAAGAAGATAAAGGGGATATGTATAATAGGATAAAATTACAATAGTGTGATGAAGGAAATAATTTAAAAAATAAATCCAAAGGGAAAGGAATACAAAAATTAAAAATAACTAAACAACAAGATCACCTCAATGCTTGAAGATGCTTGTTGATAGTTGATGAAGACTTGAAGTAATTTTGGCAGAGTTTTATTGCTTGAGATATTTATCTTCAATATGATGACCTCATTTATTATACCTCAAAACTTGAAACACAAATTTTAATAACAAAATACTAGTTTCTAACTTAACCTTAGGTGAAGGAGAGGGGGGTATTTATAGCATTTGATGTTGGGAAACATGCCAAAAGAGTGGGATAATGAAGTAATTTTAATTTTTCCAAGTGGGGCTCATAAATAAGTCAAGGATGAGTTTTTTGGGAATTTACACTTTGATCATAAGTCTCCTATTTGGGTTTGGTGTGTCTCACACCCTGCACATGAGTCCAATTTTGAATGGGAATCATGCACATGGGTTTAAATGAGACCAAAAACTTCTCCCCACCATTTCTTTCTTTCACACAAGAACTTAAAGGGGTGGAACACCAAATTTACTTCCATTTCCCATGTGGTTGATGAAAATTCTAAGGTGAGGTTTTGGAAGATTCCCATTTGAGTTGAGAAGTCTCCCATTTTAACTAAGAAGTCAAAAATGGGTGCCCTTTATCTTTCCCAAAGTCTTAAAGAGGTAGGTATCTCTTTTAAAGTCTAATTTCATGTGGTGAAGACAAAATACATGTTTGATAATTACCTCTTAAGAGGAAATTTACCATATTTCAAGGGGGTAAATTTGTGATGTTGAAATGAGGTCATTAGGCACTTTGGGAAAGGGTCCCAAGTGGGGTATGGTGTCCCACATCAAGCCATGTCATTTCTAGGCCATGTCACCTATCATATCACCTCCAAATCACATGCCATATCACTTTCCATGTAATCATGAATAGTGATAATGGGTCCCATAGTGAATAGTGATTATGAGTAGTAATTTTAAATAGTGATTTTGAATGACATTATGTGACTAGGATAATAATGATTTGGTTGGGCTAAGAGGGGTTTTGGGAAGGTTTAATAAGTTTTAGGTGATCTTCAAGCATTTAGGCATTGAAAACTATAAGTGTGTAGTTTTCTAGTGTTTACATTTTTTCCCATTTTATTATGCAACCTTGAATTGACAAGTTGTAAAACAAAAAATATCAATTGGTTGAGGGTCAAGATGCCCTAAGTATGAGAGGAGGTGTTCCCCATCAAATTGAGATTTGATGAGGAAAGGTTGAATCAGGTGTAGGTTTGATAAGCAGTTGATGGGGAGGCATTGGGTGGTACCATAAGGTAGTTGGGTACATTAAATGCTTATGAGTTCACAAAATATGACTAAGCACAATAGTCAAGATTATGTAGAGACTAAATGTGAAAATGTTGATAACAAGAAGGTTAGGTTCTAAGATAAATGATAAGGTAACTGACCCCCAGCATTGGTCATAGCTGATTGGGTTAGTCTTATCAAGGTTTCTAGATAACGGTAGTGTTGACTCAAGTATCCAAGGTAAGAATTGCTCTCAAAAAAAATAAATGGTCTAGTTTTGCATGAGGTGGTGTAAACATTTAAAAGTTCAACACAGAAAGGTTAGTTATGGTCAAAAGTTATTGTAAAAAGTACCAATGTTTTGGGTCATAAGAAACTAACGTCAAGGTCAATTTGGTGAAAGCATGGGTGGATTGGGTATGGGTTAGAAGGGGATGGTCGAGCTAACTCCAAATGCATGCGATAATTAGACACTACCTACATAGTTCCATAGATATGGATCCAAAAAGAATGTCAGGCCAAATGTAATTTTTTTGAGGTGAATGGTGCTAGTTAACTTGGTTCCCCTAATTTGATATCATGTAGGTAGGTCCAGGGGAAGGATATTGGAGAAATGGAAATGCTAAAGGGTGGAAAAGATAGTTATCAAATAATTTTTTATGGGTGTGGTAGAAATGGTGGATGAGATTACCTAGGATGAAATTAGATGATTACATCAACTATGTAAAAGGAATCTGTAGCCATGGATAAGTAGGTTGAAGCATGAAATTTCTACCACCTTTTAAAAAAATATAAACATGTTTTACCAAGCTTTGGAAAATCTAGAACTACTTGAATTTCCATGATGATCTAATGGGTTTTTTCATCACCATCCAAATAAGCTGACATTGTGCACATTTCACAACAATGTCATTAATAGGATATGAAAGGTTATTATTCAACAATTCAGGGAAGCAAAGTAGCAAAGTTGGTAAATGAGAAGTGGTAAAGATTCAAACCCTTTACCCTTGAGTTAGTGGGGCCCTAAAATAAGTAAGCATTGATTTTTTGAGAGAATTCAAAGAAAGATGCCAAGGGGTTTTGGAATATGGAGTGAGATGAATAATAATATTAATTAAATGAGGGAGTAGGTTGTGGGTTTTGATTAAATAGTAGGGCTATTCTAAGGTGTAAGAAGATGTAGTCTGAAAAGGGAGAATCAAGAGAAATTATTGGTTGGAAGGTTAGGGCATGTGAGAGGGTGTAGCTATCATCCCCACATGGGTATCCCAAATATTCCATTTGAAGGTGGTTTTAGTTTTTATTCTAACATCTTCAAAGGTCAGAGTAAAAGGGGTTGAAAATAGGCAAGACTAGAAGAGGTGGGGAAGTAATTTTCATCCTAATAGCTTAACAATGCTCAGGCTTGTTGGTGGGTGCATGATCCTATGGTCCTAGCCAATTATGTGATAGAGCTATAATATTGGTATATATCTCATAGTAAACCAAAATTAAGTGGAAAACCTTGGACACTAGAGCATGCTCAAAATGGGTAGAGGGTTTAAAAGGAAAAAGGTGATAGGGAGGGTGAAGGGAGCAATTGGAGAGGGACAAAAAAGAGAGTCTAAGTGCAACATAGAGGCATTAAAGGAAGAAAGGGATGTTATTGAAGTAATGAAACTGACCAAAATTTTTGCATTAAGGCAAGGGCATAGAGGATATAAGGAAGCAAATAAAGAGATATACATAGAAGTAGTACAACTAATGACTACACTCTAAAGATGTGGAGGTTGAATTGGAGAACATAAGGGAGATCCAAGAAGGGAAGAGGTAAAGGGGGACCAAGAGATGGATGAAGAGAAAATAATGAGTTCATAGATAAATATGAAGGTGAAAAAGGATGGAAGAAGCCAGGCATGGTCATATAGGTCACGAAGAGCAAAGAATGGCATCAAAGGAGACAAAAAAATGAAATGAAATGGAGAAAAGAGAAAAATAAAAGGTAGAAGATGGGGTGTTGAGAGACACACTAAATAATGATAGATTGGAGAATTGAAAATGATGGGGAGAGAAGTCTAACAATCATGAAGGGTAAGGGGATGATGGTAAATATGGGAGGCCATGAAGGGTTTGAAAATAAGTCTAAAAATAGGCCAAGGAAAAAAATAGTTTGGTGATGAAAATGAAAATAAAACAAGGTAATAAATATTAAAAAAATAAAATAAGAGGAAAAAGGAGTGAAATGAGGACACAAAAAAGATGATAGGAGAGTGAAGAAGCAAGTGTTATTTTGACCAAGTAAGCATGGATGACGATGGATAATGAAGCAAAGTAGATGGTGGTTTTTGGAGATGAGAGTGGTGGGAAAGGGGTTAAGAAAAACAAGGTGAAGCAAAGTATGGGTGGGTAAAAAGGTGAAGAGAGAAGGTAGGCATCAATCGACTTGTTAGAAGAGATTGATAAGCCAAAGGGGTGATTAGAAGAGATTGTCAAGCCAAAAAATGGTGAGGTGTTGAAGAAATAGGGGAACATAATGCAAGGCAGAGAGATGAAACTAAGGGATGAAGATCAAGGATGATAACGATAAAAAGGAAGAATTTAATTAAGGATACAAAGCATGAATACTCACATAGATGCAAAAGATAAGTGAGTACTGAGAGGGAAAGAGGAAAAGGGGAATGCAAAAGGGTGAAAGGCAAAGAGAGATAAGAAGAAAACGGAAATTATGGAAGGCTTCTCAAAGGATAAAGCCCTAGTTAGAAGCTAGTTATGGAGGAAAAAAAGAAGATAAAAAGGATGAAAGGATGGAAATAAAGAAAAAAATAAGAATGGAAAATGGGAAAGGTGGGAAGAGTGGAAAAATGGTAGAGAGTGGTGGTACATGTAAAGAAAAAGTATAGCAACAGAAGAAATAGAAAGCCTAAGGGATTCATAGTATGAGATGAAATGGGTGAAGAAAAGAGAGTGATAAGGGGGGGTACAATAAGTGTTTGAGGTGAGGGGAGATGATGAGGATAGAGAAAGAAGTTGAAGGGGATAAAAGGCATGGTTGGTAATAAGGTGAAAGAGATTCAAAAAATGCAAAAGGTGGGTAGGGAAGAAAGTTGCAAAGAATGCACAAGGAAAGATGATGGGAAGGCATATGAATTAGATTAGGAGGTGGATTTATGGGAGGTAAGAGGGCACAATGGGGAAGGCTATCAACCCTTGTGTTAAAAGAGATTAACAAGCAAGAATAGTGGTTAAAATAGATTGACAAGTTGAAGGAAGGGAGGTGATGAGGGGATAGTTAGAGAAGTGGAGGAAGATATTTTAGGTGAGAATGGAAAAAAATAAAGGATGTGGTCAAGCTAACCTTAGTAACTGAGTGCTACTACATAGTCTAAAAACACCTCAGGCCAATGTAGATCTCTCAACAATGAGGGAAAGACTTAAGAGGAAGTATTAAATGGTGTTAAAACATAAGGATATTGAAGAAAGAATTTAAAGCTTCCTTGATGTAAGATGCCCTAAGCAAGAGGGTGTTGTTAGTGGTGGAAATGAGTGAGAATAAAAAAGGGGATGGGAATTAGTTGTTAGTGGTCAAGCTTCCCCTAGAAGTGGAGCAGTGCCTACATAGTCCATGGACATTAGGGTAATGTAGTTCAACAAGGGTTGGGTGAGCAATGTTCAAATTGGTTTCCCTAATTTGATGGACCATATGGGTTGGTTTGGGTTGATGGAGAAGGTTTTTTAAAACAAATGGTTTGGATTTTGGTGAAGGTGTCGGTGAAAGTGAATGGGGTAAGTTGGTAAATAGTTACCATAATGATCCCACATTTAGTAAGATGAGAGATACAGATGGGAAAGGTAGGATAAATTAGAAGGGAACAAAATGCTAAGTACTACAAATGATATTTAATGGAGCTAATCCAAAGAAAAGGTGCCTTTGTTAGGAGGTTCACCTAAAATCATGTGAGCATAGGAGTTATGAGATGGTGTTTACTGCTACGAGCCAAGTTTTAGGAGGTAGGGTTCTATCCAGATCTACAAAGTCATTGTGGCCAAGGTTCAATACCACTATGAGATGAGTTTTAAGGGCATTAGCAAAGTGATGACCTAAAAATAATTTCTTTGATGATTAATTAGATTCTACAAGGAAGTTATTAGCATGGTGAGCGATAGAGGATGGACCTTGCCTGACCCAAGAGCTACATGGGTAGGCTAGATAAATGGTGGCCATGTCTGCATCCTCTATCCCAACTCTATGGAACCAATGAATTATTGGTTCTACTAGGTCAGGCGTAACTAATAAGAAGCTACATGGCTAGGAAAAGGTGATCATTCCACTTTATGGATGACCTTTTAGCTTGCACAAAAAAAAGGTTACTATGTTTAAGAAGACACTACTAATGGTTGGGGTCTGACATTCAAAGCATGTGGTAATGGGTTGGTAGGAATAGGAGGGTAAAAGGAACAATAAGGTGAATGTATCACTATGAAAGAGCCAGAGTAAAGTATGACCTTAGGAAATAATGTATATAGGGGTTTTAGGTGAAGCGTGGATAGTTTAATAACTTTGTATGTGTTGTGTAATGCCTTGCACGCTAATTTTAATATTGTATAGTTTGATGTAAACATGTATAAAAGGTTTTGGATGTTATTGGTTGAATGTTATGTGACTATTTTTTTTACAATGTTTGATGGTACAAGTCATAGTGAAAACATCAACTAGGCACATTAAGATAAGAATAGGGCCTGATGCTTTATTTTTTATAAGGACTAAAAATTGACCTAAAGTGAGATAAGCTTAATGAATATATGCCCTTCAAATTCAACTCATGAGTGGTTGTTAGTTGATAAAGAAGGTTTCTTGACCATAGGGTGTCAATTAAGCTCTAAATCCCTTGATCTACAGATAGTCTAAAGGGAAGACGAGTGATAGGTGGTGTGAAGGGTAATGGGTGGTATGTATGATAACCTCATGTGAATTAGTTTGCCCCATCTATAGGTAGCCTGATAATAGTAAGAGACAAGTCCATGTCATATGCTAGCTATAGACTGATCAGTATGGGAAGTCTACATGGAGATGTTAATTGCAACTTCCAACTTATTATGTTATTTGAGAATCCATTGTAGCTTTAGAATTGGTTTTGATAGTGGGTCTTTTATTTAATTACTATATATGGGAAGTTGATCGATGTGGGAATCTTCTATGAAATTTCTCTATTTATGACAAATTTATCTTAGTCATCCTTCAAGGGATTGGTCTAAGCTTATTGGCTTTGTTTTAATGTTCTTGATAGTTGTCCTTCAAGGGAGCAGTCTACCTTACATGTGGCAATTTTTATTTTGTTTTTGGGTAGTTATCCTTTGAGGGAGCAATCTACAATGCTTAAGATATTGACCCAATTAATTGTTGCAAGATGAAATTTTTTTAAACATGGACTAGTCTAATTAGGTTTAGATATTTACCTTTATGAGGGTGAAATGTTAACATAGGAAGGTCAATGATATGTGAAAGGGTGTCATTTTGAAATATAATGACCATGGGATTCCATCTTATTAAAGATGAAAAGTATCCATGAGAATCATGTTATGGGTAGAGCCATGGTACCCATATTTAGGATTAGGCCATGACTATGACGGTTAATCACATGTTTCTATGTTGTAATCAATTATCCTCAAAAGGAGAGTAGAGAGATGGGTGAAGGTTAAAATATTCTAATCAAGGTATGAGCTTAATTTATATAAAAAGAGTGAGCTTGATCCTTAAAATAAAAATGGATGAAGATGCAAAGTGTTGAGAGGCTCAAGTTCTAGTTTGCCTTCAAGAGAGGACAAATGATAAGCTCATGATCTATACTTATGGGTATGATGTAAGGTCTAAGACAATTAAAATCAAGCTTGCCTCATTTTAATTTTCTCCATGTTGGTTTCAATTTAGGATGAGGTCTCCAATATTGAATTCCAAAGGTTTGAGGTAAAGTTGGTTAGGACTGATGGAGATGGGTAATCTCTAATGGTTCGATGGGAGAATTTATATCCCAAATAGGTTAGGTGGTGTCCAAGTGGGTTTCCCCAATTTGATATTCCACTTGGTTTAAGTTGGGTTGATGGATAGGTTTGGTTGATAGGTTGAGGTAGAAATCTAAGGGTTATTTTAGTTAATGGTTAAGGTATGGTTCAAGTTAATAAATGGTTAAAGCTTTATGGAAGGAAATTTCCCCCAGTTTACTCTTTGCATGGGTGGTAAGAAGATCCAAAATTGAAGGTGTTTATAGTTGGGTTCAGTTAGAATGTTGAGGGTTTGAAGTGTATGTCTATGGAATAGACATTTTATCCTTCCCCTTATCCTTTTGTTGGACCTGAGAATGGGTAACCCTAAATATGGTGTGGATAAAAGGAAGTGTTGGTTTAGCTTGTTTCTTCAGTTCCTCCTTATTATTAGGTGAGAATGGGGGAATAGGCAAGTGTTGGGTAGGTTTGGTTGATGGTTAGGTTGGAAATGGGCTCAAAAGAGGTTCATTTGATAAGATATTATCTTTAATATAAAATTGATGGATAATGGTTTTAAGATCCTTGTAGTGTTATGTATCATGGCCAAGTATCTAATGGTAAGAGCACACATGGTGATCATTATAACATGATGGTTTTGGGTGTGAAGGGTCAAAATTTTTGATAGGGTCAAAAGGTTTGATAGGTGGTAAGGTTAAAGAAGAGGTTTGCAATAAAATTTGTAAAATGGTTGAATAAGATTCATGCAAAGGTGTTGGAGGTGATAGGTTTTTAGTTTTGAGAGCCTAAAATTAGTTTTTACTACAGAAGTTACAAGTGGTGGGGTAGTTTTCGTTTTTCGGTTCGGTTGGGATGGATTGGTTAAGGGAGTTTCATCTGATAACATATTACCCTCATATAAGTTGTGGATGAGTGCTTGGAGAGATTTGCAATGCTCTATGTCATGTCCAAGTGTCCTATGGTATGCACAAACTAAATTGACATTAAACCATTTTGGCTGAGGATGTGAAGGGTCAAAAAAAATTTATAGGTTGGAAATTTTTGAGAGGTGGTAAGATTAAAGAGGAGGTTTTTAATAACCTTTGTAAAATGGTTGAATAGGATCCAATTAAAGGTGTATGGGGTGATAGATTTTTGGGCTTTGAAATGGAAGCCATCTTAGGAGTAGGCTTTACCTTGAAAGTTGTTAGTTGTGAAATGGTTTTAGTATATTGGTTAGGTTGGGGTTGCTTGGTTGGTTTAGAAGTAGAATATTTAAGAGAAGGGGGGGCATGGGTCTATTTCGAGATGGTTTACGAGATTCCACCCTTTTAATAGGTTTAGTCAAAGTTTTATTTGATGGACTTGATGGAGTTAGGTCAAATTTCAAAGATTGGTGAGTTATGCTAGGAATAGGAAGTATTCCTAGATTATTGATGGGTTTAGTCAAAGAGGTGTAAAGGTGTTTAATAATTTTAGATGGAAGTGGGTTGGATGGTTCCCTTATGGTTTTGGAGGATCGAGTATTTGAAGATGGGGTTGAGGTAGTGATAGGTTTGAGGGTAGATTCAAGTGAAGCTAAGGTTTCTTATTTATTTTGGTAAGGGAGGCCAAGATGATGCCAAAATGTGGCTCTATCGAGATTGGGTTGAGAAGTAAACTCTAGGCTTTGTACTAGCCTAGAAAAGGGCTTGTAGATAGGTTTGATTCCTTGATCATTTATTTCAAATTGTAAATCCTTGGGTGGAGAAGATGGAATGGTTTCCCCATCTATGTTTTTGGTGGAAGGTTCAAAATTTAGTGAATATGTTTCTTCCATGGATGGAGTGGATAAGGTGACCTCTTCTAAAGGAATGATTTCCAAAGGAAGAGTAGGTGAGTCTATAGTGGGGGAGGAAGGTATAATGGTGTCAAGTGAAATGAAGGGAGTGGTTTCTTCCTTTGTTTGTTCATCCAAAGGAATGGGAAGTGATTGTCCCACTTCAATGAGTGGGGTGAAATAAATAGTAGTAATAGGTTTATCAATAACAACATTGATCGTGTGCACCTCACAAGTGTCAGATGATTTTGGTTAGCTTTGATTCACTAAAGGGGAAGTGGAAAATATTATTTGGTTTCCTTAATTGTGCTTTGTAAGTAAATTTTTAAAGGTTCTACTTGGTCAATAAGTGGATTGGTTAAGGTTGGTGTTATTATATTTTCTTCAATTATAGGTTTACTAAGGGCCAGAAGAGGGTATACCAATGTCTCAATTATCACATTAGGGTGTGAAACTATTTTTAATTTATTTGGTTGAATTGAAGAGGCTAGCTAGTTTGATAGGTTAACAAGTCGGTTGGGTTGATAGGTTGATTGATAGGTTGGTTGATCAGTTAAGGGTGATGAAATTGATTAGGTTAACAAGTTGGGTTGAGGTTGATATGATGGCTGGGGGAAATGGCTTAAGCTTTAACAAGGTTGGGGTGATTGAGATGATAGATGTTGATAGGTTGTTGGTTGGGCATGATAATATTTGAATGGCTGATGATAGGTTGTTGGTTGTTTGTAAGTGAGGTTTGATTGATCATGGATACTGAAAATAGATGGCCTAAGTTTTGACTCTAATCCAGCTATCTAATTTGTTATCATTGTAACAAACTCAGGTGGTAGCTCAGGTGAAGGTTGATAGTTTGTGAGTTGGTTGAAGTTGGATTTTAATGAGTTATAGGTAAGGTTAGGTTGATTATAGACAAGGTTGGGTTGGTTATAGACAAGGTTGGGCTGGTTGTAGATAGGATTGGGTTGGTTGTAGACAAGGTTGGGTTGATTTTGGTAAGGAAGGGATCATAAGTGGCTTGTCATGCAAGGTACCAATTTAAGGTGAAAGGATTATTCTCCAAGATCCTAGAAAAGTTAGGATATCTAGGAGAGAAAATAGGAAAGATCTCCATTGAAAACGATAGTGGAGATGAGGTTTTGGAAAATAAGTTCTTGGTTGGTTTGATTTTTCAATTTGTAATCTAGTAAATACTATGTGAAAAATGGAGAGAAATGAAGCTCACACCTCAAACAAGAAGTAAGCAAAATAAAATATTCAAGGAAATCAAAGCATACACTTAGATACATTAAATTCTAGAGTTTTAATTATCTCTCTTTTATCTTATGCCTTAGAAAGTGTGAAGGGGAATCAGCTTGAATAGGTCCTACACAAAGTAGTCTATGTTTGGTTTCGGATTGTGTTTAGGCAATCAAGAAGAAGTATATATTGGTTTGAGTACATGGGTTATTACTTGGGGCTTTCTCACCTCACTTCATAATCCTACAGTGATAAGAATGATGAGTGCTTAGCCAAGATATACCAAGTCCAGAGTTTATACTCAATAGAGAGTTGAGTTAGTTATCCCCTTAGTTTTGAAATCCAAGGGGGATAGCCAGGAGGGGGTAAGGTTTCCAATAGGTGATGAAATCCTAATCAGTCCTTGTCTCAAGTATTGTTTTGATGTGTTGATTATTTAATGTTTTGGCTTAGTGTGTGAATACAAGTGAAAGATATGATAAAATTATAGTTCCTCCTAGTTAATATATGAACTAAGATCATCAAGCAATTTAACGAAAGCAAAGTGTTTGTTTTAAACTCAAAATAAAATGTTGGATTTATTTAAACACATACAAAATCTCTAAATGAAAGATGAAAATTCAAGTCCTAATCCTAGGATGATTGTTCTTTTTATTTCTTTTAAAGATGCAAGGAAAATAAATTTTAACTTTTCTAAAAATGCAACTAAAACTTGTGTTTTTATTTTTTGTTTTTTATTAAGAATGAAAGCTTAATTTTCATAGAATGCACTAAATGAATTTAATTAAAGAAATTATAAATTTCCTACAACATTTATGAACCCAAAAATCCTCAAGGGTCCCATCGGGTGTGCCAAAATGTTTCTATCTATTTTTTTGTTTTTCTTACTTTTTTTGTTTTTTAAAAAGAAAGAAACTAAGAATGAAGGGTGTTGAAGCATACCTGTTAAAGTTCACACATTTAATCTAGATGATTATGAAGAACTATTATTTGGATTGGTACAATGACTTGAAAATAATAAAACACTAAAATAAACTTTTTTGTTAGAAAAGTATATGGGTAGATTGTCTAGCGTGAGCTAGATCCTAGAAGCAAAAGCTTCTAGGAGGCTGTCAATCCACCTATTTTTAAACACTTAAGTGGTAATGATAAAACAAATATATTTTCCTTATATGACTAAAAATTAAATTAAATACATAAAATAATATTAAATTAATCAAAAAAATAAAATGTTTTGCTTAGATGGCTAAAATAAAGCAACTAGTTTAAATAATGCTAATGCTGAAAATTGGCTAAAATAAAGTTGTGGCTTTTGGTTTGGATTGGTTTGATAAGGGTCAAAAGAGTGATTTGGTTGGGGTTGGAAAGGGGTTTATATGGTGAAGGGTAATCATCTCAATAAAATAAGATGTATAAATGGTCAAAATAATTCCAAGAAGGCAAAGAGGCAAATGGTCCAAAACGAGGCCAAGAAGGCAAAGGGGTAAATGGTCAAAATGAAGCCAAGAAGCAAAGGGATAAATAGCGATAAAAAAGAAAAATGTTATATGAATAATAGGATAAAATTAAAATAGGGTGATGAAGGAAACAATTTAAATAATAAATCCAAAAGGAAAGGAATACAAAAATCAAGATAACTAAACAACAAGATTACCTCAATGCTTGAAGATGCTTGTTGATGAAAATTGGCTTCTTGATAGTTGATGAAGACTTGAAGTAATTTTGGAAGAGTTATGTTGTTTGATCTCCTTATCTAAAATATTATTACCTCCTTTATTATACCTCTAAACTTGTAACACAAATATTAATAAGATTCCCATTTGGATTGAAAAGTCTCCCATTTTGGCTAAGAACTCAAAAATGGATGCCCTTTATCTTTCCCAAAGTATTAAAGAGGTAGGTATCTATTTTAAATTATAATTTCATGTGGGGAAGATAAAATACATGTTTAATAATGAACCCTTAAGGGGAAATTTTTTATATTACAAGGGGGTAACTTTATGATGCTGAAATGAGGTCATTAGGTATTTTGGGAAAGGGTCCCAAGTGGGGTATGGTGTCCCACATCAAGCCATGTCATTTTTAAGCCATGTCACTTGCCATATCACATAAAAATCACATGCCATGTCACATTCCATATCACATTCCATGTCATCATGCCATGTCATCATGAATAGTGATAGTGGGTCTCATAGTGAATAGTGATGATGAATAGTACTTTCAAATAGTGATTTTGAATGACATTGTGTGATTAAGATAATAATGATTTGGTTGGGTTAAGAGGGGTTTTGGGAAAGTTTAATAAGTTTTATGGGATATTGAGGCATTTAGGCATCAAAAACTGTAAGTGTGCAATTTTTTAGTGTTTACACCTTCTACACCTGCAAAACATTGAAAAACTTGTAAAAAACACAAATTTAACCTTGTTTGTACAAGTGAAAATATGTACCAAATGGATGTCCAATATCGTGAGAGAATATTTTATAAGTTCCAGACATTTTATATGCTAAATTACCCCCTTTGATTACATCTCATTGCATACTTTCTCTATCAGGTCAAAACCAAGGTTTTAGGAGGGTTTTAGAAGGTTTTGGTTCTTAATAATAGTTTATAAAACCATGACATCCAAACCCTAAATAAATTCCACAAATATTGAGTATATTACCCTCCCAAACCAAACCTATCTTCTTGAGGTCTCATTCTTGGTGTTTGTATAGATATCAGCACTAGAAGTTAGCTTATTGAGCTTTCTCATGCATTTTGGGTACCCTTGTCATGGTTTTAGGTCAAGTTGGCCACTCTATGTTTCTCCTCTACAACTCAATGGTTATAATGAACCTTATATCTCCCATTAAAATATATCAAGTGTATTAGGAAGGTTATGTGGTCATTTGAATCAATCTATATGCCATTAGGGTATAGGCCTAGTTCTAAGCCTAATAGGCCTGACTGCACTCCTTGAGCCTTTGACCACCTGTGAGTGCCTCTTAGGACTGTAGATTATCGAGAATTATCATTTATTTTTGAGTTTTTTAATTTATTTTATCATTAATTCAAATTTTATAGTGAATTTTTATGGTTAAGTAAGTTTTGAGGTATGTATATGATGAGTTCTTACGCCACCATAGTGAGAGTTGTTATGAGAGAGAGTGTAATCATGGTGACTGAGGTTGACATCAAGTAGTTGTTTTGAGATTATTTTCTAGATGATCAAGGTTATTTTAGTTTTTAGTGACTATGTGCATGTAATATTTTTCATGAGTAAGGTCATTCATGAAATAAATAGTGTTACCATGAGTCTTGTCATGAGAGAGAAGTGTGTGGTCATGAGAGAAAAGAGTGTTGTTGGCAATGTGAAATGTGATAAGGTGATCAATTAAATATTTATAGTATGTGATGTGACAAGGTAATTCTTTAAATAGATAATTTAAATATAACTGATGTCTCATATCATTGGTATAGGTCAAGCATGGAAGGTACAGTGTATATCACACATAAGTCATGAAGAGGCATGTGCATGATGAGCATGAAGATGTATGTGTAGAGGTATGAAATTATTTGAGGAGAATTTAAGGCATGTTATCAAGGTTTATAGGCATAAATTAGAGTTTCAAGGTGAGTCTACAGGGGTAAGACCTTCAGTCTAAGTTTACAACTAGACCAGTCCTAGACCCTACCTAGCCTAATGAGATATCATGATCTGTTATCAAGGCATATGAAGGATTTATGGTAGTGTTTAAGCATGATATATGTTTTATGTCATGAAAGTGATATTTTTATAATTTTATTAAGGTGATTATATCAATTTCAAGTGGGATGAAGGTTAATTTCAAGTCTTAGTGTGGTTTGTAGATCAAAGACTAGAGAGCAAAGAGAGAGAACATGACCTAATGAGGTATTAGGATCAATTTCCAAGGCAAGTGTGAGTAGGTGAGAATTGAAAAATGTGATTAATTTTTTTTTAACATTATTCATTTATTCTAAGGTCAAGTTTTGAAGGATAGGTCATGAAAATGTGTTTCAATGTCTCTTAAGTGCAAAAGAATGAAGGATTCTCTACCCAAGAAGGTTTTTCTTGTGCTCATTAGATCATCAAACCTCTGCATGGGAACCTAATATATTCATGTTATATTTTAATGGTCCTATCTAAAAATTATAAGCATTAGTTTTTGGATTGAGGGTTTGTGCTTTATGAACAATCGTTAATAATGAAACTATGGTTAAACCCTCTTAACACCCTAATGAATACACAATGTTGGATATTTTCCTCTATAGAGATAAATATGGATTGGTATGGATATATAATTGATTTTAGGTTGTATTAAACTCTCCAAATCACATTAAATTTTGATTAGGTGGTCTGGTGTGTGAGTAGACCCTACAAGAAAGTGCTGATTTATCAAAGATTTGTTGTAGTAGTCAGAGTTAACCAATTCAAAGTATGAAAATAGATGGAATATGAATCTTGAGACATGTATTTTATGTACATTAATGTTTATGTATAGTTTATAGTATTTATGTGTACAAATTTGGTCTTCCAAGTTGGTCAGTCGCTAGCAGGCCTAATGAAGAAAAATAGTGCAAAACCTACGCAACAGTGAGAAGATGTTTAGGAATGTGTTATCATGAAGTAATGATGAAACCAAGTTCATGGAGATGTTTTTTTGGATTTTTATATCCTATTAATTATTTTTATAATTTTTTTAATTTAGGTTCAATGGTGAAAATGATGAATCCAAAATGGCTTATCTAGCTTAGTGAAGATTGTGTGTAATGAGGTCAATAAATTGGTCTGTAAGACCAATATCTGTAATTAGACCATATGATTTATATATTTTAATATGGCATGTATATTTAAAATTATCATATATTTTCATTTTTAGTCTTTTAAAGTGGTTATATAGGTGTTGAAGTTCAATGTCATCATGATTTTGCTTTAAGGTAAACTCGTAGCTCTGAGTAAGCAAGTTTCAATGATGATTTTGAGGCTCTATTACTGAGTTGAAGTATCTAATTCATATGGTGTTGTTTTTTTTTTTTTTTTTAAATTACTTTTCATGCTTTTTAAAATCTTTAAAGTGAGTGTAATTTAATAAAATGTGTTCACAAAATGGCTTGTCTATTCAAGATTTGACTGTGATACTTTAAGTCAAGTAATTAGTCTATAAGACCAATATTTGCCATTAGAAATTGTTAGTTTTTTATTTTATGATGATTTTAAGATGTCATAGGATAATTTTAATTCATAAATATTTAATAAAAGTGTCTAAATAGGTGTTTGAATTTTAATTACTTATACTATGTTTTTGAGTATTCGGGCAGTTTTGAGTGAGCAAGTTACAAAGGTGCTCTTGAGCCATTATTATCTAAGTGAAGTTGTTCCAATTATTTGGGTATGTTTATGAGTTCATTTATTATATTTATATATTTTTAATTTTTCATGGGATATATATTAAATGATTTATTTAACTTCATTCTTACAAGATAGTTTCTGAGGTGTATAGGACTAATAGGGCAGTCTGTTTTAAAGAGGGCTTCAGTGTATGAATAAAGGATGCAGATCTAACCAAGCATGGAAGAGGTCATAAGAAGTCATTTTTAAAAAAATTGAGTGGTTTTTTAGAGTTTTATCATACCATATAAATCCAATAAGATCAAGTTCAAGCGTCAAGAGAGCAAACCTAATGAAGTAGGTCTCCATGAGACCTAAAGGGTGAGTAAGACCAATATTGGTCTTTGATTAAAAATGTAACAAGTGAATTAATATGATATTAAGGTAAAATATCTTATCTAAACATGTTTTTATTTTCTAGTTAGATGACGTGTAGGTGATCAAGCATGAGAGAGATCAGATAGTGTTTGAGTACACACAGGTCTCATGAGACAGTGAGTTGCAAAGAGTGTTTCATGAAGTAGTTGAATATATAATGTGTTGTTCAAACCACAAGAGGTTATTTGGGATGTATTTAAATTTTATTTTAAGTAATATTGATATCTATATAAGTGTAAGGTGTTGAAAGGGATCATGTTCTACACGTTACAAGATAGACCTAATGCAATTAGGTCTCCTTGAGTCCTAAAAAAGGAATGTATCCTATTGAGTTATGAACAACCTAAGATTATGATTTATTCTTGTTATAACATGTCCTAAGGCACGATATGTGGTAAATATAAGTGTAAAAGTGTGTGTGTCTAACCAAGGTGTGTATGATCATGATGCTTGTATAAAACCAAGGTCTAATAGGCCTATTCGTGGAGTTGAGAAAAGGATGTGCAAGCAAATGAAATAAAACATTATCGATTAGAAGGAGGTATTTTAGACCATTATATGGGTGTATATAAATTATATTTAATATGTAATATGGGTACTATAGATGAATATCAAGGTCATATGACCTAATCTATCTTAAAGAGACCTAGTTAAACAAAGAATCCTAGAAGGTAGTTTGAGAGGGATAGAAGAGTGAGAAGAGATAAATAAGGTGATCATAATTTTATTTATGAGTAAAAAAGTTTTTTTAAAGTGATAAATTTTAGGTATTTGAGTTGGTGTTGATCCATCTAGGGTGTTGGTGCCTCCTTTTAGGTTGGCGTTTGCTAAAGCCTAGTTGAGTGGGTGCTTAACTAGTTGGGGTTGGTGCTTCATGTGTAGTTGGTACTTCACTAAATATTGGTTTTTATTTAATATTAATATATTCCATTTTAATATATTATAGGGTTTTATTCCCTTAATGGTTTCCCACATATGTAATGTGTTATCTTATTTCATGATCTTGTATGGTTTCATATGCTTTATTAGATGTTCATATTTGTATGAATGGTTCATGTATGCTTAAGTGGAATTGAATGAATGTTTTAAATACATTGATTCATCCACCCCATTGATTTTTCTTCAAAAAATTAGTATCAAATCTTAGTCCTCTGAAGTAGGCCTACCAATTTGAAGGTGATCCTAAAAAGCACAAGATGTCTAGTGATCAAAAAGAAGAAGACATGTACGTTGAAGAAGTCTACTATGACTTTGAAGCCAAGTTCATAAGTGCCCTATATGATTTGAAGCATAAAAATAAGATAAATCATGAGTTGATATTTATGGTCAAGGATATTAAGGAATATATATGTACCTTGAAGAGTGACTAGATCAAAGAAACCAAAGGGGATGAGAAGATCATCAAGATCTCAAGAATTAGTATGATCTATTGAATACAAATATATATTCTTTTAAGGTTTATCATGAGCATCTCATAGACAATATGAATACCTATGAGAAGTTTGAAAAGATCATTGAGGCTCTAGATGACATTTTGAGCAGTCAGAAGTCTGCCAATGATAAGGCAGGTCTTGGTTTAAAATTAGATCAAAAGGAGAGCAAGGAGAATAATAATACAAATAAGAAGCTCAAAATAAAAAATAATATGAATATAAATTATGTTAGATATCCTGACACCATAAGGTATGAAAATTCATTCAATGGTTATTGTTTCTCATGTAGTCAGTTTGGTCATAAAGCAAGAGAGTGTAGAAGATCCTCCAAGAATGAGTTGTCATGGGACCATGGGAGAAGGAATGATCAGTCAAAAGATAAGAAAATTAATTTTTTTTGCTAAATTTTTCATAATGTGGGACACATTACAAGATTCTATCCTAATAGAGTTATAAGGCCCTCAAGACATAACAAGGTATATGGAGCTCCTATAATGCATGAGAAGGGTCAAAATGTGTATGAAAACCAAAGGCAGTCAAGGTGAGTCATGATTAGTATACTAGTCAAAATGGACTATTTTCTAAGGTAGAAAAAGGATAAAATGTAAATAAATGTCAAGGATTCTTGTTATCTACATCTGTGACAAGGAAGTTAAAGAGAAGAAGAAGGATGAGAAGGTAGAAGAGTCAATTTATTTAGTCAAGCTTAAGTGATTTCTAAAGAGAGATGATCGGTCTCATGATTACAATATGGATGAGAAGAGTGGATTAGAGATATGTGAATCTCTTGAGTTCATGGTGTTTTAGTGTCCTATGAAAATGGGTAGCTTCATTAGGCTTCATGGAGATATTCTTCTATCAGTAGAATCATGAGATTGTAATCAAAAAAAAAATGTTTTCATATTGAGAAGACTCTAGGTTGTCTATGTTTCAAGCAAGGAGATGAAGATGGATATTATCTAATCATGTGTTGGTATCTTTGAGGTTTTAAGTGTAGTAGATAGAATAATGAGAGATCTAAAATGGAATTTAGGTATCTAAGGTCAAAGTGCAATCAATTGCTATATGAGAGGTAAGCTTTTAGTATTTATTTGTGTGAGTAGTTGAGCTTGATCTATGTTAATAATGAGTATTGGTTTCAAGATGCTTGAAGGAAGATGAGGATGGTTTAAATTTCCTATTGACTCATGTGTTGCACTATGAAGACAAAGGGGGAGTCCCTAATTTTGCATTTGGTGTGCAGAGTGTGGTAGCCTAGTGTGTGATCAAGAGTTTGATCTTCTTCAGTCATGTCAAGGAAGCTAAGTGATCTTGAGTTCTTAAATCATTTAAAGGAGATATGCTTAGTCTAAATGGGAGCTTGGTATCTTTGATATCTTTGTCAAGAGGGTGGTTTCCATAGTTTTTGAAGATTGTGTGCCATGTAGTGTTTTTGAGAGCTAGCATAAGCTCAGGGGAAGAAAGTGTGATTTCAGTAGTTGCAGGTGACCCTTTGTCATTATTTTTAAAGGGGGAGAAAGATGAAAAAGGGAAAGAAAAGGTAAAATCTAGATCTGGGAGATGGTTGCCATCAATAATGGTTGTCATAGTTTTATGAGTGTGATTGCCATCAATGATAAAGGGGTAGATTATCAAGCATTGTCATTAATTGTTAAGTTTGTGCATCAATGTTTTTATTGATGTCAAAGGTTTTTGTGAAGTTGCATGGTCAAGTAATCTTTGAGGTATGTATATGATGAGTTCTTATGATAACATAGTGAGTGTTGTTAATATGAGTGAGAGTGTAATCATGGTGAATGAGGTTGATGTCAAGTATTTATTTTAAGATTGGTGTGTAGATGATCAAGGTCAACTTAGTTAGTAGTGACTAGGTGCATGGAAGAGTTGTCATGAGTAAGGTCATTCATGAAAGAAAGAGTGTTGCCATGAGTGTTGACATGAGAGATAAGTGTGTGGTCATGAGAGAAAAGAGTGATATTGGTATTGTGAAATGTGACAAGGTGATCAAGTACATATTGGCAGTATGTTATGTGACCAGGTCATTCCTTAAAGAGAGAATTTGAAGACAACTAATGTCTCAGATCATTGGTACAAGTCAAGCATGGAAGGTACTGCTACGCCCTTAACCATTGGTGTGTCTAGGGATATGTGTAGCCTACTTATGGCTTGTAAAACCATTTGCATATTATTTTACATTTATCTATGCATTCATATGCTTAGTAATTCATACTATGGGTTTTCCATGGCCTTGGTATATTATATATAAGAGGTAGGGTTATTTGTTCATCATCATGTCAGAGTATTCATTTCTTATTACAAGTATTTGGGAAGTTGCCTCCTCGAAGTGGCTTATCTATTATTCATATTTTCTACTATATTTCCATATATTTGTAATTTATTTTTGTATTTATGCTTTATTTGGTGAATTAATATCATTCGAAGAGGTATCAAAGCATTGATTTGGGACATAATCAGGACAAAAACCCTAGATCTTGAAATTTTGATATATCTTACAAATAGTTACTAATTTCTCTTCGAAATTTTTACTAGAGCTGATAAATCATTCAAGTAAGCTTCCATCAAAATTTAATCTCATTTGGATCTGTTTTTCAAAATTTATCACAATTTTAGATGTTTTCATAAATTCACTCCATAGCTCATAATTTGTAGAATTTTTCAAATTTATTTACATTTTTGGAAACCTTGTAAATAATTATTTTGGGTCTATTATTTGATATTTTTTATTTGATGCCAATATATTTTAAAAAAATTATGGTCATAATTGGGTCAACAATGGGAAATAATGTTCACCATCAAGCCTTCGTATGTCTTGTCCTAACACTTACGAATGGGGGAAAGGGCAAGGCACCCCTAAAAATCCTTTAGGGGATGACATGGAGTCTAAATCATCTAAAATTATTTCTCAAATCCAGTCAAATCTACATGGCTTAATGTAGAAGGATTCGCAAGTCCAAACTTAAATATCAATAATGCAAGGGGAGCTTAATGGCATGAACAATCAATTGTAGAAGATCATGACACAATTGGCTACCATATCATCTCATTTAACACTTAAAAACCCTCCACTTTTTCTTTTTGGTCCTCTTCTCAATGCTAACTCTTCCAATATGGGGGTAAAATTGATGTTGCCAAAAGTGGACTTACACAATTTTGATGGAAAGGATCCACTCACTTGGTTCACTCAAATTAAAAATATATTTGATCTGCACCAAACTCTTAGCTCTCAAAAGGTGGTCATGGCATCTCTATATCTAGAACCTGAGCCATTCATTTGGTATCATTGGTTTTGTGCTCAAAAAGAAGAACACTGGTGCTCCTATTACATGGTTAATATTGTTTGATGAACTGATGTCTCACTATTAGGATAATGTTTCTAAAAACTACTTTAACTAGTTATCCAAAATACAAAAAATAGGAACAATGAAGATTATATTCATAAATTTTAGAATCTATCCTTACTTGTGGGGGATATCATTGAGGCAAATCTAATAGACCTTTTTTTAGGTGGACTAAAATATAGTATTCAATTAGAGGTTTGTATGTTTAACCCTAAAATTGTATCTGAAGTTATACCAAGGGCACACTTAGTAGAAGAAAAAGAGATGATCAAACGTCATCCTTTCACTACTAGCTGGGAATGCACCTTCCCAAAGCCATCACTACCTCAACCTACCATATTGACACCACAACAAATTAAGGATAAGCATTCCAAAGGGCTATGTTATGGTTTTGATAGAAAATGGAGCAAAGGTCATCAATGCACTGAAAAGAAGCTATTTTACATTGAAGGGGTTGATGAGGATGAAGAAGATGAGGAGGCATCTAGTGAGGGTTTTGAAGGACCTAAGGATGAAGCTATATATTCTTAACCTACAATCTCCTACCATTCCTTTGTAGGTATTTCTACTCCTTGGACTCTTAAGGTGGTGGGTTTCATTAAGAAATAGAAGGTCATAGTGTTAATTGACTCAAGTAGTACACACAATTACATCAACAATAAGCTGGTTACTCTTTTGAATTATTTCATCTACCTAGGCACAAAATTTCAAGTAATGATAGAAAATGGTGGTATAGTTAATTGTTCTATAAAATTCCATAGTATTAAGTTAGCAATGGGGGACTATTTCCTAGATTCTCCTATGTTTCCTATTCTTATGGGTAGGACTGACATTGTTTTGGGAGTTCAATGGCTCACCACATTAGGTACTATTGAGATGAATTTCCAAGATTTGTTCATGCATTTTTATTTTGAAGGAAATCTAGTAGAACTACAAAGATTAAGATTTAAATATACATAAGTGGTTAGTTCACATTAGATGATAAAGATGCTAGAGGATTTATGGTGTGCTTGATTTTTATTTATGTTCAAAAAACTGAGTCTACCCATCCTGATTTACAACAAATATTGGATGAGCATTTAGTTATTTTTGGACCCATGCCAAAAGGTCTTCCTCCTTGTCATACTCATCATCATGCCATCAAACTCATTCATGGAAGTATGCCACCCAACATCAGACCATACAAATGTCCTTATGCCCAAAAGAGTTAAATTAAAAAAATGGTGTAGACACCGAAATCGTGTCTAACCCTTGGTCATCTTCCCCCTTGGTCCATTCCTAACCCATTCCTAAAACATGCACTTACTAATTTAAAAATAATAATTTATTATTAATATCCTCCCCTTTGACACATCACCTATAACACCTCGCCTTGGACTATTTCCCACCCTATGACTCACCCAAGACCTATTCTTACTTCTTTCTAACTGCCTAACCAACTCTCGTGCGTATTTAGCCCAACCTTCGACAATTCTCCAACAGATCGTGCACTTGGCGGATGGAAAACGAGCTTGGTGGCTCTTTTACTCCTTCTGCACCCGCCGACGTCGGTCAAATGTTGGCCAACGTCGGCGGGATAGCCGACATCGATTTTACTTAAACCAAATTTCTAACCTTTTGACGAATCTAATCACAAATCATTAATCTCTGGAGCTAATCACGAATCTCGAATCCTCTTCCGGTGAAACAAAGTTCTCATGCTTTTGCTTTCTAGTGTTCTGGCTTCTTTTTTTTCTCGCAGGGATCAGCATTCTTGATAGCATTTTCTAGGCACTGAGGTCTTGCATCAGACATTCTACATAGGGATTGCATGATATCTCCATCACCAGCGGCAACCAAAACACAGCTTCTACACCTTTGCCAACTCGTGTCACAGCTAAGTATTTATACTATTTTTATTTCAGTGTCATTTCAAATATATTAGCATTCTGTCTATTGTCTATTCCAAGCATCCTTGACCCAACCTTCTCTGTTCTTTTTGGAGAGGCTGAAAAGCCTTCTCTCATCCCTTAGTCCCTTTTCTTTGCCTCTGACACCCGTTTAGTCTCTCTTTAGACAAACACCCTCTGTTTAATCAACTCAGCACAAGCTATCAGAGACCTACAGACCATCTTAAGACCAATCTAATCAACCTGACTAAATTACTTCATGGAAAGGCTGAAAAGCCTTTTTCCTGCCCCTTACCCCTTTTCCTGACAACATACCCTCTGCCTTAGTTCTTATTAAAGATTCTATCTACTATTTTACCATCCCAAACAAACTCCTTGACTCACAAACAAGACCATAGTCCATCTTGCAGACCAGAAACTAGACCTGTAACCCATCCTTGGCCATTACCCTGATCGACCTCGTCCATTTCCCCTACCGATGTCGACAGTCTAACTGACGTCGGTGACTTCCTGACCGATGTCAGTGACTATGCTAAGCAGATTGTAGCTTATCAGGTACGCATTTGCTTTTAGTTCTTTCTTTTTAGTCTTTTATTATTTCTCTTTTCTGTCTCTGTCATATTCTATTTTAATAGTGGATTGTCATCCTCCAAAAAGCCTTAGCACTTCTAAGACCAAGCTTTTGCTTGGCAATCCACCCTCTTATCAGCTAACATTTTTTGTGTTTTAGTGTCTGTCTCTTTTAGGTGTCATCCTCCACAATCAAAGAGGAGTTCTCACAACATCTGGATAACGGTGTGCACGACTACATCTAGGTACATACAAGCCTAGACCATTTCTTTAAGTTTCTCATTTTCTCTCTTTGAATGTGAAAGCGAAAATAGCGTAGAAACGTTCTGGCATGCCCGATGGGACCCTTAGGGCCTTCCTTGGGTTCCTTTCCTTCTTTTTTCATTTAGGTGCATTAGGTTTCTTCCTCTTCACCTCTTTCTTCTTTTCTAAAAGACATCATAAGTAGGAATAAAAAGAACTTTTCTTTCTTTTCTTGCATTTCTAGACTAGTCAAAAATCATATTCTTCAACCCTTTCTCAACTTGTTTTCATTCCAACTTAACATTTTGACTTGGGGCTTAAAAATATATTGCATTCCATTTCTGTTTGCTTGCATTTCTTAGTCCACACTTAGTAATTAATAACCACATATTGAATTAATCGTAGATCACTTGATGTTACACAACCAAACCACGTGCACTAAACCAAACATCAAACTTACCTGAGACAAGGCCCGACTGGGATTTCATCACCCAGCAGATACCTTACCCATCCCGGCAATCCTACTTGGATTTCACCACTAAGGGGAAAGCCCACTCTATTCTCTGGCAGAGTCTAATCTATAGGGAAAGTATATTTTGGCTAAGCGAGACCAGCTTACCACTGGAATTGTGAAGTGAGGGGAGCTTGCTCCTTAGCACCAGGCCAAGTACAAAACCTAACACAGACTTTTGAGCACCTAAACATACCTGAAACCATCTTTAGACTACCTCTTCTAGGACCCTTCTAATAGCCAACCTCTCCAAACATCACTTTAAGGCATAAGCCACACGAGCTTAATAATTTATTTCTAGGGATTTAACGCTTAGGATCTACCTGTCTTCATCTTATTTTCTATTTTTATCTATTTTTTTTGAGCTGGTAAGGACGTCTTCTTTATTTCCAAAAACTTTTAAATTTTTTGAGTTTCTAGAAAACACAGTAACTGACATCGGTTTTGTAATCGACGTTGACAACTTTTCTCCACCGGCATCGGTTATCTAACTGACATCGGCGGTCTTATTCATTGACATCAGTTCTTTTATCGACGTCGATCACTGTCCAATCTTTTTTCCCAAAAATAGCAAGTCTAAAATCCAACTTTCTTGTTGTCTAAACATTCATTCTGGTTTTCTGAGACTGAAAAACACAATTTTCTGAAACTTGACCCTTTTTTGCCTTGAATGGTTTTGACACGTAGTCAAACCAAGGCTCTTCTTAACCACGCTAGGCAACAACCGCTTCCACCTTCACCATCCATAACCAGTTCTATAATGGAGTTCCACTTGGAGACTGAAAGAACTCCTACTCACCCAACCCTGCCCCAAACTCCTATTGTCCCAGAAGGGGACCAAGATTTCGCACGATTCTTGGACCTCAATGTCAAAGCCTTGCAGCACTATCTCGCACATAGCCAAACGTGAAACTCCCTAGGCAACCCAATCTATGGGATGCCGACTTCCTTAGTCAAGATAAGGATCACATCAACAGCATCTACAATTCAACCTATATACAATCAAGCCAACACCTCGACTAATAACCCAACCGTGTCCTACCTTTAAAATTTAGCCTCTCCTTCTAGACCTACCTCCATGGGGGTTCTGGTACCCCCTCAACCTCAAACTACTCAACCAAATCCTACACCTTTCTAAAACCTAGTGGTCTCTATCCCCCCTACTCTTGCACCTATCAACACAAGAGTAACTGTCTACCCTTCAACAAGTGTGGCTACTCCTCAACCTTCTTTAACGGCCCCTATCCAACTTGTGCCTACCAACCCCATAAAACAAGTGCCCTTGGCTTCAACTTCCACCCTGAGAACTAGCTACCCATATGTTGCATCTACGCAACCAACCATGTCATATGCCCCTCTCAATATCTTTCAAGCACCTTATAATCTAGGGGGTGCTCCACCCACCAATCCATCAGCAGATATCATCAAAATGCTGATGGACAAGATGTCTAGTCTAGAGACCTCCATTTCTGGCTCACGCAATTCTCTCTCATATGAGCAAATTTGCAGTGAGCCCATTCATCCTTCTGTCCCGATTAGGCCATATCCCAGCCAGTGGGAACTTCCTAAATTTTCTCGCTTTCAAAGCAAAGAAGACCCACAGCAACACTTACGGGCATTCAGACATGCCTGTTACCTTATTGCCCATGATGATGCATTGCTCTTACACACGTTTCTTATGTCTCTCTCTGGTGCTGTGCTTGATTGGTATAGCTCTCTTGCCACCCATTCCCTCTTCACATTTACACAGTTGGCCCAACTCTTTCTTGATCACTTCTCCATCAACATCACCAAGAAGGTCTCAAACACGGACCTCTATTCTATCTGCCAATTCAAGGATGAATCCATAGCTGACTTCATTGCTCACTGGAGAGGCCTCATCAATCAACTCTCCTTTTCCTTACCCCAACCTAAACTTATTAAACTTTTCTCTCGAGCCTGCGCCAAACATATTTCTTCCACCTTACAGGTTCAGACCTTCCGCACCTTCGACGAAGCCTTCACGATGGCCCGCAAACTTGAATTACATGCCATCGAGGAAAATAAAGTCAAGTTGCAGAGCAAGAATCCCAACTCTAAGATCAATGACTCCTCTTCTTCTAAACCTTCATCATCTAATCCTAAGTCTAAAGCTTTAGCTAACATTGTGGTCGTTAGACCTTCATCCTCTTCAACCAATCAGCTTGAGCCATCCACATCTCAGAGCGCCACTTGCCAATTCTAGCAGAGATACGTACAACAACAGTATACTCCTCTCAGAGAATCATACGCGTCTGTGTTAGAAAAACTTGTTAGATAGGGGGTTCTCAATCTCCCCCAGATCCGACCACCTCCACAATTTGATCCCTCACGTGCCATCCTTGTGTGGTATAGGGAAAATGACTTCTGCAATTACCATCATGTCAAAGGTCATGACATGGGTAACTACAAAACCTTTAAAAACATAATCCAAGACATGCTTGAAAAGGGTGACCTCATCCTAGACAATCCCAATGCACCCCCTAATCAGGGCATCGACATCTTCAAGTAACCATTCCCCAATCATCCACTGACCCAAAACAATGTCCAAACCTTGATTGAAAACACTCATGAACACAACATTTGAACAGTCAATACAGTTTTGCCCTTCATCCCCGACCAACCTCAAGAGGTTAGTCCATCTATCAGTCCATCACGTGTGGATGAACCTCTTTCTCCAGTTAGTTCTCTGTCAACCTCTCTCATCTTGGAAGACGCCTCAACCTTACTGGCACCACCAGTCTCACCATCCTCCTTCCTGCTACCTATGGAGGACCCGACCCTTCCTACTCCTAGACCGCAAGTGGAGGGCACCATCATCCCTGCCCTTTACCTACTTGAGGAGCCACATTCTCCAGTTCCTTCTCCACCAAGAGAAGAACCTGACTCTCCATCTTCTTTGACCAACAACAATCTAGTTATAACTCCTCCACCCCTTGGGTCCAAGACTACTGCCACACCTAATACATTTTCAGCCCTGCAACCAATCACATCTTCTAAAGGACTGAAGTCTCATCCTACAACTTCCCAACCATTCTCTCAATTAGTAGAGAAATTAGGACTTCTCCAACCAAAGAAAGTGGAACATCAAGCATTATGAGAGCAACTCAAAGCTCCTCATCTTACTCAGCCTATCTCATCTCATGCCGCTAACTCTCTTGTGACAAAATCCCCTAAAGTCTTTGACACAAATCAGACTTCCACTTCTAAACCTTTGAAATATCAACCATTCATATCAGAACACAAACCCTCATCTACCCCATCTAAATCGATCAAGTCACTCAGCATTCGCCCTGTCTCTACCCTCACTCACTCGCAAGTGAAGGTGGACTTAGACCAGAGCTCGACCAATAGTAGTCTCCCAACCAAGTTGAAGAAGACTGCCAGACCACATAAGCGAACCCCTCCTCCACCGTCAATATTACCCTCTATTTTAGGCCCTCATCCTTCTACCCTAATCGGAGTGCTCCCTACTCCGACCCTTAACCAAAATAAATTACCTCCATTACTTCCTTTGCCAGCCATAAGTCTACCTCTTCTCAAAAATTTGGCACCTCTCACGAAGAAAGTGCCGTCTTCACATGTGGCCGCACCACCAATCAAAAAAGTGGTACGAAAGCCTTCTTCAACACCTCCCAAGCAAAAGTCACTAGCACATCATGCATCAACAAGCACGGACCCCTTAGTAGGTTCATACGCTTTGATATTACGCCAACTTTTGTAGACTTCTAGCATAACCCTTCCATCTATCAAGCCAATCCAACCCCTCAGGTCAAAACCTTCCTGGTTCGACGATACGAAGATTTGCTTATACCATCGTAGGCCAGGACATAATACCGAGACTTGCTGTGCCCTCAAGGTAGTCATTCACTGCTATATGGAGAAGGACACTCTTCTCCTTGAGGACACTCTTGACCAACCCTCGACACCTTCCCATCCAACCTCTTCAACCACATCAACATCTCACCAGCAGGCCATGACCCCTTCTTCACCTCCTATCTTTGAAATCAATGCTATCCACATAACCACTAGGTCACAAAAGGACAAGGTGAAAGAAAAAACTACTATTCCTTAGACCTATCCTTTTGTCCAGTCACCTCAACCACCAAAACCCAAGATTTCCATCTTAGGTGCATCCCAATCCCCTTCTTCAGAGGCAATCAAAGACTCTATGATAAAACAACTTCACCAAACGCCTGTGAAGATGACCTTATATGACCTTATCCAAAGCTCCCCCAGCATCGTCAAGCTCTAATCAAAGCCTTACAGGCAGCGGAGGTCCAACCTGAAGACCCTTAACCACTAGCTTCCCTAGTCCATTCTTTATCCCCCGTCGCCTCTATCACTTTCAGTGATTCTGAAATTCCTACCTCTACCTTGGAAGATCAGGACGCTGCTCTTTTTATCACAACCTACATTGATTGAACCCATATTAAGTGAGTTATGATTGATGAGGGTGCCAGCATTAATATCATTTCTACCCATGCCTTTGATCAATTGGCTCTTCCCAAGAATTGCGTATCGAAAATCGACGCAATCCTTAGATCCTTTAATGACACCACTGCTAACACTATTGGCACTGTTGTCCTCCATATTTGTGTTAGCCCGCGCACAATCCCAGAGCTCTTCTACATCATTGAGGGAGAATTCTAATATAACATGCTATTAGGATGACCCTGGATCCGTGCCATGGCTTGCGTCCCTTCAACACTTCACCGTTGTGTCAAATTTGAACATGACAAACAAATCTATGTCATTCTTGCCGACCCATCCCCTTTTAAGACTTGTAACACAACTTATCAACCAAATGACATTCTTATTCCTCTCAAGGCACCACCCCAAACATCATCTCCATCCGTGGAAGCGTCAACTAGTACACAAACAGCGGTTGCCATCACATCACCTTCTCAAGTAACAACCAAGGACCCCATGGATGATATCTTCTAAAGACTTTCACTTGGGGAATATTGCTTACTTACTCTAGACATGTTTTAGACTCCTCAAGAGTATGGACAGCTTCATCAAAATCCAAGCTATGACTGTCAGATCAAAATGGTCATTCCTTATGGTCCTCCTAGCCTTCGAACCAATCTCGTCTATGGGGGGCTGGATCAAGCTCCTACTGACAGGAATCCTTCCTCCTCACCTCAACTATTCACATCCAATTTCTCCTTTCTTGGCAACCCCACCTTTGCACATACCTACCTTTATAGGTGTTCATGGAAGGGTTTTGGCTTTGGGCGCTACAAACAAGGCTCCCATCGGCCTATCGAACCACCTAATGACAATAATGCCAAGAAATGATATTGACTGGGTTTCCAAGAACCCACTGAGGATTCCACAAACCTTTGTCCAAAACCCACCATCGACTAATCTCTTTCAGAATCGCCTATTCTTCCATCCTCACCTACGGAGTCGGTGGTTTCCATCCCTCCTAGTTTTTTTTTTGCATAAACACCATCCACTTGGAACACCTAACCTATCAACTCAACGGGATTCCCAGGTCTCTCCCTCTCGTTTATCCCAGCATGATAGACGATGAATCGGCAACCATCAACACTATCCACTGCATAGACGACGATGCCATTTTTACCTATATGGGTGCCGATGATTCTTTCATTCAACGCTCCCTCCCTTCTGAAATGCAGGTTATGTTAAATGAATCAACCATTGACATTAACCTTCCATCTTTTGGTGTTCCTCATGTCTTAAAGATTGGTCAATCTTTAGACACCCAAGAGCAGATCGACTATACCACATTTCTCTCAGACAATCGCAAGGCCTTTGCCTGGACCTACGATGACATGCTTGGTATCGACCCTAACATTGCCACTCATAACATTGTCATAAACCTAGAGGCTAAGCCTGTTAGGCAAAAGCTTTGCAAAATGCATCCTTGTGTTGCACTTCTTGTCAAAGAGGAGCTTCAGCGTCTTCTCTCTTTCTCTTTCATCCAACCTATTGATTATCTGTAGTGGGTATCTAACATCATTCCTGTTACCAAAGCAACTGGAGGGATCTGAATCTGTATGGACTATCACGACCTCAACCTGGCTTGTCCCAAGGATGACTTTCCTCTTCTAAACATTGACCAACTTGTTGATCTTACGGCTAGTCATGAGATGTTATCACTCATGGACAAATTTTCAGGATATAACCAAATCCTGATTACACTAAAAGATCAGCACAAAACCACCTTCATTACACCATAGGGAAATTTTTGCTATCGGGTCATGCCTTTTGGTCTGAAAAACGTAGGTGCCACATATCAGCGTGCCATGACTTACATCTTTCACGATCTCCTCCATAAAATCATGGAGGACTATGTAGATGACCTACTTGGCAAGTCTAAGCTTCGTCGCAACCATTTGACTATCTTCAAGATCATCTTCTCTCACCTTCGTCAGTATATTGTCCGTCTTAACCCCAAGAAATGCATCTTTGGGGTCCTCTCAGGAAAGCTCCTAGGGTTCATCGTCTCTCTTCGTGGCATCGAGATAGATCCTACCAAAATCTACGCTATCCTTGAAATGCCACCTCCGACTAATCTCAAGCAACTTCACAGTCTACAAGGGAAGCTCCAATCCATCCGCCGCTTCATTTCGTAGCTTTCTGACCGCTGCCAACCCTTTCATCATCTCCTCAAGAAGGACATCTCCTTTAAATGGGATAAAGATTGCTAAGAGGCTTTTAAAGCCCTCAAATGCTATTTGGTCTATCCACCAGTCCTTATTCCACCAAAAGATGACCAGCCCTTCTACCTCTACATCTCAGCAACCAATCATTCGTTAGGTGCCATGATCGCGCATCGAGACGAGCAACACCATGAGCAAGCGGTCTACTACATAAGCCAAACACTTGTCGACTATGAAACTCGGTATACTCATACCGAGAAACTCTATTTAGCATTAGTTTTTGCCACTACCAAGCTTCGTCAATATCTTCTCAATCACAAAACCTTTGTCATCACTCACACTGATCCTCTTAAATACATGCATTCCAAGCCATATCAAAACCAACGTATGGCTCGTTGGCTCATGCTTTTTGCTGAGTTTGACTTAGAATTTATCCAGCAAAAATCTATAAAGGGGCAAAAAATCGCTGACCAACTAGCAGATGCCCCTCTTCCCAACAATCAACCTTCTCAGTGCGAGTTTCTTGATGAATCTATCGCCACTCTCTCGACTAATGACACATTCTACCAAATGACGATGTACTTCGACGGCTCCAAATGTCAACTCGGTGGGGGTGCGGGGGTCATCCTCATCCCACATGAAGGTGAGCCCATGCCCCTATCTTTCAAACTTGACTTTGAATGTACTAATAATATTGCCGAATATGAAGCCTTAATTTTGGGACTTTAAACTGCCCTTTCTTTAAACATCAAGACCATCAACATCTTCGGTGACTCACAACTTGTCGTCAATCAAATCAAGGGTTCATATCTTTGTAAAAATGAAATTTTACAAAGGTACAAGCACCGTGTTGACACCCTTCTAGCATCTTTCAACCATCACTTATTGTAGACTGTCCCTCGATCTACGAATAAGTTTGCTGACACCATGGCTTCCCTCGCCTCGCATATTCCTTCTTCATCATCCTCATCAAGAATTTATGTCATGGTACATCATGTGCCATTGCCTTCATACATTTCCACTGACATCAATCTCATCCACACCATAGACTCTAGTTCACAAGATGTATGGTATAAGCAGCTTGAGGACTACTTGGCTCATTCTATCATTCCTCCCAACCTCTCTAGCAATACACGACAGGCTTTCATCAAGCGCACCACTCGCTATACCATGCTAGGGGGCCTTCTCTATAAATGAGGTTTTAACGGCCTTCTTTTTCACTGTTTAAACTCCACTGAAGCCTCTCATGCTGTTAAACAAGCCCATGACAAGATTTGTGGTGGACACTTCAGTGGTAACTCGGTTGCCAAGTGCATCCTTCGCCTGGGTTATTACTGGCCCACTCTTCATCAAGATTGTAGCGATTATGTTCGGCGTTGCATCAAGTGTCAGTAGCATGCTAACTTGCTTCATCTCCCTAGCCATGCCTTACAAGTTGCTCAAGATTTTTGGTCTTTTTCACAATGGGGCTTAGATCTCATCAGTGAGATTAACCCTCATTCGTCTCTTCGTCATCAGTCCATCATCACTGCCACCGAGTATTTCACTAAATGGGTGGAAGCTATTCCTCTCATCTCCACAAAAACTGACAAGATTGTCGACTTCATCAACACCCACATCATCTATCATTTTGGTGTACCTCACAAAATCATCACCGATAACAGAAAGTCATTTAAAAACAAAACTGTCCAAAAACTTTGTGACTCCTTTGGCAATAAACTCAGCTTTTCTTCACCTTACTACCCACAAGCAAATGGGCAGGCCGAGGCTTCTAACAAAATCTTAACTAAAATTCTCATGAAGGTGGTCAACGACACTAGAAGGGATTGGCACATTCATATTCCCTTCGCTTTGTGGGCCTACCGCACTAGTATCTGAACCTCTACAGGTGTTACCCCTTTCTCTCTAGTATACAAAATAGAGGTTGTCTTACCTCTCGAAGTACAGATCCCGTCTCTTCACATTTCACTCCATGACATTCTTTCTAACGATGACTTTCATCAAGATCGATTAGCTCAACTTGAGTTACTCGATGAACGTCATCTTGCTACCCTCAACCATCTCCATGTCTATCAAAATTGCATCAAACGAGCCTATAACAAAACTCTCAGAGAATGAGATTTCAATATCGGAGACCTCATCCTCAAAGAGAACCAACATGTGACCAATATGGAATGGAGTAAAAGAGGCAAATTTGCTCCTAATTGGCTCAAACCTTATATCATCACGCACAAGTATGGATCAGGGACTTATCATCTATCTTCTCTTGAAGGCCAACCAGAACCTGAGCCCCTTAATGCTTTGCATCTACGACCATTCTACTGTTAGTTGAGTACTCATCCACTTGACATTTAACTTGAGCTCATCCCTTGAGCAATCCCTGCCCTTTTAATCCTCAATCCTTTCCACCCTTTTTCCCTTAACAAAATCCTCTACAACCTTTTTATGATGTATGGATGCTTCGTCCTAACAAAAGGGAGCCCTTGACCTTCTATAGTCTTGTCCATGACTCAACATTCTATCAAAAATAAATCAAGATGTCAAAATATCCAAGGTCACAAAATCAAATCAAAAAGTAGACTGCTCCCTCGAAGGACAGCTGTACTATCATTGTTGTAGCTAATAGACTGCTCCCTTGAAGGACAGCTATTCAAAAGCCCTTAAATTTATAAAGCAAAATATAGACCACTCCCTTAAAGGATGGCTATGATTAAATCTTGCTACAAACAACACCTTTTTTAGAAGCTTCTCGCATCGATCAGCTTCACAAATGACCACCAAGCAAAGTGACATCTCTATGTGGACTTCCCACATTGATCAGTTCACCAAAAAAAAAAAATGGGTCATGGACTTGACTTGTAGTTGTCTCAGGGTCTCCTATAAAAAGGGGCAAAGTTATCCCTACTCTAAAATGGGTTACCCTTTCCTCCTATCATAACACCTGCTCAAGGGACTTCGAGCTCACTTTAATGTTGAATTGATTCAATTACTGCTCTAACACAACTCATGGTCAACGATGCAATGCATGAATGGGGCTCTTGGTTCTAACAACCCCTATCTATGCTGTCATTTTGGTCCTTATCAATAAAAGGGCGCTTATGCCTTTTATTTTCTGCCTACACTTTGGTCACATTCAACCACATCATTTGTCCACACAATTCAACCCAACTCTTTTTTAACCACTCACATATCCTACTCATTTTGGTTTCCATAGACACCAATACACATGGAAACTATCAACCACACAATTTATGTCAAGCATAAACCATTACTTGCTGAAACATAAATCAACCTACAATTCATTTTTAGCATACATCCATCACGAATATGGATATTTGCTAAGGGATGAAAAACTCTGACCAATGTTACAGAATACACCATTTGGAAAAGGATGTAGCATCATCTTCTCCTCGTCATTTCAATCATGTACCCTCAGACATATGGGAAGTGCTATATCATTATCATGACCAAAATCAACCACTTCGATATTTTTCTTCCCTCTTGGGAGAACTACATTGGCCTAAGGCCCTAACAATAGGGGCTATGTAGGCAGCACTCAGTTGACATGGGGTCTTCTGAGGTTAGCTCGACCATTCCTTCATCGCATTTCTTCCATCACATTCTTTCGTCACTTGCCAATCAAATCTCAAACAATCACATATTTTCATAATCATTAACATTAATCATTTTCTTCCATATCATTAATCATTAATCCTAATCATACATTCATCATCATATCAACACAACAATATCAGCATCATAATCCTAAATATCATATCAAAACATGTATCAAATCAACATAACATACAAACACATCCATAACATTTTTCATAACACATCAATGATCAAAATCACATCATATATATCAATGTTTTACAATGGCATAATATGTGCCTTTGTCTCTCTCTCAAAAAAATCAAATACATCTCGCATCATTAGCTCGCAAGTCGGTATATACATAATATCAAAATCTACCCTCAAGGTTGTGGCTGTGGTGGTGGTGGCGGTGACCGAGAAGATGTTGTATCCTCTCCCCCCTCTAATCTACATCGTCTACGAGACCCAGAAGCCGTCGCTCGTGACATAAACCTCTGTCGACGCAGCTCTGCCCTCATCTCAGAGTATCATTGTATCTGAGGGAACCCCCTGATGGCCCTCTCATAATAAGCGATCTCATCCAGCGCATCATTGTATCTAACTATAGATACAGTCTGCGATGGACCCATCAGACCTGCTGTCGTGCCCTGCACTGAACCCTGTGGCTATGAAAACCCTAGCTACACTGACGTTGACTGCGTAGGCTACTGAATTGGCTACTGAAGTGGATGCTGCATCAGGCCCTATCCTCTCAAACCCTGTCCTACCAATGCCTGTGCCTGGGCTGTGGCCAACTGCCCCTACAAAATGGTAACCTGTCCTCGTGCTGCATCCCTCTCTTGAATGGTAGCATCTCTCTCCTATCGGGCCACATCCTGCTCTCTGATCACTGTCTGTAAATCAAGCTATGGTCCTGCCTACACCCCTGTATACTAACCTGCCCACCATGTCGAGTAGGCCTCTGTACATCCTGGGTCTGCTATCTCGAGGCCTGCTGGTAACTCCTCAAAATCAGGGCCCTCTATCTCCTCTGGCAATGGGAGCGATGCCTCAATGTCATCCCATCTATACAGTGGAAAGGCAGGTGGCACATCCTAAAGTAGCCCATACTGGTGCCACACCATCTCCACTGGCACCCTCTCGAGCTCACCAGCTCATCTACCCCTGACCCACCTAATGCTCTGCACTCCAACCAGCTGCTCTCTCTGATCTTTGAAAACTAGATACACTAGGTACAGTCTCCAGATAATGTCTACCAAGATCAAGGCCTCCAGCTCCCCTCTGTAATAGTCAATATCTCTGACCACTCCATCCACCCGTGTCTGCGCCATCACCTTGTGCCATCGCCTAAATTTGACCCTAAAGCCAGCCTGAATCACCACTGGAAGGCCGAGAGGTCGTGTGACCATGATGTGCTCGTAAGCCCAATAATGCAGGAGGTGGCTGACACACAAGCTATACCGTCGCCACCGACTAATGCCCCACAGCTCTCTATACACTTGGGCCAAAAATACAGGCACCCAAGCAAACACTATCTGTGACTCTATCATATCTATCAAAACTCTGGTCATAGCAACTGGAAACTTGCCTCCCTTTGCATCTGGCAGTGCGTAAATCGTAATGCCTATCATCATCAGAACAGCTAGCCGATGTGCATCCTCATCTGTCGTGTATAGAGGCTCATAAGCAAAACTGGCTAAGTGATAACTCACCTCAGCTGCATGCTCACCAAATAGCGTAACCATATGAATATCATGTGCCTCTCTCGAGCACGCATATAGGTCGGCTCCATATACCGACAACCACAAAATCCGGTATACATCCTCCACTGTGACCGTCATCTCTCTCATGGGCAGGTGGAAAGTGTTGGTGGAATGATCCCACTACTCGATCAGTGCCACCATCAAGCTCACATCTCACGCCACTCTACAGTAGCATCACAGCCTACCTAGTCCCACTATGCTCATCTATGCCCACTCCTCCCAGGTAATGTCCTGATGCATCCACATCAACAATGTCAGCAGTCAATCCCATAGCATCAGTGTCTACCTCGCCTACATCCAACCAATCAAACCCATGTCAATGCAACTCTCAATCCCCATAACTCTTCTTCCCTAGCCTGACCATTTGCCCTTTCATCTATCTACTTGACCATCTACCAGACCATTTATGGCTGTCTTGACACTCGTGTAGCCCTTGGCGTAGCTCTGATCCCTTGACTTGGCAATTTTCTAACCATCCTTTTGACCAGGCAGCCACTGACATCAGTTTTCATGCCGACGATGGCACTAATATAACCGACGTCAATCACATAGTGACTGACGCCAGTAGGAAAGTGATCAATGCCGGTCTAAAGTCAACTGACGCCAACGATATCACCGATGTCGGTGACTGGTTCGGCCCTAGGGCTGAACGGGGTGAGCCCTAAAATTAGGGATTCCCCATTATGGCCTCCCCAACCCCCCAAAACCCTCCTAAATTGCTCCTAACCTCTTCTAGACCTATTAACCACCCTCCTAGCTACCCTCCCCCCTTGATTTTTGCTTAAAACAACTACAAATTCAAAAACTAAATCAAAACAAAAACTCACCCAAATAGGGTTCAGGGCCCTCCTACCTCATCCCAGCGTCGCCAGCGTGGTGGCACAATGGGTGCCGCTTGTGGTGGACCTAACGCGAGTCCTCTACTCCCCTCTGCCATGGCTTCTACGTCTCAATCTCTCCAAGCTTTTCCTGGCCCACAAACACCTCTGCAGTGTCTAATCACTCTCCAACTCACTCCCTCTTTCCACCAATGCTTATCTGCCACCTCAGCGCACTCACTTAGTCAACTTTGGGTCACTTTCACTCAATCAACCCCAGAGCTCTTTTTTCTCTCAGTCAACAAGTAGTAAATGACTTTTTGTGGGCTGTTAATCCGGTTTTGTCAGATTTGGTAGGTCGTTGACGTTGGCATATTCATGCCCTGGTCCATCGACGTCAGCCAATTTCTACCGACGTCGGTCCTTTTAGTCTACCGACATCGATTATGTTACTGACGTCGGCATACTTCACACCTCATCATTGCCTAAAATCATGCCCCTAATCAGTCAGCTCTCTAGTACAAGTCATCTTGGCCCCCTGGGGCACACTTGAGATCACTTTTGCCTCTGTCCATCGACCACCAGACCTTGGAGATCATGACATCTCCTCTAACCGCGACCACTTCCAAAGCAATTTTGCCTTGGTTGTTTTTGCATGTATGCTACCTCATGATTGGTTAGCAAAATTGTGTGCATATTTTTGACCTTCACAAGTATAGGATCGCAAGCCAGTTGATCCCCACTACTTGTGATATTTTCATGTTTTTGGGAGCACTTCCTGAGCCCGAGATACCTAGAACACAATGACTATTAGAGCTTAAGCTTAGATTGAATAACCCAATCAATAGATGACTAAATGCTGGGACCCAATTATTTCAATTTTGGCACTCCTCGACCCTTGACCTATGACAATTTGACCTGACCATTCTCGTGAAGTGGTGTACATGCAATCATAACTTTTGCAGCGTTCTCACTCTATCTTCACCCTTTTCATCCACTCTCTGTCAAATCAACACCTGATTCCAGGTTCCCTTCTCTCAACTCCTGCTTTGAGGGGGAATACCTCATCCATAATCGAGGCAACCAACCCTCCTATTTTTGTCTTACAGTTCACTTGAACAACTAACAAGATGAAATCAACCTTATCCCATACCTGAGGCAACTAACTCCTATTTTTGTCTTGCAGTTCATCTAGAGCAACCAACAAGACAAAAAGGGGCAAATGTAGACACCAAAATCGTGTCTAACCCTTGGTCATCTTCCCCCTTGGTCCATTCCTAACCCATTCCTAAAACATGCACTTACTAATTTAAAAATAATAATTTATTATTAATATCCTCCCCTTTGACACATCACCTATAACACCTCGCCTGACACCTTGCCTTGGACTATTTCCCACCCTATGACTCACCCAAGACCTATTCTTACTTCTTTCTAACCGCCTAACCAACTCTCGTGCATATTTATCCCAACCTTTGACAATTTTCCAACGGATCATGCACTTGGCGGATGGAAAATGGGCTTGGTGGCACTTTTACTTGTTCTGCACCTGCCGACGTTGGTCAAATGTCGGCCGACACCGGCGAGATAGCCGACATCGGTTTTACTTAAACCAAATTTCTAACCTTTTGATGAATCTAATCACAAATTGTTAATCTCTAGAGCTAATCACGAATCTCAAATCCTCTTTCAGCGAAATAAAGTTCTCATGCTTTTGCTTTCTAGTGTTCTGGCTTCTTGGTTTTCTCACAGAGATCAGCATTCTTGACAACATTTTCTAGGCACTGAGGTCTTGCATTAGACATTCTGCACAGGGATTGCATGATATCTCCATCACCAGCGACAACTGAAACACAGCTTCTGCACCTTTGCCAACTCATGTCACAGCTAAGTATTTGTACTATTTTTATTTCAGTATCATTTCAAATATATTAGCATTCTGTCTATTGTCTATTCCAAGCATCCTTGACCCAACTTTCTCTGTTCTTCTCGGAGAGGCTGAAAAGCCTTCTCTCACCCCTTATTCCCTTTTCTTTGCCTCTGACACCCGTTTAGTCTCTCTTTAGACAAACACCCTATGTTCAATCAACTCAACACAAGCTATCAGAGACCTACAGACCATCTTAAGACTAATCTAATCAACCTGACTAAATTTCTTCACGAAAAGGCTGAAAAGCCTTTTTCCTGCCCCTTACCCCTTTTCCTGACAACATACCCTCTACCTTAGTTCTTATTAAAGATTCTATCTACTATTTTACCATCCCAAATAAACTCCTTGACTCACAGATAAGACCATAGTCCCTCTTGTAGACCAGAAACTAGACCTGTAACCCATCCCTGGCCATTACCCCGACTGACCTCGTCCATTTCCCCTATCGACGTTGGTAGTCTAACCGACGTCGGTGACTTCCTGACCGACGCTGGCAATATCACCGACATCGGTGACTGTGCTAAGCAGATTGTATCTTATCAGGTATGCATTTGCTTTCAGTTCTTTTTTTTCAGTCTTTTATTATTTCTCTTTTTTATCTCTGTCATATTTTGTTTTAACAGTGGATTGTCATCCTCCAAGAAGCCTTAGCGCTTCTAGGACCAATCTTTTGCTTGGCAATCCACCCTCTTATCAGCTAACATTTTTCGTGTTTTAGTGTCTGTCTCTTTCAGGTGTCATCCTCCACAATCAAAGAGGAGTTCTCACAACGTCTGGATAATGGTGTGCACAACTACATCCAGGTACATACAAGCCTAGACCATTTCTTTAAGTTTCTCATTTTCTCTCTTTGAATGTGAAAGCAAAAATAGCGTAGAAACAAATGGTACAAGAGTTGTTGGAGGTAGGTACCATTTGCCATAGCCAAAGTGAATATTCTTCTCTAGTAGTCATGGTATGAAAGAAAGATGAAACTTGGAAGATGTGCCTAGATTATAGATAGCTCAACAAGTTCACTATCAAAGATAAGTTTCATATTCCTATAATTTATTATTTATTAGGTGAATTACATGGTGTCATTTATTTTACCAAATTAGATCTTTACTCTAGGTATCATCAAATCTAGATCCATGAGGGGGACATTCCTAAAATAGCCTTCCATACTCATGAAGGCCATTATGAATTTTTATTCATGCCTTTTGGTCTCACCAATGCACCATCCACCTCTCAGATTTTGATGAATATGTTTTTTAGGCCATTTTTGAGAAAGTTTGTACTTGTGTTTTTCTATGACATCCTTATTTATAAAAAAAATTAGGAAGACCACTTGAAGCGTGTGAAACAGGTACTCTCAATTCTTTAGTAATATCAATTGTATGCTAAACCATCCAAATGTGCTTTTGGATTTTGAGAAATGGAATATTTAGGTCATAATATATCACACAAGGGAGCAAAATTTGATCCTAAAAAAATCCAAGCCATCATGGAGTGGGATATTCCCAAGACACTTAAGTAACTACGAGGATTTCTTGAGCTAATTGGTTACTATCACAATGTTTGTCAAACACTATGGTAGTATTGAAGAATCACTCACTTCCTTGTTGAATAAAGACTCATTCTAATGGACTAATATAGCTACCAAGGCATTTTAACAACTTAAAATGTCTATGTGCACCACCCCAGTATTGGCTACTCCAAAAAAAATTAAAATTTTTGTAGTTGAATGTGATGCATCTATATATGGTATGAGTGTAGTACTCATGTAAGAAGGTAGGCCCATTGCCTTTGATAGTCATCAATTGAAGGGTAAAAATCAGCTCAAACCCATCTATGAGAAAGAGATGATGCCTATTCTACATGCATTCAAATAATGGAGACCTTATCTATTGGGTTGTCACTTTCAAGAAAAGACAGATCATGATAGCTTTAAATATTTGTTGAAACAGTGGTTATCCTCTAAAGAACAAAAAAATGGGTAACAAAAAAGTTAGGTTTTGATTTTTAAATAGTCTAAAAGAAATGAAAATAAAATGTGGTGACTGATGCACTATCCAAATGAGATGAACCAGTTGAGGTATTTTTATGTGTTATGACCATTTGGTAGATGGCAAAATGGGAGAATGATAGTACTACCCATGCATTGATTCAAAATTTGCAATAGATTTCAGATGGGATTAAAAAATTTACATGGAATTGGAGTGTATTATGGTACAAATATAGAATATATCTATGTCAAAATTCTCTTCTCAAATATAAAATCCTTTAAGAACTTCATCCATCTCCACTTGACAGTCACTCAAGTTTTTTGAAAACCTATCATAGATTTAAGAAGGATTTTTTATAAAGGAATCAAGGGGGATGTACAAAAATGTGTGGCCAAATGTATGGTTTAACATCAAAATAAAGGTGAAATCATTAAATCCCTAGGTCTTTTACAACCCTTATCCATCCATAGTCAATGATGGGAAGACGTATCTATGGATTTGATTATTACATTACCATGATCTAAAGGTAGAAATGTTATCATGGTTGTTGTGGATAGACTCATAAAGTATGCTCATTTTTATTCTTTATCTCAATCATTGGTGGCCAGTACAGTAGCTTTTACCTTCCTTAATAAAATTCATAAATTGCATGATACTCCTAAGATTATTGTTAATGATCGAGATCCCATATTCACTAGTAATTTTTGGTCAATTATTTGCATGTTTGGAAACCTAATTGGATCATAAGCTCATCCTAATTCCAATGGACAAACTAAGGTAGTCAATAAGTGTCTGAAATGGTACCTTTGTTGTTTTGTGTTAGATAATTAGGATGAATGGGTTCAATAATTGCCCTTGACTGAATGGTGGTATAATACTTTAGTGCATAGTTCATCCAAAATGTCTCATTTTATGGAATTTTATGGATATCATCCTCCATCCCTCACTTCACCCTTGAAGGCCCACCCAAAGGTGTGTGTAGTGGAGGAACACCTTTAACATCAATAGGAAGTCCTTGCTAGTTTGTCTGAAAATTTAGCTTTGGCCTAAAATCGCATGAATTAATTGGCAAATCAACATAAGAGCAAGAGGCATTTTGAAATTGTTGGTTGGGTCTTTGTTTGCTTTTATCCATATAGTTATATGTTATTAAGTCAATAAAAAAAGGATAATAAGTTGTCTCCCAAGTATTATGGCCCTTATTAGATATTGAAAAAAATTGGTAGTGTGGCCCACAAGCTGGAATTTCCTCCATCCACTCACATTCATTCAGTATTTCATGTATCTTTCCTTAAGAAGGTCAGTATGCATAGGGTTACCACTCAAATCAAGTTACCAAAATTAGATTAAGAAGGGAGGGTTATTATTGATCCTAAAGCGATCCTTTAAATTCATATTAAGTAGCTACAGTCCAAACTAATTATAGAGTATCTGATCAAATAGAAGAATCTTCCTTTTTAATATGTTATTTAGGAGGATGAATCCTTCATGCAACAATATATGAGATTGCTTCAACATTGAGTACAACCTTATTTTGAAGGGGAGGGGAATACTATGCCATTAACCATTAGTATGTCTAGGGGTATGTGTAGCCTACTTATGGCTTGCATAACCCTTTTGCATATTATTTTACATTTATCTATGCATTTATATGCTTAGTAGGTTAGCCTATGGGTTATCCATGGCCTTGGTAAACTATATATAGGAGGTAAGGTTAGTTGTTCGTTATCATATCAAAGTATTAATTTCTTATTTAAAGTATTAGGAGGTTTCCCCCTTCAAATGGTTTATATATTATTCATATTTTCTAATATAGTTCCATATAATTATGATATATTGCTTTATTTTTTCTTATTTGGTGAATTAATATCATTTTAGGTATAGTGCATAGTAATCATAACTCATGAAGAGGCATGTTCATGGTGAGCATGAAGATGTATATGTAGAGGTAAGACATTGTTTGAATAGCATGTAAGGCATGTGAGAAAGGTGTATAGGCACTAAGGATAATTTTAAGGTGAGTTTACAGGGGTAAGACCTTCAATCTGAGTTTGCAACTAGACCAGTCCTAGACCTTGTCTGGCCTAATGAGATATCATGATCTATTATCAAGGTATGTGAATGATTTATGGTAGTGTTTAAGAATGAGATAGGTTATATGCATGAGATTAATATTTTTAGTATGTGATTAAGGTTTTGAGATCAATTTCAAGAGGTATAAATGTTAGTTTCAAGTCCTAATGTGGTTTGTAGATCAAGGACTAGAGAGAAAAGAGAGAGAACATGGCATAATGAGGTATCAGGATTAGTTTTCAAGTAAAATGTGAGCATATGAGCATTGAAAAAGGTGATTAAAGTTGTTTTAATCTTACTCATGCAGTCTCATATCAAATTTTGAAGGGTAAGGCATGAAAATGTGTTCTAAGGTCTCTCGAGTGCATAGAATGAAAGGTTCTCTACCTGAAAAGGTTTTTATTATGCTCATTAGCTCATAAAACATATACATGGGAACCTAATATATTAATGGTAGATGGGAAAGGTCCTATCTCAAAATTCCAATCATTAATTTTTGGATTAAGGGGCTTCGATTTATGAATAATCGTTAATAGTAAAAGTGTGTTTAAACCCTCTTAGAACCCTAATGAAGACCCGATGTTGGATATTTTGCTAAAAATTGATTAAGATGTATTGGTATGGATAGATAAGTTATTTTAGGTTGTATTAACTCTCCCAAGAACCTCTAGGTGTGATTGAGTTGTTAGGTATGTGAGTATACCCTACAAAAAAGTGCTAATTTCTTAGAGATTTATTGTAGTAATCAAAGTTGACCAAGTCAAAGTATGAAAATAGATGGAGGATGAATCTTGAGATATTAATTTTATTTCCATTATAATTTATAGATAGGTTCCATTCTTTATGTGTGAAAATTTGGTGTTCCAAGTTGGCTAGTCGCTAGCAGGCCTAATGAAGAAGAATAGTGTAAAACCCAAGCAGTAGTGAGAAGATGATTAAGAATGTGTTATCATGATAGAATGATGAAACCAAGTACATGGATATTTTTTTTGGACTGTTATTTCCTATTCAATCTTGGTATAAATATTTTAATTTAGGTTTAGTTGTGAAAATGATGAAGCCAAAATGGTTTGTTTGGCTCAGTGAGGACTATGTGTAGTGAGGTCAATAAATTAGTTTGTAAGACCAATAGTTACCACTAGACCATATGATATTTATATTTTAAGATGGTATGGGTATGTCTTAGGATAATATAATTTCATTTTAAGTCTTTTAAAGTAGTCATACATGTGTTGAATGTCAATGTCACCATGATTGTGATTTAAGGTAAACAAACAACTTTGAATAAGTAAGTTTTAGTGATGAGTTTGAGGATCTATGTCCTGAGTTGAAGTGTCTAATGCATTTGGTGTTATTTTTTGTGACTTGAAAGTATTTTTCATTCTTTTTAAAATCTTTGAAGTTAGTTTAAGTTAATAAAATGTTTTCATAAAATGGCTTTTTTGTTCAGGATTGGACTGTGAGACTGTAAGTCAAGGAATTGGTTTGTAAGACCAATATTTGCCATTACACCTTATGATTTTTTCATTTTAGGATGCTCTTAATATGTCATAGTATAATTTTAATTCATCAATAATCAATAAAAGTGTCTAAACATGTGGTCTAATTCTAATTCCTTATGACTGTGTTTTTGAGTATTATGGTAGTTTTGAGTGAGTACGTTGCAGAGTTGTTCTTGAGCCATTATTGTCTGAGTGAAGTTGTTCCAAGTAGTTGGGTATGTTCATGAGGTCATGTAGTATATTTATATATGTTTAATTTTTCATGGGATATCTTCTAAATTATTTATTTAACTTCATTCTTTCAAAATAGTTTCTGAGGTGTACAAGCTTAATAGGGTAGTTTGTCCTAAAGAGGGCTTTAGAGTATGAACAAAGGATGAAGATCTAGAAAATCATTGAAGTGGTTAGAATAAGTAATTGAAAAAAAATAAATGGTTTTTATGGTTGTATAATAACATATGGATCTAATAATATCAAGTCTCAGCATCAAGAGAGAAGACCTAATGAAGTAGGTCGCCATGAGACCTAAAAGGTGAGTAAGACCAATGTTGGTCATTGAGTCAAAATGTACCAAGTGAATTAAAATAAAATTAAGGTCATAGATATCCTTTAAACATGTTTTTTATGTTTTTTTTACATGAAATTTAAGTGATCAATTATGAGAGAGATCAGATAGTGTTTGAGTACACACAGGTCTAATGAGACAGTGAGATACAAGGAGTGTTTTATGAAGTAGTAGAATCTATAATGTGTTTTTAATATTAGAATAGTTTTGTTGGGATCTATTTAAAGTGAATTTTAAATAATATTGGTATCTATATAATTGTAATGCATTATAAGGTATCATGTTCTACACATTACAAGACAGACCTAATGCAATTAGGTCTCCATGAGTCCTACAGAAAGAATGTAGCCTATTAAGTTGTGACCGACCTAAGATTGTGATTGATTATTATTTAAACATGTCCTAAGTAAAATTGTGTGGAAAATATAAGTGAAAAATTGTGTGTGGATGACCAAGGTGGGTATGAGCATGAGGCTTGTATAAAAGCAAGGTCTAATAGGCCTATTTATGGAGTTAGAGAAGAGTATGTGAAAGCGAATGAAATAACACATTATTGAGAAGAAGAAGGTATTTTAGACCATCATATGGGTGTATATAAACTATCATGAAGATATAAAAAGGTTAATTTATATGAATATCAATATGACCTAATCTATCTTAAAGAGACCTAGTTGAGCGAAGAAGCCTAGAAGGTAATTTGAGAAGGATAGACAAGTGAGAAGAGCTAAAGAAGGTGATCATCATCTATTGTGTGAGAAAAAAGGTTTTCTAAATGTGATAAAAAATTTCAAGTGGCTGAGTTGGTTTTAGGTTATCTAAGGGGTTGGTGCCTCTTTGCAGGTTGGTGTTTGTTAAAGCCTAGTTGAGTGGGTGCTTGAGTAGTTGGAGTTGGTGCTTCACTAAAGGTTATTTTTTGTCTTATAGGACTTTATTCCATTTGTAGAGATAAGTGGGTTTTCTTCTCCTTGATATTTTCTCACATATGTAATGTGTTATCTTATTTTATGATCTTGTATGGTTGCATAAGATTTTCTAGATGTTCATATTTGTATGAATTTTTCATGTATGCTTAAGTGGAATTAGATGAATGTTTTGAAGATACTGATTCACCCCCCCCCACTCAGTGATTTTGATTTCAATAATAGGTGACTATTCAAATTTTTTCACATCTAATTCAACTTTTTACATCATTTCACGATGTCCTAAGACTTTTCATTTCATCCTTCCAACATTCACATAGCAAACCTATAGTTTTTGACTTGACTGGGAGTGCCCTCTATTTGAGATAAAATAAAGGTCATATCCCATATTTGAATTTAAAAAGTGAATTAATTGAGTTTTATAATAGGTATTTATGACCTTATGTACTGTTGACCCAATTTTGCCCCTCAGGCAAAATCTCGGCCACCTCCTACACCTGCTTCACAGGCCCAGTCATTTCAGGTTGCAAGGTCCACTTTCAGGTCTTGACAGTGCCATTGCAGAGAATAGGCAGCGAAGGACAGAGTCTTCAGACGTCCGCAAGAGAAGAAGGGGAAAAAACGGAATGTTCGACACTTAGCCAAAAAAGAGGCAGAGAAAATGCGGAGGGCGGCAGAATCGCCGCCCACTACAAGGGCGGGTAAAATGAGCCCGTCTACGAAGAAAACGCAGAGGGCGGCGAATTCGCCGCCCACAACACAAAGAAAAGAAAAGACATCGGCCGACGTCGGCAATACTGCCGTCGTCGGCACCTTACAGAGACCGACGTCGGCAGAACCACCGACGTCGGCAGCACAAAGACAGGCACAAAAACCAGAAAACCCCGTCCATGGCGGTGAAATGAAAACCCCGCCCCATGGCGGTGAAATGAAAAAGCCCGCCCATGGCGGTAAAATGGAAAACCCCGCCGCATGGCGGGGAAAGGGAAATTGCCGTGCAGAGAACAAGTATACCGACGTCGGCAGATTACCTTAACCGACGTCGGCAGGATTGCCGCCATCGGCAGCTTATCGGCCGACGTCGGCAGGTTTTCCTACATGAAGTTCTTGTAAAGGGCGGCAAAATCACCGCCCACTATAAGGGCGGCAAAATTCCCCTGCAGTGCACAAGAAAAAACCCGCCCAGCCGCCAAAGGAGAAGACCAGCACGCAAAACGAGGCAACCAGCATGGTCTTGGCAGACTTGTGACGTCATCAATAGTGTTTTTTCACACTTTTCAATGAGACTTCCCTTGGCTCTTCTGCTATAAATACAAGGACTTAATCATTTTCTAAGGATCTTCCTGACTTTTGTAAAGAGCATTGCTCTCCAAACTTCCCACCTGAATCAATAAAAATACAGTTTTTACCTCTATTTGGATGGATCTATCAGTGTATGCATTGAATGTTAATCTGTGTCCAGTCATTGTCTCTTGATGCTCTCACAGGTTCAACACCAGCAAACCTGTGATCTACGAAGTGCCACTGTCTGCTGCTACCAGGAGTAGAGTTCTGTTTCAGAGGTATTGAACAGGTGAGGTCACTTACAGTGTGTGTTTCTCAGCACCTTGGTGAGTCCCTGTTTCTTGTACTTTCCATAAGAACCTCCCTGTCATCCCGGAGACCTGGTCTTTTCTGCCAGATCTGAGTGTATGTATGTTTTTGTCTGATTCTGAGAGTGGATGTGGGAAGGTCACCTGTTTTTGGTGTATCACCTCTTTTAGAGTAGGCTGTTTGTTTTCAAGCTTTTCTCTCCCTTTTCACTCCCCCCCAAGTGTATACCTATATACCTATATTTTGCGTTACCTGAGACAAACAAGATACATCAGAGGGAACTAGCCCATATCTAGAGACTCTCCTCTCCTGCTTCGCCGTCCCACAGGCGAGAGAGGGGTTTCCATGTTGCGGGGAGAGGGCAGGAATCCGTGTTCCTGCCGCTGGGTGCACTTTCCAGCGTCAACAGTTCTGGCACGCCCGGTGGGACTGCATTTTATCAAGTTCTAACACAGTAGTATTTCAGGATTGATGTTGGTCCTGCTACAGTGATTTTTAAAGATTTCCAGCATCTGGCGACTCCACTGGTAAGAGCTCATTTCTTTTTTAAAAAAAAGACCAGTTACTTAGCTTATATGCCAAAAGTTACCACCAGGTCAGCTTCAAGAAGGGTTCCCTTTGAGTTCGTTGAACTACCTTTAAACTCCGCTAAAAGACTCAGGTTTGGAAGAACTCACCCTTATCCACTGATAAATCCTCCTAGACCTGTCGCTAGGAACACCAACCCAGCTCAGCCACAAATACAACCTGTTCCAGCCATGGCCTTGCCTTTTGCAGCTTTTCGTGGTGAAAGCCCTTTAAACCTCCCACGCTATGATCCGATCCCCGGAACAGCTCTAAAAAATGTGCCCTTTTTTGATGGAGTGGGACCTATTACAGTTGTTGAGCATATAAAAAATATTGCCAACCTTTGCAATATTCATAATATAACAGAAGAAAATATTGCCATCAGACTGTTAGCCTTGTCTCTGAAGGGGAAAGCTCTCGACTGGTACGGCACCTTGCCTGTGGATTCCATACATTCTTGGAACGAATTGGGCACTCGTTTAACTGATCGTTTTGGGGAAAAAAGTGATGGCCTCTCTCTTGCTGAGCAGCTGACAACTATAAAAAGAGCTCCGCATGAATATATGCAGGACTTCAATACGCGGTTTCAAAAGACATGGGATAGAATTCCCATCCTGGTAAGGCCGACCCCCAGCTACGCTTTCTTGTACTATCTAAAAGCATTGAATAGTGACATTGCTATGATGATTCAATCTATGGGGGGACATATACTGCCAGCTGCGTATGGCATAGCCATTACGGCCGAAAATTGCTTGATTCAAGCTGGAAAAATCGCCCCTAGACCTCACATGCCACTTTTCCCAGAACCGCTGCCCCCAATTCAAGCAGTCTATCCTACAATTGCCCCCCTACCTGTCATTGAAAAGCCAACTGCTGTTCCATCCAATGAATTAAGTGAAGTTAAGGGCCTGTTGCAGAGCATGTCAAATGAACTTGTTGCCCTTAAAAGGCAGCAAGCTCAAAGCCACAAGCCAAACCAGAATTATCAAAATTATGGCCATGCCCCTAGACCCCCCTTTCAAAATTATAACCAAGGTCAGGGGCAGCTCACTACAACTAGGCCTTATCAAAATTATAACCCTGGGCCTCCTTCGTCATCTAAAGCCATGGTACCTACACAGAACAATCTAGTGCAGGAGCGGCCAGGTTGTTCAAACATGGGACAAGGTCAAGAGCAAGCTGTCCACCCGAATGACATGATAAATTTTTGCCAGAATTCGGAAAATCAAGGTGCTGATTTTTCTCAATTTTTTGAGTTCCCAGCTCAAACCAGCACATGCAACAATCAGACTCAGCCGGATTCTACCCTGATAAATCACGAAGAGGGCGAGCTCTGTGCAATTAATCATGGAGGCGCTGCAGTCAATCATGCTGATTGCGTTGCGGCCAATACGAGATTTAAAAGAAGAGCAGTTGGAGAAGTGCAGGCTTCCTCTCGGGCAGCGGCGAATCCTCCACCACACCCTTTTCAAAAGGCCCCAATTTCCGATGAACCATCTGTACCCCCAGCTCCTCAGTCTAAAGCTCCAGCCGGGATCAGCCTAAAGGAAAACGCGAAAGGAGTCAGTCCCCAAGTTAATATAGTTGATCAAATGAAGAAATTGCATGTGAGCATTTCTCTATGGGACTCATTGTCTCTTCCGGGACAAAAGGAGGTATTTCTCTACCTACTAATATTAAACCTTTTGGATAGCTTAGTCTCATTATTTTTTCTTTGATAATCCTCTCAACACCTTGAAAGCTTCTTTTTTCATCAATGTGACTAGTCAATGCTCAATTTCACTTGACTATAGGTGACTACTACAAGACCTTTTGACTATGGCATGTTTTTAAACCTCTTCACTCCATCAAGTACTACTCCTTGAGACTCAAACTCCAAAATAATAATTGATCACCATATAATGTGATATTGGAAATAACATGTATCCTTTGATTTGATAACACTATAGGATAGATAAACTTTTGTAATTGATGAAATAATGTCTACAGACCTCAGTGGTGTCTTCAACTAGAAAAATGAGGTAGCCCTTCTTATTTATTGACTTTTACATGTGAAAACTAGACTTTAAAACTTATGATAGATATGGAAATACCTTTGAAGATCATGTACACCACTTGATTTACATAGAATAATCCAAATAGAGAATAAAATTGAAGGCCATGGAGATGTGTAGGTAGAAAAGAGGAGCTAACACTCTTATCAATGGTTCATAGAGAATAGATAACCAATCCTATAACTATTTTTATAAATTTAAAGTAAAAAAAGAGTAATATCATCCCTCAAAATTATTTGATCTAACTCACCTCCTCCTATCCATACCATGTGGAAATCGGTTGACCTTTTTTGCTTATCTAGGAGAGCGATAGGAAATATAGGTTGGTTTTTGCCATTTTTAGACTTGTCAAAGCTACCCAAGCATGGAAATAAACTAAATAAACCTAAATAGACACTTCTAAAGTTATCCCATGTGCTAAATGTGTTGTACATGTTATATAACTATTTGAAACTACCTAAAACTGCTTGATCTTCTTGTTTGGATGTTACACCTACAGTTGTTAGTTCAAAACTACCATTTTTGACATGCACCTAACATATAAGATGTTGAATGTTATTTTGAAACACTTGTCCTCTAGGGGAAATCATACAATTCTATTAAATGACTCAAAATGTGACCTTAGAATGACTTAGGGCAAAATAACAAATGTGACAAGGGTGGAAACATAATGTTTGACCTTAGTAAGACCATGGTACACATTTTCAACCTAAGAGGTCCCTATAACAAGTTTGACTATGTAGGGGGTTGACATAATTTGAATTTTGGTCAAATTAGTTAACATGTATCTTATATCTCTATTTTTTTCACAATAGTAAAATTATGAATGAATAATCTAAAATCTTATTTACAGTTTAATTTTCAAATTCTTTAACTATCAATTATTTTTTGAAAAAATTTGAATTTTGCTCATAAATATGTTTTTACTAACTCTTTTTTTAAACTAAAAGATATTCTAAAATCCTAATATTGTAAAGAATTTTTCTACATATAACACATATTTTTGCAAAAAATTCAATTTTTTTCTTATTTTTTAGGTCCAACTAATGTCTCCAACATTGGATGTCTCTTCATTTCTCTCACATGACTTATCTTTTATAGAAACAAGGTAAGTAAAGGTATGCATTTTTCAATTCTTTCCTTCAATTATTTTTATTCTTCATACTATAATTTATTAGCTTAGCATTGTGGGTTGTTATGTTCTTTTCCCAAAGTACCCTCTCATGTTATAATTGGATGACACATAATGAGCTTCGAGTGGCACATATGTATACACATAATATTTTTAAACTTTATCAATTATTGATGATTTTTCTCTTGCAGGAACCCATCAAATCTCAACCTCTCTGAGTATATGCCTCAAAGGGTGCACTGGGAAAGGGGTTTGCAAACCTTTGGTGTTTTATAAGATTTTTAACCCCTATAACACCACTTAAAACTAATACAAGCTACTCCTATCCATTTCCTTAAGCATTAAAACCCCACTTATACACTTCCCTAAGTAGTTCACCACCCAAATAGCCCCTACCTAAGTAAAAACCCCTTTTTACCACTTTTCCTAATATGTTAATAGGTTTTCCATGTTTTAGGTTTAACACACATTACAAAACTCTATCAACCCAAGTCAACATAGTTTGAGACCTAACGGCTCTATCTCCCACATAACAAGGTTGACTGGGGTGACTGTATCAGCTATATTCCTGAGAGGGTTTAGAGTTAATCCATGTCTATAAATATCCCCTCAAATTTATTTATAAATATAGGATAATTCAATTTCACATCATTACTACTCATAAATATGCTTATATAATTAATAATATGTTTAATTTCTTAGGTTTTTGCCTTGGAGAAGTAGCACTTATTTTGTATAAGTTTTGGATGCATAGGAGAATTCTTATATCCTAGATTTGATTTATCTTTGTGATCCTTATAATCCCACAATAACCTCTTGTAAATCACCATTGGATGAGGGAGAGATTGAGGCATGATGGGTTCATTTCAACAAGTTAATTATATTCCTAGCCCTTCATATTTCAATAAGTAGATTTTGTAGAACTAATAGATTGATTTGTATCTCTCCTTATTTAGATCATTTCTATGTTATATTATATTTTTCTTTGCATGTTTCTTATCTTACCCATTTGTGCCACATGATTTGGTGAGCACTATATTAGCTTACATATGCATTTACTATATTATCTTGCATAGTTGTTTAGTAAATTAACTTGCTTAGTATTGTATACAATCATAAGACTTAGCTAGGGTTATCATAAAATGACATTTAACTACAGGCTTTGGAAACTTCTCCTTTGCTATTGTGTGACAAGAGATCCCTTAGTATAGGTTTAGATGACCATGATATAAACATATTACCAAGTAGACTTGTTAGTTGATTACCTTCTTCGAGCTTGAATATTAATAAATAAGATAAATTATAGATCTATCTAATTTCACTTGTATACACAATCCACTTGCTTATTATTACCTATCTATCATGTTATGGCTTCTATTGCACCTATATGATCACATTTGTATACTTTCACATGAGCACACATATTCATTTACTCATTGAGGAGCATGTACATTCTTATTTATATTGATCATTTGTTATACATTGATATGATTCATTTACACATACATGCTTATGATGAATTTGAATTAATATTGCAATTAACCCTAATCGACCTAAATAAAATACAATAAATTAGGGTGTTCTAAATAAATTTGTAAATAACAAACTAAAGATAAATGATACAAAGAAAAATAAAAATGAACAAGGCTTAACTATGAAAAGGAGAGATGAACTTAGTTCTCTGAGTTATCAATTGACTGAGCAAGAAAATAGAATGTAGGAATATATGTTAGGTCATGTCTTATCCTTGACAAAAAACCTTATTTTTTTAAACATATGGTTAAACTATTGATTCGATAGACTTCTAATTTATGTGGTATAATCAGATATATATGTTTAGATGCTTTATTTTGGTGGTTGTTTTGTTAGTATGATTTTTAATAATGATATTGGCATTATATATTTGAATATACAAATTAAATTGATTTTGGAAATTTATGATTTCAAATGATTATATATATAATTGTGTTGTATTTTCAATAGTTCATTAAATATGATTACTTTAATAATATATTATTTGTTTATGTATGTCTCAGACTAACTGAGGACACCTAAATCTAGCCACTGATAACCTCCAATCAAGCTTTTGGCCAATTTTCACCCAAAATGCACAATTTGGTCCAAAAATACTAAAACATGATAAATGATGAGAAAATGACATATTAAAGTGCTGATTTTGGCTAGGGTATCCCTAAATGAGGTAATGCAATTTATGAGTCAGCTAACTTTGATTAATTTATTTTGAGTCATAATGTCAAATTTGCCCTTACGTGCTCTAGATTGCTCTTTCCTATCAAATCTTCTGCACGATACATGTGCCTTTGTTATTTGTTTTTAGTAACATCCTAAATGGGAATATAGTTCTAATGCATCTAACATCATCTTCTAATTCCAATCCATTCAAATTTTGGACTAGTAACAAGACATTCTGATTAATTTGAGTAATTTATGCATAAAATGCTTAAACATGCTTAAGAGCTAATTAACCCAAATCAAGGCCTAATTAATAATTCCATGGAAACTTGTTGAATACTTGTTTTTGGAAATAAATATTGAATATCTAAATCATCAAGTGACCTCATTTTTTGGGAAGACATCCCTAGGCCATAAATACCACAAATATCAAGATTCATGCCCTCCATGCCTCATCAATGCCTTCCATGATGCCCTCCATGCCTCTTAATTTCCCCTTCTTCCATTGTCATGATGAGGATAATTAAAAACTTAATTCCAAAAATTAAATTAATCCTCAATCACACATCTCAATCTTGAGATGGACAGTTCAGGTTGATTCTAGACATTCTCAAATATCTATAAATAAAAGGCCTCACAATATCATTTCTAAGCTATTTTGGTGAAAATTTATAATGCACAAATATATTCAATAATCCATTTCAACTAGTGTTACCATGCCAAATTGATTCCAAGCAAAGCCAAGCCACAAGCCAAAGGTGCCAAGGAGAAGAGGAGATAGCCAAGCCTCCTTTGATGAAGACTTCATGAGCACAAGTCGAGCAAGCCACTACTACAAAGGCATTTGGAGCATCCAAGGAAGGTGAAGGAATTCTTGTATTTAATTCTTTTCTTTTTAGTTGTGTTTGTCATTTGCTTTTGTTATCTAAGCTCTCCCTAGTATCTAGGCCTAGAGATGTTATGTTATTAGTGTGTTTATTTCATTTTGTTGTCATTTTGGAACCAACACCATACTAACCATCCTCTCTTGAGTCAAATTCCTAGATCACATAATGGCATTCCTAGTGGGACTAGACACATCTCACACCTAAAGGAGATCATTTTATAGCTCTAAAATATTTATTTGAGCCCTTAAAACTCTTGAAAATTGATTTTCTAACTTTATTTTACCATTTTTGCTTGCCACGATTTTACATAATAACCGACATTGACAAGTAAGACTAACATCGGTTATATATCTTAACCAACATTAGTTAACAAAACTAACATCGATTATATCTTAGTTAGCCAAAGTAATTGATATCAGTGGTAATTACCAACGTCGGTCACTGTGTTTTTCAAAAAACACAGACCTAAGAGCTACTTTTTCAAAGTTCATTGTTTCAATCTAAAAAAAGCCTCAAATCTAAAGGACATGCTAACATTTTTGCTATAGGACCAATCTTGATATTTGCTCAAAACATGTTTAAATCACCTTTACATGCTTAAAAATCAATTAGGAACTTTATTTTGGTGTTTAACAAAGAATTTAGATGTTTTGGTGAATGTTTTCAAAGTTTGTAACTAAGACTAAGGGTTCAAATGAACATCACCAAATATTTCATTTTGGGCTTAAAATTGAACACACTTATCAATTCTTATTTTCAATAGTTTTTTAATCAATTTTTTGTTTGGTAAAAAGAGGAATGTTGCATGTATGCTCTTTCATTTGTCCCTTATAGGGAACCCTTGAAATCAAAAGCACAATTCATATTGTAAGTAGCTTAGTCTAAGGCTTAAAAAGAAATTCATCTAAAGTACTCCCCAAAAACTCATCAAAGTTTGGATGATCTTGAAAATGACCCTAAAGTCTTTCTACTTTCATGTTTTATTTATTTTTATGAATCTTGGCTTGCAAGGGGGACTTCATCACCTCCCACAAGTTCTCTAGGGAAGCTTTGACCCAATGTTTCACCTCCTAGAATTGACTTCATTTGGCTCCCTTGGAGTTACACATAGGATGTAGTGGTACTTTAGACATCACACTACACTGAGTAAACAACAAGATGTAGTGGTTACAAAAAGGACTAGACCTTTTTATAACAATCTAAGTGATACGGACCCAAAATCCATACTTTTTTTTGCATTATTTGATGTGAAAGTCATTGTGCAATTGATTCTCCTAGATTGTTCAAAAACTTGTTAGATCTTAGACAAATCCCTACTTTCCATGGAAGTATTACTGGTGTAAGTTGTGCCTCAAGGTCCATGTCATAGTACTATCATTTGAGAGAAGGGGGGTGTAAAAAACTTAATATATAATGCACATTTACTTTTGTATGAACACTTAAAATCCTCTCAAATGATGTATATTGATGGATTCCAATAATGCCAAGCAACCTTGTCAATTTAGGATCTAAAGGTGATTAATTAGTTGGTCTTGTCCTAGATTAAAGTCTTGTTTGGAGTTAAAACCTGGTGTAAACAAACAATCTAAAACCAAACACATAGTCTAAATTTTCCTTTGAACAAAGAGGCATTATGTTGCCTACATGAGAACATCAATTTACCTTGTTTAAAGTTCATCAAAAGCTTGAGAGTCATATCATCCACTTTGGTGCATTGAGGTTGCTTAATTGAGTCTAGACCTTTACCAAAGTTGTTTAAGTCATTCACTTATAATCTAAATTTGGAATTAATCCTTTACAAGTTCATAGGGTTAAGTGGGTTCACCATTTGCACTAAACTTAAGGGAACTTAGGTTTAATTTCCATTTTGGGTTAAAGGTCATTTAAGACTCATAATCATTGTCATCACTTAATAGACTTAAGCCATTTTGTGCTAAACACTTGCACTTTGAGTCTCTATACCACAAAAATTTGAGTCAAGAAAGTGTTATGCTATCAAAATTATGGGAAAATGTCTTTGCCTTAAAGAGTTTTTGAAACAAACCTTTTTATCACACCTTGTGGGTAGTATAGCATCATTACGCTACCTAAAACATTTCAAATATTGTTTAATAGACCCTCTTGCAAAGAGTTCAAATTTGTTCCTACATTTTTAGACTGATCCAAGTATACTTTTGTGATTCTTTATCTAAGACACAGTTGTACTGTTCACCTTTGTCTAGCTTGTTTGTCAAAAGAACCAAGTTTTATACCATTATTTATGAGAAAATAAACTATTTTTAAAGTTTTTTTTTTTCATACCTTATACCTAGTTGATCAACTTCATGACCAAGAATCAAATTCCAAGTGTTTGTTAGAAGTGTTTCAAATCTGTTAGATTAAAACTTTCATCTATTTTCAAAGTCTAGCTTTTGACACCGTTTGGCCAAGAGTCCTAGCACATGATTTGTTTGAGCCTAGCTTTTGATGTGGTATTTGGCCAAAAGACCTAGCAACTTTTAAATTTATAGATTAGATTGATTTGAAACACTTCAACCTTATATTTTGGCATTTTGATTTTTGATCCATTTACTTGCTTATCTTTGTGTGAAGAGTGAAATGTTAGATATTTTACACTAGATTGTTTCCTCACAAATATTTGCATTAACCTTTTGATCCTTTTGAAAAATCTAAACCAAGTTGAAACATCATCTATTTTAGATTCTATCATTTCTAGAGTTTGTATAATTCTTTGACCTTTTATCGTAAAACATTGACTATGGATCCCAACATGTATTCCTACACTAGTAGTAGACTCATGTACAACCCATGGATTAGTAATGTAGTGATGCAGGAAGAAATGTTGTAAGACCCCTATGCAGATATATTTCTTATGAGATGGATTATTATCCCTCTTATAATACTCAATTAGGGACACAAAGCCAAGATCCATTAACTAACTATTTGATTAACACACCACCTTATTCAAAGTACGATCGAGAACAAACCATGCAATATCTAGTTATAGTACCCATAGTGGATGATTCAATTCTTCAACAATCATATTCTACTAATATAGCTTCCACATACAATCCATTTTTGTTTGAGCAACATTTGTTAGAGAACAAAGATGAGATTTTAGTTAGAGCCATGAGGTAGGGGCCAAGTTTTTGGCAGACTTTCCCCATGAAAATTTACCAAGTCTAGTAAGAGTGCCCCACAATATCATTTAAGATCAAAAGGTTTCTTCTACCAAGCCTATGGCTCTAGTCCAAACAACATATCAAGACCCTAATATATCTAATCAAGGAAAAAATATCAAGGAAGATCACTTTAACCAAATGCAAACAGCATATCAAACCTACCGAAATCTAACACATGATTTCAATCAAATGAACATGGTAAGTAAACCTCTCATTGACCTAGTACCTTCAACATGAGTATTGATAGAATTAACTAGATAAGAGAATCTAAGTTTTGACCCATTTGTATAAACTACTTTGATAGATAACTTGATGCATATGCATGTTATTAAAGAAGTGTCTTCAGCCTCTACACTGAATAGTGAGCCAAACATAGTGGACAATATGAAAATAACATCTAATCTTGATCAAAATGATACTAATGCACAAATAATTAGCCAACAACATGTGCCTATAGTTAATCCCATGATTAGACCATCATACCAAGGAATAAGAGTTTCTTCACCCTAGCCTCAATCAATTGCTTCCTCAAGTATATAACTTATGGGATTAAGTAATCAAAAAATGGCCAATGTCATGCCTCAATGACAAAATGTGATGAATCATACTCCCGCTCAACAAGTAGCGAGTATAATTCCACAATAGTAGACACAATCTATTGTATCAATGCAATAGAGGACAAATACATTGCCACCTCAATCAAGGGTAACTAATATTCTACCTCACCAAGTAATGATGAACATACATTTTTAGTCACAGACTAATATGCCAATTCAAAACCAAATAATGACTATTCAATAGCATGTAAATATTGATCAAAAATAGATGATGAGTCTGCAAGCTACTTTTACTTCTTCACAGGGATTCATGCAACAAGGAGGTCCCCATGTTTCTCAAGTACCTACTATACAACCGTTGGTTCAAAATGTGCCATAAATTTAAAGATAGGGTCTTGGTCCACAAGTTCCCACTCAATGCAAGGTTCAATTAGTCAACAAAATGTCTCTTTTTAACTACAATAGGCACAATATAGTTATATCCCTCCATGCCAACCATAAAATCCTCCAAGTCAAGCCTTTATTACCAATCCAAACTAGAATGTCATGCAACCAAATGTGCAATTTCATGTACATCCTAATCTACATATGCGTATTCCTAGTCCATTCCCAAACCAAAATAATATACCCCAACAAGTATCACCATCATACCCTGGTCAAAGTGTCCCACTTGTGGCCTCCTAACCATTTACCCAAACCAATATTCTCCCTCAAACCAATAGCCATTCTAGTTTCCTATCCCAAGAATTACACTAGATGAAGGATGCAATTGCTACCATTCAAGTGGGGAAGTAGACTAAAAATTTTAAATTGAATGACATGTGTTCCTATCCATTCAACATGGAGTATTTTCAGATACCATTTCCTCTAGAATACAAACCACCTAATTTTGATAAATACAAAGGGAAAGGTGACCCTAAGGCTCATTTGATCGAATTCTTTGGCACATGTCAACTAGTGGCATATAACAACATATACCTTTTTCTATTATTTCCAAGGAGCTTGGCTAGACAAGCCTTGGATTGGTCTTTAAAGTTTCCCAAGAATTTAGTAATAGACTTTGATGATCTTTCTGATAAATTTGTGCAGCACTTTTCCTATAATCTTGAGCATGAGATTTCATTAGTGGACCTAACACAAGCAAAGCAAAAAGTTGGGGAAAGTTTTGAAAGTTATGTACAAGGATGGAGAGATCTTGCGAGCTATTTCACCCATAATTTACCAGATAAACAATTAGTATTGTGTTTACTAAAAATTTGCATAGTGAGATAGCTTATCATCTAGAACTACAATGTGCATATACATTCAAAGAAACCATTGATAAAGGTTTATTGATCAAATGAATGCTCATCAATAAAAGAGTCATCAAACTTAATTCTACCAATCAAGGAAATGGAAAATAACAACATCTTGTTCAAGTGCAAGCAACACAATCAACACAGGCCAATAACCAAGAAAGATCAAAGCAATTCAACCATAATAGGAATGTTGTCAAAAATGGAGTAACCAAATCCCATCATGTGTAAACTATGAAAACATCATCTGCACCACCTTTTTAGCTTACTCCTACCTAACAACCTCTCCAACCAATTCCACAAGCACAACAACCAAAACTTGTACAACAACCTTTACCATTGTAAACCCCTCCTTTTAAGAGAACTGTGCTTACACATCATGTCTTTAGTGACCTAGGAGAGCCCATTGAATCTATATTTCACAATATTACTATCACTAATTTTATTAGTTGGTCTTTAGCAAAGCATTATCTATAAGGCATTCCTTATCTTGATTGGTATCATGAAAATGAATTTTGTGACTATCATCAGGTCAATGGGCATAATTTATGAAGATGTCTCCAAATCAAGCATTTAATAGATAATATGTTAGAGAATGAGGAGATAACATTAGATAACGGTGCCTCCACTTCCAATCAAACTCTTAGGATTTATCAAAACCCTTTTACTTGACATAACAATTAGTAGGAGCAAAATAATCAATAATAATAACAACAACAACAATGGCCAGTGCAATAGCAAAATTAATAGTATCAAAATCAAAGGCCAAACCAGTATAATCGACAAAATGATTAGTAAAATCTACAATGACAAAACAATGGAAAAAACGAAGATCATAATGGTAACAACCAACAAACTTACCATTAAAAACTACAACAAGGTTGTAGGTCATATTATAGGGGGTAGTATTAATACCATCCCTATTAATCCTAGACCTAACACTAATCAACCTAGACCATTGCTAAATAATAATATTCAGCCAAATTACATGGATAATCCTTTTTTGACTTGGGAGTACATACAAGCAAACCAACAAATTAGGACTTTCACTTTTAGATCTTATAGCGATACCTCATTCTTGCTACATGACCACATGCAAGTGCACTGGTAATTAAGACTTGTCTTATATGGTCCCATACCATTTCCAATAGTAGCTAATAATAATGGTCTAGTATTTAATCCTGATTGTGTAATCACAACTTGGAGGTTGAAGATTATTATCCTAGGCCCATAACCATCTACCACTTTTCCTATCATCCAACCAACCATCCAACCTTGGAATAAACCATTCACTACTAACCAAGATAAGAAATTTGATATTATGGAATAATTATAGAAGATACTAGCAAAAATTTATATTTTAGATTTGTTACAAACATCAATAATCCACAAGAACATCTTGAATGAGTTTTTGACCCAATCTATTATTGCTAGTGACATATCCTCTGATTAATTTTAAGCTTTGGTTGGACACCTAGCTCCAGCCCAACAAGTCACATTCAACCAAAGAGATATGTCTTCCCTTAGCGACTCCATAATAATCCATTATACATAAAAGTTTATATAACATGGCATAAAGTGAAATGTGTCCTTATAGATAATGAATATGACCTCAATATAGTATCTCTAAATCTCATCAAGCTTCTTAGGTACACAATGATAGATCTCTAGCTAGAAACAATAACTATCAAAGCCTATGGTAATCAGAAAAGAGAATCACAAGGCACCATTAGTTTTCTAGTTATCATTGGGCATTTAACCCATGATACACTTTGCCATGTGCTTGATCTTGAGTTATCATACAATATACTTTTAGACGAGCCTTGGTTACATGATATTCATGTAGTTTCATCAAGGATGCACCAATGTATTAAGTTTTCCCACTCACGGATGGTAGTAAATATTCCAAGGGATTTACACCCATATGAAAACTGCAAGCATCTTGAGGCCAAATTTCAAATCTATAATTATCATTATGGCATGAATCCAAGTTCCAAGTAGGATAAAGGAAAGGTTATACTTATTGATCCTTCACTAGATAATTGCATAGATCCTAATACCTTGGATTTCCTTTCTCACATGTTGCCTCCTGAAGCTTCCAATCATTTTACCATTTCAGATAATGAATTGAGAGAATATATGACCAATGATACATTTCATATTGCTGATCTTCCTTAGAATTTGAAAACCTTTGGGTGACCTAAAGTCACCCCACATATGCATTGGCAACAAAAGAACAAAGATAAGGGACCTGCCATATTTGTACCAACATCTAGCCTTGAACCTGACCCTCTTGAAGGGGATGAATCATGGTTATATAATGACAACTAGGTTTATTGTTATAAAAATATAAAGTATCATATTCTCAATAGGATCATGGAGTGTCACAATTATGAAGGAAGAGGCCTCAAACCAAAATAGTAAAGAACCATTGAGCTAATTTCTATGACTAAGTATGAAAGACCTTATGGACTTAGATTTAAACTACCTAGGGGTGCCCTACATATCTTATTCAAACTCCATCACTAGTGACTACTGATGATGATGCTGATAGCGAAGTAGAGTATAATCATAGACTCACCTTTAATGACTTAGCTAAAACTAACTTGTTTGATAACAATGCCATTTTTACCCTTATCATAGCCATTCATCATAACCCATTACCATTATACTATCCCCAACTAGTCGATTGGGACTAAAAAGAATCCAGTCTAATGATTGATGAGTTCTAAAATGATGAGACATTTTGTGGTTTTATAGTCCTTAGAGACAATGTTCTATTGGGAGATCAAAAATCAAGATTATCAATCACATTAGATCCTGTAACCTATTTTGGAGAGTGAGTGAACACCCTTAGCCAAAAACAAATAAGTAAAACATTGAGTTCCCAAACTGAAAACCTATTTGAGGTGCTTTCTAACCAAGGAAAAAGAAAATATAAAGGCCAGTCTAGTGGTGAAAACCTTTTTTAGGTGCCATTAGATGGGGGTGTTTATTTTTCTTTGAATTTAAACTAGGAGACCACCAATAACAAAATTGCTTATGGATCCGAGTTCAGCTTTGAGTGATAAGTATTTGATCAAATTATTTAATAATTTTGGACTATTTTTGTCACATGGATAGATCTCCCATTATGGGACTTAGATTCATCATGCTTAGGAGAAGTTGAAGAGCAAGTCCTAATGGAAGACCCTAATATAATCCAATAGTTCCAATCATTTGCTACTATCCTAAAAGATGGTTTAACCCTTCTAGTCGAAGATACAATAGAGGTAAATATTGAGACTCCATCAAACTTGAAATGGATAAAATTAGGCATGTCCCTCACTGAGGAGGAACATGATGTCTTTACAACTCTATTTAGATAATTTGTACATATCTTTGCATGGGCATATTCTGACATGCTAGGATTAGACCTTGCCTTACTTCTGCAACACCTTATAGTTAATCCTAATGCCAAATTGGTAAAATAAAATTTATGTAAGATGTATCCTTACATTGTTATATTGGTAAAGAAAGAGTAGGAAAAACTCGTAGAAGTAGGATGAATTCACAATTGATTACTCAGAATGGATCTCTAATGTGGTACATATTAGCAAAAAACTTGAAGGAATCAGAATTTGTACTAATTTTTGAGACATAAACAAAGCTTGTCCAAAGGATGATTTTCCCTTGCCTAATATCGACATGATTATTGACTTCATTGTTGGGAATATGAAACACCGGAAGCACACAATTGATTACCAAATACAAGCAAATTAATATGCAGAAATAACCAGAATCAACAAGTAACTAGAACCCAGAAATAACACATGATATGAGAGACAATACACAACTTGTATTAAAACTCTTGCAGAAAAGAATACAATAAAGAAGATGCCACTTCTTCTCCACCACCTCTTCAGAGGCTTCCCACACCTCAAGTGAACAGTAATTCTCTCCTCAAGCTCTCTCTTAGGTCCCAACACCCAACTCAAACACAGAGTTGGTGTTCACCTTATACATGTGCTCCACGCACTCCACAAGTGCTCCACACACTCCACAAGTACACAAATGTACTTCAAGTAGATCTCCCCTGAACTTGCAACAACCTGCACCTCAATAGACCTTACTTATGGAAGGATCTTCCTTGCCTTCCTCTTTGCTCTGAGTACACACCTATACTCTAAGTAGATCTTGCCTGATTCTGCTCCCTGTTGTGTTGTTGTCCTATCTGATCTTGCGCACCTGCAAATCAACCTAGTTCTGCACACCTGTGAACCTTGACCTTGCACACACATACATCTGCATATCAATGATCTTACTTACCATGTAGATCTCCTATAGAAGCCATGTTCACCTGATGACCAAGATCATACACTCCTGAAGAACCTTGCTGATTCTCTAATCCAACACCCACCTTGGTACTGTGGCACTAGGAGGAACACACCATGCTCACCTCACACACAGAAGGAGCTTATAAAATTGCTCTCTTACTCTCTAGCACAAGTTTACAATACAACCATGAGTCTATTATATAGATCTCATCCAAACAATAATTAGACACCTAATACAATAATTAGATCCGCAGCTCTCAGTCTAAAATTAGCTCTAATCATGCAAACACTTGGTTCGTCAACCAACTGCCCGTAATATATTCGTAGCTCGAACCACACAGGCGATCGACATCGGTCCCTATCTGCCTGGGGGTCACCGATGCTGGCTGATATCTGATCGATGTCGGTTGCTTCCTGTCTTTACCCTACCGACGTCGGTTGGCCTAACCAACGCTGGTGTCTGTGACACTCTGCAACCCTTCTGCAACCTCCTTCCCTATCTGCATCAGTGAAGCTTTTAGCTCCACAACCTAACAATCTCCCACTTGGAGATAAATAGCTACACTGTACCTGTACTTGTACCCCATCTAATCTATTTCTTGGCTTGTATCCCTCTTCAAGATCAATCCTGAAGACAACCCACCACACACACTATGGTGTACCTCCTGTCATCTAAGTACCCTGCCGCATCCACATCTACAAACACATGTAGTGAAGTCCTGACCCTGAATAGCATGAATCCCTGCTGCTGGTCCCTCTCACATCCCTGAGAATCCACTTCTCTGAATTGGCTCCTAACTCTCTGACAGCCCCCACTGCTTGGGAAAACTCAGGTCTATACTAGACCTCATGTGATTTCGAACACTAAATTGTCCAGCCCTTGGTGCGCTTTGATTCTGCATCCTGCATCTCACCAACACCTGATTCACATTAGCTCCCACTGGAGACAAAATCAACCTGTGATCTCCATGCCTCTCATGCCAAAGAATTTTGCTGCTCCAAATTCTTCATAGAAAACCACTGAACTAATCTTACCCTTAGCTCAGCAAAACCCTGTATGTCTAAACCTATACCAAGCTCATCCTCTACATACAGCAATAGGATAATGTTGTGACCATCATCCACCTGATAAGTCAAACACAATGGTTATACTGACATTGACTAAAGCCCTGCTTTGTCATCCACCTGGTACCACCTGTCAGTCCTGTCCCACTGTCCTGCAGCTCCCTTAAGACCATATGACCTGGCCTTCCATCTCACGTGTCCGTTCACTCTATTCTTCAACTAAGGAATCCATTCATCTTGCAGTGCTAACATACCAGCTAGCAACCCTACCAAATCTCCCGTCTAGTTTTGCAATCTCTCCATGCCACGCTCCCACTGTTTCTTGGATCCTTCCTACTCTACAGTAAGCAACGAGTGTAAAGAAGAGGAACAATGAATTTGAGGCCTACTTACGTATTCAGTCCTCCGTATGGGTGTTTGAGACTCCTTGACAGCTTGTTGTCCACCCAAAATTTGTTACAGTGACCGACCTCGGCCACCACATAGTCTGCATCCGACCGACGTCGGTTCCCATGCACCTGTCCCTAACTACCAACCTGCTGACGTCGGTGTCTCCTGCTGCCAACATCGGTCCTCATGACCGATGTCGGTCTTACCTACTACCGATGTCAATTTTTTTTCCGATGTTGGTACCTGTGTTTCCTGTGAGTGATGACTTTTTTACCCGCAAGCTCCTTTGAATCAAGTCCCATGTCCAAACTGCCCTGCTCAGAAGTATCCATCCCCATCCACTGGTCTCTATTTGCCATCTCCTCCAAGAACACCAAGGCTTTCCAGTTCTTAAGCCTATAAAATATATCTATCTTTTGCTTGAGAACATGCATCTCCTTTCTGCTCATGTGACCAAGCCTATGAAGCCACGTCTCTGCAACAAAAGAAGAATCAGTAATATAAACAAGTAGATAAAGAGTACCTATTTTCTTACCACTAGCTAATTCAAGTACATCCGCTGTGAGAGTTCTCGTGCATCCCTCATCACCCAACCTTTTTGAAGAAATTAGCCACATCTCCAAACCTGGGACCTGCATGACCTCCTTCAACACCCATGTGTTGGTCGCCTGCAATTTCAGCTTCACTTCCCCTTTCCCAATTCTTTGGCAAGGCTCACCAGCTCCTCTACTTGGGGCTGCATGGAAAGAGGCAACCGAATTTGTTATCCAAGATTCTACTTTATCCAAGAAACCTCCCAGAGCATCCTGTGCCACATCCCCTACAACATCTGCTTCTTCAGTTCCTTCTTGCTGATCTTCCACAAACCAACAATCTTCTTTTAGCTGCTCTTTCTTTCCATCAGACCGTAAGTGACCATATGTGCTTTTCAACTCCTCCATCCTTAGCTTACTTTGATCTGCCATTACTCTACTCCCACTCAATCAGAAACCCCTGAGAGTGACCTATAACCAAAACACAAAACCGCTTCCTGCAACCTTAGCTCTGATACCACGTGTTGGGAATATGAAACACCGGAAGCACACAATTGATTACCAAATACAAGCAACTTAATATGCAGAAATAACTAGAATCAACAAGTAACTAGAACCCAGAAATAACACATGATATGAGACACAATACACAACTTGTATTAAAACTCTTGCAGAAAAGAATACAATAAAGAAGATGCCACTTCTTCTCCACCACCTCTTCAGAGGCTTCCCACACCTCAAGTGAACATTAATTCTCTCCTCAAATCTCTCTCTCTTAGGTCCCAACACCCAACTCAAACACAGAGTTGGTGTTCACCTTATACCTATGCTCCACGCACTCCACAAGTGCTCCACGTACTTCACAAGTACACAAATGTACTTCAAGTAGATCTCTCCTAAACCTGCAACAACCTGCACCTCAATAGACCTTACTTATGGAAGGATCTTCCTTGCCTTCCTCTTTGCTCTGAGTACACACCTGTACTCCAAGTAGATCCTACCTGATTCTGCTCCCTGTTGTGTTGCTGTCTTATCTGATCTTGCGCACCTGTAAATCAACCTAGTTCTGCACACCTGTGAACTTTGACCTTACACACACATACATCTACATATCAATGATTTTACTTACCATATAGATCTCCTATAGAAGCCATGCTCACCTGATGACCAAGATCATACACTCCTGAAGAACCCTGCTGATTCTCCAATCCAGCACCCACCTTGGTACTATGGCACTAGGAGGAACACACCATGCTCACCTCACACACAGAAGGAGCTTATAAAATTGCTCTCTTACTCTCTAGCACAAGTTTACAATACAACCATGAGTCTATTATATAGATCTCATCTAAACAACAATTAGACACCTAATATAATAATTAGATCCGTAGCTCTCAGTCTAAAATTAGCTCTAATCATGCAAACACTTGGTTCATCAACCAACTGCCCGTAATATATTCGTAGCTCGAACCACACAGGTGACCAACGTCGGTCCCTGTCTGCCTGGGGGTCATCGATGCCGGCCGATATCTGACCGACATCGGTTGCTTCCTGTCTCTACCCTGTCGACGTCGGTTGGCCTGACCGACGCCGGTGTCTGTGACACTCTGCAACCCTTCTGCAACCTCCTTCCCTATCTGCATTAGTGAAGATTTTAGCTCCACAACCTAACATTCATGGTAGGTTATGAAATACTTTCACTCATGGATGGCTTTTCAAGATACAACCAGATTAGAATTGTGCCAGAAGATCAGCATAAAATAGCATTCACTACTCCATGGGGAACATTTTTTTATCAGGTGATGCCATTTATCCTTAAGAATGTTAGAGCTACATATCAAACGGACATGATTGTCATATTCCATGATATGATGCATGATATTGTTGAAGACTATGTCGATGACATATTAGAAAATCCAAAACCAAGGCTAACAATCTAGTAGTGTTAAATAAGATATTTGAAAGATTATGAGAGTACAAAGTCAAACTCAATCCCAAAAAAGGTTTATTTGGTGTCACTTCAAGCAAATTATTTGGATTCATTATGTCTCATATAGGTATTGAAGTCAATCTAGCTAAAGTCCATATTATAACTAAAATACTGCCACTAACCAATTTAAAGCAACTCTATAGTTTTTAGGGTAAGATCTAGTCAATCCAATGCTTCATCTCTTAATTAGTAGACAAGTGTCATCCATTTACACATCTTTTGAAGAAAGGAGTTGTATTTCACTGGTATGATCACTACCAAGTAGCTTTTTAATAGCTCAAAGACTATCTTGTTAATTTGCCTATTTTATTACCTCCTATGCTAGGAAAGCCATTCTTATTATACCTATCAGCTACCAACCATGCTCTGGGGGCACTCTTGGCTCAAGATGATGAAAATGGAAAAGATCATGTTGTACACTACCTAAGTCGTACCTTGGTTACATATGAACATAACTATGTACCTATTGAAAAAGCTTATCTAGTCATGGTTTTCATAGCTCAGAAACTACGTCATTACATGTTGAACAATAAAACCATGGTCATTTCAAAAATAGATTTTCTCAAGTATCTACTATCTAAAATGGCTTTACAAGGTAGAATGGCTAAATGGATCATGCTTCTCAGTGAATTTTACATAGAGTATGTCAATCAAAAGGCAATCAAGGGATAAGTTCTTGCAGATTAACTTGTTGAAGCACCTCTCATAGACACACAGCCACTCATGTTTCAATTTCTTGATGAATCCATAATCAGCATCGTCAACACACCCCTTGAGGATCAACCCTAGAAGTTATATTTTGATGGTTCATTTACTACACATGGATCAGGGGTAGGCCTATTGTTTATTACACCACAAGGGGATTTAATCCCTAAATTATTTAGAATCAGCTTTCCTTGTACAAACAACATGGCCAAGTATGAAGCACTTGTTATAAGATTTTGACAAGTAGTGCATTAGAATATATCTCATCTCTAATTTTATGGTTATTCTCAATTAATCATCAATCATGTCATAGATCATTTTTAGACCAAAGATGACAAGCTAGTTCTATATAAAGCCATGATCGACACTCTTAAACAAAAAATTACCAACATTCAATTTGAGCACATAATAAGGGCTAGTAACAAAACTATAGATGCCATGACTACTATTGGCTCTCTGATTTGATAAATAGATAAAACTAGAGAGTATTAGTTCCTCATCAAGAATTTGTCAGTACTAGCTCATGAACCTTCAACCATTGTAATGATTTGTGATATTATTGGTCCTAATTCTATCTAGTACTTAGACCTTTACAACCACCTTCATGACCAATTTCTACCACCTACCTATCTCAAAAACAAACCAAAGCCTTCATTCATCATTTTGCTTGTTATACTCTACTTGGATCCACCCTTTATCATCATAGTTTTGATGGAACTCTACTTCATTGTTTAAATTCAATAAAGTCTATGTTAGCATTAAGAGAAGTTCATGAAGGAGTATGTGGATCCCATTCTAACAAGGCAATCCTATCCAAAAATCTCTTGCATACTGATTATTATTGGCCCACAATGGATTTAGATGCCACATCATATTTAAAAAAGTGTGACAAATGTCAATGGCATGCTAATTTAATTCATGCCCCAAAAAAAACTCTAAAACTAATGTTGACACCATGGCCATTTTCTATATGGGGACTTGGCCTCATTTGGAAGATTAATCCCACTTCATCTAATGGCCATAAATATATCCTTACTTCCATTGAATATTTCACTAAGTGGGTTGAAGCTATACCCCTCACGTGACTGGAAAGAAAATTTCCAAATTCATCTTCAACCATCTTATCTATCGCTACAATATTCCCTCTGACATTATATTTGATGATGGAGGATCATTCAAGAAAAAAGATGTAGACCAATTATGTACTGAATATAACATCACACAACATTTTTCTACAGCATATTACCCTTAAGGTAATATCCAAGTTGAGGCATCCAATAAAACCATTGTCAATATTGTTAATGATGCCAATCATGATTAGCACCTCTAGATATTCCCTACCCTTTGAGCATACCATACCAATCATCATACCCCCATAGGATCCACTCCATACTCACTTGTTTATGGTACTAAAGTCATCCTTCCCATTGAGGTTGAATTGCCTTCACTATGCATCTCTTTCAAGCGTGTCCTGGATGATCATGACTATCGCATAACTCACCTGCAAGAGCTAGACCTACTTGATGAAAAATACATAGCTATGCTTAATAATCTTCAAGCATATTAGAACTGACTCAAAGACCACTATAATTAGTATGTTAAGTATAAAACATTTGAACTTAGTGATCTTGTTCTTAAAGAAAAGCAAAAGAATACCATGGTTGAGAAGAAACATAAAGGGAAATTCAAACCAAACTAGATAAGGCCTTTCATCATCACTACAGATTATGGATTAGGAGCATACAGGCTTGCCACACCAGATGGAGATGAACTTCTAAAGTTGATGAATATTATTCATCTCAAGTGGTACTATGCTTGAGCACTGAGGTGTATTATTTGTAAGCACTATTTTAGTTATGCCATTTTATCACTATTCTTCTTTGTACACAATACCATCCTTATCCACCGTCTTCACTGTATCCACTTTCCACTTCTGACTTATTAGCCTAGTATGTTCTAAAGCCTATCCCATTTAACCTTGGTTTTTTCCATTCATTACATATTTTAAGCATCAAGGTATCTGATCATTTTCACAAGTTGGTTCAAGTACTTCAGATAGAGATCATATTTTGGGATAAGTGTGATAGAAGTTTCGGTAGTTGCATCTTTTGTTTATTATTCTTTCTTACAACTAGTCTTACCACTAATTATAACCACCTTTGGGCAAATTAGTACCTTTGATCTATGTTGTTGTGTCCTAGTTATAACTGCTTATGGGCAAACTAGGGGCAACATTAAGCCTTGATGTACCAACTTACCACTTCTTATGTTGTACTATGCCTTTTTACTAATTGTGCTTATTTTATTTGAATTGACTACTACACTAGTCAAATTTCTCTATTGTAATGGTGGAACTATAGTGACTTGAGGTCCTACTCTAGGACTATATAGGTAACACTCAATACTTGTTGAGCTCAGCTCAATCACCCTCACCCTAAGCCATGCTCTTACCATTTTATGAGCAACTTAAGCCACGCTCTCATCATTTGACGAGCAACCTAAGCAATGCTCTCACCATTTTGTGAACTTAAACCATTTAGTGTCTCATCATTCTCAATTGAGTTGAGACACTCCAAAACATTTCCAAAAATATCTAAAAAATTGTTAGAAAAGAACAAAAACATTGACCACTTCTTTGCCTTAAGGATTCTAGGAACCCTTGCTAAGTTACAATAAAATCACTTATCATTTAGTTTCCTCATCCTTTTTTGCCTTTTTCTCTCACGTACTTGCTATTTTGCAAGACCATTCTTATTCTTCTATTGCATCCATTATGTTTGTTTTCCTTGATTATCACATTCTTCCCATTCCTTAGGAGAACTACATTTGGCCTAAAGTTTTTTATTAGATATTACATCCATAGAACTATGTAAGTAGCATCCACTTGCCTAGTGCATATGGAGACAGCTCAACCACCCCCTTCTTTTTCTTCTACTCCCTCATTTTGTTTGTTTGTTAATTTGTTGCCTATTTTCTAGGGGTAATGTTTACATAATTTCTATTACATTGTCTATTTGTTTATTTTTGATTATTTTGACCATTGTCTACCTATTTGTTTGCTTTCAAACATTGTTACCTTGATTCAGTTTATGTGTGTTCATTGGGTGATTCCTTTTCCACACTTACATTTGAATCCATCTCTATTCATATGTTTACATTATCATCATGGTTTCTATCATTGGTGCATTATTTTCTATTGAGTATTGGATTATGGGAGTCACTCCTCATGCATATTTTGGCCAAGTCCTCATGATGTTATACCATGATGCCTATCGACATGTGCTACAACAAACCTAAGCTTTAAAAATTCTATTCAGTAATGGTGGTATCTCTTCAGCACTAATATCTCGATTGACTCCCAATCATATCCTAAGTAGAGCAATTAATCATGAAAGAATTTCAACCTTTATTAGTTTGAATGAACATCTCCCTACTAGTAAGTTATTCAAATTCATCATTACCCTCTGTGTTAAGTCATCATCATCTTTAGCCAAGTTTATCATGTTTGCCATAATCAGGGTCCAATGATTATAACCACCTATGGGCAAATCATTACACACCATCCCACCTGCATTTCTCAATGATTATAACCACCTTTAGGAAAATCATTGTGTTGTCACCACTTTAATTTTTCTACCCATTTAGGGGCATGTTATTATCTTATTTATATATCCTAACTGGGGTAGTTCCACCTTCTCAATGATTATAACCACCTTTGGGCAAATTATTGTGTTATCATACCATGTTGCCATTATTGAGGTATAATGTTTATAACCACCTTTAGGCAAACCATTGTACATCATTCCACTTGCATTCTCAATGATATTGAATACTTTTTCAGTATCACTATGTTTTCACCCCATCATCTTTCCTTTGGTCACCTCATTTCACTTATTTCTTTTTGAGGGACTGTTTGCCAACCTACTTATGCCAATCATTTCCTTAGGGGGCATCATACAGTTAGTTTATCATCATTGTAGTTGTAGGCATACAAGACCTTTTCATTCTTTGAGAAGATGTTACTGTGCTTATAGCTTGCAACACCTTTCCAAATAGGGGTAAACTGTAGACACTTAAATCTGGCCATCGATAACCTCCAATCAAGATTTTGGCCAATTTTTATCCAAAATGCACAATTTAGCCTAAAAATACTATAACATGCTAAATGATGAGAAAATGACATATTAAAGTGTTGATTTTGGCCAGGGTATCCCTAAATGAGGTAATGCAATTTATGGGCCAGCTAACTTTGATCAGTTCATTTCAAGTCAAAATGCCAAATTTGCACTTGGATGCTCTAGATTGCTCTTTCCTATCAATTATTTTACACAATACATGTGCCTTTGTTATTTTTTGTTGGTAACATCATAAATGGGAATGTGGTTCCAATGCATTTGACATCATCTTATAATTCCAATCCAATCAAATTTTGGACCAGTAACAAGACATTTTGATCATTTGAGTAATTTATGCATAAAATGCTTAAAACATGCTTAAGGGCTAATTAACCCAAATCAAGGCCTAATTAATAATTCCATGGAAACTTGTTGAATACTTGTTTTTATAAATGAATATTGAATATCTACATCATCAAGTGACCTCATTTCTTGGGAAGACATCCCTAGGCCATAAATGCCACAAATATTAGGATTCATGCCCTCCATGCTTCATCAATGCCTTCCATGATGCCCTCCATGCCTCTTAATTGCCTATTCTTCCAATGTCATGATGAGGATAATTACAAACTTAATTCCAAAAATTGAATTAATCTTCAACCACACATCTCAATCTTGAGATGGATGGTTCAAGTTGATTCTAGACATTCTAAAAAATCTATAAATAGGAGGCCTCACAACATCATTTCTAAGCTATTTTGGTGCAAAGTTATAATGCACAAATATCTTCAAAAAGCCATTTCAAATAGTGTTATCATGCCAAATTGATGTCAAGCCAAGCCAAGCCACAAGCCAAAGGTGCCAAGGAGAAGAGGAGATAGCCAAGCCTCCTTTGATAAAGACTTCATGAGCACAAGTCGAGCAAGCTACTACTACAAAGGCATTTGGAGCATCCAAGGAAGGTGAAGGAATTCTTGTATTTGATTTCTTGATTTTTAGTTGTGTTTGTCATTTAATTTGATAATTTATGCTCTCTCTAGTGTCTACACCTAGAGATGTTATGTTATTAGTGTGTTTATTTCACTTTTTTGTCATTTTGGAACTAACACCATACTAACCATCCTCTCTTGAGTCAAATTCATAGCTCACACTAACTACCCTTATTTTGGATAAGGTGGATGCAGGATAGTGTACCCCTCTTAGAACAAATTCATAGGGAGAGCATCATAGGGGATAGGGTGGTAGATTGTGATAGCTGAGGGTAGAGAGAACAAAATTAAAATAGACTCACAGACTCACATAGTTGTTTGAGTAGTGTTTGGTTCTATACTATTTTTTGTTTGATGAATGTTAATTGTCTTTTTTATGTATGAATTATACTACATGTTTCTATTATTGTTGACTATGTATTTTGGTACTACTTTCATGAGTACATTCAATTTTATTTGAATAAGTATACTCTCGTAAGCTTACAAATGCTATGACTAGTGTTAATTGCATACTATTATTACTTAAATAATAATATTATTAAGTTGTGTAGATGATCATATTTTATTTATTTACTTAATGTATCTATATATTTAGTGTGTAATTGAATACTCATTGTGTGTATACTAGTTTTGTCTACATAGTCAAAGTGCAAATAAAAGGAGGATTTATTACACACATATCTAGTTATATAATGAGTACCCAATTGGGAGTCTCATGATTTAATAAGACTTATTTTTTTGAGAATTGGAATCCTTAGGGACATTTTACCACTTTCTATGGCTTTGGAGAACATGGGGTATTTTATAAAATCTTAGCATAATGAAAAGACTAAAAAAGAAATATTTTATAATGATTTTGGGAATGATTATTACATATGTTTAAGATTTGAGTCAAAATAAAACCTAGTCATTAATGGATTAAGCTTGCATAAAGTGGAGATAAGGCAAGTTGAGAATAAGCTTTGGGTAGTTGATTTTTATTGGTAAAGTGAAGAGAATGCATGAAGGATATATGTGTAACATGTAACCCTATTTTTTAGCTGGATAAAACCATGCATGGATTGGAATTTAAATTTGGTTAAAAGTAACTCAATGTGGGTATGACTATAAATAAATGCATGAATTTATAATTTCTAGTTGGGGGTTAGAAAAGGGTTATTTTTACTACAAAAATGATGGCATGAAACAACTAGAGTGTTGGAAGATAAAGGTAAAAAATAAATGAAAAGTGGAAAATGGACATAACTATGGAGGATGGAATAGATACGAGAAGGGGAAATACATTTGAAAGGCTTAATAAACTAGTATATCATACATCTCTCAGGTGAGTATGTTTTAATGTATTATATTATGGGTTTTTGAAAAGGGTTTTATGTTCTTCAAGTTATGAGTAGGCCATAGTTTACTTATATTTCTCTACTTGTGGTATTTTATACTAGATACACAAACTTGAATAAACACTTCTTTGTTTAATTTAAAACCCTGAGATGCATGAAAATGGATAGTGGGTTTAGTTTGTACCCTTGCACTGTTATTTCATCCTTTATAGTTATGATTTTAGTGGTTTTTGGTTAATAAGAACATTGCATTTCAGTCATACTTGGTTATGAATATTTAATGGGATTTAACACTCCAATGGACATGGGTATGAGAGTAAATCTCACCCATAGGTCCATAGGGGTGACATTGTCCTTAAAACTTTAGTTGCATTGATTTGGGTTTTCACCAAATTAACATTATGGTGTTCACTAGTTTAGAATGACTATAATATAAAACCTTAAACTTGCCCAACATGGAATAAAAATAAGATATGGTTATTTACTAAACCATTTGGAGGGTGTAAATTATATTATAGCATTTTATATTATTTCCTTATTAGTCTTTAATATGGCCATATAGTTTGGACCATTTTGTGATTTTCATGAAATAAACTTTATTGAGACACTTTTGTTACCTTCATTGGTATGATAGTGTGGTTGTAGGTAATGCTTTGATTATTTGAAATATTTTTTTATTGGGATGTATGGCTATAGATATACAAATTATAACCAAGTTTATTATCATGTGGGGTTTTTTTTTGAATACACAACTACAAGTAATAAATATTTAGCTAAGATTATAATAAATATATGGCAATATTTGAGTTTATAAAAGTGTGTATAAAAAGTTGAGTTTATAATGTGTATATATATTTAAAAATATGCAATATTACCTTCTATAATTACATATAGAAATGTCAAGTTACATGTTATGAAATGTAGTGATTACATAGTGTTTTTGTGTGGGGAAATTAATGAATATATATATATATATATATATATATATATATATATATACATACATACATACATACATACATACATATATGTATGTATGTATGTATGTATGTATGTATGTATGTATATATCTATCTATATATATATCTATCTATCTATCTATCTATATATATATATATATATATGTATGTATGTATGTGTGTGTGTGTGTGTATGTATATATATATATATATATATATGAGACTCAAACTTATAGGGTGAAGTATTTGAAAATAAAATAATAATGAAGGATTTTGGTAAACCATTGGGTAAGTCTTGGAGGCATTACAATATGGATACCCTTCTATTAATTACCATCTTTAGTAGATATTGTAACGAACTGCTACACCAAAACCTTGAGGCATTAGTGAAATCCGCCCATTATGATCATAACATCCCACCACACTTTTGAAGCCTAGACTCTGGACTGGATTTGTGCTCATACCACTAGGATCCCCTACATGTACGAGCCCTGAATGAACATTGCCATGCCAGCGTAGCCACCCACTCCATGACTTGAACATAGATGGAGGCTCTGATACCACCTGTAATGAATCGCTAAACTAAAACCTCGAGGCATTAGTGAAATCTTCCCATTAGGATCATAATAGATATGAAGACCTAAGGTTATTATGATTGACTCCTTTCATAAACTAATCTAAGTAAATAGAGATTCAAGCTATATTTATTAATGTCATTTTAAGTTGGAAGGAGATGCTATTATGTTTCTTTGAGATTGTGATACATTACATTAAATCAAAGTCTTTAATATTATGGTATTAATAATCTTACCTATATGGAATCAAAAATGCAACATGTTTATGAATTAATCCTATATTGGATAAGATAGATCACACCTACACTTATAATTGGGAATACACTTGTTAAGCAAGAACATGACCAATATGGGCATTCACAAGACCTGATTAGGGGATCACTGTAATGAACTGCTACACCAAAACCTCGAGGTGTTAGTGAAGTCCGCCCACCAAGACCATAACATCCCACCACGCTTCTGAAGCCCAGACTCTAGGCTGGATTTGCACCTATACCACCAAGATTCCCTACGTGTATGAGCCCCAGACGAACATTGCCATGCTAACGTAGCCACCTGCTCTATGACTTGAACCTAGGTGGAGGCTCTGATACCACATGTAATGAACCGCTACACCAAAACCTTGAGGTGTTAGTGAAGTCTGCCCACCAGGACCATAACAATCACTTGTATCACTTGTCATAACATATTATGCTAGGAAGGGTTATAAAGCCTACAGTCTAACATAATTTCACAACAACCCTAATGGAGTCCTAAGGTTTTAAATGTTCACTCTATTTTAATAGAAAGAAAGCAAAATCTAATATAGTGCACACCAAAACGTGTGGCACAAAGTGAGGGTTAGAAATAATAAAACAAACAACTAAACTAAACATGTATTAGAAGACATATACTCACGTCAATGTATATAGAATCCTAAATATATGGAAAGAAGAATATAAATGCATTATCTATCTACTCTTACAAAAGAGAGATAAAGTTAGGAATACTTACCTTTGAAGACAAACTCGTCGAGCCTCAATCTCTACCTTGGCCAAGATGTTTTGAAAGATATTATTATGGTATGTAAGAATAACCAAGATAAATCAGCTCTAGGCTACATAACCTATGTAAGCATCCAAAAGACTTCTCCACAAGACAAGATCCATATCTCCAAAGAAAGTATGGAACCCTAATCTTTATTATTCAAGTAGAATAGTCAATAAGCAGATGTTCACTTGCACTTATTTTCTCATTATTATTCTCTTATGAAATGGTGTGAAATGACCTTGTATATATAGGTGGATCTTGCCCTAAATCCTTCTGAGAACATCGGTTGTACAGGGTCGACCTAGTGTGTTTTTGGGGATAATTTACTAGGTTTATGCTAGGGCAGCCAAAAGGCTGATAAACCAAGAAAGTAAAGAATACCCCTTAACTATAATGGGTTAACCCACTCAATCCAGTACAACCAGTAGTCAAAAAGGATGTTAAGTCAAGAAAAGGAGGAATGGAAGGAAGAAAATACTATAATATGTAGGACTGATAAGAACAAGCTTAGGGTAAATGGTTTTAGGAGACAAGTGTGTAGATGGCAAATGGCAAAAGGGACAACAATCTTATGAAGCATCTATGGTTTGCACACCCCTTTCTTGGTGCACCCCTTAAGGCATACACTTAGAGATATTGAGACTCGATAGGTTCCTGCAAGATACAAAGTGTCAGTAATCAATAAAAGTTTGAAAAACTATGTGTATACATTACCTTTATGGGGTCATTTATATGTTTGTAACTCACACAATTTTTATGTCTTAGTTAGATTTATGTAGAACTTGAGAAAGAAAATTGAGGGCTTGAATTAGATTATTAGATGTTATGTATGAGTATGAATTGATTTTATAATTGCATATGAATCTGAGTATACACTTGTTGTATAATGATCTTAATCAAAACTTGTAAATTAATTGATCATTTATTCTAGTTTAAAGGCTTATATTTTATGAGCATGGTTTTTAAAAAGCAACCTGTTAGTTTGAAGCTTGGATTGCTTGTATGTTTTTTCATGTAAAACCGAGGTTTTTTTATTTTATATAGTTGAACACCCTTCTCATTAAGGGAAGATGGGTGAAAGGCATGGAGCCTATTTAAATCACTCGTCATCGGTTAAGAAGAAGAATAATAATGTAATGTATTCTAGTATAGTACTATTATGATTTTGTACCATGACCCAACTTTGTTTGAAGTTTGAAACTATAATGAAAAGTTAGACAAAATAATTTTATAGTTGTATACATTGTCTATCCATTGTACTTTCTAGTTTACCTATATGTGTGATGTCATACTAGATAGAGGCTGTATTTCATGGTATTTATGATCATTGCATGTAATAGTAATTATATTATACACTGTTCTAGATGAGCTCTTGATGTCTATATCACCATTATTTTTCCCTACATGAAGGGAAGGGCCACTCTCAATAGGGAGGTGTGTGGGAGACTGATGGTCTATAATTGGAGGTGAAGCACCTATATGATGATCTCTCTCTCTCTCTCTCTCTCTCTCTCTCTCTCTCTCTCTCTCTCCTCTCTCTCTCTCTCTCTCTCTCTCTCTCTCTCTCTCTCTCTCTCTCTCTCTAAAATTAGATTTAAACCTATTCTAAGGTATACTCATAGATACTATTTTGTTTTGAAAAGTTGTTTCATGGAAGCTATATTGTCCTATTTTATTATTTTACTTTAACATTATTGTATTTATTTGGGATATACATGAGTGGTTGTTGTAAATCATGTATAATAATTATTTGGCATATTTTACTACAATACCAGTTATATATTTGAAGTAGTTAGATTGACCTATTCTAACTTTCATTTATTGATGAGTGGTACTTTATTTTTGAGTTATAAATTGTTGCATACTTTTTGTTTTAATACTTTTATGTTTTGGTTTAAGGTGATCTTATTGTTCACCCTAGATTTTATAATAAAAGGATATATAGAAATGAAATAGCACAAGAGTGATAATTAGATCTATAGTAGGCTAATTAGATGCTAAACTCATATATAAGTTTACACTAAATTTATTGTGTTGAGATAGTTTAAATATGGAAAGTAAAACCATGCTAGATATATAAATGATAAATAAGTGATGCACTTAGCTTGTTCTAATGTTAATATAGTTCTAGATCTAGAACAATCAAAAAGTAGGTAGGAAGGAGGTTATGAGACAGTCCTTAGATTCAAGCTCAGCTACTTATGGCTCTTTAGATAGTAACATCAATGTGGGATGGTTGTGTCAACACTATTATTTGGGTTTTATGCTTGTGTCTTGTATGAAATACCTACTAGAACAAGATGTGACCATGTGGATGTTTTTGGGTTTTTTTCACCTTCACTCTAATGCATTTAGATCTATGTCATGGCCTATTGCTCCTTGTGAAATGGCAAAACCCTAGTTCTCCATCTTTATAATGACCTTGGATGAAATGGCTTAGTGGGAACATGGTGTCAAGTTGAACCTAAAGACCTCTCTATTAGTGGGTATTGATTACATAGCCAATACTTCGAAGAGGGCTCAAATTGATGTAGTTATCCTCTATGTGTTGGCTTATTTGTGAATCATATAATATGTGCAAAGTAAGTATAATAGTGACCTAGCTTGTAACTTAAAAAAGTAGGGTCTTAGGATGTTCCTTTAGTACTTCAAACCTGTAGATGTATTATACCTATGACTTGTATGGAAACAGGGAAGTTTTATTCAATGTAATGCTTGATAGAGTTATTTTGATAAGTTACCTTGGTTTCCTTGGTCTTTTTCTAGGTGAGAAATGAAAGAGGGTTGATCTTGTATTTATATCAATCCATTTTGGGTAATAAATCACATTAAAAACCTTAGTCCAACCCTTATCATACATTGCATTTAAAAATTAAATGAATTTAGGGCACTTGACACTTACATCAAGATAAGATAGTAACATCAATACTATTATCTATCCTAGATGTTAGTATCTAAGGAGCAAGAAAGTAGGTACAAATTCAAAACTTGTAGAGATGTAAGATAAGTACATTTTAAGAATTTTAATTAAGATAGAAGACCTAAGTCATCAAAATAATATTGGTCATACTAAGAGATATAGCCCAAGGGGCACAAAGATAGAGTAAATGCAAGACTTGTAGAAGTGGGAAAGGTATAAAATTAAAAGGAGTAACCAAAGTTTGATTTTGCCAAATGTACATGACTAAGGTGGTATATAATCATAAAATATCATCTAATTTGTCCCCTATTTAATATAGTAATGAAATTACTAGCTTAAAGGAAAGGAATGCATACCTAGGTGTGTATGCATACCTTATCTTTGCATGTGCCCAAGTTGAGTGCTTTTCTAGTGACTGACTTGAAACCCAGATCATGTTATAGCATAAAATCAATGCATATAATCTAGGTTTAAATTAATTGAAAATGATTGAAAATGAAAGATCAAGGTTTAGGAGTATACCTGTGTGTCAATGTAGCACCCTTACCTATTGGCAAGTTGATTTGAAAAAGATGCATCATTGTAAGGATTTAAAATTAAGATTAGGACAAATATAGATAAATATTTAAAGTATGTATATCTAAGGGGACAGAGAGAGAGAGAGAGAGAGAGAGAGAGAGAGAGAGAGAGAGAGAGAGAGAGAGAGAGAGAGAGAGAGAGAGAGAGAGAGAGAGAGAGAGAGAGATTGGAATAAAAGTGAATTGCCACTTAGTAGTTAAGATTAGCTCAACTATACAACCCAATGATTCATATAACTTGGTGAGATTGGATGATCAATTTTAACCTAAAAACTTGGCAAGATTGAGTGATTTGATCACCTCAACCATACCAAAAGGTGAACCAAATACTATAATAAATTAACTCAATAAAGTTTGTAAAATTTTATGGGGTATTAATATAAAAAAATTTGTGATATGGTGATAGTTCATAAAATAGTTTTGGAATCTGAAATTGATTTATATTTTGAAATATTAGGCATATATTTCATAACATATGCACCTTAGATGTGTCTCATGCTAAAACTATGTATAATAATAGTACTAATGTATAGAATTCTACCATAACTATGAATCTAAATCATATAATTGTGTGCTTTGGCTAATTCAAAAAACTATGTAAGTGTGTAGAACATTTTTCCAAAGCATGGCCCCACTATATATGGATAAATTTGAAAATTGATATATGTGCCAATGTGGAGGACATGTTTCTGAAACATGCCCCCACTATAGCCTAGATATGTTGAATATTGAATAGGTGTAAAGAACATGACTCCAAACCATTGAATCTAGAAACTATGAATTTGTGGAAACCATGCCCATATGACATGCCCCCACTAAATCTAAAAATTGATATAAGTATCACATATTGAATGAGTGTGAAAAACATGATTCCAAAGCATGCCCCTATTAAACCTAGAAACTATGCCAAGTGTGGAGAACATACCTTTATGAAATGCCACAACTAATATGCCCCACTTTAAGGTGGGGGAAAGATAGGAACTATTAGTTACCTCACCTTAAAAGTATAAGATAACTTTATAATTTGTTAATGTAACCATATAACATATAGGAGGAACATGTCTGGGTAAATGTAACATTAAAGCACATAGAACCAATGTGATCACATGTGGGCCTAAGATGTATGATAAAGATCATGAAAATCTATAGATAATAATAATATAGCTCAATAACAAACAAGCACACACAAAAGAGCACTCAAAATCAAGTCAAAAGGCAATGGTCTAAGGAGACCACAAACAAGGGGCATGTTTAAATGCCACATAATCGAAGAGACATGACTTAGTCAAATGTCCATAAAATAAACAATGACATATGCAAATGTCAATGAAAGTATATATAAGCATAGGGGTCACATGAAAAGGATCATATTCAAATGCTCAAATAAGGAATATAATAGCAAGGAAAAACACTCAAGGAAGTGCATAAAGTAAAGCATAAGCAAGCAACAAAAACATGTCATAGTAGCCCATGGATCCAATGTGTTAGGAAAAGATGTCAAGTGTATAGCATATCAATTACCATATGTCATCTATAATCATAGATAAATGCATGTGTAAGTACATATGTAATCTCAAGTATGATAATGTAGAGTGATCGTTGGATCATATAACCTATGTGTATCATGATCAAAGAAGTGGATGCCCCCAATGTTCATATGACATGAGTAGAAGGAAAGCCCAACATCTAAAATAAGAATGTATCATGCATAAATGTATGTTTGTATCACACTCAAGTATAAGTGTGACACATGTGTTTGTAGGAGTAACTTAATATGCCATCCATCAACATATAACTAACACATAGGTGCCAAGAAGGTAATAGAACATGTAGGTGCTGAAATTATTTTTGGGTTTTTTGAATGTTTTTGATTTTTTTTGTATTTTTGGAGTGTTTGAAGAGGAAGGATCATCTTATGATTTCATCTAGTAGATGTTCATATATATATATATATATCCCTAGTCTGAATCTTATGTTGAGGAACATGGATAGGTGTAATACTTATCACTATGGTATCAACGGTACTCTATGTATGTAAAATAGGACTCAGTTGTTATGTTGTAGTAACAAGAGTAACGTGAGTAGGGGTTCTTGGAACCCATTGTTGAGTGCTTGTTTATTTCTTTAATATAGTAGTAATATGTACATTTTGAGGTGTTCTAGATATCTGATCATGGTGTGTAGTAGAAGATGGGGATTTTGTGAAATCAACTATATGTCTCTAATGTAATGGTCTCTCAAGTACTGATTGGCTAGTAAAGGGGATTACATGTTGCTCACCCTTTTACGATGAATTAGCCTTAATAGGCTTGATAGCTAGTTATCTGGATGTAAGTTTATTTTGTTGAAGAGGATGCTCATATGGAATTATGGAAATTGTAATTACCTGATTGACATGAATGTATTTAACATACCCATGCACTTTATATGATACTACTCAAAGAGTGTGTATCCAAGTTCTTCCTAATAACATATCAAAGATGATTATGGAAGGGATAATTGAAAAGGTGGTAACCACATGTGTGAAACTGACCTATAAAGGCACATCAACATTTCCAAGAACCTTCTAGGAGGTTCCCATTAAATTCTCTAATTAATCTAGTAAAGGATGTAAATCATGATGAGTATAACCCAAGTGTGTAAGTAATGTCATGGTGTAAACATTTTCTCTTGCAAAATTATCAATTATAATAGTATGTATGGGGTGTTTGTTAAGGTATGCTTGAATGAACAATGAATTAAGATTAGAGTCATCATCCTTAATTTCACTATCATCAAAATAAATAGATGGTCTTTGAACCATAGGAGGTATATGTCATGTGTAAGTACCAATAATCCCATACACTAGATGCCCATAATGGATGGAGGAAGATGTGCATTATATGCCATTTGCACTTTTGGTTCCTTATTAGAATGGTATTGCAAAGGATTGTTAAATATTTTATGTTTATGTTGATCATCAGTTGTGACCCTAATTCCTTTGGAGGATCATCAAATATAAGTTTTTAGTCATCAATAAGATCTTGGGTCATGTTTTAAGGTAAAGCATCTACTTGTAAAATGTCATGGTCCTTGATGATAATCACAATAAGCATTCACTTCATATACTTTGGGTAGAGGTTGAATCATATCAACCTTGATAGGATGAGGGAGAGATATAAGTTGACACTCTGGCAACTTTGGGAGTAAAGAAGATGAGGACTCAAGTAAATAAGAGAACTATCTCCTTAGTGCATTAGATAAGACAAGTCTTTTAACTTGTAATGAAATTGTGTTAACTATGGTTGTTAATTCCTTTTTAGGCTCAAGAAGTTTTACCTTATAACTTAGATTGATTATAAATTTGGTATTATATGTATATGTAGTTAGTGTGTTTGCTACATGCTTAAGCTTATTCACTGACATAAGCTTCATTTCATGGTCCTGTACAACATGGCATAAGTCCTTGAAAGATTTGAACTTATTAAAAACAATAGATTCATGTAAAGGAGCAAGCAAAACATTGCTTGAATATATCATGCAACTATTTGTCTACCATAAGATTGGTCATTTTGGCCATTATCTTATATCTCAAGACATATTCATTGATAGGTTCATTGGTTCCTTATTTTATTTTGGCAGTTTGAGCATAGGAAACTTTTTCAAAAATATTAATGGAAAAGTGTGTTAAGAATTGGTCTGTAATAGGTTTGAATATTTTTATAGATTGGAGAGGTAAATCATAGAACCACCTTAAAGCATAGTCCTTGAGACTTCTTGGAAATAATTTGGTTAGAAAGTTATCATTGGAAGCATAATCAAGGAATGCCACATAAAAGGTTTAAAGATGTTGTCCAGGATCACTCTTGCCATTATAAAATATGAACATGGGTGCAACAAATCTAGTTGGCAAATGGTGCAAAGAGATCTCAAGTGCCAAGGGTTATGTAATGCATCTTGAGAATCTATAGCATGAGGGGATTTTAAAGCATTTTGTTCAATGTTTTAAATCTAGTCCTCCAAGGTATTTATAATTTCAAGGAATGATTGAAATATAGTCCTAGTGGGATTTAGATTAGCAAGTTTAGTAGTCACCAAAGGGGATGAAAATATGTTTTGAGTAGTAATAGGCATTAAAATCGACATTTATGTTAACACAAATGGTAATTCCATGAAATATATATCAATAATAGTTTCAGGGAACAAAGGTTTAAACACATAGTCTATATTCCCACTATATGTAGGTGTATTGATAAATGTGGGCCGAGTTATAGTACCTTTTAAGGATTCACCATTACTAGGTGAAGTATCCTTGGTTTTATCTTGTTTATTTATTTCATCTCTTGTAACATACAAAAATGCATCCATTAAACCCTTCTTATTATTGAGATGAGTAATCAATGCTTCTTTATCTTCCATTTGGAATCAAGTTTTTACACTAATATTTTTATTGCTTCACAAATGAAAATTTTGAAATTTGTAAGAAAGTACAATAATAAAAAACCCTAATTTTTCTTAAGATTTAATGTTCAAAGATTAGGTTCACCAAATGTTTTAATATTTTTATGTTTTGGTCTACGATGATCTTATTGTTAACCCTAGATTTTGCATTAAAAGGGTATATAGAAATAAAATGGCACAAGGGTAATAGTCATATATATAAGCATACACTAAATTTATAATGTTGAAATAATCTAAATATGGAAAATACAACTATGATAAATATAAAAATGACAAAGAAGTGATCTACTTAGCTTGTTCTTATGTTAATGTAGTTCTAGATCTATAAAAGACAAAAATTAGGTGGGAAAGAGATTCTAAGATGGTCATTGAATTCTAGCTCTGATACTTCTGGCTCTCTAGATAGTAATGTCAACCTATGATGGTTGTATCGATGTTACTATCTAGGTTTGACTCTAATGTCTTATATGGAATACATATAGGAATATGATGTGACACTTAGATGCTTCTAGGTTTTACTTCACCTTCATTATGGTGCATTCATATATAGGTCATAGACTATCACTCCTTATGAAATGACAAAACTATAGTCCTTCATCTTCATAATGACCTTAGAGAAAAATGGGTTAGTGAGCACATGGTGTTGAGCTAACCCTAAAGACACCTATGTCAATGGGTGCTATCAACATAACCAATACTTTGAAGAGGGTCTCAGGCTCATGTAGTTCTCCCCGACATGTTGGCTTGTGTGTGAATCATGTAATATGTGCAAAGTAAGTATAATAATGACCTAACTTGTAACTTGGTAAATCAGGCTCTTAGGCTATTTATTTAGTATTTTAGACCTATATATGTGTTGTACTTATGAATAGTATAAAAATATGGAAGTTTTGTTTAATTAAATGCTTGATAGAGTGCTTTTGATTAGTTTCCTTAGTCTATGTGGTCTTTTTCTAGGTGAGGAATGAATGAGGATTGGTATTGTATTTATATCAATCCCTTTGGAGTAATAACTTGCATTAAAGCACTTAGGTCAACCATTAAGATACATTTCATTTATAAATTGGATGATTTTAGGGCACTAAATACTTGCATTGGGAATTGACTGTAATATCGATGTTATTGTCTATCCTAGATGTTAGTGTCTAAGGAGCATGAAAGCAGGTATAGGTTCAAAAGTTGTAGAGATAAAATATAAGTACATTTTAAGCATTTTGGGCAAGCTATAAGATCTGAGTCATCAACATAAGATTATTTAGACTAAGAGATATAGGCAAAGGGGTAAAAAGATAGAGTAAATTCCAAACTTATGGAAGTAAGAAAGCTATAGAACTGAGAAAAATAATGAAGGTTTGAGTTTGCCAAGTGTAAAAGACTAAGGTGTTATATAATCATAAAATGTCATCTACACTTTTATTTTTCTACACCATTTTAGTCCCATTAGGGGCTAAAAATTAAAGTTGATAGTATACATGAAATAGTTGATTAAATTAGTATAGTCTACTTGTTATATTTAGCTTATTTCAACCTATAATGGCATATTTGAATGGTGTGTAAATTGTAAGATTATGTTGTTAGTTACTCAGTAGTAATGTGAAAATTAACCTAATTAATTTAAAAATAAACAATAAAAAAATTACATATTTTTCATTAGTTGAACCTAATGTGGTTATAACAATAGACAAGATGTAGAAAACCCAAAAACCTTCTAGAAGCTAAGGCTGAGTACCTTCAAGGATAAGAATTCCTAGTAGAGGACAAAATCAATTGTAGATATTGTCCATTTTGGTTGATCTTGTTGTTTCATAGAAAACCTGAAACTTTTGGAATAGTTAGTGTGATAGTGAAAAATAGGTCTTTTGTGTTGATTTCATCTTTAAAACTATGCATAGACTTTTTTTTGTGCATTCTTGAAGTTAAAAACCCTAGATTTATGGCACAAAGAGGTAAATGGGTGTAAAAGAGTAAAAATAGGTTAATAGTTAGAGTTGTGTTAGACCTCAACACCCCCACTATGTTAAGCATTACCTACATACCAATATTCTAAAGAGGGATTAAACCTCCATGTAGTTCTCCCACCTAAGTGCTTTGTGTAATTGTGATCTTTTGACCATATAAATGCATCTAAAATTTGCTTGAATATTTGACCATGTGGGATTAAGACTGCATAAAATTGGTTTGAGACTTGGTTGAAGACTGCTTAAAGTGTTTAGAACTTGATTTGAGAAAAATAGGAAACTTTTTCTCAATGCACACTTGTGTCAATAAGCCTTGTAAATTGAAATTGTCTATTCTATAATAAGTGATTTGAATGTGTATTTATAATAATATCATTGAGATGACAACATGTTATAGCTATTACAAATAGGAAGACCAACCTTAGGGAAGATTTCATCTAAAAATATGACCGTGGGCAGGAACTAGACAAAATTGTTGGATAAAGACATGATCGATGGTCATTATTGTCTTAGTTGGTCGATTATGTCCTTAAGGAAATGTGCTAAGATTTTGGTCTAGATTGAGGCATACAAATGTATAGAGGTGTTTTTGGCAATCATAATATTTGTGTGTGTGATAGATGATGGTTATAAGATATAATAGGTCCTCTCTTAGGCTTGGCTAATCCAAAACTTGAAAGCTTTGGTTGAAATATAATTCAAAAAAATAAGAACAACACAATTCAAATAATGCTATCTTTGGAAAGAGATGTTTTATTTATCAAAATTGCAAACCCAAACATATGCTTATCTCTGAGAAGAGATGTCTGATTTCCCTTTCGGGTTACATCTTCATTTATACATGTTTTGAAGGTGTGGGGAGGATGTGGAAGGTCACCAATCTTAAGGGAGATGAATTGGTTTGACTTCCATGATTTACAACAATACAGAATTCGAGGAATTACTATTTTTAGAAACTTACTATTTTTAGACTGGACTAATAAAATTGAAATTTGGAACACTTCCATTGGGTTTTATGGGGTCAAACTTCATCAAGAAAAGCTTGATGTATCTCACGATGTTCCCCTCATTATTAGCTTTCAAATGGTTCAAACGGTGAGTCAATTGGAGCTATGGTGCAAAAGTTATGACTCCCGGAAGTTCTGCCATCAAATGGGGTGGACCCATCACCCGAATTGTCATCTGAATTGTTGTTCAGATCATTGGGATAGGTCCAAATATTGAAATAAGTTTCAATGAAATGCATAAGTTAATTAAGGATAAAAATAGGTAAAATAGGCATGATCAAGTATTTGTGACCATATTTAGGTTACTACAATACAATAGGGGCATATTGTTTACCTTCCTTCTTACCATACTATGCTTCAACACCTTGTTCATTTTTGTTCGAATCCCTCCCATTCCCTTTATTTTTTAAACCTTGATTCTTATCACATTTCAAATATTTCAAAAGTTCAAAAAAAAATCCAAAAATTCTAAAAACATTCATATATGTAAAGAATTAAAAATAAATAAACATTCCAAAAAAATACATATGTTGCAAAAATTTAAAAAAATTAAAAATAGTTTCAAAAAATAAAAAATAAAGTTATACAAGCATTTTTTTATGTTGGTAGCTTACTTATTTACACACGTTATCTATTTCATGTTTATAAGATCGCATATTTCATTTTTCAATAACATTGTTTTTCATGAGGTGTGTGAGTGTGATATAAGACATACTATTATATGGTTTTTTGATGTCTGGCTCTCATTTTACCTAACTATCTTAATAAGTTGGGGGAATCTCTTTTTTATTTATGAATAATTCAACACATCTTATCTATCCATAACTTTTCTACCATGTTGAGCTATATATCATAAAAGTATTTTTCTAATCACTCATACTTTACATCGTGTTACATAGATATGCTTTTCACTAACAATGATATTGATACATATGGTGGATGTAGATTAGTCTCATTCACTCTATGCTTATTTTCAAAAAAAATATTTTTTTACAAGATAAGTTAGGACTTGTTTGCTTATTGTGTGTGGTATTTGGCATTGTGTGTGCAACATATACATGTTCTTGCTTGTATGACATTATCATGTCATTTGAGTGTGGCCCTTGGCCTTGTATGTTAATGTAACATTCACATGTCCCTTGTATATTACTTTTGAACCTTATGTGTGACAATAAATGCAAATTGCATGATATTATATGACATTGCTTGCATATTTGTTGATTTTTACTATGGTGTCGTGATTCATGTCATGCATTACTTTTATTGTCTACTTTATTCTTGTGTCATGATACATACCGTGCACATCAAACTTATGTGCTTAAATTTTATATCTATCTAATATATTTTTCATATAAAATTCAATAATATATTAATTTTAATTCAAATATCCATACCGTATTGCATGATTACATCTTTCACATATTTTACAGTTCTCTTTTGAGATTAGTGGTTTGCAAGCTACAACTTTCATATCAAAAGTAGGGCATCAAATCAGGCTTGTCTTGAGAACTCAAGTCCTCATGAGAAATGTTTTTAGATTAATGACATAATTATAACATGGTTCAAAAAAATTTAACTTATGGGGGCATGTGACATGCACTACACTCATTTATAGAGTTATTTCAATATAGATTCACATATACTTGATGTATGTGCATATGCAAAGCAATTTTAGTTACAAATTACAAGTTTCAAATATTTACAAGATTCAAATGGGATTCAATATCAATTAAATTTAGATAAAGGGGGCATGATATCCATTCATGTTCATGTTTTTACATGGCACATTTCAAAAAAATTCAAGTTTAAAAGTTTCAAATAAAATCTAGATCCATATGTAACGATGTGATTCATTTCATTTTACAAGTACGCCATGCTAGAGTCTAGTGATACTCAATGTTTATGGTTTCATTTTAATGAGTCACATTTGGTGGTCTCATCCATTCAATTATTTTACAAAGTACTCTACATATCTAAATGATAGTTTGAACATACAATCTTTCCAACTCAATGGATTTTAAAAGTTTTTAAATTGAGACTTGACCACTCTCAATTCACTATAGTTGCAACATTTTTCTAAATGTCTCAACAAGAGGGCACACATTTCTCATTTTTAAAAAGTTACAGGGAAATTATATTGCATACTCTTTCATGTGTATACTTTCCTTATTCTCTTTTCAAATTTCATATTCAAGTTTCAAATTATTTAATTTTCAAATATGGAAAGTAACTACTTTCAGTGACATTGTTGTTGATATTGCATTGAGATATATTTTACTATCAATATTTGCATCAAAATACAAAGTGTGTATACACACTTAGGTTTACATCTCTTTTATTCTAGTAGTTTCACTTCATTTCATCACTAGAATAAATTAAAGTAAATGTAAACACTCAAATTTAATCATAAAGTATATAACAATGTTTAATCTTGATATCCTTACCCTTATAGGATTTATTCATCACTTTGTTAACTTATTATTACTTAGAATCTCATTTGAACTCTTATTAACTTTTTGTACTATTTTTTAATTAACAAGTATAGATATATGTTGCTTTTGGGGCACATAATAGCTAGATGAAGATGTAGATACATGATTGACACTAGTATACTCTAGATTTGTTGTATATTTTCTATTATTTTTAAGTGACGCAATCTTTAAACTAAAATACTGATTTTACTTTTGCAATTCTTTCATTGAATTTTTTATAGTGATGATTTGATCTTGAAGGGCTTCACAAACACAAACCCTATGTATTGTTGATTAAATATACATACAAACACCATCAAAATGAGATGTGGGAAGATGAACATTATTAACATATTTAATTTGACTATTCATGATATATACAATGAATTTAAATAAATTACATGTGATAAAAAACAAGCTTCTTAGTAGAAAATAATGTTAAATATTTAAAAAGCCAATGATTATAAATATAATATAAGTAAAAATCAATGTATAAAGGGTGATGTAGGCAAGGGTTTGAATGATTTTATGAGATCTCAAATATACTTACTCATTTGTACATTAGTTTCGGCCCAATATTTTCGAGCACTAACTATAGAGGTTAAATCGTACTTATATCCCATTATCCCATCTTGAGGGTATGGTGAAAGTAACTTTCTTGGGTGATATGCTTCTCTCAGATGCACTGTAAATATAATAGATAAAAATAATTCATATGATATAAACAAGGGACCCTAGGCATTTCAATATACCATGAGGTAGGGAAAAAATAAAATCCATGTATATCGATGTCTAGGGCCTGGGAATTAAAATTTTTTCTCACTTCATTATTTTAATAAAATAACTCATTGCATAGAGAAGATGACAACTCTCTATGTAATTTTACAAATGTCAAAACATAATTGATAAAAACAAGTAACAAGTAGTAGAAATAAAGAAAAAAAATCAATAGATTTGTATGTATAGAGATCAAAAAAATTTCATCCCAAGGTTAAATGAAATGCTTCAATGTCGAATGTTATCTAAGGTTAAAATAAAAATGCTTCCAGTGTCAGTGATTATGTCCGAGGTCAAAAGTAAGTTTTTTTAGTGTTAGATTTAGATCCAAAGTTGAAAGTTATTTCTTTTAGTGTTAGAAATTTATAAAAAAAAATTATGAAAACCTAGGACAAAAATCATGCAAACAACAAACAGTTTTCTAATATAAAATTATAGGTTCGCCATAATGTTTTAATGGTTTATTTTTTATTTAACAATTAAATTTAATAAACACTAAATAATTGAAATATTATTCAAAATACAAAATGTACATAATCTAAATGTAAAAATAGTGTATAACAAAAAAAAATGAGATATAAAAAATAAAATTAAATGAAATATGCAAACCTAGCTTAAATCTAACTTATGTTGATTGTGATGGCAAACCACTAATGTATAATTTATTGAGATGATATTTGAATTATGTCACACTTGAAAATATAATATTACAATGCACTAGGATAGGGTCACGTTAGGGCAGACAAGGGCACACTACAACCTTCTTTGTTTAGCTGTGGTCATGTCTAAGTTGACTGTGCATGTTATTTTCATGATCAATTACTTGCCTTTGTTAGAGGTGGTTTACTAATTGTTTGTGGATACTAAGTTATCATGTAGACGTACCTAAAATGTTAAAACTCTAGTTCTTGCATATAAATCGAATAGACATCAAATATAAAGGGAGGAATCAGATAAGGAGAATAACTGAGCCCAAAACTCTACATAGTCTGCATGCTACCTACATAGCCCAAAATAACCTCAGGTCGATGTAGTTTTTCCTCCTAGAGTGAATGTGTGAATTTTGATACTTATACCATATGGATGCAACTAGTAAATTGACTTAAATACTTGATCATGAATACCCTTGACCTATAATAAAATAACTTTATACTTGACCTATGACTGTTGAAATAAATCAGATAGTGAATTGAGAAGAATAGGGATGTTTTTCTTAATGTGTAATAATTTGTATAGAGAGTGCCTTTTACCAAGTTGTTAAGTAATGTTTTGAATGTCTTTGATGTGTTTATATAGTAGTAGATTTGAAATATTTCCATTAACTGACTTTGCTAAAAGCATTGGAGGGCCAACATGAAGTGCCTTGAATTTGAAAAATAGCCATTAGAGCATAAGATACGTGACTGCACTAGTGGAAAAGGTTAGGTTGCGACCTTGTCTGACCTTTTGTGTTCTTGTCCCATATGAATGCTATTTTCAATAATTGCAAGATAATGAGTAGACTAGTGAAGGCTCTCATAGAGATTGAAGTTAAAAAAATGATGAATGGGTCAAGTAAGGCAAGGATATCAAGATTAAATATTATCAAGCATTTAATGATTAAATTTGAGTGTCTATAGAATTCATTTTTCATATCTTAATATCCTTATTCTTACATGATTTGTTCATCACTTTGTTAACTTTTTATTACTTATAATCTCATTTGAAATCTTGTTAACTTTTTGAACTCTTTTTTAATCAATAAATGTAGATATATGTTTATTTTGGGGCACATAATAGTTAGATAATCAATAAATGTAGATATATGTTGATTTTGGAGCACATAATAGTTAGATGAAGATGTAGATACATGATTAACATTAGTATACTATAGATTTGTTGTATATTTGCTATTATTTTCAAGTGACGTGATTTTTGAACTAAAACACTGATTTTACTTTTGCAATTCTTCTATTGATTTTTTTTATAGTGATGATTTGATCTTGAAGGGCTTCACAAGCACAAACCCTAGGTACTACTGATTGAATATACATAGAAACACCATCAAGAGGAGATGTGGGAAGATGAATATCATCAACATATTTAATATGACTATCCATGATATATATAATAAATTCACATAAAGTACGTGCAACAAAAAAAAGCTTCATAGTAGAAATTAATGCTGAATATATAAAAGCTAATGATTATGAATATAATACAAGCAAAAATCAATGTACAAAGGGTGATTTATGTAAGGGTTTGAATTCTTTTGTGGGATCTCAAATATAATTGTTCATTTGTACATTAGTGTGGGTCCAATATTTCAGAGCACTATCTACAGAGGTTAAACCGTGCCTATACCCCACTATCCCGTCTCTCAGTGTACAGTGAGAGTAACTTCCTTGGGCAATATGTTTCTATCAGACTCATCACAAATCAAATAGATAAAAAGGGACCTAGGCATTTTCAATATGCTATGAGGTATGGAAAAAATCAAATCCATGTATATATCAATGTTTAGGGCCTGGGTATTAGGACAATGTTCCTCACTTCACAGTGCTAGTAAAATAGCTCATGGTATAGCAAAAAATGACAAATCTCTACATAGTTTTACAAATGTCAGTTGATAAAAACAAGTAACAAGTAATAGAAAATAAAGAGAGAAAAAATTCAATAGATTTTTATGTATAGAGATCGAAAAATTGCAACCCGAAGTTGAATGAAATGCTTCAGTGTTAGATGTTATCAAGGTTAAAATAAATATGCTTCCAGTGTTAGTGATTATGTCTGAGGTTGAAAGTACATTTTTTTAGTGTTAGATTTAGATCCAAAGTTGAAGTTTATTTCTTTCAGTGTCAAAAATTTACAAAAAAAAGTATGAAAACGTTGGACAAAAAACACTTAAACAATAAACAATTTTCTAATAAAAAATATAGGTTCACCATAATGTTTTAATGGTTTATTTTTTATTTAACAATTAAATGTAATAAACACTAAACAATTGAAATATTATTCAAAATATACAGAATCTAAATGTAAACATACAGTGTATTATAGAAACAAAAATGACATAAAAAATAAATTTAAATGAAATATGCAAACTTAGCTCAAATCTAACTTATGTTGATTGTGATGGTAGACCACTAATGTATAAATGACTAAGAGGATATTTGAATTATGTCACACCTGGAAATAGAATCTTACAATGCACTGGGATAGAGTCGTGTTATCGCAGATAAGGGCACACTACGACCTTATCTATTTGATTGCAGTCATATCTAAGTTGACTATGCATGTTATTTTCATGCTCAGTTACTTGCCTTTATCAGAGGTGGTCTACTAATTGTTTGTGGATGCTAAGTTATCACGCAAAAGTACCTAAAACATTAAAACTTTAGTTATTGCATATAAATCGAATATACATCAAATACGAATGTGGGAATCAAATAAGGGAATAATTGAGCTATTTTTAGAAAATCCCATGTAATTTGAGTGCTACCTGCATAGTCCAAAAGGACCTTAGGTCGATGTAGTTCTCCCTCCTAGAATGAGTGTGTGAATTTTGATATTTGTACTATAAGAATGTAGCTAGTAAATTGACTTGAATGCTTGCCAACGAATACCCTTGACCTATAATAAAATAACTTTAGACTTGGTTTATGACTGTTGGAATAAATCAGGTGTCGAATTAAGAAGAATAGGGCTATTTTTCTCAATGTGTAGTAGTTTGTATAGAGAGTGCTTTTTGTCAAGTTGTTAAGTAATGCCTTGAATGGCTTTGGTGTGCTTATATAGTGGTAGATTTGAAATATTTCCATTAATTGACTTTGCTAAAAGCATTGGATGGCCAACATGAAGTGTCTTGAATTTGAAAAATAACCATTAGAGCGCAAGATACATGACCACACTAGTGGACAAGGTTGGGCTGCGACCTTGTCCGACCTTTTGTGTTCTTGTCCCATTTGAAAGATATTTTCAATAATTGCAAGACAATGAGTAGACTAATGAAGGTTCTTATAGAGATTGTGAGTTAACAAAATGATGAATGGGTCAAGGCAAGGATGTCAAGATTAAATATTGTCAAGCACTTAATGATTAAATTTGATTGTCTACAGAAGTCCTTTTTCTCATTTTGGGTTGGAAACACTCACAAGCACTAGAACTACATCGAGAACTGATTTCGAGCTTGGAACCACAAACCTTGTACATTTTGTATTTTTATGACATTGTCATGGATTAGGTCTAGAGTCAAAGTAGTAATTTAGACAGTTTTCCACATCATTGGATTAAGTGAATTAGGATTCCCAATCCTCTGCATTTGCTAAAGCATCCCCATAAATTTTAAAATAAGTAGATGTCATAATCATTGTAGTGGGTTGCAACTGTGGGAAAGGGTGACAATTAATCCACGATTCTCACCTGGGTCACAATCGACCACCATTCGATGATTTTGACCCTTTTTAAAGACTTCTATATTCGTCAAATAGTTTTCACGATTTGTCTGTCTAATTAATTGGATTTGTTTCCCACAATTTTTAACCTTTGACAATGCACATGTAAACAACAAATTAAATATTTCTCTACAAACCTCCTTAGTCAAATTTCAATTGTCTAAACATCCATATCTCTACATTTCATATATATATTCATTATTTTATTTATATAAATATATACATAATTCCCATTGTACACCAAAATAATGAAACAACTACGCATACAAGATTTTCGCAAATAAAACCCTTACAAGGGACCAATAGATATTTACTCCCCCCACCTTCCATATAAAAGGGAAAAGGACATGAACCAATTGAAATATGCAGTAAAACCAAGCGAAGAAGGGAAGTTTAAAACATTTAACCATTTTCGGTTAAAAATCCGGAGTTTACTTTGGTCTTGTCAAATGGTATGACAAATACGTTTCCACATTCAATGGATCGCATAGGCTGTGCGTTTCCATAAACTGGGTTCCCTATAAATAAAAAATGTTTACTATTTCAGTGGCCCTGCATATTCTTTGTACACTGCCGGGGTTCCGTAGGCTGGACTTTAGGCTGGGGTTGGGGTTGGGGTTGGGGTTAATGAAAGAACGAGGAAGGACAGCGATGCGTTTGTATGTACATGCTGATGCGAGTTGAAAAACATGTATTATGCATGCACGGCTGCCATATGCATAGTGGTGGGCAACTAGGCATTTGGTGGGGTTGAAATTTGCCAAAACCAACAACAGAAAAGAGGAAAAAAACATTTAAGAGCGTGACGTTGGAGTGTGGGGTGCGGGATTTTCTAAACTAGGATTTTAAAAACGCAAAAGGAACCAGCGCAGTAAAAGAGAAAGTGGCCGTAATTCTTACTCCAACTCAAACTGCCTGGATGGGTTGATAATATTTTGGTGTTACGTTACGGGTGCGTTGAATTAAGTGGTGGGCTCAAATAAATAGGGCGCACCAGCGAATAATGAGGAGGAGGAGACAAAGGAAAGAGAAAGGCAACTCAAAGCCAAAGTTTCTCAAGGAGATTGTAGCATAATAATTTTGTTTCAGCGATTTGGATATTACCATTACCAAACTGTATGGTACGGTTGGAGGAGTTATTTCTGTAGGTTTTGAGCGCGGATGGAGGCGCCGGCTGTAGAGAACTTTATCAGCAAATCTTACAGCGTAAGTAGCAGAAACGGTTGTTTTTATTTTTCATTTGTTTTTGTGGCTTCAGGTTCGAGTCGCCGGACGCAGATCTGGTTCAGGCGATCGGGGTTCGTGAATTTAAGCTGCGGGGGAAGAAGATCCGTTAAATAGTAAACGGAACGCGTTATTTAAAGATTGGCATGCCCCTGAGTAAATACGGAGCGGCGTTCAAAGGCTTCGCTTTGAAGCTTTTTTAGTTTTGTTTACCTTAGTTTAGCGGAGTTTTTTTCGGATGTCTGGCTTTGCTGGGTTTCCAGCGCTCGTTTAGCCGTTTTAGCGTGCGTTCGCCTGGATAGAAGTAACTTAAACCCTCGCTTTCAGATCCCGCCATTCTGGTGCTGAACAGCAAAACCAAATATTGAATGGTAACTGTAGTCTAAACGAAGCAAAACCGATGTGTATTTTTCCTGTTTATCTGTTCGGCCAGAATCTCCGTGGACGTAATTGTCTCGTTTTATCTGGTTGATAGCCAGTTGGTTCATTGCTTGGATTTGATCCGTTGCTGCTGAGTAACAGTACAGTAGAGAAAATCATGGAAGCTTTTTGTTTGTGGCTTCTGTTTTTTCTTTTGGTTTGTGCTAGTGGCGTTTTTTTAATCTGATAGCGAACTATTGTTTTTGTGCAGGCCGTTTGGGGTCCGAAAGTTGAGGAAGCATTATCGGCTGTTTTTCAGCCCAAGTTGTGGATGCCAATGATGGTCGTCCAATTCCATTACAGGTGTTCAGTTTTTGTCAGCGCAACTGTATTGCTTCTATTGTGAAAAGGCAAACTAGAGAGATATTGATAGGCGTAGCGTGATTTGAACCCGCGACGCGGAGGAGGCGATACTTCATGGCATAACAATGAGAAAGTTTTCAGTGGTAGACGATAGTGATCTTGAAATGGCGTCTCAAAAGGATTCAGAATACGGCGGTCCTTCCACAAGGAAGGGCACTGCTGCATGTAATAAACCAGAATTTGACTCCGACGAAGATGTTTCCTACTCGCATAACTTTTCGATAAGGTATATATGCACAAGTTGTTACGATTCTTACGTGATGCATATTCTTTGTATATCTATCTAACTGAGTTACAGTAGATCTGGATGCAGCGAAAGCAATTATCGATGATGATACAATTCACTGCCTGACAGGAATGTTTTGAGAAACGAATGCTCATATTTGTTTTCTCAAAGGCTTTACCTCCTGTGCTACTAACACAGTTCTTCCTTGGCAGCCATGGCTCGTACAGTAATCCTCAATCAAGCCCTTGTGTTCTTTCACGAATCAAGGCATTTATTTCTAGATCGAAGACTTTCAGGAAGAGATTTTTTTGGTAATAAACTGTGTAGAAGCTCTTGAAGTTTTTGTGCGACGTTTCCAGTGAACGACCTCCCATTCATCTTTCTTCAGGCAAACGAAGTGATGTAGCTCACTGCAAACGTAAAACCTTCAAGAGCTTATACACAATACTTAGACGATATGTTACATATCATTATCTAAATACCCATCTATCTACACAATAGAGGTAGTTGTTCTTGCAATATCCTAAGGTAGCTTCCGGCCTAGGCCAAGGTAAAGCCGATATGCATAACTTGTTGAAATGGTTGGGTGAAATTAATTAATCGCTCTTGCTGTTAGCTATGATCACATGTCAAATATGATTCCAATAGTCATGGACTGGGCATTTATTTTGTTTCCAACTTCTGTACTAGGCGAGCGAAATAGCTGCTTTCCCAACTTCCTGGGATTCAAGGCTGTACAAATTCACATGCTTGTAGTCATGCCACAACAAATATGCGGCACAGATAGAGATCGCCAATGCTTTATGAAGTATATGGTTATAACCTGAGTTAGTATTGTTAGTGGTTGCAAACTGTGTAACATGGTATTAGCAGTCTAATGGCAGAAACCAGAGACTCGAATCTTCTGCTTGTGATATACGATGAAGCAAATAGTAATAGGGTGGCGTGTATGTTTCTGAAATTAACAATCTTCTTTCTTTGTTTGCTGCAGAGACTATGTGTCTATGGTTCGATCAAATGATATTAGAAACAACTGGCCTTTTTCTCAGAGATATTTGCAAATTTGCTTGGACTATGGTACGAAACCAGTCTTGCCACCTTTTGAACATCCTCAGTCTGTAAGAGATCTGATCCAGGAGAAGTTCAAGTTGGAAGCTGCTATTCATGGGAGTGATTCTGAAAGGAATGATGTTATCTGTGCAGATATTGCAGCTAACGATTCTAAGCATTCCGGCAACAGTTTTATTATAAGGGTACCCGCTAAAAGGAGACAAACCGGCCAGAAAAGTAGTAGAAAGATTGCCCGTCAAAAATCAGTACAATCTGTATCTGTGAGATTAAGAGATCAAGATGGTATTGCAGCATGCAGGGAAAATGGCAACCTCAAAAGCAATGGTTGCGAAGGTATCAAAACCAAAATAGAAGAAGTTGAGGAGTTCAGAGGAGAACGAGGAGAACAACCAGGAGAAGACAATCAAACGCCGAAGGAAATTGCAGGCACATCGGAAGACAATGAATGGTTAAAGCCAATTGCAGAAAGATCAGAAGACAATGAAGGGTCAAAGCCAATTGCAGAAACATCAGAAGACAATGAAGGGTCAAAACCGATTGAAGGCACATCAGAAGACAATAAAGGGTCAAAGCCAATTTCAGGCACATCAGAAGACAATGAAGGGTCAAAGCCAATTTCAGGTAGAGGAGAGAGGGAACTGGGTACTACTCCATGCAAGGGTGAAGACAAAGAGAGAGATTATGAAATCAAAACTTCAGAGTTTATGGAACAGTCAAATGGGGTTAAGTTGCCCAATTCAGAAATAAGATTCAAACCCAATTCAGAAATATCATCCAAAGCCCGTAGAAAGCGAACAGATAGACCAGAGATTTTATCAGATATTAAAAATAGATTTCTCAAGCGAATCAAACAATCAAACAGAATGCTTACATTTGAAATAAAATCTCAAGAACATATCGACAGTTCTCACAAAGAAAGGATGCAAGGACACCTTATTGAACAAAGCAAGGCAGATTCTGGAAGAACTGAAAACTTAGTAAATTCAGGTAGCAGCATTCTAGATGGTATGATGGTAAAGGTGTGCCCTGTTTGTAGAAACTTTTCCTCCACATCTAATACAGCGTTGAATGCCCACATGGATCACTGTCTTGATGCTAAACCAAATGCTGAGATAACTGAAACCAAGTTCACCAAACATAAAACTAAAGTGAGAAAGAAGCGTTCAATGGCAGATATATGTGCTGTGGCTCCTAGTCGTACTCTTGAGGATCTGGTATACACTGTTACTCGAGAACAGCATCATTCTTTGCATGTGGATGTCCTTAAATGGAATGGCAGTAATATAAAGAGGGGACCCAGGACCCCTCTCTCCCGAGTAGCTAAGAGAGATTTTGATTATGTACACCCAAATGCCAAGAAGCTTCGGAGTTCCTCAAGTTTGAAAATGGAATGCCTGCCTAACTTGCAGAAGGAAAGTCACAACGAGCTTTCTCTTTCTGAGGATAAAGACAAGGAATCAGGTGGCACAAGGAAAAGCAAGCGATCAGCTTTCAGTAATATGACTAGAGCAGGCAAAAGTCTGAATTCACTTGGTTTTAATAAGTTTATTGAGAAGGTATATTGTTTCATTTCATGCATTTACATTGCCAAATTTGGCAGAACTAAAATCAGATTGTTTCTTTGTATGTATCTTTATGTTTTTAATTTCAAGCTGTGTGCATGTTGTTTACAGAGACTTTTGGTAGAACAAATGATGATGACGCTGCTGAAAAAGTCATTATGCAGATCAATAGTCTGTAAAGTCTGGCTTATATCTTTTAGCAGTGTCATATTCAGCCAAAAACAACAATAACTTTAATATTTTATTAACAGTAAGCCTGAACCCAAAATCAACAAAAACATGATTTCTTTTATGAACAATTAATATTGGTCATGCACCCTGAAATTAAAAAGAAAGAGTAAAGTTGACCAACTCAAAACTAAGTAGTAACCTGGTAATTTAAAATGCCCATGTAAACTTGTACAGTTTCCCTTTCGATGAACTTTCATCGATACTGAAATGGATTAATGGAAAAGCTGTGGAAATGGAATGTGAACTATTAAATTGGATAGGCGAATGCTAACATGCTAAGAAATATTATCCCATTACGAAATTTGTGTAGAAACTTAAGCAAAAGGTAAGAAGAATTGTGTAGAAGCTTTAAAAATACTACTAAAGAAGAATAAAAAATCAATATAGTATTAAGCATCTTGATAATTTTGCTGCAGTTCGATTTTTTATTGAACAAATAACCTTAAGAAAATTGATTTGAAAAGAAGGAAAAAGCAAACATATAAAGGGAAATAATAGAATAGATTTCTTTACTGTCAAGTAACCGGAAGAGTAGTCCCAATATTCATTTCACTCGTGAAACGTGTGTTGCTATAATTACAGTTCAAGACCGCAGGCAAAGCATAGCAGTTGTGAAAACTGCAATGTCAAGGTCGAAATAACCCTTTCAAGATGGACTTTCTGTATTGTTTTCATACACCTACCCTTCTGAAAGCCCAAATAATTGGTTATTTATTTAGTTTTGGATATCAAAAGTATTGATGCATTATAACTACAGTTCAAGATTACAGGCAAAGCATAGCTGCTGTGGAAACTGTAATGTAATTGTCGAAATAACCATTTTAACTTTTTTAAGATGGCATTTCTGTATTGTTTTGAACTCATACATCCAGCCTTCTGAAAGCCCATTTTTTGGTTATTTATTTAGATTTGGCTATCAAAAATACTACTCTATTTGCAGATGTCATAAGCCCATCTTTTTAGTTATTTATGTAGTTTTGGGTATCAAAAATACTACTCTATTTGCAGATTTCATATTTGTTAATCTTAGTTTGGTAAAATAGATTTGATGCAATTGCTGTGATTTCAGGTTCCAAGAACTTCTGCAGCCAAGCATAATTTAAATGAAGGCATATCTCAGACCAAGTTTCAACGTACATCAGAAGAAATTGCAAGAGAGGAGAAACTCCCAAGTTCTGTATATTCAACTTCATGGGCTTGTTTCAACAAACAAGGAAGTTCAAGAAGAAAGAAGTTAAAGCACAAACTAGTAAGCTTGAACTTAGCTGGGTTTGGTCAACGGCGTTGTAATTCAGGTGATGGAGTGCCAATGAATGTATTGGAACCCAAGTCACAGAACCCTCCAGAGAGCTCAAGATTGTCTGAAGGAAAATTAGTGGGATCCAAGGAATCTACTGGAGGTTTTGTATCGCATTCATCTGATAAGGGGCATAACCTGCCTGTAGTGGTGTCATCAAAACGAAAGAAAGCAAAACATTCAAGGAAAGGAGTAGATAATTACTCTAATTCATCTGAGGAGGTTGAAGAGTTCTTTACTTCTAAAAGGATGAAGAACTTGTCAAGTCTGAACTTCCAAAATACAATGATGCACACAGTGACTAGAGTGCATTCATCAGTCTGTGAGATCAAGTCACCTACCTCAGGAAAAGCCCAAATTGAGCAAGAGGTAAGCTTCCGTTACTGCCCTTCAAATGAAGAGAAGTTACACAGTTCACATGACTTAGCTAAAATATCTGTCAATGACACATTCAATTCTAAAAACTCTGGGAGTATTGTACTGTCGAAGACTTTGCAGAATGAGACAGGAACTTCTGTCCATGGAACACAATTACCTATGTCATGCCAATTGAAAAGGGCTCAATCTAAAGAGCATTTTAAGGAAAGCAAAAAAATGTTGAATTTAAAGACCTTAAAACGGCCAAATTCATTTCAGCGAGCTGCAGGTTCATCTTTGAAGACGTCTGGCTTGGAGTGCTCCAATGTGGAGCAGAAGCGGCCGAAGTATTTTAAATCTAATCTTGGTTCACCAAAAATGAAAAAGGTTTCTCATATAGTGCATGATTTAATGAACATGAAAGATACTGCCAAGATTGATTCTCAACACAGAGTCCATGGTACTGAATTCAATAGAGAATCTCGAGAGTTGATTTATGATGCTGGTTCCACTAGTAATCAAGCTTATGGTACAAAGATCAAAGATTGCACAAGTACTAAAGCAAAATCGTTATGTGCAATGGAAACCTCTTCTATGGATAAGCAGCACAGAACAAGCCCTGATTTACAGTCAGGAGCAATGTCAGCAGGTGAACACTCAGCAAAGCCTTTGGAAACCTCTGTGAACGTTGGTCATGAGATTCCAGGCCAAAACCAAGCACGGCTTCGTTCCACAGTTTCCACCATTTATGAAGCTTCGAAGAAATCTTCTCAAAATGGAGAAGTTGCTACTGATGAGGATCTGGAAAATTGCATGCTTACATATGCAATTTCTGAGAAGACGGGTTTTGCTTCAGGTTTGTTAGAGGCTTGCTGTAACCAACCTTCATATCAACAAGATGCTTCCACTCAAGCTATGGGAAAAAATGTTGCTGGAAACCTATCACCAAACAAAGGAAAGGATTCAAGTGAATCTTGTGTCTCATTTCAAAGCCAATTAAATTCATGTTCAGTTGAAGAACTCGCGGACTTAGATGAGTATGTGGGAAAGAAGGCTGACATTCTGAGGAATTCGGATAGACAAATGGAAATTCAGGCACCGAGTCACAAGCTCTTAACTCAAAATGATTCATTCTGTCAAAAATCTGTGGATGTTGCCACTGCAATTCTAAAGCCATCAAATGTGTCTTTTAGGAATCATGGTTCAGATTCAACAAGCTATATTGAAACCAAACCAGCATATATCTCTTCAGTGGCAAATAAATCTTTTCAGAGACTTTCTACTCAAGAGTTGGTTCCAGTTTCAAATGAAATTTTGGTTTTGAGATCAGACAGCATTGAAGTTGCTCCTGTATTAAATGGTACTAATTTTGCTGACAAACCTCAAATATCATCTGAACTGACTATTGACAAATTAGGAATTGCAAGAACAAGTTTGACAAGCATAGATGAGGTGTCTCCTGCAATGCCTCAAAGTTTTGAAAATTTGGTAAGGCCTGCATTTGATCTTTCCATCCAGACATCTTCCTCTATAATTACCTCCACAGGTCTCCCACCCATATCTGAAGCAAACTTATTTCATGGGAGTTCCATTTTACTTGATGATTCTAAATCTTTTGCTACTACAAGTGACGTGTTGCCTTCAGTGTCAATGACTCAGCTTGTGTCGGATTCTATTCTATCTGCAAAATCAGGGGAGATCAGCACATCATCCGATGTTTTGCATGGTTCTGTCTTGATCCCAAGCTCTCCTAAACACCTGAGCATTCTAAATGGGGTTTGGAAGTCGTCCAATAATACTTCTGCTTGGATCTTAGAGAATCAAAATGGTTTGAAGCAAAACTTGACTAACTCTTTAAGTAGTTCATTATTTGAATTCGTAGATGGAACTAATGGAAGCTGTGCTGGAAACAGTGCTTGCGGGTTTCCACCTCAAGTATCAGATTTCCCTAGCCATATATCTACTCTTCCGACTCACAAAATTGGGGTTCACTCTGGGTCAAAATCAAACCCAAAAATATGTGGGAACCAGTCATCTGATTCCAATACAGTTTCTTCTTTAGGCTCAGATATGTTTACAGAGCAAACAGATTTTCCAGAAAAAATATCATCTTTTGGGACTGCAAATTATTCACGTGATCCTAGTATAGTGCATATATTTGGAAATCCTATTTTGCGTCTAATGGGGAAAAATGTGATGTTGTCAAGTAAAGATGGTACCCAATCAAAGCAAGTGGAGGACAGCTGCATTGAGAGCAGCGATGCACCTACCAACCGAAATGACCTTAAGTTATTGGAGTCCAGACCCGAAGTCAAGTTGGGGCAGGATGGACACGGTCAAACTTCTCAAGCTTTGGAGAGGTATCAAGCTTCTGATCGAGATATGCTTCAATGTTTTGAAGGTGGAACAGGAAAAGATTCAAATATGTTTCAAGCTTTTGAAGCTGAATCAAAAGATTTGGTAAGTTTTTCACGTGCCAATGATTACAGGAAACAAAAGCCTGCAGGTTTGGAGAAAATTCCTCAGGTGTATGACTGGAATTTAGCAGCCCCAGCTTGGCAGTCTTTAGCTGTTATTGATAGAGTTAAACAGCCATGGATGAACACCAAGATGTCCTCTTCATGTGTTTTGCCTGAGCCAACGAGTAATGGTGTATCACACGGTCCTGCAGATGAGTGTAACCATGTGAAATGGAAGTCTTCAGATTCTTCCGTTCCCCACTATGATAATGAGTTAATTATTATAGATGATAACATTGATACAGAAACAAGTTCTATTGAGGCATCCTTTGCGCCTACCTTTCTACTGGGAAGATCTTGTCAATTGCAGGAGGGCCTTTTGATGTCAACCCACTTGAATTTAAACTCAAAGGTTAGGTCAGGACTTACATCATTGGACGCTTCTAACAATCTAAACCATTTTTCATCTGAAAACTTGAGAACATTGAATTATGGGTCTAATGTCCTAAATGCAAAGGAGATTCCATCAGAACTGAAGAGTGTAGGAATCAATTTTCATCGATATCAATAAATCATTGTGTAAAATTTCATGATGGTAATGCAAGTTCTGCCAGAGACGGGAGCCAAAAGCTTTCTTCTGTATTAGAATTACATCAAAAAGACTCAAGGTGGAGAATGTGCTCTCCGGCAGATGACAACAGCAGCTTCATCATTGCTTTATCAGTACCACTGTAAGTGTTGTTTTTGCCATCAGAATTTTTTATTATGTCACTCTTAACTGCTTTGTGTCAAAGAAATGGTAGTTTCATTAACATTTATTATGTTTTCTGATGATACCTTAGTGTTAAGATCATCTCCAAAAAGGGTACACATCCATCAGGATATGCAGAAAACTAACATGAAAATATGGCAACATATACCCATATCTGGTTGGAATCTCATTAGGGACAAAATATTGCAAATAATGACAAGCTACCGGATTGGTAGGAACCCATGCAGAGATAACTTGTTTATTGCATCTTAAGGTTTCTGGCTGTGGCCATTAGTAATATTCTTATTGTTTCCATGGTAATAAGTTTGTCGCTGAACAAGTTTTCTCTTGCAGGTATTTGTTCCGGAGGTGTGATATGGTGAGATCAGCAAGTAGCATCGACGTCAGATAATTAATTCATTTCTTTAAGAGGGAAGGAAGCAGGAAATCATCCAGAATAACAAAAATAATGGAATTATAACTTTTCTTGATCTTCCTATGCCCGGTCTTTTGGCCTGTAAATATTCATGTTGTTGAATCAAAAGGGAGGGTTTCTGCAAGAATCAGTGTGCTTCCTGAATAAATGTATCAATGTTTTAAGGTGTATATAGTTCTCTTGATCATCAGTGATATGTTATTCACAATTGTAGCTAAACATTATCCTTGGTTCGATCAAGCCAGAATTCTTGGTTTTTATTTACTCTGAATTGACAGGATGCTATATTGAAAAGTTTAAAGGAGACCCAAATTTCTGTTTGGAGGGTCATTTGAAAGGAAATAATAGTTTCATGACACTTGATGCATTTTGACATGACCTTGCTTTGTAAAATAAAATCGAAGAAAGATAGGGTTTACTGTGCTTCCTAGTTTTTGGTGCATGCAATCTGTCTCCTAAGTTACCAAGCAAATTTTGTAGCTATGAATATATTGCACAGGTGTTTTACTTGGCAGAGGATTTTTTAAAAATTATGCATGCATTTAGTTTAAATTTCCTAATGGCGTTGTGGTCATTTGGTAAGACTTTATGATTTTTACACTTGGGCGTGCAAAGTAGACAAGATTGTTTTTTTTTTAAATGTATCACCATGTAGGTCCTCTTGGAAAGGTTGAACATTCATCAACCTGTTTCTTCATTTTATTGCATTTCATTATCAGTTTCCATAATGGAACTAATAAAATTAATAAGAACCAATACATTGCATTGATTGCTCACGCAGGTAAGACAATAGGGGGAACTGTAACCCAGGTCGTGGACTTGCTTTGCTGATCTTGTACCTTCAGTAGCCAGGAATTTCCAGCTTTTCGTGATCTTTTCTTTGAATGAAGAATGATGCTGGAATGCTGATGTGTTCAGGAGATACGTTCAGGTGCTTAAAATTGTAATTAGTTTGGTAGTTCGTTTTCTGTTTTCTCTTTTCAATTATGATAAACACTTACGATTGCGATACACAAGATAAAGTTTCTTTGGGATAAACTGTTCAAGTTAGCATGCTTATGGACGAGATGAAAAAATATACAACATACATAAGATGAATAATGCACATCTTCCACCTGCTGTGTTTTTTTCATGAGTCTGCCTTTTTGTAGTTAGGACCAATGATGCAAGATGAAAATATATAAAAGTAAAGAAAGAAATCATATTAATGTCCACAAATCACCAAAATATAGGTCAATGGGACTGTAAAAATACAGCTAGCTTAAATATGAAAAGCAATGAGCTATAAAAGAAAGGTAGAAAGTAGAAAAATGTTCACCTGCAACATGGGAGAACATGCCAAAATAGGTAGCTGAAAGAGTACAACTCGCTGTTGTTCATCCAGCGGTAGCATCAAAGGCATCTGTCAGACTTTCAATTTCAAGAATCCTTAGACTGAAAGTCATCTAGGATTCTACTTTCTAGAGAATGGCTTGGCTACTGATAGTCGATGACGTTATCTTTTGGGGTTGGAAATTTATCTGTGGATTGTGATATCCAAGGCTCTCTAATAACTAGTGGAGCTCATGCTATCGTGTGTGAGCAGTTGCCACTATGCCGATGGTTGGCTTGAATGGTGTTGGTTGAGCTTGTAACCGTAAGGTAGGTACTGTGCCTCCTAACTTTCCTAGTAGTATCTCCACCATCTACTATAGAATTTACTCGATGTGTTGTGCCACTGGATCAAAGAGAGGTGCCAAGAAGGAAGTAATTAAACGGATTAGTGTGGACAGTCCTCGAAGAGTCTGGAATAGAAGAGATGTCATCTCCTGAGGTAGGGTTGAACATCTTTGCTTAGGAAAATGAAAATAGACAAATATTGTTGTGTTGTTCTCCTAACAACTAAAGATATCAAGCTACTGGTGGAGCTGATTATCTTGTGTATGTGTGGGCGGTTGCCACTCTATACTGATGGTTGGCTTGAACGGTGTTGGTTGAGCTTGTATCTGTAAGGTAATCGGTGCAACCCTTGACTTTCCTAGTAGTATCTCCACGATAGAATTTGTGTAACGTTCTGTACTACTAGCCTCAAAGAGGCACAGATAAGGAAGTAATCAAGCGGTTGGCCTGGATGGTCCTCGAAGAGTCTGGTGTCTAAAGGCTGTCATCTGGAAAGAGGGCCAAACCTCTTTGGCCGAGGAAATCAAAACAAACAAAACATGCAAAGCCATCGAACCAATGCTGGAGCTGATCTTTTGTGTGCATGGGTAGTTGTCGCTCTATACCGATGGTTGGCTTGAATGGTGTTGGTTGAGCTTGTAACCATAGGATAAGTAGTGTCTCTCAAGACTTTCCTAGTAGTAGCTACACCATCTACTATAGAATTTGTTTGAGGTTTTGTACCACTGGCATCAAAGAGAGATACCAAGAAGAAAGTAATCAAGCAGATTGGTCTAGAGGGTTAACTTATTTGGTGAGGCAAATGAAAAAAGACGGGTCAGTTACCTCCAACACCCCTGAAAAGACAGTAATATCTGTCACTAATCTTATTGTAGATAGCGCAACGAAAAATAAAATTCTCTTGAGTCTGAACCTCATGGAATTTACATAACCTGCAAATCCTATCGTCAGTGGGGATCAGAAGATTGTTTTTTCCTAAATTACAGTGACACTTAGTCTTTCCTCCAAAGATTGCAAGTACATTCCTCCAAAGATTGCAGTGACACTTAGTGAAAATTGTTTACAATTATTCCTAAATTACAGTGACACGTAGTCTTTCCTCCAAAGATTGCAAGTACATTCCTTCATAGATTGCAAATATTCCTTGCAATATTTCCAAGTGTCTACATATGTTAATTTCCAGCATGATAATGATTGTGACTTTTTGAACTGCTCACTGTTAAGATTTCAATGAACAACAATTCTATTACTTTTTTGTTCAATACTTAGGTGAATCATGTGTTAGAGTTCTTATGCCGATAAGTGTAACCTACAATGGCAGCCAGGTTGGTGGTGGACTGAAATGTCCGTGAGATATTAATAATAAATAGCTGACCTTAAATTTAATGCCTATTTGATCGTCATAAGGAAATTTCAATCTTAAATTTGACATCCATTTGACTGTCATCTGGAAGTTTTTCTTGCTTAGAGAAGTTGATTGAAAAATTGTAATATCTTGGGCATATGGTGGAGATTGGAGTCCCCTTCCACCCTGCTCCCAAGAAAGATTTATTTGAGCCCAACACAATGGGGTATCTAGATTGAGGTCATCTATCACCAGCCAGCAGGAAATTTGTGGAAAAAGTAATGGGGTCATTAATAAATATGGAATGTGACAAATCTAAGATAGGTGCCTTGAGATAGATATCTTTCAACGTGTTTTAGATAGCTGTATTTAAGATATCTGTGCTAGTTTACCTATACTATGAAGATGAACAATTTAGCAAAGTTGCCATTGCACCTTTGAAAACCGTATTTCTCATGTTCTTTGGTACTTTGCCCAATGTTCAATGATTTCATACTTTCCTACCATGCTGAGTTTATACAAATTTGTCATTTGAACTAGTCAATGTTAGGCTTCTGAGTTAAAAAAATGTTGTTGTTCTCAAGGGCAAGCTTGAGGTTTACTTCGCAAATGTCATGATGAATAGCCTACATGTTTCAGGTTAAAAAGCTTTGAAGTAGTAGAGCTTACAATTCACAATGCTATATTTATTCCAGTACTTGCGTATGTCAAACAAGCATTACTGGTAAGGTAGCCAAATGCTGAGTAGAAAGTAGACCCAACTTGTGAAGGCAAAGCCTGCAGGGTTGTATTTCTGATTTTAATGCAAGTTTAATAGTTATTTGTATATATAGTCATAAAAGGCTGGGAAGCTTCTGTTTATACCATTCATACCAATCAAATTCCTCTATTCATGATATTCAAAAGTATTATTTATCAATGGAGTTCATATAATTTCTTATTGACACCATTTACCACGTGGTTCTAAATTGATTCCCAATCATGTCTTTGTAATGTTGTTTTTTTTTTTAATTTATTGAGGGGTTGGATGGCCTCTCACCCATCCAGAACACAGTCGGGTTCTCAGTCTCTGTATAGTGAAAGATCTAATATGCCAATAAGCCATCTTTGCTATTGTACTACATCATCAAGTGGATTTTGGGTGTCCTTGTTGCAAGTTGCTTGACTGCTAGTGGGATTTGACCACGACTTGCTGGTATACGAGTGTATCAATCTAACTTGGATTGAGAGTGTCTTCTCAATGTTAATTGCTTTTCAATTACGATTTGTTTTAATTTACCTTTTTTAACAATAACATTGCTCGTCTTCCTCAAAATGTCGAGGAGAAAAGGTCATTGAATATAAAGATCTCCATTATTTAGAGCTGTATATGAATATGTGTACCATTAGGAAATCTGTTAAGGGGAAATTGTCCTTTTAATCTTGGGAGACGAATCCTGTTTTACATGCCCCCTAAGGGAACAGTCACTTCCAAGAGAGTGATCCCTCTTTACCACTAGACCACATTACGCTAACATTACAATGGACACATCTATAGAATGCAGGTAACAATTCTGCTATATTTTCTTCCCCTATATGATTAGATTTAAGAGATGCTACCGTCCATGATGGGGTTAATTCACATCGTGAAACAAACCTTAATATTGTGATGTGATGTTTGCTATCAGAGGTGAACTTGTAACTTGTGCTTTGAGTGTTGGCCTAGTTAGGAGGAGTTGTGTTTTTTTGGTATTAGGAGAAGCCATGTTACAATTTGCGTAAGTTAAGGGTTATGCTTGGGAGATGGGAGATCATTGTGTGGCCTCCGTTTGGGTGCCATGAAGATATTGCATTGTAGGAATGGGAGAAAAGCCTTTAAGAATTCATAAGTTAAAAATATTTGGCAAACAATAAATGTTTGACAAATTGTTTTTAAAAGTGAGAGATTAAGATTGAAAGTTAAAAGAAAGAAACCTTGGAAATGACTCAACCAAGGGTGGAGTAAGATTCACATTGGGTTTACTAGAATATTTCGGTGAAGCTAATGTGATAATAAAGAGATGTAAGAGATTATATTTTGGAAAATAAAGGAAAATGTGAAGATAAACCCAACAACAATGGGGTAAGATTCACATCAAGTTCACCACAATGTTTTAGTGAAGTCAATGTGATGATAAGGAGATGTAAGATTAGATTTGGGAAAATCAAAGAATGAAGATAATCCAATCAATAATTTCACTAGAACAAACTTCACATCGGGTTCATCATAATGCATTGGGCTTGTTGTCCCCCAAAAATAGCACTCATTTTTGGGACAACATTTGAACTATTTTGATCCTACAGACCAAAATTGTCTCTTTCCTTTTTAAAATTTGTCTTGGCATTCAAATTCCTCATTTTTCAAGCTTCTAAGAAATTTACGGACTCTGCAGGCTTGAATCTACAGACTCAGCAGGAAGAGGAAATCTACGAACTCTGCAGGCAGGTTCATTTCTACAAGTTCAACGGGCTTCACAGTTTCTGTAGGCGGGTTCAATCAAAAGAATCAGTTTCTATCACTTGGTCATTTTTAGGATTGGTTCAGTGCCTTGGTTCAATCAAAAATGTCTATCGGCAAGCATTCAAGCAAAAGAGGCTTGAACCACTTTGGTTCAATCTGTTCAAAGCTTTCGGTTCAATCGGTTCGTCCGCTTTGTTTCAACGTTTTGGTTCATCCTTTGGTTCAAACACATGGTTCAAATGCAAGTTCAACGGTTGGTTCAAACACTTGGTTCATTCAATTGAACTATTAGCTTGAACCATCGGCTTGAACCATTTTGTTTCAAAGCCTTGGTTCAACGAAGTGGTTCAACACGTTTGGTTCAACGAAGATCAAAAAGACTCAACCGAAACAAAGGAATGAACCATTGAACTGTTGAACCAAAGTTGGTTCAATCGGTCGGTTCAAGCGACAAAGTTCAAAGGAGTGCCCCAAGAGTCAAAGACACAAGTGCCTTTGTGAAGGGAATTCCCGTGGCAAAAAGTGACCAAGGCAAACAAACGGACCGAGACAAAAGCCCGACAGAATCTCGTGGATGCTGCCAAGTGTCAACGGCCGAGCCCCTCTAAAGTTTGTTTCTGCAAATTGGCAGATATTGCCATGTGTCCCTCTTGAAGCTTGTTGGGAGCCTCCAAGTGTCAATATCCGCATTCCCTTCCCTTAGCTTCACTGTTTCGAGCAAAGACTATGGTGGGCTCGGGGACGAGTGAGTAAATGAAGCGGAACACGCCAAGTGTCTACATTCGTGCGACTAACAAATGTATTCAGACCACGCCACGTGTCCCTTGCAAAATTCGGCGGAAGCCGACAAGTGTCAATCTCCACAATTTCTCCCTCATGCTCCTTGTTTTCATAAAGACTGTGGTGGACCCCCAGTGAGCTGCTGAAGAAAGCGGAACACGCCATGTGTCATCATCCGCCTCGACTCTCCAAAGACTAGCGGAAGCCGCCACCTATTCATTTATAACTCTGCGGAGAGCGACACGTGTCTGCGTTCAAGTTCCGAACAAGTTTCTAAGCTCATCCTAAGCATTTTTTGAGCACAGTGGAGACTGCCACGTGTTATCATCTGCGTGAATCTAAAATAAGTCCCGAGTGTTTTCAAAGGCCGCTAAAGCGCAACGGAGACTACCATGTGTCATCTTCCGCAGGGCTCTCAAAGGATATGTCGTCTTCCGAGTCTCATTTCACTTTGCTTCTAAGAGCCACGGAAGCCGCCACGTGTCCTTTGTAAGTTAAGTGGAAGTTGCCACCTTTTCCATTGTAAATCTACGAAAGTTGCGACGCGTCTTCACCTGTTTAGCAGCAAAATGTGCCACGCGTCAATTGCTAAAGACCAACAGAAAGTGACTAAGGAACAGAGCATCGAATTGAATCTAGGACCCGATTCAAATAACCAGGAAAAGAGGAATGATGAAGAAGGATCAGATCGCCAGGTGAACATTGAAAGATGTAAACTTTCAATAGCGTGACTTGTTTCTCTGCATTGAGAAAAACAAATGGGTAGATGCCCCTAAGTTCCAGCGTGCCTTCTTAACAAATTTCAATGCAACATGATGTGTTACTGTTCCTGAGTCCTACTTGAAGAGGCTATATAAGGGACTCTCTTCTATTGTAAATGGTTCTCTTTTTTGACAATCAAAACGAAACTATGCCCAAACTGAAAGACACTTCTGAGACTTTGAGCTCAGTTTGTTTATCATATTTTGTTATTAGAATAAGAAAGCAAGTGGTTTTTCAGACTTCGTGCTGTAATATCTTTGTTGTTGAGGAAACTGTTCTTATGTCTTTTTCCTTAATATATCTTCTGTTCCTTTAATTCAACAAGCAAAATTAGTGACAGTAGTCGGAAAGGTGTCCTGAAGAGTCAAGTGTGGAGAGACTTTGTGCCTCCATAATTGCCTTTAGTGTGTTTTCTGTTCATTTCTGTGTAAAGGACCTTGGGATGACTTTGTGCCTTCATTGTCTTTTGTATCTTACTCTTGAGCAATTCAGGTGGAGACTTTGTGCTGCATCTTGATTTGCTAGTTTTTACATCCTTTGCTACATTTTGTTGTTACTACCAGGAGTATTCTTGTGGTTTGCTGAATAGTACTTATGAAAGAAGAGGAGTATTGTCTGTCATTTCCCTTGAGTTTTTCCTTTGATCTGCACGCATCATCTCTGAAAAAAGAGGGATGGTTTGTCCTACCCCTAAGTATTATTTTCTGTTTATATATATATATATATATATATATATATATATATATATATATATATATATATAGGGAACCTCCCCTTGATAAGAGGAGAGATCAGTCCCCTTTTGATGTGGTAAAACTACACATTTGGACGACTAATCTTCTTATTTTCGCTGATCAGACCTATTTTGTTTATCGGTACGCTGATTGACAAAATATTCAACCAACAGTTTTTGGCGACTCCGCTGGAGATATTATATCCATTATCTAGTTATAATCTATCCATTCACCTCCACACTAACCAAGAAAGAACGCACAGTTTAAAGCCTCAAGCTTTCACTGAAGCAAAGTCAATTCTTTTCCATTTTTGTTTCACAATCTAGTAGATTCAAGGTATACACGAAGCCAAAGGGCTAAAGGTATCGTTGACCCTGTATTCGAGTTGGTACAACAAAGTGATTTTGATCTGTTTTCTTCACCATCTCGTCTCCAACGAACCAAGAGTTTTGCTCCTACTAAAGTCAGATCTCCATTGCTAGACAAAGTATCTACTTCTGCTATTGATAAAGCTTTGCCTATAATTACCCCTCTAAGATTTGTTATCCCTCCTTTTCATAATCCTACAATGATAGTTCAAGGCCCTTGGGGTAATGCTTTTGGTCCTCTTAATCTTACTCCACCTCTACATGAGCTTCCACGCAGTTCAAAGAAAAACTTTCCCAAATTCTATGGTGATGGGAAAGTTCATCATGATGAGCACATTGCAGCTTTCAGCATAGCTTGTGGAGTAATCGGAATAGAATTTGAAGATGTAGCAGTCAGGGTTTTTGTAGAGACATTACAAGGTGCTGCTGCAGATTGATTTTATCATCTACAGGCTCGGTCAATGACTCATTGGAATACTCTCAAAGCTAAGTTTGAAGCCAGATTCAACCCTGCAGAAGATGCACATACACTTCTGGCTCAACTTACACAGATGAAGAAAGAGCCTCATGAACCAATGAGGGACTTCATAGCTAAATTTGACAAACTGAGGAACATAATTCTTGTAATTGCTCGACCTACAGCGGAGAATCTCAAATATTTTTTCATTAATTCTCAGCTACCTGAAGTAAGTTTTCTCTTGAGACGTGCTGGTTAAATAGATCTTGCTGTAGCTCAACTTTTGGCCACTGAAGTAGAAGATGATCTCATCTTAGCAGGGAAGATAAGAAGAGATCCCAATAGAAATAAAACTTCATCATCTTCTAAATATGCATCTACAGGCACCACAGATCCAATGGTGCAGAAATTGGCAAATGAGTTGTTTGCTCTCAAAAAGCAAATAGCTCAAGGAATGTCTTCTGCTCTTTCATACAGAAGGACATTCCCAAATCAGTCATATCAGGGCAATGCTACTAAGAATCAAGGGCAACAGAATCGCCTTCCTCCCCCACAAGGGAAACTTGCCCTGGAAGCTCCTCCAACCAATTCAGCAATGAGATATCTTGAAGCAGAATCACAGTTTTCTTTCCAGCCTGAATTGAATCAAGAAAATGACAATCTCCTTGAAGACAATCAAGAAGAATCAGCTAGCGACTCCCACATTGGTTTTCTAAACTACCAAGATGAACCCGAAAGCAAAGGAGAAGCTTTTGATGGATCATATGCAGTGTTTTCAAGATCCAAGAACCAATCAGTCCAGCAGGGTGATAAAGAGAAAACAAAAGAGCAACCGCAGTCGGCAGTCACGATTGCTAAGCGTGGAACCACTCTGCCTTTTCAGTCAAAGGATCCAGTAATCACTCAAAAAGCAAATACTTCAATTTCGCCTTCCCCTTCTACTTCAAATTTGCAAACCAGTCCACCTCCCATCCCTCCTAAAACTCAGAAAGTTGAAGTACCTTTCTCTGTACCTAGCTCAATTCAACCATTTGACATAATTGATCATGTCAAAAAGACCAAAATACAAATGTCTGAGTTCGAATATTTGCAGTCTAATCCTGATCAATTGAATACGCTGGTCCAATATGTCAAAAATCAAACCGTCCTTGTAGGACAAAACGCTAAAAACGTAACTCCTGATTCTTCAAAGAACACGCCTATTCCAAATAATCTCGGCATTACTCCCCCAGCTGCTCATAGAAAAATAAAATTTTTCTATGTTTTCCTGTTAATTAATGGCCACAAGTTGTGTAACTATATTATAGACTCAGGCGCATCTGATAATGTTATGGCTGCTAAAGTCGCTGAGTCTCTTGGTCTCATACTGACAAAGACATTTAGGAGATGTTTCTTCATGGAGAACAAGCAAGTACCATTGCTGGGGCAAATCAAAGATGTCCAATTTGCATTTGCAGCGTTTTCAGACAAGAGAATCAAAATCACTGGCTTGGTGGCTGACGTTTCAGCATCCTATGGCATTTTGCTTGGACAAAATTTCTGCAAGGACGTGGGAGGAGAACTAAGTATGGATCTATCTGAAGCAAGGATCCCTGTATAAGGCATAATGAAGAGGTTGCTCTCTGAAAAGGAAGCAAAATATGTGGTCACCCAGACATCAGTTCAACAAGAACAACAGATGAAGCTCAATTTTTTTTTGAATTCGCAGGTATGGGTAACTATTTTCTGTCTACAGATGAAGTGCATGAAACACCTAAAAGTATCAACTCAGAAATCAGTTCAACAAGAACAACAAAAAAATTAGTAGACTGCAGTACAGACCAAGAAGGATCCTCCATCTCTGATGAATGAAAGTCTAAAAAAAAATCAGTATCAGATGAGATATGGACTTTAGAATTTGATGGTAGCTGTTCCTCTACCGGTTCAAGAGCTGGGATTGTTTTGATATCTCTTCAAGGAGATATGTTCCCTTCATCTTACAAATTACAGTTTAGCAACACTAATAATACAACTGAATATGAATCTCTGCTGCTGAGCATGAAGGCTGCTCAAGACAAAGGCATCAAGTTTCTTTATGCCAAAGGGCATGCTGAATCAGTGGTTTGTCAAGTGAAGAACTTATACCAAACTAAGAATGAAAGATTACGCCACTACCATAACTTGGTTTGGGACCAAATTGAAAGCTTTGATGCTTTCAACATTTCTGCTATACCCAGAGAGTCTAATGACAACACTGATGCACTTGCTGTTTCAAGAACTCTCTTAGTTCCTCATTCAGATTTCAAAGAAGACAGGTATACTATTGAGCTGGTTTATAGACCAAGTGTTCCTGACAATGCTGATCATTGACAAGTATTCAATGATGATCATCAAATCATTGCTTTTTTGGAACATAAAGATAATTTCAAACAACTATGTTTTGAAGGTAGTGAACCTCAGAAGAATGAATTTGTATTTGAATTCATCTCAGATATAAATGAAAAATTATTACAGATGAAAGGAAACAAAATTTTCAAAGGCCTGGTTTCTCTTGAAACGTTGTTTGACAAACATGATAGATTCATCAAACAACAACAAACAGACTCGAGTTTCTCTCAGGGATTTGATCAAGTGAATCAAACTACTGAAGAAAATCTCAAGATGATCAATATTGGTAAATGCTGCACCCCTAAAAAAGATTCAAGTTCACTTCTTTACTCCGTCAATACATAGATGTCTTAGCATATTCTTATGAAGACTTGAAGTCTCTCAGACCAGATGAAATCTGCCATAACATTCTTTTCAAGGCCGACTCAATGCCCTACAAGCAAAAATTCAGACAGTGTAATCCAAAAATATCAGGTACTATTATGTCTGAGATACAAAAGATGTTAAATGCTAGAATCATCTTCCCAATCCATCATTCCACATGGATTGCAAACATAGTGCATGTAAGGAAGAAGAATGACGAAATTCGCATTTGTGTAGATTTCAGAAATCTGAATCAAGCATCTTTGAAAAATAATTATCTTTTGCTAATCATGAAAGTGCTTCAAACAGTGACAGGTGCAGATATGTTATCAATGCTGGATGGCTTCTCAGGATATAATCAAGTTGAAGTTGGTGAAGCATACCAACACAAAATTGCATTCACCACACCTTGGAGTACATTTGCATATAGAAGAATGCCTTTTGGTTTAATAAATGCTGGTGCTACCTTTCAGAGAGCTATGGATTTGGCTTTCAAAGATGAGATTGGTAAATTCATAGTGGTATACCTTGACGACTTGACTGTCTTTTCAAAGCGTCGATCTGATCATGTACGCCACTTGCAACAAATGCTGGAGCTTTGCCGCCAAAATGGTATTTTTTTAAATCCTTAAAAGTCTGTTTTTGCAGTAACAGAAAGGAAACTCCTTGGACACATTGTGTCCAAAGAAGGCATAAAGATTGACTCAGACAGAGTCAAGTCTATTCAAGAACTTAATTTGCCTACAAGGAAGAACGTTGTTCATTCTTTCTTCAGAAAGGTGAATTTCTTACGGAGATTCATCCTTGAATTTGCTGAGAAGACTAGACACATTATGAACATAATGAAAGGGAAGACTGTCTTCAGCTGGACTAAAGAAGGCAAATCAACATTTCAAGATATCAAAACCGCCATTATTCACGCCCTTACCTTGGTTTGCCTAGATTACAACAAAAATTTCATTATATACAGCTATGCGTCTGAACACACTCTTTCATTAATTCTTGTTCAATAGGACAAGGAAGGTATGGAATCTTCTATCTCTTTTATGAGTTGCCCTCTCAAAACCCATGAGATGAAGTATTCAAATATAGAGAAGCATGCTTATGCCTTGGTGAAAGCAGTCAAACATTTTCGTTTATATATTTTGAATTCACACACTACTGCCTTAGTACCTGACACTATAGTCAAGTCTATATTAACTCAACAGGAGTTTGGCACGAAAAAAAGTAATTGGATTGCAAAGATCCAAGAGTTTGATCTAGACATCAAGCCGACAAAGCTGGTCAGGGGTAAAGGCCTATGACAATTAATTGCTGACAATAAGCCAGAAGACACACAACATGAAGAAACTGAAGTAGAAGAGACACCAACAATCCTTTTTGTCTCCACTACCAATGAGTGGTATTCAGGGATCGCTCATTTCCTTATTTATGGTGAATGTCCTGCTCATTTGTTTTACAAAGAAATGAGGACTATCAAGTTGAAAGCTGCCAATTTTGTCCTTTGGGACAATGTCTTGTATAAGAGAAGCATAGATGGAGTATTCCTTCACCGTGTAGACAAAGAGCAACAAAGCCAGCGTTTGAAATCTTTTCACAATTTGCCCTGTGGAGGACATTTTTCTGCTCCTGTGACTACTCACAAGATTCTACGAGCCATGTATTACTGGCCAACTCTTTTCCAAGATGCACATAAGTGGGTGAGAAAATGTTAACTCTATCAGCGATTTGTTGGAAGACCCAAGTTAGCTGCGATGCCTCTCAAGCCAGTAATCATAGAAGAACCTTTCCAGCAATGGAGGATTGATTTTATTGGGACAATAAACCATCTTCAAGTGTTGGACATGATTATGTCCTTACAACAACTGACTATTTCACCAAGTGGGTAGAAGCAATCCCAACTAAGCATGCTACTTCAAAAGTTGTATGCAACTTCCTCAAAGAGAATATCATTTCCAAGTTTGGAGTTTCAATCAAAATTATTATTGATAATGCAGCTTGTTTCACCTCTTAGGGGATTACACAATTCTGTTTTTATTATGGAATTATACTTTCTCATTCTTTTGATTATTTTTCACAAGGGAATGGACAAGTTGAATCCAGCAATAAGAACTTGATAACTATCATCAAGAAGCTAGCAGATGACAATCAAAAGATATGGCACAAAGCATTGGTTGATGCTCTATGGGCAGATAGAATCACACTAAAGAAGGCAATTGGTATGTCTCATTTTCAACTTCTTTATGGTATCAATGCTGAGATACCAATCACCTTAGAATTGCTAGCCTTGAAATTAGCAAAGGCAATTGAGGATCAGACATATAAAGTTCTCTTGATAAAAGAATCATGTGCCTGACTGAGCTGGAGGAACAAAGAACCATGGTGGTGGACAGAATTGCTGCTCATCAAATTCTGGTAAAGAAACTCTTTGACCAGAAGGCCACAAATTGTGATTTCTAGATTGGAGATCAAGCCCTGCTATGGGACAAAAGGAGAGAACCAAAGGGGATGCATGGAAAATTTGACTCCCTTTGGAGAGACCCATTTATAATTCATCAGCACATTGGTGAAAACAACTTTTTTCTGAAATATCAAGATGGCATACTTTTTTCTCTGCCTCACAATGGACAGCATTTAAAACACTTCAACTCTTAAAGTATCAGATCATTGCATATGTATATTTGTACATTTTTTAATTCTATTTTGTTTTGTTTGTTTCCGTTTTTGATGCCTTTCATTTTTGGGTAGCATGACTCCGTAACCCAATGGTACACATGAAGACACTGGAGATTCTGGATTCTACTTATTTCAATTCTTTTTGCAACTGACATAAGTTTCCTAACTGGAGCCAACTGTTGTCCCTCAAAAATATCACTCATTTTTGAGACAACATTTGAACTATTTTGATCTTACAGACCAAAATTGTCTCTTTCCTTTTTAAAATTTGTCTTGGGCATTCAAATTCTTCATTTTTCAAGCGTCTCAGAAATCTACGGACTCTGTAGGCTTGAATCTACAGACTCAGCAGGAAGAGGAAATCTATGGACTCTGTAGGCAGGTTCATTTCTACAAGTTCAACGGGCTTCACAATTTCTGCAGGCGGGTTCAACTAAAAGAATCAGTTTCTATCACTTGGTCATTTTCAAGATTGGTTCAGTGCCTTGGTTCAATCAAAAATGTCTATCGGCAAGCATTCAAGCAAAATAGGCTTGAACCACTTTGGTTTAATCGGTTCAATCAGTTTGTCCGCTTTGTTTCAACGTTTTGGTTCAAACACATGGTTCAAAGGCAAGTTCAACGGTTGGTTCAAACACTTGGTTCAAAGGCTTGGTTCATTCAATTGAACTATCATCGTGAACCATCGGCTTGAACCATTTTGTTTCAAAGCCTTGGTTCAACGAAGTGGTTCAACATGTTTGGTTCAACGAAGATAAAAAAGACTCAACCGAAACAAGGGAATGAACCATTGAACCGTTGAACCAAAGTTGGTTCAAGCGACAAAATTCAAAGGAGTGCCCCAAGAGTCAAAGACACAAGTGCCCTTGCGAAAGGGAATTCCCGTGGCAAAAAGTGACCAAGGTAAACAAACAAACCGAGAGAAAAGCCCGACAGAATCCCACGGATGTTGCCAAGTGTTGACGGTCGAGCCCCACTAAACTTTGTTTTTGCGAATTGGTAGATATTGCCACGTGTCCCTCTTGAAGCTTGTTGGGAGCCTCCAAGTGTCAATATCCGCAGTCTCTTCCCTTAGCTTCACTGTTTTGAGCAAAGACCATGGTGGGCCTGGGGACGAGTGACTAAATGAAGCAGAACGCGCCAAGTGTTTGCATCTGCGCGACTAACAAATGTATTCGGACCGTGCCACGTGTCCCTTGCAAAATTCAGCGAAAGCTAACAAGTGTCAATCTCCGCAATTTCTCCCTCCTGCTTCTTGTTTTCATAAAGATTGTGGTGGACCTCCAGTGAGCTGCTGAAGAAAGCGGAATGCACCATGTGTCATCATCCACTTGACTCTCCAAAGACGAACAGAAGCCGCCACCTGTTCATTTATAACTCCGCGGAGAGCGACACGTGTCTGCGTTCGAGTTTCAAACAAGTTTCTAAGCTCATCTTAAGCATTTTTTGAGCACAGCGGAGACTGCCACGTGTTATCATCCACATGAATCTAAAATAAGTCCAGAGTGTTTTCAAAGGCTGCTAAAGCGCAGCGGAGACTGCCATGTGTCATCTTCCGCAGGGCTCTCAAAGGATATGTAATCTTTCGAGTCTCATTTCACTTTGATTCTAAGAGCCACAAAAGCCGCCACGTGTCCTTTGTAAGTTAAGTGGAAGCTGCCACCTTTTCCGTTGTAAATCTGCAGAAGTTGCCACACGTCTTCACCTGTTTAGCAGCGGAATGTGCCACGTGTCAATTGCTAACGACCAGCAGAAAGTGACTAAGGAATAAAGCATCGAATTGAATCTAGGACCCAATTCAAATAACCAAAAAAAGAGGAACGATGAAGAAGGATCAGATCCCTAGGTGGACATTGAAAGATGTAAACTTTCAATAGCGTGACTTGTTTCTCTGCATTGAGAAAAGCAAATGGGTAGATGCCCCTAAGTTCCAGCCTGCCTTCTTAACATATTTCAATGCAACATGATGTGTTACTATTCCTGAGTCCTTCTTGAAGAGGCTATATAAGGGACTCTCTTCTATTGTAAATGGATCTCTTTTTTGACAATTAAAACGAAATTCTGCCCAAATTGAAAGACACTTCTGAGACTTTGAGCTCAGTTTGTTTATCATATTTTGTTATTGGAATAAGAAAGCAAGTGGTTTTTCAGACTTTGTGCTGTAATATCTTTGTTGTTGAGGAAACTGTTCTTATATATTTTTCCTTAATATATCTTCTGTTCATTTAATTCAACAAGCAGAATTAGTGACAGTAGTCGGAAAGGTGTCCTGAAGAGTCAAGTGTGGAGAGACTTTGTGCCCCCATAATTGCCTTTAGTGTGTTTTCTTTTCATTTCTGTGTAAAGGACCTTGGGACGACTTTGTGCCCTCATTGTCCTTCGTATCTTACTCTTGAGCAATTCAGGTGGAGACTTTGTGCTGCATCTCGATTTGCTGGTTATTACATCCTTTGCTACATTTTGTTGTTACTACAAGGAGTATTCTTGTGGTTTGCTGAATAGTACTTATGAAAGAAGAGGAGTACTGTCTGTCATTTCCCTTGAGTTTTTCTTTTGATCCGCAGGCATCATCTTTGAAAAAAGAGAGATGGATGGTTTGTCCTACCCCTGAGTATTATTTTCTGTTTTATATATATATATATATATATATATATATATATATATATATATATATATATATATATATATAAGGAACCTCCCCTTGATGAGAGGAGAGATCAATCCCCTTCTGATGTGGTAAAACTACACATTTGGACGACTAATCTTCCTACTTTCGCTGATCAGACCTATTTTGTTTATCAGTACGCTGATCGACAAAATATTCAACCAACGGGCCTAAGAGAGGTCTCTATAATATAAGGATCCTCTAAATAGAAAAAAGGTAGAAGAGCATTCTAGATCTACCACAAGAAAGGTGTCGATCCACAAAGTTGTTTTTGGTTGTTGACAAGGGTTGTGTGTAAATCTTATCTTGGACAACCTCATCAATATCAACCACATGATAATCATCATCGACATCATCTTTGGTATTACTACATTCCCTATAGTCAAGTTTTGCTATTTGTTCCATTGGGATACATTTCTGATGCCAAATGGATGATCTTTACTTCAATTCTCTCAAGAAAGTCTGCAACTTTTTATATCACTGTCACTTGAATCTTGAATAAGATACTTTTCAACTTAGAAGCTTGTTTCTTGACTCAATCTTCTCTCAAAAACCAATAAAAAGTTTAAGGTATTTTCATTAAGCTTAGAGAGGTTGTTTTGTATAGGTTCAAACACTAATCAAGTCACTTGATGGTTCAAAACTCAACTTAGTCAAAAATATTGCTACAATACTGTATTAGGCCAGTGAGGTCTCAAGAAAAGATGTATTAACTCTTAGATCCTTTTCAATAACCTTTTGAATGATCTCTCAATAGATATAGGTTACTCATATTAATAAGAAACCAATCTTTGGTCTATTGGTTTCTTAATAGAGATAATTTCAAGACTATTCTATTCTTCTAGACTTATGTTGGTCTAATTCACTCTCTCTACTGGTCTTGGATTAGTACAAACAATAAATGACTTAACCTACCTTACAGAACCATTATATAGTGATTATCTAACATTGAGACACCTTTAAACAAGATTAGGGGTCAAAGAGCAAAGCAAAACAATCACTTCTTACTCTTTTCTAGGTCTCTTGGTAGACACCTACAAAAAATTAGAACACGGTCGGATATTCTCACCTTACAAGGTTTCTCTCCACCAACCAACACTAAAAATAGATCATAAACGCCTTTGTCCACCTTCCATCAAAATTTGGAGAGATTTCACCGGTTAAATAATGAAGTTGTGAATCAATTTGTGTCTTAAACCTTGCTTTAGGTTTTCTCAGGATATATAAAAGCCGAAATTTTTTTAACCATTGTTCACAAACCTTGGGATGCTTTGAATCATCTTAACACTTGTATCAAACTCTTAAGAGTCTCTTTCAACTTTTCCAAACTTTAAACCAAGCTCATGTAACTGGTTATATGTAATTCAAGTCATTGTAAACCACTGTTAACACACATAAAACAAGGTATGGAAAGTTTTCAAAGAGAAAAATTTCAATTTAGCACAAGTTCAATTCAAATTTGGAAGAATCATATTCATTCATATGTAAACAACATGATTACACAGATTTCAAGTGATATAAGGCTTTTATTGACAAGAAACTTGCACTTCAACACTTACAGATCCTTGTTTTAGGACTACAGACTGTCATTAGTCCTTGCAATGATGAAAATTTGATCTTTTAATGCTTGTAGAAGGTCTTGAACGTCTGTTTCTGGATGGATTCTATCTTGATCAAGTTGTTGAAGCCTCTCCCAATCTTAAAATGGCTAAGTTTGGTTGAGATTCTCCCTTAACTATTCAAACTCAAGATAGCAAATGACTTATTGTGAATAGTGATTTGTTACATTTGCTTTGTTTTTTATTTTCAAGATGACTATGACACTAATAAGGACTAGAAAACCCCTAGCTACATCCTAGACCACTGACACACTCTTTATAACTCATTTCAATCCTTATACAATGACATTTATTCATCTATTTGCAAAACAAAGATTTGAATTTTCAAAATTTGAGTTTTGGTAAGGAAACTCTCTAAAGACTCTAAATGATCTAAAACAAACTCCTAATGCCTCTACAAGGCTTATTATAACTCAATAGACCTCCTAGGACTCCTAAAGATGTTGACAAGGCTATTTTGACCTATTGACTAGGGTGCACCTACATCAAACCACCAAGGTAAAAAGAACTCATCATGGACTCCTGTTCATGGGTTGTTCTATGCTGTTGCCATGTTTGTTGATATCTGCAACTGACATCCAAGTTGATTCTTCAATTGGATGATCTTTTCACTTAACTAAACACTGCAAATATTCTTTACCTCTTGTTTTCTTGATCACCTTTTGATCTATAATGGCTTCTAGCTGATTTGGTAGTTTCTTCGGCAGTTGTTTCCAAGGTATAGTCTGATCATGTACATCTTCAGATGTTGTGTTATTGTTTTCTCCTTCTCTATAAGGATAACTATCAATAACATTGAAAATCGGAGAAATTCCAATATCTATTGGAAGCTCTAGTTCATATACATTTGCTGAAAATTTCTTAAGGACCTTACAAAGTCCAATCTTTTTCAATTTCAGTTTGTTGTATTTCCCTCTTGGGAATCTTTCCTTTCTAAGATGAACCAACACAAGATCTCCTACCTCAAATTGAACTTCTTTTCTTTTTAAATCAGTTCTCTTTTTGTGTTTGCTTGAACTCATCTATAGTCTTTGCTTTCCCTGCTTATGGAGTTCTTGCATGGTTGTTGCAAATTCTTCTCCATCTGCACTTCTCTTTTCTTGTTTGCCTAAATTTATCAACTCATACACACTTTTAGGATACATACCATACAAAATCTGAAAATGACTCATAATTGTACTTCTGTTTGATGAATTATTGTATGTAAATTATGCTTGTGCCAACACTTGATCCCACTGTTTGGGATGATCACTCACCAAACTCCTAAGAGTGTTCCCAAGTCTTTTAGTGACTACTTCAGTCTGGCCATCTATTTGAGGATGATATGTAGAACTGGAATTCAAATTAGTACCTAACTTTCTCCAAAGAGTCCTCCAAAAATGACCAATAAATTTAGTGTCTATCAGAAACAATACTATTAGGCAACCCATGTAGTCTTACTATCTCTTTGAAAAATAAATCAACAATATGAGTTGCATCACTTGTCTTAGAGTAAGGAATAAAATGAACCATTTTGGAAAATCTATCAACCACCACAAAAATAGAATCATTACCTTTTTGAATTTTAGGTAAACCAAGAATAAAATCCATACTTACTGAATCCCATGGCCTATTGGGAATGGGTAATCACTGATAAAGTCCTATATTTTGGCTTCTTCCTTTTGCATAATGACATATTCTACATTTTTCAACAAATTTATTTACATCAGCTACCATATTTGGCCAAAAATAGTGTGTTGAGTTGAGCAAGTGTTTTATCTTGCCCAAAATATTTTGCAAGGCTGCCACTGTGCTTTTCTTTAAGTAAATTCTCTCTCATGGATCCTTTAGGAATGCATAATTGCTTACCTTTAAATAATATCCATTCTTGCAACATGTAGTCCATCTAAGGACTTTTATCTCTGATTATAGGATCCTTGCATGCTTCATATACTTCTTTAAAATCTACATCTTCTTTGTATAGGTCATGTTATCACCAAATCTCACATCCTAAAAATGGTTGTTCAAGCCTACTCTAAGATTTGAACAACATTGAGTTACCTCTAGCCCTGTGGGTTGCCTATAGCAAAGATAAACCTCTAGGTTTAAGGGCTAGCTCCTTAAATATGACTTTGCTTGCTTATCACTTACACCACTTGCTTGCTTGGATGAAAAAGGGTAAAAGTAACATGAAAATAAACTACTCTAATGAGGTGATACACCAGAAAGATCTCCACTAGACTACCATACAAATGCACTATGAAACATGACTCACAACACTAGTCTCAAAATCTCGAATTGCTCTAACATTAGTATTTCAAACATGGAGGTGATATGCATTGAACTACTCAAGGTGAGTGAACCAGAGGTCAGATAGCAGACACTAAGGCTACTCCTTAGACTTAAAGATAGACAAATGCACTTGACAACTCTTCATGTGAGTTGTTAGAATGAGAACAACTTGCATCAAACATGGAAGAGCAAAGAGAAAGTAAGGATAGATACTAATCACTTGACCTTTCACTACACAACACTTCACACACTTAAACACGAAGTTGATGAAATCAAAACCAGCTTGGAAAACTTTATTTCAAAGGAAAAATAAAGTATCAAACCAGCAGGGCTTCGCCATACCATGTGTGGATTCTTTACAAAAGCCAAAATGGATTGCATTTATAGAGCATATGAGAGGTGAGAGGAGAAAAGAAGTTAAAAGGTCACAAAAACAAGTGTCAACCTATGAAAACCAGTTATAAAGCAAGAGAATAGAGTGTGAAAAAGACCATGAAGGTCTTCTTGGACAAGTGTCCAGTTGAAGCATGACAAACTATCTAAAAATGGCGTAGAGACTCTTCAACTAGTCCTCTTGAAACTACCTTTATCATGAAGCATCTCTGGAGCACTTGAAATTAAACTAGGGAGAGTTGACACATATGCACTATCTTAGGTAGGTTGGAAACATGCTATGATAGTCATCAAATGCTTCTCTAACTCATAGCTTTCTTCTTGACATTTATGCTCACTGCCTGCAGTCATTCATTGGTATTTTAGGCTTCATTCTTCACATTTGTCATCAAGGGGACCTTTAGTTAACCAAATCCATGAAAGAGGTGTTAGGACACCTATTTAAGGTCCTTCTGCCTTCCACTCCATGAATTAGACCTTAAAAAGACCCCAAATCAAACTTCTCATCTTCTCACTAGATAGTCACTTTATCTTTTCACTCCCTGTCCAAGACTGCCTGTGATGAACGGTACAACATAAATGTTTCTATGTTTTTCTATGGAGAGAGTTGAATATAGGGAGTTAGAACAAGTCCCTCTTGACCTTCTTCAATGGTTCTCATCTACCAATTCCATTTTGCACCTACAAAATAATAAAAAACCTGCAAAAAACCTTGAATTTAGCTTGTCCGTACAAGTAGGTTATAGACCAATTGATTGTCCAAGAGCCTGGGAGAGTCTTCAACAAGTCCAAATCAATTTCCAGGGCAAACTACCCCTCCTGAATGCATCTCCTTGCATATTTTCTCCATCAAGTCAAAACCAGGGTTTTAGGAGGGTTTTTCTTCTTAGGATTGATTCATAAAAACCAGACGTTCAATCTATACACAATTTCCACTGAGACCAAGTGTAGGACCCTACTCAACTACCCCTAGCTCTTTGGGGCACCATGCAAGGTATCCGTACAGGTGTGAGTATTTGAAGTTGGCTTATTGAGCTTTCTCATGCACTTCCCTTGTCATGGTTTTAAGCCAAAAGTGACCCCTTTGTGTAGTCTCTTGCAAACCAATGTTTCTAAGTCATCCTAAACTCTCCCCTGAATGTCTTCACATGTTTAGAATGATCTTGTGGTCATAGAAATGAAGTTAGACCCTTGTAGGGCTTATGCTTAGTTCTAGGCCTAATAGGTCTGACTGTGCCTAACTGCCCATGGCTATCTCTAAGTGGTTTCCAACATCTGTGATTGATTCTAAACCTTGTTCATGCTTCACTACAACTCTATAGACCTTTATACAATGCCTCTTGTTCCCCTTTTCACCTTTCCAATCTTTATGTGCTCTGCTTGCAGGGTAATCTTGACTGGGAGTGCTTCTGTTTAAGATAAAACAAAGGGCATCTACCCTACTTGTCCAACAATAATGAGATTGTGGGAGGGTGAAAAAGGTCTTGAAGACCATCTGCACAAAGTTTCATGGTTGGATCGCCTTTGCAAAGTCCCCAATACTTCAAATCCTCAAGACAAACTTATATGACTGTGTATTGTCTGCAGGGTTTGGAAACCTTAGTCTTAGTGACAAGTCATAACTTGTCCTTGCTCTGTCCTTACTTCATGAAGACCATATGAAGTTAATGCTACCGCTATGAGAATGGTCTCAACATGCTCACCATCCTATATTTCTACCAACCCTCTTAACTCATATCTCTTCTTTGCATAGGCTAGTTCATGGATTGTATTGACTAAAAAAAATGGGATTCCTGTAGGAGTGTTTACATGTTTGGGCATTGTGTTTCATGCCTTAGGTCTTTCTTGAAGTCCTTGAGATCATTTCACAGTCTTTTAAACTCACTTTTGCATTCAAACTACCTTTTTTAACTAGCATGAGTCAGTCCATCTTCATATACTGACTGTGTTTCCTGTAGATGTGCATTAGATAGAAGTTAAAAACTCCTGTAGGTGCTCATCTAGGCATTACTTGTGTTTCATTAGGCCATCCTCCACTTATGTGAGCTCATCTCATGTTTAGAGACCATAGTCTCACTCACTGCCATATGTCACTACAAGTTGTTGCTTTTGTTTAAGTTAGGAACCATTCCACCATCATCCTTTTTTGATCAACCAACCATATTTTTATGTGAAGACCTTGCCCCTATGCTTGGGCTACAAGATGGAAACTGCTAGACCTATTCATTTCTCAAAACACTCTACTATGGAAGAACCAAGTGTAAGGTAGAATCCTCATTTGGAGAAGTTAAGGTAAATTATCCCTTTAAGCACTTTCTCAACCTTGGCTAACTGTGAGTGTCAATGAAGGGTCTAAGTGTGAAGCTGAGTGTGTTTACATATTTTTAGGTTCTCAAACCATCATCAAACATTGCAAAGTTCCAACATGAAGTTCACACCTCCTCACAATCACTATTTGAACATTCTGACACAGTGTTGTGGGTGGTAGTTGTAGGGTCACTTGACTGTGTGCTAAGAATTGGTTTTACAACCAATCTTAAACCTCTTTGAATAGTTCAAACTCATTGTTCCCACTTTGAGAATCCTCTCAACTCCTTGAAATCTTCATGCTTCATTAACATGACTAGTCAAGGCTCCTTTACACTTGACTGTAGGTGACAATCACAAGGTTTCCTGACTATGTGCAATGTGTTAGGCTTTTCACTCCATCAACCATGACTACTTGAGATTAAGATTTAAGAGAACACCATGCCATGAGAGGTTAGAAACAACATGCTACCTTTGATCTGAAACCACTACAGGAGAACAAGCTTTACAATTGTGAAACACAGTCTGCAGACTTACAATGGAGTCCCTCACTAGCAAAAGAGATAGTCTTGCTCATTCCCTAACCTCCACATGTGTAAACTATACTGGAAAACTTGTGAGAATGATACTTATACTCCTCAGTATCACATGCAATAATTGTTTTGCAAAAACCAATCCAAAGAGAGAAGAAACTTGAAGGCCATGGGGATGTGCAGGCATAAAAAAGGAGCAAACCTTCTTAGTAATGGTTCATAGAGCACAATTAACTAAACCTGAAACTATTACCATGAATTGGAAATACACAGAGAATAATACCACCCACTAAGTGCACTTGCTCTAACTCAAGTCCTCTTGGCCATACCAAACTAAAATCAGTTGACCATTTTTGCTTGTCTAGGAGAGTGATAGGAAAGATAGGACGATTTTTATCAATTTTAGTTATGTTAAAGCTTCTCAAGCATGAAAGTGAGTTGAGGGAACTTGAAGAGGCACTGTTGAAGCAACCACACGTGCCATAACTACTGCACAAGTCATACAACTATTTGAAACTACCACTTTTCCCACTGATCTTTTTGTTTTGTTGTTACACCTACATTTTATTAGTTTTACAATAGTTCCTCTAAAATATTTTGATATGTGGGATGTTGAATATTCTTTTGGAACACTTGTCCTCTATAGAAAATTTGTACAAGTTCAATAAATGACCCAAAAGTGACCTTAGAATGACATATGACAAACTATACAAAGATGACAAAGTTAAAACACATATGTTTGACCTTATTAAAGACCACGATACACATTTTACACCCTAGGGGACTCTATGACAAGTTTAAACTACATAGGGGTTGACTTAATTTGACTTTTGGTCAAATGAGTCAATAAGAGGATCCTCCTTGAACAAGTTAGCAAATAATTATAAATACACGAAATAAACTATGAAAATTAGCAATATATTAACTCATATAAGTAGAACTGAATTAAAATAGTTGAATTGCAGAATTGCTAGCCTCTTCGAGGGGGCAACCTTCTTTGAGCAAGCCCAATACAATAATTTCGTGGATGCCTTCATTGACCTCAACACTTACTTATATACTAAGTCTAATCTAAGCAACTAGTACTTCTTATGAATGTGGGATAAAACAAAATGCTCACAAGATGACTTATAAAACATATGCATCCATAACAACTATTATACTAACAAAGTAAAGAGAAGGGGTAGCACAGGTTATTAACATCCTCTCCCTCTTAGAAAAAGTGTTGTTCTCAAAGCTTCAGATGTGAGAATTGGTACTGAATCTGAAATAATGGTTCTCATGTGGCATCCTCTGGTTGCATTCTGTGCCACTGAATCAAAACTTCTGTGATGGAGCGGGAGTGAAGTTGGCGTGTGTCCCTATCCAGGATTGCGTCCAACTCAAGAAGGATAGATCCTTCATTATCAAGCTTTGGTAAAATACTTTGCACTCTAATGTTTGTGCCAAGAATTTTTTTCAGACAAGAGACATGAAATACTAGGTAAACTCGAGAAGAAGGTGGGAGCTCCAATTGATAAGCAATTGACCCAATATTTTGGAGAACCTTATAAGCCCATAAAACTTGGGAGCCAGCTTATGACACCCTTTGAGTTTTAGGAAGAATTGCTTGTATGGCTACAGGTGAAGAAAAACCATATCACCTACTTGAAAAGTGCACTTGAAATGGTATTGATCATCCTTTTGTTTCATTTGATTGTGCCATATGAAGATTGCCCTGCAGGGTGCTAAGGATCTGATCTTGGGTTCAAAAAATCATGTCGACTGCTTGAATTGATAAACTACTGGGGGTGTATGGAAGGAGCACTGGTGATGCTTGACCATAGACTGCTTTATATGGAGTCGTTTTAGTTGAAGTGTGGTTGGAGGTATTGTACCATCATTCGGCGAGGGGGAGCCACTTTGCCCATTGATGTTCTTGTTTTGAGGTGAAGCAACGAAGTAAATTTTTAAGCATTTGTTTATAATTACAATCTGGCCATCCATTTGTGGATGATACCCGAAACTCATTTTCAATTGGGTGTCGATGCATTGAAATAGTTTTATCTAAATATCGCTGGTGAAAGTTGCATCATGATTTGAGAATAAAAAAAGGAATGCCATGAAGGTGAAAAATCTGGTCCAAGAAAATTTATGCGACTATAGAGGTAGTATAGGGATGGTTGAGGGCACAAAAATGACTATATTTGGAGAGGTGATCAACCACAACCAAGACCACTTTTTTCCTTCCAAATTTAAGAAGCCCATCAATAAAATCCATAAAAATATCTATCCAAATCTTAATAGGGATGGCCAAGGGTTCAAGCAACCCAAGGATGAGTGTGGTTTCACCCTTGTTGCATTGGCAGGGATCACATTCAACCACCATCTATTGAATTGCCTTTTTCATTCCCTTCTAAAAGAAGTTATGTCGTACCTACTCATAAGTTTTGAGAAACCCTGAGTGCCCTACGGATGGAGAAACATGGAGTTCATAGAATATACCCTGTTGAAGATTTGTACGCTGGAGAAGTACCAGACGACCCTTGTATCATAAAGAAGCACTATCCCAAGAATAATGCGATACAACAGAGGGGTTAATGACCAACTGTTGAATGATTTGAGATAATAAGGAGTCATTGACATACTCCTACTGTACATCATCCAACCAATTTAGAATAGGCATGAAAATCACTAAAAGGGAAGCTTGGTTCATAAATGTGCGAGACAAAGCATCTGCCATAATATTGTCCTTACCCTTCTTGTAAGTGATCTCACAGTCATAACCCATGAGTTTACTAACCCATTTCTATTGTGATGGGGTGGAGACCCGTTGTTATAAGAAATATTTCAGACTTTAGTGATTATTTTTGATGCAAAAATGATTCCTTAGTAGGTATGGTTGTCATTTCTGTACTATATGTAAAATGGTCATCATTTCTTTCTCATAAGTAGAGTACTAAATTCTTTTGAGAAAGAGCTTTGCTGGTGAATGCAATAGGGCATCATTCTTGGAGGAAAACAACACCAAGTCCATTGCCATAAACATCACTCACGATAGTGAAGGTTTTGGCAAAATATGGCATAATTAGAATAGGGGTAGTACACATAGCTTGTTTTAATTTTTCAAATGCACACTCAACAACTTGTGTCCATGTAAAGACATCCTTTTTCAACATAGCTATCAACAAAGCTACAATCTTCCCATAATCCATGACAAACTTGCGATAGTATCTAGTTAGCCCCAAAAAACCATGGAGGCTCTTGAGTGTTTGAGGATGAGGTCAATTTGTCATGGTAGCTACTTTTTCAAGATCTACCTAAACCCCTTGGGCTGAAACAATATGCCCAAGATACTCCACTTCATATTGGCCAAAAGCACATTTGGATTGTTTTGCACAAAGATGATGGTCAGAGAGAAGTTGCAGTATGAGCTCCAGATGTTGGAGATGCTTAGACCATGTTTTACTATAGATGAGGATGTCATTGAAGAAGACCATAATGAATTTTCACAGGTAGGGCTAGAATATTTTATTCCTCAATGTTTGAAATTTTGAAGGAACATTAGTGAGGCCAAAGGGCATGCCCAAAAACTCATAGTGGTCATTATACATACAAAAATTTATCTTAGGGATATCATCCTCATGAAGCCAGATCTGGTGATATCCAGAGTGGAGATCCAACTTGGAAAAAAAAATGAGCGCTATGAAGCTCATCAATAACAGGGATCGAGAACTTATCCTTGATTGTGATGTGATTAAGTGTGTGAAAGTCAATGCAGGGGTGCCATGACCCATCATTTTTTTGAACAAAGAGAACTAGGGAAGAATATGGGATGGTACTAGGGCAAATAATGCCTTGCTTCAGTAAATCTCGAATGAGCATCTCAATCTCAGTCTTTTATTGAAATGTGTAGTGGTAGGGCTTGATGTTAGGAGGAAGGCTTCCAAAAAGGAGATGAATATGGTGGTCCTCTGGTCGTGAAGGTGGCAATCCTACTAGTTCGGCAAAAACACATGCATACCTATGCAAAATGGTTTGAAGATTAGAAAGAGTGGAGACCATTGATGGTTGCATTTAAATAGAATGGAGTTGGGCAATGATACCATGTGAATTCTACTTATGAAGCTTTTCCATGTGATGTGAACTCATAATGCTGAGAGACTTTGGTTGTAAGCCTTTCAATTTGTGTTTTTGCCCATTGTCTAAAAATTGCATCTAAAGTTCAGCAAAATCTCATAGGTGGGTCCAAGTGTGTGTAACCATTGAGCTCTCGAAACAACATCACATCTGCCTAAGGGCAAGATAAACATGTCAAAGTACAAGTTATAATCTCCAATAGAGATACACACATTGCGACACTTCCCTTTGCAAGGTAATGTGCCCTCATTACTAATCATGACTTCAAAGTTGGAGCACGGATAGACAAAATAATTAGCTCGTTTGGCGATCCGAGGGTCAATGAAGTTGAGTGCTACTAGAATCATTGAGTATTATGAGAGGGAAATTCTTGAAGTAACCCCTGACTCGCATGGTTTGTGGGGTGGTGACTCCTACTAAGGCATTGAGAGAGATCTTTGGTTGGTCTTTTTGAGAAGCAGGTTCCACAATCAGCTGAGCTTCTTTCGGATTATTTGTTGTATTTTGAACATCTTCCCAATCTTCAGTTTTGGGCAGAGAGTCCACATCTAATAGGTAGAGCTTTTGCTCGACACATTGATGTCCTTAAGTGAATTTATCATCACAATTATAATATAGTCCTTTTTCTCTATGGGCTTGCATCTCTGCTTCAGTCAAATTCTTGATAGAAGTGGTTTTGGGGGTTAGCATTGTTTGAGATCATTGTGGAGTTGTATTTCTGAATGGAGCAAAGTTGGATTTAAATCATTGCTTAGCATGATCTTTTCCTTTGCCAACTTAGCCAACCTTAGGGCTTCCATCATCATGTTGGGCCAAAACATTTTGATTTCAGATTGAATTGCATCCTTCAGTCCACTGACAAAGCAACTTTTAAAGAATTCATCGAAGAATCCCTCTATGTGATTGGCCAATTTTTCAAATTATGTTTGATATTTTTTTATGGTTCATGTTTGGCGAAGTTTAGTGAGTACTCCCATGAAGTCATCAAAAGCACTAGGGCCAAACTGTTGTAAAATGAGGGTGCAAAAATTGGTCCAAGTTGGCTCATCATGAGCCTTGGTATACCAATGATACCATTGAAGGGCTTCAAGTTCCTAGTGAAAATAGGCAAATAGAACATTGTTGGCATCAAAAGTATTATGCAGACTAAAATATTGGTCTGCCTAATAGATCCATTCAGTTGGATTTGCATTATTAAATTGAGGAAAATTAAGCTTCGGTTCACAAAAATTATTGGAAGAAGAAAATCCGGTGTCAAAAGAGGACTATGGATGTCGTTTGTTGTTCAAGGTGGTATGTTGAAGATCGAGGTCAAGATTTTTTATCAAGATCTTTGATGTGCATTTCGAGGATGGAAATTTCATCATCCATATTTTTTGCTTTTGTTCAGGTTACTACCATGACCAGAATAAGAGATTTTCTTTTTCTTTTTTCTTTGTAATGGGTAAGAAAACTAGAGTTAATACACGTTTAGTAAGGAAAGTTTGTGATTTGGGTAAAATCGGAAGGGGTAAAGGTACTTTTACTAATTTTTTTAGTAGTGGAGTATGATTGATGAATGCGAGGGCAATTTCAGGAGTGAAAATAGAAAAACTAGAAAAATTATCAAAGAGGGACAAATGAGTAGAAAAAGGAGATGAACAATGTAATTTTTTTTTGAAATAAACAGACAAAAATAGAAGTTATGGCAAAACCTAAAAAAAAGAAAATTGAGATTTGTGGAAATTAGGAGTGGAATCGAGATATGGGACCTTTAAAAAAAAACATGGAAAATATAATTTCAGGTGTTTGAATAAAGTTTGAGGATCAATGGGACTATAGATGGAGAGATATGGTATAAATGATTTTTTTATTTTTTGTCTAGTTGCAAGTCCTCTGAGAGTTTTCTAATACTTTGTAGATATATTTTTTTAAATTGATAGGATGAAGATTTTCTGGTTTCTGTCAAATGTCTCGCTGTAAGTCCTCTTACAGTATTCAGATACTTTGTTGCTAGTTGATTTTTTAATAGTCTTCGGGGAATATTTTGAAATGGATAGAAATGAGCCCCAAATTTCAATGGTCGCCTAAGGGTTTAAAGATATCTCACTGGCCACCAATGCTGTCTAAGCAAGTACCACTCTCCAAAAACTTTTTGGCCATAGGTTTACCTCTAAACAATAGCTCTTGATTTTCCTCACAGATGGGAACTAGTCAATCGGGATGGAGATGTTGCTCATTTCGTTGGCAGGTCGTCTCAATGGACCAACTACTTTGGGGTTCCTGTGGTACTCCTCACAATGCATTTTAGGGCTTTCACCCAAGCACTTTCCACAATTATGCAGATAAGTTTTTACCTTGGTCCGAAATAGATTATTGTGATATAGAAAAATACGTAAATGAATTATGCAGTGGAATAGAAAAACACTTTTAAAAATATTTGGCCCTAAAAAATTCTCTGATACCATATGAGAGGATCCTTCCTAAACAAGTTAGTAGATAATTATAAATACATGAAATAAACTATGAAAATTAGTAATATATTAACTCAAATAAATAGAACTGAATTAAAATAGTTGAATTGTAGAATCACTGGCCTCTTTGAGAGGGCAACCTCCTTTGAGCAAGCTCAATATAATAAATTTGTGGATGCTTTCATTGGCCTCAACACTTACTTATATACTAAGTCTAATCTAAGCAACTATTACTTCTCATGAAGGTAGGATAAAACAAAATGCTTACGAGATGACTTACAAAGTATATGCATCTATAACAACTATTATACTAACATAATAAAGAGAAAGGGTCGTTGTAGACACTAAAAAACTATACTAGATGTCAACATACTTCTAGAATCTTTAAATGCCACCTAATCCTCATCAACCCACTGACTAACCTTTTGGACCCTGAGTTTAGTTAGTTACTTAGCTAACTAAACTCACCAAGTCACCAACTTGAACCTTAACCCACCTCTTTCAACTCACCTTGACACCTTTTCCTTTGAACACTCGACCGTCGATAGTTAGTTTAACCATTGATGGTTACCCTAATTGTTGATGGTTAGGTCCTCACCTCTTTAACCCATCACCAGCTGTGTGCGAGATAACGAGACATGATTAAATATGTTTGCCTTATGCGGTGCTAACAAACTCCCAAGCATCAAAATCAACAGCCTAACCCTCTAGGGAACCTTCTATCCTTCATCTCTTTTTATCTATAAAAGAAGGGGAGTATGAGGTGAAATGAACCATCATCACAAACACTCTTGCATATAGGGATTCAAGCTTTCTAGCATCCAGTCTTCCTTCAACAACTCAACAACAATAAAAGAGACTCAAACCTTTATCAAATTTGCTTTTGAGGCCAAAGTACTATTACCTTGGTGAAATTGCCCCAACCTTCAACCATCAGCGATCTAGCAAGCTACAAGGATATTCTACTTGTTCTTTGTTTTATTGAATTTCTAACCCCCTGACCTGATCAGACCTATCTGCACCTTGTTTCCCAACTTTTAGATTCTTAACAGAACCATTATCAGACCATTCACCCATTCTATAACTCTTTTTTAAGTACCTTCAGAAATCTATAGGGAATCGTCGACCATTAGTACAATCATCGATGATTATGAAATATCCCAAATGAACTCTGCCCTAAATTACTAATTTTTAAAACTTGAATTCTGCCCTAATTTTTGCACTTCAGTTTTCTGCTCAAAACCAAGGGTTCTAATTTGACTTTTTTGCACCTTTGATTCCAATTTCTGCCATAGAATTCTGAATATCTATCTTTCTAAACCCTAGATCTGAAATCTGATTTTCTGTTTTGAATTTATAAATGATTTTGGCAGTGAATAAATGTATATCAAATGCACAAATAAACATGCCGATTATATGCCCTTATGGAAATAACATCAACTCTGAATTCAACACATAATATGACCATCCAACACAAACAAATGACATATAATTCTGTGTTTTGAATGCAAATAATTGCTGCTATGAAAAAGATTATCCAGAATTGCAATTACATCAAGTTTATGGATTCAAACATACCCGAACACAGTGCAAATCCCTGCTATTACAAATCAGTCCAAAGATAATATATATTTGCTCCAAAAATTTTGATCAAAGTCTGCTCCAAAACTGATATGCAATTTCTGCTCCAAACTCACGATTCTCCAATGAAGTGCAATTGTGAACTCTGTATGAATTCACCTTCGAGATGCGATTGGGTTTCCGTCCAATCCACCTTCTTTTCTCAAGGGTTTTCGTCCTTGGAAAAGTGTTGCAAACAAGTTGCAGATCCACAATGGGAAAATAAAGAAAGACGCTGACTGAATTCCTTCCAAAAGACTTTCTCAACCTTCTTTTATACTTTTTCTTTTTCCAAACTCTCCAGAAGCTTCCTTTTTAACTCTGAAAATGACCTTTTCATTAAAATAATGATATTTTGACACACAAGGTCCTTGTTTAATGCATCCATGAATTAAAACATCTCAACTTGGTTCCAATGAGCTATAATACTAAGGGCCTTCTTAAATATTTTAATAAATTATTAGCAACTTTAGTAATTTAATTAAAATATAACCATTAATACACTCATTTTTGCAGAACTGTCAAAAAGTATCGAAATCAAAATCTGAATGCACTGGAGTGATACCGATGATGAATAATGAAAATCGAACCCAATCGGGTGACTTGCTATAAATAGACACTCTCTCCAAAAATCTTGGAGAACGCACCAAAAACTGAAAATCACTTCGAAAAGTGGCATAAGAGTCCTCTAGAACATCTGAGCTCTTCACCAACATCAAACATCCTCTCAGACAAGGCTAACGATCACTGAGAAAGCCAAAGCCAACTACAATACTGAAGTGACCGAAAATGGGGACATTACAGATTAGTACAACCGTTGATGGTCACTCCCATCCATCGATGATTACTCAACCGTTGATGGTCAGTGTAACTGCCGATGGTTCACCCAAATATAGACGGTCACTGTGGTAGAAAATAACAAGTTATTTTTAGCCCCTTAACCCCAACCAAGCCTAACTTTCTATGTTCCTACTTAGTTATAGACCCTTTTCTGATTTTTTAAACTTGATTTCACCTATTTTAACACAAGTATTGACTCGCTTTTGCTATATTTAGTCATTTTCCTTAACAAACATTCTACTTTCTTCTTGTATTGCATTTCATTTATTTTATGCAAGTACCTTACTTTTATCATTTTCAAATTAATTGTTATCAAAAGTGGATTGACAACCTCCTAACAAGCTTATGCTTCTTAGATCTAGCTTACGTTACACAGTCCACCCAACTATGTTGCTAACAACCCTTTTGTTAGTGTTTTTTTATCTACAGGTTATTCCTTCCAAGCCAAATAGGAGTTCTCTATCTTCATCTAGATTATGCACACATCACCAATCAAGTATTTCTATCATACCCTTATTACTAGTTTTTTATATTCTTTGAAAATTAAAAAATAAGAAAAAATTAAGAGAAACATTTTGGCACCCTCGATGGGACCTAAGATCATCTAGGTGCCCTGCTTTTCTTCCTTTATTCTTTGCTCATACAAAAAAATCTGAAATTTCTTTTGAGCTTAAAATAAATACCTTGCATACATTGTTTGCTTGCTTGCTTTTAGTTCATTTAGTTAACTTAAAATTAAAATAATTAATTGTAGTTTCATTCTTGTTATCACACACTTTTACCAAACCACATAATCAATTAACACATCAAAACAAACTTGAGACAAGGCCCGACTAGGATTTCATCACCTAGTAGTAAACCTTACCCTTTCTCGACAATCCTACTTGGAGGTCATTACCAAGGGGAGAACTAACTTAACGCTCTAGTTGAGTAGAAACTCTAAAATTCAGTATATCTTGACTAAACACTTGACACTCTTATTGTTACAGTGTGTGAAGTAAGGAGGTAGACCCCAATATCATGCCACATAATGAAATTCAATATAGATTCTTCTCTTTGAGCACCTAAACACAATCTGAAACCAACTTTAGATTTCCTTTTTAGTACCTAATCTACAAGCCAAATTTCTTCTTCACACTTTCTAAGGAATAAGCTAAAAGTGATCTAAAAATAATCCTAAGTTTTAAACGCACTTCTAGTGTATGTTTGGATTGTCTTTAGATTCTTTTCCTTTTGCTTGTTTTTTGTTTGAGGTGTGAGTTTTCGTCATTTTTTTCTATTCCTTTCCTAGTCTTTATTAGACAACAATTGAGGAATCAAACTGATGCAGGAGCATCTTCATGCTAGGATTATATTTGTCATGTTCTTGGTTGAGTTTTAGCATGTCTAGGTGTACTAAGTTAGTTTCCCTCCATTTCTTCAGTTTTTAAATTTTCGCATTTGTCTAAGTATCCTGTAAGCATGAAATAAGACCTATATGTGTGGAAAAAAAAAGGGGGCCGAATATATTTAAATATTGGTCAAATAAAACCAATAGCTTATCCTCAGATGATTTTAAGTCTATTGGGCGAGATATTAAGTGATTTGAGTCTTCTTATGTTAGAAAAACTGTTTTACTCATTTTGGGAGGTTGATGTGTGAAGCCTAGTATAGGAATTGAGTTCTAAGTTGAGAAAATATGATTTTTATGGGAGATTTTCGTGTGAAACAGGGGATATATGTATATTGGTGAATTAATGAAGGGTGTGTGGGAGAGATCTGTAATACGCAGACAAACACCGGATATATTTTCTTGTAAATATTAATAAAGTCTTTATCCTTTTTGAGTGAAATCGATTCTAAGATCGAATATTTGAAAACGCTGTTGCTGTTTGTAGACAAGATCTGAGTATTAAAAAAAACAAACGTTGAGTCTGTGCAGCATGCCAAATCGTATGAATCGATGAACCTATGAAGATATTACTGCTGGGTCGTTCAAAAGCTCGGGTCGTAGTGGAGTCATGCGATGGTTCTGACCTAGGAGAATCGCCCAGCTAAAACATAATTGAAGTATGAGGAATTGATTATTTTATGAATCAATTTGATGACTGTGGAGTCTTATTTTGTGGTTATTGCTCGATCCCTTTATACAGACAATTGAAACTTCATACTTCCGCTTAAGATTAAGCATGCATAATCTAGCCAGATAAGTCAGAAAACCGAGTTTTATCTTCAAATCTAAAATTTTATTTTGTCCAAGAATTAATGGGTTTTTAGTCTTATATCACATGAATAAACTGTCCAAATTTCAGAAGAATCCAGGTGATATTTTGTGTTTGAGAAATTTTTTTGTCAATACATATAGATTAGCCCTGTTTGCAGTTCGATGTCTGTTCACCACAAACCAACCAAGAACCACCATCTTCCTCTTCCTGTTCTTCCATGGAGTATACTTCAGATGTTGAGAGTTCTCATCTTTCTCCCGCTCCTACCACACCTTGGATATTTGTTGAGGGTGATGTTGATTTCACTACTTTCTTTGATAACAACCCTGTGACCCTCCAACATTATCTTAACACCTTAGCTCATCACAACCCTATTTCTTTGGTTCCTCTTACGGATCCACCTTATAATATGCCTCCCCTTTTTATGGTTGGTGTTACCTCTACCCAACATTTGATTACCCAAACATCCTCTTCTACCAATATCCCATCCACTATCACCATCGAAACCCAATCCAATATTCCAACCAGTAACCAAACACCCCCTACACCAACCAACACCTCCAATGTAGGGGCAAACTTACCTATTATTACCTATACCCCATCCACCATGGGGGTATCTTCTACCCCTATTTCCACCATTCCTCTTGTCATTACCAACCAACCAATTTCTACCCCTCTTCAAAATTTGGTACTTTCCATACCTATTACCTTTCTACCTATTAGCACAAGAATTACTGCTCAACCCCAACCATCTACCAACCCATCCATACCTCTAAATCAACTCATATCTATCCCTCAACAAATACCCATGATATCTTACCAATATGTTCTTAATCCACAAGGATACATAACACCTTCTACCCAACCTTTTATGCCCATCAACCCTTATGTGGCACCAACCCAACCTACAATGACCACATACCAATATGTGGTATCTTCTCAACCCTCTACCTCTTATCCATACATTGCTGCCACCCAACCTCAACCAAACTTACCATACAATTATGGAGCTTCTCAACTTCAAACATATTTAGTTAAGATGTTAATGGATAAAATGTCCAATCTTAAATCATCTATTTCTGGGAATCATAACCTTTTATCTTACAATCAAATCTACAAAGAACCTATCCATCCATCCATTTCTATCCGATCATATCCTCCTCAATGGGAACTACCCATGTTTTCCAAGTTTCAGAGCAAGGAGGACCCCCAACAACACTTGAGATCATTTTGCCATTCTTGCTATTTGATTGCATATGATGATGCTCTTCTCCTTCATACCTTCCCCATGTCTTTATCATGACTAGCCTTGGATTGGTATAGTGCTCTCACCAAGCACTCCATATTTTCTTTTTCTCAACTTGCCCATGTCTTTTTAGATCATTTCTCAGTTAACATATCTAAAGAGGCCTCTATTATTGACCTCTACTTCATTAGGCAATTTGATGACGAATCAATTGCCAATTTTGTAGTTAGATGGAGAGGTCTCATTAACCAACTTTATTTCTCGTTACCCCAACCTGAGTTGATTAAACTCTTCTCTCGAGGTTATGCCAAACATATTTCACCTACTCTTCAAGTTCAAATTTTCAGGACTTTTGATGAGGCTTTTACCATAGCACGGAAATTAGAAATTTGAGCTATTGACAAGGGATAATTGAAACTGCAAAACAAAAATTCTTGCTTTAAATACAATGACCCTTCTTCAACCAAGACCACCAATCAATCCAACCATCTAAATACCAAACCAAAGGCATCCACCAACTTGGTTATACTTAAAACCACTCCACCACCAATTGTCAACCACCCCAACCCGACCAATTCTTCTAACTCTTCCAACCAACCAAACCGAAACCAAAACCGAGTTGCCCCAAAATAATATATTCCGATAGGGTAATCTTATGCTTTGGGTTTGGATAAACTACTCAAAGAAAACATCATACAACTTCCTCCTATAAAACCTCCCCAACAATTTGATGCCTCTCACCCTATACCTGGTTGGTACAATGAGAATGATCTTTGTGCTTTCCAATGTGTTATTGGACATGATGTTAGTAGGTGCAATACCTTTAAAACTATTATCCAAAATGTGATTTATAAGGGAGAACTTGTATTTGATAATCCCAATGCACCCCCAAATTAGTCCCTTGACATATTTCATAAACCTTTTCCTAACCATGCCCCTTCCACCAACTATGATGATAATAAACTAAAATCAGCTCACACTCATGAGGTCTATACAATTAACGTCATTATTAGTGAACCTATCATTGAGGAGACCATGACCTCATCTACCCTTTCCTTTATTCCAGTCATTGAAGCAGTGGACTCACCCTCTATTCCTTTGGACATTCAAATAGAGGAAGCAACCACCCCTCTTTCTTTACTTGTTAAGACCACAGATCTATTTACATCTCCTTTGATAGAAATACCAAAGGCGGCAACCATTGCTTCAACCACCTCTCACCCATTCCACCCATTGAAGTGGTTGAATTAAATACCATTCCTTTAGATATCCAAATAAAGGAAGCAACCATCTCCATTCCTTCACTTGAGGCTATCACACCTTCACCTATCTTAGAACCACCCATTCTCTCTTTAGGAACCATCCCAAAAGAAGAGATCACCTTATATACACTTTCCATGGAGGAGACTTCCTCCCAAACCTTGTAACCTCCCACCAAGAACATAGATAAAGAAACTAATGCCTCACCTCCACCCATGGGCTTAACTTTTGAAACCAATGGCCAAGGGATCAAACCCATTTACAAGCCTTTTTCTAGATTAGTCCAAAGTCTAGAGTTCACTTCTCAACCCAACCTAGATAGAGCCACTTTTTGGCATCATCTTGGCCTCTCTTACCAAAACATTTTTGAACCTTCAACCTCCCTTGCATCCACCATCAAACCTATTACTACCTCAACCCCATCCTTAAACACTTCTTTATCTAAAACCATAGGGAACCATCCAACCCACCTCTATCTAAATTTGTCAAATCACCTTATGCCTCTATAACCAAACCCATCAAGAATCTAGGAATACTTCCTACACCTAGCCTTTCTCACTCATCTTTGAAGTTGGACTTAACCCCATCTAGTCCACCAAAGAAAACCCCAACCAAACCAACTAGGAAGGTAAAACCACCTAAACTCCCATCTCGAACTAGAACCTAACACCTCCTTCACACTTACTTTCTATCTTAGGACCCCATCCCTCTACTATCCCTATTACCTATTCCTCATCTAGTAAACCTTCTCTTTTTACTCTACCCACACCTTCCTTCAAATCATCAAAATCCCCCATCATTCTTAACTAACCTAGCTACCTATACCTTCCCACCTATCACCAAACCTTCACCCTCCACCTCTAAATCTTCCACCACCAAACTAACCAAAACCAAATAATCCTAACCAAAACCATCTACCAAAACCCTTCTACCACATACAATTTTTGTGGTGAAGCCTACTCCTAAAAAGGCTCACACTCCTAAAACCAATAACCCAAAATCTTAAAACACCTTTGATCAAATCTTATTTGACCATTGTACAAAGGTTGTTGCAAACCTCTTCTTTAATCCTACCACCCAACAAACGTTTTGATCCCTCACGTCTTAAACCATCATGGTTCAATGATAATTTGATTTGGTCATACCATAGGATTACTAAACACGATATGGAGAACTGTAAAGCTCTCCAAATACTTGTCCATAGCTTATAGGATGAGGATGATCTGTTATTGGATGAACCTCCCTTGAGCCCATTACCAACCCTACCACCAACTCAACCCATCCAACATTTACCTACTCCTCCACTCTCAGTTGAAAGTGAGGAGGAACCGAAGCAACCATCTAGCCCAACACCTCTCTTAATCCACACTATCTATATGGTGAACCGATCTCGGGCCCAACAAAAGGATAAGGGAAAAGAAAAAGTGGCCATACCATAGACCTACCTTTCTACCCCTCAATTGTCCAACCAAAACCAAACATCCTTACCTCTACCTTTACCTTCTCCAAAACCCAAAATATCTATTTTGGGTACCTCTCCTTCTAACCCTTCTAAAACCATCCAATGAGTGGTGTTAAAATAACTTCATTAGCCACCGGTGAAGATGAGCCTTTTTAACTAATCAACACCTCGCCCCATCACTACCAAGCATTGATAAAGGCCTTGGAAGCTATAGATGTTCAACTAGAAGATCCTCAACCTCTTGCATCTTTTATCAGAGCCCTTCAACTTTCTACCTTCGTTACCTTCCGAGATTCGGAAATACCTTTTGTCCATTCTAAAGATTCCAATCCTCCCCTCTTCATTCCTTCATACATCAATCAAACCCATATCAAAAGGGTGATGATTGATGGAGGAGTTAGTATCAACATTATTTCCGCTCATGCTTATGACCAACTTCAATTGCCTAAGAACATCATGTTAGAAAATGCAATAGTCCTCCACTCTTTCAATGATACTATGGTAACTACCTTGGGGATAATTGTCCTCCACATCTGCTTGGGACCTCATATAATTACGAGACTTTTTTATGTTTTAGAGGGCGAGTTCTAATAAAACATCTTACTTAGATGTTTTTGGATCCGTGTTATGAGTTGTGTCCATTCTACCTTACACCGATGCATCAAATTTGAACACAAAGGTCAAGTTGTTATCATAAGAGCTGACCCTAGTCCTTTTGCATCATGCAACATGACATATCGACCTAATGACGTTCTTATTCCTCCTTCATCCACCTCACCACCAACCAACAACACCACCTCATCAGCCAAAACCACCCTAGCTATAGATGAAGCTTCAATTAGATCATCTATTCCTTATTCCCAGATCCTCATAGAGGACCCCTTGAAACCCAAGTTCCAACATTTCTTGCTGGGGGAATATCATCTTCTAGCCTTGGATGCTTTCCCTACTCCTCAAGTGTATGGGAACCTCACCTACGATCCTAGTTATGACCCCAACATTAGAACCATCATCCCTTTTGGACCTCCCAACCATCAAACCAATTTAATCTATGGGAGACTTGATCATCCACTTCTTTCTTCCATCGCTACTTTTACCATTCGACCAATTACCTCTGACTTTTCTTATCTAGACAAACCAACATTTGCCAAACTATACCTTCACATGTGTGCCTGGAAGGGATTTGGCCTAGGCCATTATGAGCATGGACCTCACGAGTTACCTACCATTAAAACTCAGAAACCTCACGAGCTATTTGGCCTTGGGTTCATACCACCATAAAAACCCACTTCACCTAAACCCATTACCACCATCGAGGAGGGTATACCATCTTCACCAACACCATCTCCTTCGAAGTTAGAGTATTTCGATATCATCCCATCTAACTTTTTTTTTCATCAATACTATTAGTTTAGGCCCCTGGACTTATCAAAAAGATGATTGAACTAAATTCATCTTCTCATCCATCCTAAAATGGTAGAAAACAATTCTCCTACCATCAACACCATCCAACATCAAGATGGTGATTCCATTCTCACCTACCTTGGTGTGGGGGATTCTTCTATCCACAAATCCCTTCCTCTTAAGAACCAAACCATGTTGAATGAACCCACCCTCGATGTCAACTTGGGTACTCATGATAACCCTCACATTGTCAAGATCAGTCAATCCTTAGATTTCGTGAAACAACAAAATTGCCCTTATTTCCTTCATGACTGCAACATAGCATTTGTTTAGTCCTATCAAGATTGCTCGAGATTGACCCTTCTATAGCCCTTCACAACATTATCACCCATCCTGATGCTAAGCCTATTCGGCAAAAGCTTTGTAAGATGCACCTTTGCATCACCCTTCTAGTCAAAAAGGAGCTTCAGTGCCTCTTGTCTATCGATTTCATCTAACCCATCGATTATCCTCATTGGGTTTCTAACATCATTCCGATTACTAAATCCATAGGGGGACTTCACCTCTGTATTGACTTTCATGACCTCAACCTTACTTGTCCAAGGGATGACTTCCCTTTGCCTAGCATTGACCAACTTGTTGATCTTACGACTGACCACAAGATGTTATCTCTCATGGATAGTTTCTTGGGATATAATCAAATCTTGATTGCCTCCAAGGATCAGCATAAATTTTTTTTCATCACCCCATGGGGAACCTTTTGTTACAGGGTCATGCCATTTGGTCTGAAAAATGCTGGAGCAACCTACCAACATGCTATGACCTACATCTTCCATGATCTAATCTATAAAATTGTAGAGGACTATGTGGATGATTTTTTTGAAAAATATAAACATCACAAGGATCATCTAGCCATTTTCACTATAATATTCGAACGCTTAATCCATTTTCATGCCAGACTCAACCCCAAGAAATGTATTTTTGGGGTCCTTTCAGGAAAGATTCTTGGCTTTATCGTCTCTCTTCGAGAAATCGAAGTAGACCTTGCCAAAATCAGAGCAATTTTGGAGATGCCTCCTCCAACCCACATTAATCAACTCTACAAGTTGCAGGGGAAGCTCTAATCCATCCATCCCTTCATCTCTCAGTTATTGGATAGATGTCAACCCTTTCACCATCTCCTCAAGAAAGATACCTCTTTTAAATGGACCAAGGACTGCCAACAATACTTTAATTCACTAAAGAATAGCTTCTTTCTTCACCCGTTCTTACCCCACCTAAAGAGGACCAACCCTTTTACCTTTATATATCTGCCATTGACCATTCTTTAGGGGCAATGCTCGCTCACCATGATGAACAAAATAAAGAGCAAGTTGTCTACTATATAAGTCAAATGCTTATAGAGTATGAGACTCGGTATACCCATCTCGAGTCTCATTACCTCACCTTAGTCTTTGTGGCTTCTAAACTTCATCATTACCTTCTTAATCACAGAACCTACGTCATCACCAACACTGACCCACTCAAGTACATGCACTCTAAACCATACCAAAACTAACATATGGCTAAGTGGCTCATGCTTTTAGCTAAGTTTGATCTTGAGTTTCTCTAGCAGAAGTCAATTAAAGGGCAAGTCATTGTTGACCAATTGGTCGAAGCTCCTTTACCAGACAACCAATTGCCTCCTTTTGCATTTTATGATGAGTCCATTGTGACTCTTTCTTAAGAGGACCCTACCTACCAAATGACCATGTTATTCAATGGTTCTAAATACCAGTGCAGTGGGGGTGCCAGAGTTATCCTCATTCCCCTTGATGGTGAACCTCTTCCTCTTTCCTTTAAACTTGAATTTGAATGTACCAACAATGTGGCTGAGTATGAAGCCCTCATCATAGGTCTCCAATTCTCTTTAGCCTTGGGAATTAAGACCATTAGTGTCTTTGGTGATTCCCAACTTGTGGTCAACTAGGTCAATGGATCCTACCAATGTAAGAATGATGTCTTGCAAAAGTATAAACAACTTGTAGACGTACTCTTAACATCAATCTATCATTACCTCATCCAGTCTATTTCATGATTTGTCAACAAGTTCACAGATACAATAGCTTCCCTTGCTTCCCAAATCCCATCTCAACCTTCGAACTCTAAACTCTTTGTTACCATCGACCATTTTATCACCCCATCTTATATCTATTCCGCCCTTCCTACCATTTGTAATGTAGAGCAATCTCCATCAAACATATGGTACGAACAAACCTTCAACTACCTCAACCTTGGCATTGTTCCTCCTAATCTCTCTAGGAATGCCCGAAGAGCCTTTGTTCAAAGTACCTCTCGTTACACCATACTAGGGGGAATCCTTTACAAGCATGGCTTTGACAACCTCCTCCATTGTCTACATAGTCATGAAGCTTCCCATGCTATCAGGAAGATGCATGACAAAATCTGTGGGGGACACTTTGGTGGTTTAGCTATCGCTAAACGTATCCTTCACCTTGGATACTATTGGCCCACCCTCAATTAGGACTACTACGATTATATAAAGTGTGTGAAATATCAACAACAAGCCAATTTACATCACACACCTACCCATGTTCTTCAAGTATTCAAAGACTATTGGCCTTTTTCACAATGGGGACTCAATCTCATTGGGGAAATAAACTCTCATTCTTCACAATGACATCAATCCATTATTACGACCATCGAGTATTTCACCAAGTGGGTGAAAGCTATTATTCTCATCTCAACTAAAGGAAACAAAATAGTCAACTTCATCAACCATCACATCATCTGTCATTTTAGTGTTTCTCATATGATCATCACCATAATGGTAAATCTTTCAAGAACAAGCAAGTCTAAGGTCTCTACGATGCATTTGGCATTAAGTTAAGCTTTTAGTCACCTTACCATCCACAAATAAATGGACAAACGAAAGCCTCTAACAAAATCCTTAACAAAATATTGACCAAAGTAGTCAATGCTTCAGGTCAGGATTAGCACCTACACATCCCCTTTGCTTTTTAGGCCTATCACACTAGCATTTGATCCTCTATGGGTGCTACCCCTTTCTTTCTAGTATTTGGAGTAGAGACAATCTTGCCTTTCAAAGTACATATTTTCTCTCTTTGTATATATTTGCAAAGGATCATTTCTAAGAGTGACTATCATCAAGAACGTCTAGCATGATTTGAGTTACTTGATGAGCATCACTTCACAACGCTTAACCATCTTCATGTCTATCAAGAGTGAATTAAGTGTGCTTATAACAAATACCTAAAATAATGAGAATTCAATATCAGAGACCTCGTCTTAAAAGAAAACCAATATGTAACCAATATGGAGAAAATCAAAAGAGGCAAGTTCTCTTTCAATTGGTTTGGACCCTACATAACCCATAAGTATGGATCATGATCTTATCATTTGTCCTCTCTCGAAGGCAAACTATAACCTAAGCCTCTCAATGCTTTGCATCTATGTCCTTTCTTTTTTTAAAGGATCAAACTCACTTTTCTATCTAACTTAGGCTCATCCTTTGATTTACGAGATTTTCAACTTCACCTACCTATTCCTCTCTCTTTGAGGACAATCGATTACAACATCGAACCATGTGATTTTCTGTCACAATCATAGCCTAATCCTAAATATGGGTACCACGACTCTACCCATATCATAGTTCTCATGGATACTTTTCATCTCTGATCAGATGGAATCCCATGGTCATTTGTATCTCAAAACCACCTCTTTTACCTATCAGTACCTTTTTATGCTAAAAGTTTTTCCCTCATAAAGGTAAACTTATAAGCCTAATTAGACTCGTCCATGTCTAAAACCTTCAATCAAAACAATTAGGATACCAAAATACCACTTGGGTCACATATCTCTAACATAGCAGACTAGTCCTTTGAAACAACTGCCTTAAACTAAAAATTGTTAAAAGATAGATTGCTCCCTTGAAGGAGAGATACCAAATATACAAACCCAAACTTAGACCACTCCCTTGAAGGATGACAAAGTCAAATGGGTCAAAAGCAATCATTTGAAGCTTCTCGCATCGATCAACTTCACAACCTATGAAAAACAAAAAACAAAAAATAAAAGACCCTATATCAAAATCAGAATAAGCTATCCCAATAAAGATGCAATCAACTTTCATATATAACATTAGTAAACTTTCTGCATCAATCAGTCTACACCTAGAATTATGACATGGACTTGTCTAATTTGGTTCTTAGGTCACCTATAAAAAGGGTAAACTAACCCACACAAGTTTACCTTGCCTATCCACCCATTTACCTTTCACCTACCACCTATCTCCCCTTTATACCATCTTTTAATTCAAGGGATTATGAGCTTACTTGACACAATGTGAACAAGACACCATTTTATCAATCAAAGCATGCTAATACGAAGCATTTGAAAGGCTTATGTTCCTTAAGCCAATCTAACTTTGGTTTTGTTAGGTCCTTACCAATGAAAAGGCATTGTGTTTTTTCCTTACCCTCTTATCATTGGTTCATGTAGATATGCATCTCATGATTCTCATTTCTTCTTTCCTACATTTAGTTTGTTATCTAACTTACTTTATATGCTTTCATTACATCCTTAACTATAATCACATTACAACTCCATGATCATGAACACTAAATATCAATGATAAACATAACATTATGAACCATATCCATGAACCACATCATATATCTATCTATGATCAAAACATCAAACACGATATAAATATCATATCATAAACCATATTAATAACCATAATTGAAGCATTCATCATCATATCCATGAACAAAACAAAAACATCATCCATAAGTCATTATATGCCTAAAGCTACTGAGCACATCTCATAAGCATAAAGCATCCAAAACATCAAAAACATGTAAACCATGAACCATAAACATACATCATATATATAACATCATGAACATCATCATATACATCATGTCGATAAAATAAATAATACATGTAATAATGTATAAATCTCTCTCTCTCATGTACATCTCACATCATCGACATGCAAGCCGGTATCAAAATCATGTACATCTACACCTATATAACATATCATATATAATGCCCTTGAGGCACCACTACCACTAGCCCCTCCTGCTTCTGCTTCTACACTACCATCTCGTGTTGGTCCCCCTAGGATGTCTATATGTCTACTCACTATAGAGGTCCATTACCCTAGAGCCATCACTGCTGGTCCACCTGCTAAACTAGCCCCATACTCTCTCCATTTCAACTGCTCTGGACATTGTGCCAACACTATAGCCTCGTAATATCTCAACTCTTCCATTGTGGCCAAGTATTGTGTCATAGTAATCATCCCTGGTGGCCTTCTTGCTGGTACTGATGCTGCTCCTACCCTTTGCCTCAGGGTGTCCCTCTCTTGAGTCACCAATCTCAGTGAAGTCCTACCCTGATCTCTTTCCACCATAATACTGGTAACTTGACCTTATAAAGTGATAATCTATCCCTACAATGTGGCCACCTATACTTGTAATCCTATAATCTGAGCCTGTGCAACTACTAGTGCTTCCACTACCTATCCATCCTGACTACCACCCTTCACCTATGCCCCAGCTAGATCCAAATCCATGGCCTTTAAGCCCCCATCATCCCATCCAAAATTGGTTGCTACATATAGGGCTTGATACCATGTCGCATATCCATCAACAAAACCAACATCATCTATCATTGCTTTGGCTAGTAGCTCCTCATGATCCAACACTACATCTTATGGCTATGGCTTTGGTAGTAGAAACTTTGCATACTCCCTCTTGTATCTCAAGAATAGAGCCATAATCTCTTGCACAAGGCTGAACTACCTCCAAATTCTATCGAATGGGATGATCCCAGTCTTACGATCTCACCTCCCATAAACCCACCTCCAACTCTACAAAGATAGAGTGTGATAGTTGTAGAGGGCTCACCTAAGCCAACCCACATATGGCCTCTAGATCACATCACCCACAACTAAACCCTCCAATGCATCTCAGAACTAGTCAATGTCCCTCACACCTCCACCTGCTCTAGTCAATGCATAATCTCCGCTCCACTAGATAAAGCCCACTATGAAGTGTACCTAGGTGTATCCCTCCCAGGGTAACCCCAATGGCTTCAACACCCTAATATGCTTGTATTCCCAACAATGGAGCATGAACCCAACACTAATACCATATTGAAAGTGAGCTAAGAATCCCCATAGCTCCTTATAATTCTATGCCAACAAAATAAGAGCCCACCCAAACACTGTCCTGCCCCACAACATCTCTACTAACACTCTCAACAGTAGATAGGGAAACCGTCCACTACTTGATTCCGGCAATAGAAAACAAGACAATACCATCATCATCATAGTCATCAAACATTGGTCCTCTAGAGCCCTCTAGTACAAAAGTCTATAGCTAAAGCCACCAAAATGCCACCTGACATGGACCTGATCCTTACCATACAACAATTCCACATGGTAATCCCTCTCCTCACTCTCAATATGGTAAATCGGCTCCTCCCTAATGAGAAATCATGTAATCCTATGCGCATCCTCTAGTAGGATGGTAATCTCTCCTATCGGTACAAAAATGTGTTTATGGTTGGGTCCCATCTCTCGATGAAGGCCATGATTATAGTCGCATCCTGTGGTAGGTGCTGATAGTGAACTATGAATCCAAGGCCAACCTCCTCTATGTGTGTCCATTCATCCCCAATCATCCTATCATAGATCTTTGAAAAGATCCTAAAAACTTGATCCCTTATTTAGATCTGGTCTCGTGCTTGCAAAACAATCAAGTTAGCATGCACACTTCACTTATTTCCATTTACTTCATTCATGCTACTTAAATCGACCTCTCTATCAACCTAAACACACCTAAATCAAACTATTCCCATCTGACAAACATTTCAACATTTTAACCTAATGATTCTATCATAAACATCTACCCTACCCCAAAAAAATTTAAAAATAACACCTTCTCTAAACCTATCCAAGTGATACCTAACACTACCCACCAACCATTCTAACATCTCCATCCTACTTGGACATTATCCTATCTTTACCTACACTTGACATTTTACCCATTTAACACCTTTAGAAAAAAACATTCTTAACCATTTAAAACCTTTTTCCTAAACTTTTTATTCACCCACCTTCCCCAAGCAACTCGAGCGTTGACAGTTACTATGACTGCCGATGGTCCAATCACCCTTTGTTCTTCGATGGTCGACCAATGATGATCAAGCTTGATTGTCAACGATCAGGTCAAACCACCGACAATCACTATGTATGATCGCCAACAACAAAACCCTTGATTTACCTCGTCAAACTAAAAAAAAACAAACCACATTCAACAATAAAACTACCTAAATCTATCCTTTACACTACCCTCATCCCATATACTCTTCCAATTCTAAATTTCATCAGTTAATTTTCCTAATTTCACCCAAAATGTAAACCTAGGTCAAACACCCAAAACCATATTAAATCCACCACAAAACAATCAACTTTAACTAAATAATAGACCTAATCCATTAATCTAAAAAATTGAAGCACCCCTACCTCATTCCTCGACTACTATTGAGGACAGAGTCCACACCTTGCTGTTCGGTCGTGCCCTCATCCACTCTACATCACTAGTCCTTGCAGATCACCTCAACACACTTCTCTTACCAATCAATAACCTCAACCTTAGTTGAACACTCAGTCAACTCTCTCAACAAAATGCCAAAGTACCAAATCGTCAGAATACACGGAGGTCAAAATGTCAAAATTGAAAATGAAATTTTATTTTCATTTTTTATATTCTGCACTTTTAGGGTTTTACCTTGACCATTAACGATCAGGGTGACCATCGATGGTCAACCTTGGAAACCCTAATCGTCAATGGTGAGGGTGTCACTTTTAAATTTTTAAGCACCCAACCTAGGTACCAAATTTTCGGAGATCACCTAATATCCCCCAAACCAAAACTTGAACTTTTTGGAGATTCCCCTTTCTCTAACCAACCATTAGACTATGTCCACCTCGACATTAGCTATTTTTGACTTGAACTCTCATATGTTTTACAATGAACCTTGCATTGGTTTTTTTGATCACATCGACCAACCTTGTCATGTTGACCATTTGAATTTGCACCACCTTGTGCATGACTAGATCATTTATGTTTGTCAAGGGAACACTTCCTACCTCAGATACCTATGAAAACACTGTTCCTATCTAGGAGACTTATAACGTAACCCAATCAGCTATGACTAACACTGTAGACCAGTTACCCTATCACTTGTCTTTCTAGAACCAACCTTATTTTTACCAACATTGATAATCTTAGTCTTTATGTGATCTTGATTATCACACTTAGTTACATTTTCTGCACATGTTTGCATCTTAAATGCACAACCCCACCTTTTTGTCACCAACCTCATGACTCACCATATGCCACTTATCAAACCCCAACTCGACTTTTGTTTGACCTCATTGACTCACAGTTTGAGGGGGAACACCTCCTCTCATACTTGGGACAAATAGACCTTCGACTAAGTAATCTATTTTTATTTTGTAACTTGTTAATTCAAAGCTGTATAACAAAGAGGGGCAAAATGTAGACACTAAAAAACTATACTAGGTGTCAAAATACCTCTAGACTCTTTAGGGACCACCTTACCCTTATCAACCTACTAACCAACCTTTTGAACCCTAAGTCTAGTTAGCTATTTAGCTAATTAAACTCATTAAGTTACTAACTTGAACCTTAACCCACCTCTTTCAGCCCACATTGACCCCTTTTTCTTCAGACACTCGACCGTCGATGGTCGACTTAATTGTCGACGGTCAAGTCCTCACCTCTCTAACCCATCACTAACTTTGTGTGAGATAATGATGCATAATTAAATATGTTTACCTTATGTAGTGCTAACAAACTCCCAAGCATTGAAATCAGTAGCCTCACCTTCTAGGGAACCTTCTATCCTCCATCTCTGTTTGCCTATAAAAGAAGGGGAGTAGGAGGTGAAATGGATCCATCATCACAAGCACTCTTGCATACATGTATTCAAGCTTTCCAGTATCCAGTCTTTCTTTAGGAACTCAACTATAATAAAAAAGATTCAAACCTCTACCGAATTTGATTTTGAGGCCAAAGTACTGTTATTCTGGTGAAATTTCCCCAACTTTCAACCATTAGCCATCTAACAAGCTACAAGTATATTCTACTTATTTTTTATTTTATTGAATTTTTAACCCCCTGACCTGATTAGACTTATTTGCACCTTATTTTCTAACCTTCAGAGCCTTAACATAACCATTATTAGACCATTCACCCATTCTAAAACTTTTTTTTGAGTACTTTCAAAAATCCATAGGCAACTGCCAATGATTAGTACAACTGTTGACAGTCATCCCCAATCATTAATGGTTACCCAACTATCGACGGTCAACTTAACAATCGATGGTTCACCCAACCACCGATGATCACTGTGACAGAAATAACAAGTTATTTTGAACCCCTTAACCCCAACCAAACCTAACTTTCTATGTTCCTATCTGTTCACATACCCTTTTCTGATGTTTTGAAGCTGACTTTACCCACTTTAGCATAAGTATTGACCCGCTTTTACTATATTTAGTCATTTTCCTTAACAAAAATTCTAATTTCTTCTTGTATTGCATTTTATTTACTTTATTCAAGTACCTTATTTTTATCATTTTCAACTTAATTATTATCAAAAGTGGATTGACAACCTCTTAACAAGCTTATGCTTCTTGGATCTAGTTCACTCTAGGTAGCCCACCCAATTATCTTGCTAATAACCCCTTTGTTAGTGCTTTCTTATCTATAGGTTCTTCCTTCCAACCCAACTAGGATTTCTCCATCTTCGTCTAGATTACATGCGCATCACCAACCAGGTATTTCTATCACACCCTTATTACTATTTTTTTAATCTTCTTTCAAAATTAAAAAATGAGTATAAATTAAGAGAAATAGTAGCTTGGGTTCCTAACAGTTAACATGGCCTTCAAAACATCAAAACCCATGACATTCACTTGAATTTCTTGCATAATTAGATTTCTTCTACGTAAAACATCAACAACTTTGTTAGATTGACCACTTTTATGTTTGATGAAAAAGAAGAAACTTTGTAATAATTTAACCCATTTAGCATGTCTTTGATTAAATTTACTTTGGCTGCTAATAAATTGTAAAGCATGGTTATCAGTATGAAGAACAAACTCCTTCGGCATTAGATAATGCCTCTACTTCTTCAAATATTGTACTATAACATAAAATTCTTATTCATATGCTGAATGCTTCCTCTTGGCCTCATTAAGCTTCTCACTAAAGTATGCACCCAATTTACCTTCTTGGTTTAGGAAAACTCCGATAGCAATCCCACTTGTATCACATTCAACTTGAAATAACTTATCAAAATCAGGGAATTTCAAGATAGGCTATTCTACAATATTTTTTTCTAGAATTTGAAAGCTTTTATCAACAACTTCAATCCAATTGAATGACTATTAGCTTCCTTTGATGGTCTCTATAATAGGGGCATAAATACTACTGAAGTTTCTTATAAATTTTCTATAGAAACTAGCAAGACCATGAAAGCTTCTTACCTCAAATTGATTTTTTGGTATATACCACTCATCTATAGCTTTTATTTTATCCTTATCCATTTTCAATCCATCTTGTGAGATAATAAAACCCAAGTAGATCATCTCTATTTTCATAAAAGTACACTTTTTAAGGTTGATTAGTAACCTTTCATCTTACAATTTCTTCAAAACTATTCTCAAGTGCTCAAGATGTTCATCCTTTGATTTACTATAAATCAAGATATCATTAATATAAACAATGCCAAATTTACTTGTGAAGGGTTTAAGTGCCTCATTCATAATCCTCATAAAGGTACTTTGAGTAGTTATCAATCCAAATAGCATCACAAGCCATTCATACAAACCATCATTGGTTTTGAAGGTAGTTTTCCATTCATTCCCTTCTCTAAATGTTATTTGATGATATTCACTTTTGAGATCTATCTTAGAAAAATAATTAGCACCACTTAGACAATCCATCAAGTCATTTATTCTAAGCAAGGAAAATCTATATCTGATAGTGATCTTGTTGATGGCTCTTAAATAAGTGCATATTTCCAACTTCCATCTTTCTTTGGTGCCAAAATAGTTAGAACTGCACAAGGATTTAGGATTTCTCTAACCAATCCATTATCCAATAATTTTTGTACTTGTTTCTTGATTTCTTCATTTTCTTATGGAGTCATCCTATAGATTGATTTATTTCGAAGGTTTGCTCTTGGTATGAGATCAATATGTTGATTAATACTTCTTGGGGGTAACTCACTTGAAAAAATCATCCACAACAATGCCAATGAATTCATTCAATAAATTTTGAACTTATATGGGCAACTCATTCAACTTAGTAGTAGTAATTACTATTTTTAGCTTACCAATGAGGGTAAAACTTACCTCTTCCTTCTTGATTTTCTATATGAATTTCTTACCATTGATTAACAAAACTTTTGATTTTTCTTCCACTGTTTTACCTTCTTCTTTCAGTGGGGTAAGAACATGTTCCTTACCATCCTTCCCAAAAGTTTAAGTGTTATTCCTACCATTATGAATTGCCTTCCTATTATATTTCCAAGGCCTTCCTAGAAGAATGACATACGTCTATGGACATCACATCACACATGAATTTATCCTTATAACTTCCTATTTGAAATTATACTTTACATTGCTCATTCTCTAAGATTTGATAACCCTTTTATAGCCAAGATACCTTATAGGGAATTAGATGAATTTTCTTTTTCAGACTTAGTTTGTTAAACATTTCAGTAGACACCAAATTATTTGTACATTCATTATCAATAATAACTTGACAACACTCACCTTGAGTTCTGTAAGTGGTCTTAAAGAATGTCTTACTTTGAGGAGGTTCTTTGATCTCTTTAGCAAGCTCGAGTAATATATTTTTCATGAGTACGGATTCCCTAATTTATAGAGAATCTTTATGGATAAGTGAACCCACACACTCTTCTTCTTCTACTTGAGCTAGCTGAACATTACCATGACATGTAGATGAATTTTTAGGGCATTCATAAGACCTATGTGCAAACTTGTCATATTTGAAACATCTACCAAAGAATTCTCTACTTCTTCCTCTATTGAATGGATTTATACCTCTAAAAGAGTACTTACTATTGAAGATTGTTCTTGCCTCTATGAACTACTAACATCTCCTTATTATACTTGCAACAAACTCCTTTGCTGTCCTCTACCTCTGTAAATTTTGCCCCTTCATCTTGGGTGCTGAGGTTATTTTCTTGACAATTTTTCTTCAGTTTTTAAGGCATATTGATATGACTCTTCAACTATTCTAGGTGTAAGAAGACTAATCTCATCCTAAATATTAAATCTAAGCCTATTTATATATCTAACTACTTTCTCCATATCTTCATCAATATGGCTCGCTATTATTATCAATCTATAAAATTCTTTAGTATAATATTTAACTGACATATCTTTATGTTTCAGATTATAAATTTTCTTAAAAACATTGGTTTGATAATCTTTATGCATAAACTTACCTTTAAGCTTTGCCACCATCCTATCCCAACTTTTAATCTTAGGCTTCCCTTTTCTTATTCTCTCTTCTTGCACACTATCCCACCATAGGGATGCATGATCCTTGAGCCATGTCATGACAAATTTACTCATCTTCATCAACATTCTCATATTCAAAGTAATTATTTAGATCACTTATCCAATCAATCCAGTCTTCCACATTCAGGCTACCATCATACATTACAACCTCTATCTTTGGCTTTACACCAACACCCATTATTACTTTGACCAATCTTTCTTTTATTGCTTCTTCTTCCATCTCTACAGACACTTCTTCTTCTAGAGGTCCCTCATTGTCTTTGTCACTGATGTCACCCATATCAATGCCTCTTCTTTGTGCCAATTCCATGGCTTATGACCTAGCATTGAGATTTCTAATCTCTCTAAACAATATTACTTGTGTAGGTTGTTGTCAAATTTCTAGGTCATCCCCAACTTGCATAAAGCTCACAAAATCCCTACATAAGATTTATGCACTTGCAAAGTGCCAGGTATTTTTAAGCAAGCTATGCACAGACACCTCCCATCCATGCCCATGCCTAAGATAGTAATTTCATATCTGTGCATCGACGAAGTAATGAATTGCATTCATAAAAAGTTCCTAATGTACACATGGACATAGAAAGACTCCTACCACCAATTCCTAAAATCCAAATCACCAGACATAATTCAAGAAGCATGGGTGCGGCGCTAAAATAAAATCAAATTCTATATCTACCACCCCAAGTGGTGCATTAATTAAAAAATGGATTGATCTTATAAAAACCTTATTTTTCATTGTAAAGAGGGCCGACACATTTTAGGCAACCTCACACTGCCATAATTTGCTCTCCAAGAGTACATCTACTGACTAAATATTACAAGTTAATAAGAATTAAGTTCACCTCCCTCTATTCTTATTACACTCTATGTGTTAGTTATGTTTGTCAATCCTTGTCTGTGGGTAACGTTCACCCCTCTCATCACTGTCCATTCTCGACACTTCTATGTATAACTCAAAACTCACTTGTAGGTTGTATCCTGTGTGTATTCAGGTCTCTATAGACATTTTCTATGAATAATTTGTCATCCTTCTCAGTGTTACACTACATTCATGTTTCTCTATACAAATTACTTATGTATTTAGAGTGGCCTTGACAGAGTCTGTGTGATAACATCTTGTTCTTAAGAATTTGTAGTATGTTCACGATAGTAGGAGTGCTCACTCTATTCTTGATGTATCACCTTTTATTTTATCATCACTTTCTTACCTTCTCCATCCCTTTTCCCTCAAAATATTAGGTTTAGATTATCGGTATATTTACCTTTCTGCTCTTTAGGTCCACGCGTTGGTCTTAAACCAGGTACACTTAGAATAAAAGGAATCCGTCTTACTCTAGAGGCTTATCCTAAGGAGCATAAGAATCCCATACCTTGGGGATGTTCCCATCATTGTCATGAGACAATCAATGCTTCATGCATGTAGATAAGTGATAACACTTTTGTTCCCAACACCAAACACTTATGCACCCTTTGCAAGGCATTCATGTTATACGCGCTACCGTAAAACATTCATATGTGGTAGAATATCCATGAGTGCACATTTCAAATGACAATTTTTTTTGGCACACCTGGTGGGACCAATTTGAAGTAGAAGCTAAAGAATTAGTGTTATCTTTAGCTAACAAGTGTACTAGATACTCAGTAAGAGCACCTGGTGATTCCAAGCATTTCTAGTTCATAAAGATCAGTCCCATAGCTACATGTCAAGATGAACAAGATCATCTACAAAGATTATTGATTTCCATTTCATTGAGCTTCTAACATCCTCTAGAAGAGGGAGTGTGAGAACATCTTCATCCTTGGCCCGACAAAGGAAGGGTTCAAGGCAACCATCCCCTAGAGCTTATTCTACATCTCCATTTAAAAGATTCCTCATACTTAGAAGAAGCTTATTCCTTATCCGATTCATGTTTATGTGGAGAAATCAACTATTTTTACCTTTTAATGGAGGTAGTCTATTCATTTTGGCCCAATATCATGACATTCCAATCAAAACCCTAAAAAACTTATCCTAATTTAATGTGAGAATGTGACTTCCCCTATGGAGCATATTCAAAATATTGCTAATATCTACTTAGTACATCATGTGATTGAAGATACTGTCATAGTTAGGATACTCGCCTCTTCCTTCAAAGGAAAAGCACTTCAATGGTATCAAGGCTTGAGACTGAATTCCATTCACAACTGGGATAAACTCGATGAGGAACTATGCAAGCAATTTGAAGACTAGAGTGACCATTTGTCCTTGATAGAGCAACTCATTGCTATAAAGCAAGCCTCACATGAAGTGATAGTTGTTTTCAACTTCAAGTTTTAGAAAGTCTAGGATAGGATTCCACCCTTGTGTAAACCATCTCCCAACACTACATTTTTATATTTTTTAAATGCTCTTAATAGTGATATAGTTGTGATGATTCAATCCATAGGAGGTGTAGTACTACCTGATGCTTTTGAAGTTGCTGTGAGTGCATAAAATTATTTGATCTAAGCAAGAAAAAATGTGCCTAGATCCCCAATGCCTCTATTTCCAGAGCTTCCTCCTAGCCAACCAACTGTGCAACCTATATCAACACCTATATCTGCCATAGTAAGCCCACTAGCTTCATCATCTGTTATTTCTCCTAATGATTTTCATGAGATTAAAATGATATTGCAAAGCTTTGTAAATGAACTTGTATCCCTCAAAAGATAGCAAGTGCGGTACCCCAGGCTTCATCAACCCTTCACTTAGTAGTACTAGTCAAGCAAACCTCCTTACCGAGGTGGTGCACAAGTGCAAAATCAGATCACATACAATAGAATGCCTTATTCAAAGAAAGTTGATGCTAATAACACCTCTAAATCCCTTGTACCTATGCAAAATAATCTTGCACAAGATCTCAAATGGTGTTTTCCATGTGGCCAATTGCATAATTAAACTACATGCACAAATTGATTCATGAACCAAGCACTCATGGTGCAAATTTTTTTTCAACCTCAAAATCAAAAAAATATCATGGCTCCACATGAAGGAGAGGTTCAAGTACCAATATAACAATAAGATGGTCTACTCTCATCAATTTCCAAAAGGATGACTTCAACTACATAAATTAGAATAGTGTATCAAGTGGAAAGAACACCCCTATTGATTTCAATATCAGATTCTAAAGGAGAGTGACAGAAGAGGCAATACCAACATCGGTGCCCTCACCTTCAATACCCTCATCTTCAATGCCTAAGATCACTCATAGAGGTATATAATCTAAGGTGCCTATGTAACCTTCAGTGCACATGGATTAGGCTACATAAAGAGAAGAGTCGCCTCAGACCAATGCACAAATATAATAATATACTACTATTCAAAATCCATAGTCAAAGGGATCTTAGATTCCCTTCACGATAGTCAAACAAATGAATAAGATGAGCCTCAATGTAACCATGTGGAATGCTCTTGCTATTCCATCTCAAAGTAATCTACTACAAGACGCTCAAAAAAGCTTTCAAGAGTGTAAGATATCCCAACTTATGCCTTCCATCTCTAAAAGTCTATATCAGCCTAAAGTAGATGAAATGCAAATGCACAATAACACCAATCCACCCCCATTCTATATATCCTTGATCATCAACCAACATATAGTACACAATTCCATGATCAACTTAGGTGCAAGCAGCTCAGTGATGTCACAGAAGATTACTAATATGCTCAAAATTGCGTATTCCCCTATTTTAAAACGAGTGGTATAATTAGATGAAATGACAATCAAAACTGTGTGAATCATCAAAGATTTAAATCTTACACTACATGCATGCCAAAGTCTCTCAATTATGTAGGATATTGCAGTTATCAACTTACCTTCCTACTTCACCATTTGCCTCTCTCGAGAATTCATGATAAAGATGGGTGGGTATTTATATTCAAATTGGTCACATATATTACTCATAACTAGATACAAGACTAAAGTGATCATTAGGGTTGAACCTATCTTCAAAATCCATGTTGAACCATAATCTTCTAGACTAGTTGAATTAAACTGCACAATGTTTGATCAAGAGGAGAATTCAATTCTCCATGAAGTCACAACATCGGTTTAACAGATCCTAGATGATTTGTTAGACGAATGGACATATGATCATTTTGAGTGAGATCCATATGACAACATGAAGAAGACAGGGCTAGGTACATACTGTATCTTGGAAGAAGATTTCATACTACTCGAGCTCATAAAAGCATAGGAGAACCCTCAGGGTATGTGGTAATTGTACTTTAATGGTTCCCAATGTAAAAATGGCACTAGAACTAGTGCGATGTTAGTCTCTCATGAATAATGCTATAGAATATGAGGCATTGATCCATGGCCTCCAACTTGCACAGAAGAAGGGAATCAAGACACTACAGGTGTTGGGTAATAGTGAACTCATTTTTAATCAGGTTAGAACATGAAACATGACCAAAAATGGCTTAATGAAAGATTACAAGCAAAGAGTATGGGATATGATTGAGGGCTTTGACACGTTCAATATCATTTTCATACCAAGATTGTAGAATAATGATATAGATAGAATCACAACCATAAGTGTGTAGTATGACATCCTGTAAAATATAATGGAGTCAGTAGTTTTTCAAACTCATGATCATATCGATAGTCCTCGATAACATAGATAATTGGTAGGTATTTGAGAGAAATGAGAAGATAATCATCTTCCTACAAGATGAGGTAGGGTTCTGCACTAAGAACCAAGTGTAGCTATAAGCCTAATATGAAGATCAATTTGTTTGATTAAAGCGAAACAAGCTACCAAAAGGGATAATCACCCTAGAAAACATCTTCAATTCTGATGACCAACTCAAAGGAGAAAAGTGAAGCATGACATCAAAATAGGAGGTCTGTATGTAGGTAACCATTTCAGAAGGAAAGATCCTAAAACTAGCAAGGTATGCTCCCCATAAAAAATTAAGAGATTCATTGAACTGAGTAGGAGATACGATGATATCTTCACATTGAGCTATAAGGACCTTAGAGGCTTCGATATAGGCTTAACACAACACACAATTGAGCTTGACCCTAACGTGCAACTAGTCCACTAAAAGTAGAGGCATGTCAACCTAAAGCTTGAACCATTAATGAGAAAGGAGCTCTCAAATTCCATTGAATCGAGTATAATACTTCTAATTAAACACACTTAATGGGTTGTTAACTTAGTGCCAAAAAAAAATGAGGAAATACATCTATGTGTGGACTTCAGAGACCTAAATAAATATTCCCTCAAAGACCACTATCCCCTCCCACTAATGGAGAAGATCCTACAAATGGTCACAGGCATGAAAAGATTCTCATTGCTAGATGGTTACTAAAGCTACAACTAGATTCTAGTTTAAGAGTACGATTATTATAAAACAACATTCACCACTAAGTGGGGAACCTTCACATACCAAGGGATGCCATTCAGTTTGAAAAAAATAAGAGAGACCTTCTAAAGATCCATGGATATGGAATTTAAGGAGCTCATCAACAAGATCATATTGGTTTACCTTGATGACATAACTATCATCTCCAAGTGCATAGAGGATCATTTAAACCATTTGGAGTTGCACTATAGCTTCATGGATAAGCGCATCCTCATAGTTGTGATAGGGCTCAAAAAGTTCAGGCATATTCTCTCCAATAATAAAATCCAACTCATGGTTGCACATGCAGATGCCAAAGAGTTTATACTCAATAAGGACTTCAACAAAAAAAGAGATGATTGGGTCACAAAGATGATGGAGTATGACATGGACATCTAGGTCACCAAGCTAGTGCGAGGAAAGGGACTTTGTGAATAATTGGCTGAAGTGGACAAGTTTGAAGATAGGGTAATCTTGGTGTCACACAAAAAGGAACTAATAAGCCAAGAAGCTGTAACAGATTGGATGTAAAGTATGATGATTTTCCTTCAAACCAACTCATATCCCTTTGGTTTGAATAAAACAAAATGCATGCATTTCAGGTTATAGGCCATTCCCTATATATTTATTAGTGGTGCACTTTTCCATAGGGACATCAATGGAGTCCTTTTGAGGTGAATAAAAATAGATTAGGAGAGTAGAATTATTCAATAATTCCATGATGGTCCTGTAGTAGGCCATTATTCACCCAAGACCACTGCTATGAAAATCATGCAAATTTGTTATTATTGGCCAACTTTGTTCAAAGATGTGCACGCATATGTGTGAAGTTGTAAGAGATGTGCCTTATTTGCAGCCAAACAAAGGCTAGCAATGTTACCATTATGCCTAATACAAGCCAATCAACCCTTTGTGCAGTGGGACCTAGATTCCTACCATTAAGTAATGGACATAAATGGATCCTCATAGACACAAACTATTTCACAAGATAGACAAAAGAAGTAACACTCAAGGAGGCTAATGAGACATCCATCCTGAGCTTCTACGAAGACATTGTCATAATATTTGGTGTTCCTATCACTGTTATTTCCAATATGCATTGGCCTTCCTTGAAACCAGGATTAGCAAATGGGTTGTCAAGCTTGACATCTATCTTAGTGCCTCATCAAATTATTACCCTCAAGGTAATGGTCTAGTCGAGTCTACGAATAAGAATTTGATTTGCATCATAAAGAGGACCATGGAAGATAATTAATGAGCTTGGCATATGAAGCTCAGAACTAACCTTTGGTCTGATCGAGTCACACCCAAGAGAGTGTTGGAAAATTCACCCCTTGTGTTAGTCTATGGAAGAGAGGCTAGATTGCCCACATCTCTTGAGTTGTCTTCATTAGAACTTTTCCTTCAGTTGAAGTTACTTGAAAGCGATCCCCTCAAAGTAAGATTAGTAGATCTAATAGAGCTCAAAGAGACTAGAGCATAGGTTGTGCACACTATGGAGCTCCAATAGGGCCAAACAAAGAAAACTTTTAATAAGAGGGCCGTTGATAGAAATTTCCAAGAGGGAGATATAGTGCTCAAATTGGATACAAACAGAGCAAAATCTAGAAGGCATACTAAGTTCGATGTGATATGGAGTGGTCCATATACCATAACCAACTGTAAACAAGCCAATGCTTATCAACTTGCTAGACGGAATAGAGACGAACTACCTATCCTAGTCAATGGGATCTATCTCAAAAACTATCTCCACTAATTCTCTATAATTTGTAAATAAGTAGATTAGATGTTTTTAATTTCCCTAAGTACCTTACAGAACCTATTTTAGGGTAGCTTCATTTCCTCTAAACATTTATGCACAATGTTTCTCTTAGTTTAGATCTCATTCCTCTAAGTGCCTTTGGCACAGTTCTTTAATTTTATTAGGAGGTTCTCAATTCATTCTAAAACCAGGGATGAACAACCAGTGCATTCATATATGTAAGGACCAAAAGTTTTAAAGACTTCGTGCCTAATAGATCACCACAAAAGATACTAGATTCCTACTTAGTAGGAAAGTGGCCTATAGAAGTCATCATAAGTGTTGAATTTTTAATTCACCCCTAGTTTGTGTAGAGATCACAAAGGCCCTACATAATATTTATGCACCTGTGAAGTGCTTATTAATTTTAATCAAGTCGTGCACAAATGCCTCCCATCCACGCTTACACCTAAGGCAATCAACACAAATTTGCACATTGACTAAGTAATGACTTGCGTTCATAAAGAGTTCCTAATGTACACCCCACATAGGGATCTTTTATCATACAAGCCAAGTGGCATCTAATTCTAAGTTATCAGATCCTTAATATTTAGATAGCACATGCAAAAGTGCATAACAAGTAGTTTTGAATTATAAGAAGCACACCCAAAATCTTCCATCTTTGTGTGCATTCCTATTCAAAAGAGTCCATATACCTTTGGGATGAAGTTTCACACCAAATCGTAGAGTTTTGCCTCTATGATCTCATACATCGTAGACTATGATATATGTTGTGCACATACTACTTCATAGATTGATGTGGATCCCAAGTGTACAACAATAACATGGTAAAATCCTTGTTCTTCATTGTAAAGAGGGTCAACACATTTTAAGCAACCTCCCATTGCCTAAATTTGCTCTCCAAGACTACTTCTACTAGCTGAATATTGCAAGTTAATAAGAATTAAGTTCACCTGCTTCTATTCTTCTTAAACTCTATGTGATATTTATGTTTTTTAATTCTTGTCTGTGGGTAACATTTTCTCCTCTCATCGCTTTCCATTCCTGACACTGATGTATAGAACTCAAAACCTACTTGAAGGTTGTATCCTATGCACATTAGGGTCTTTGTAGACATTGTCTATGGATTGTTTGTCATTCCTCTCAGTGTTTTAATATGTTCCATCACCTCTATGCAAAGTACTTATGCATTTAAAGTGGCCTTGGTAATGTTTGTGTGATAACATCTTATTCTTAAGGATTTGTAGTGTGTTCACGATATTAGGAGTGCTTGTTCTATTCTTGGTGTATCACCTTTTATTTTTTTAGCACTCTCTTACCTTATTCCTCCCTTTTCCCTCAAAATATTAGGTTTAGATAATGGTATATTTACCTTTCTACTTGTTAGATCTATGTGTTGGTCTTAAACTAGGTGCACTAGAATAGAAGGAATCTGACCTACTCTAGAGGCTTATCCCAAGGAGCAAAAGAGTCCCACATCTTGGGGATGTTCTTATAATTACAATGAGACAACTGATTCTTCGCACACATAGGTAAGAGATAACACTTTCATAACCAACACCAAATACTTCTGAACCCTATGCAAGACATTTGTGCTCTATGCCTTATCATAAAATATTCTTTCATAGTAGAACATACATGGGTGCATGTTTTGAATGACAACAATTGTCTCCTTGGACCACCTCTTTCTCTTTCTACCATTTATGTTTTTATCTAGTTCTCCTTAATTTGACTAAGATATCAGTCTTAGACTAAGCTTTGATACCACAATTTGATGCCAAATGGATCTTCTTTACTTCAATTATCTCAAGAAAGTCTACAACTTTTTATATAACTATCACTTGAATCTTGAATAAGATACTTTTTAATTTAGAAGCTTATTTATTGACTCAATATTTTCTCAAAAACCAATAAAATGTTTAATGTGTTGACATTAAGCTTAGAGAGGTTGTTTTGTATAGGTCCAAACACTAACCAAGTCACTTGATGGTTCAAAACTTAACTTAGTCAAAAGACTGCTACAATATTATATTAGGCCATTTGAGTCTCAAGAAGAGATGTATTAACTCTTATATCCTTTTCAATAAATTTTTGAATGATATTTCAACAATTATAGGTTACTCATATTAATAAGAAAACAATCTTTGGTCTATTGGTTTCTTAAAATAGAGATAATTTCAAGACTATTCTATTCTTCTAGACTTGTGTTGGCCTAATTCAAATTATCTACTAGTCTTGGATTTGTACAAACAATAAATGACTTAACCTACTTTACATAACCATTATATAGTTATTATCTAACATTGAGATACCTTTAAACAAGATTTGGAGTCAAAGAACAAAGCAAAACAATTACTTCGCACTCTTTTCTAGGTCTCTCGTCAGACACCTATAGGAAATCAGAACACAGTTGGATGTTTCTCACCTTAAAATGTTTCTCTCCACAAACCAACACTTGTAATAGATCATAAACACTTTTTTACACCTTCCATCAAAATTTGGAGAGATTTCACTAGTTAAAAATGAAGTTAAGATTTAATTTGTGTCTTAAACCCTGCTTTAGGTTTTCTCAGGATATACAGAAGCTGAGAACTTCTTAACCATTGTTCATAAATCCTAAGATGTTTTGACTCATCTTAACACTTGTATCATACTCTTAAGAGTTTTATTCAACCTTTTCAAGCTGTAAACTGATCTCATATAACTAGTTATACATAATTCAAGTGACTGTAAACGACTCTTAACACACAAAAAACAAGGTATGGAAAGTTTTCAAAGCGAAAAACTTCAAATGAGCACAAGTTCAATTAAAAATTTGAAGAATCATAGTCATTCATATGTAAACAATATGATTACATGTATTGCAAGTGATATAAGGCTTTTATTGACAAAAACTGCACTTCAACACTTATAGAACCCTATTTTAGGATTGCAGACTGTGATTAGTCCTTATAATGATGAAATTTTGATATTTTAATGCCTGCATAAGGTCTTGAATGTCTCCTTCTAGATGGATTTGATCCTGCTCAAGTTGTTGAATCCTCTCCCTAGCTTAGAATGACTAAGTTTGGTTTAGATTCTCCCTCAACTACTCAAACCTAAGATAACAAATGACTTATTATGAATAGTGTTTTGTTACATTTACTTTATTTTAACTTTTCAAGATGACTATGACACTAATAAGAAATAGAAAACCCATAACTACATCCTATACCACTGACACACTCTTTACAACTCATTTCAATCCTTATACAATGAAATTTATTCATCTATTTACAAAACAAACATTTGAATTTTGATGAAAAAATTCTCTAAAGGCTCTAGATGATCTAAAAAAAACTCCTAATGCCTCTACAAGGATTATTATAACTCAATAAACCTCCTAGGACTCCTAAAGATGTTGACAAGAGTATTTTTACCTATTGATCAGGATGCACTTGCATTAATTTCTTAAGTCTCACTATGGTTGTTTAACCCTTATCTAAATGAGAGGCTAAGTTATATTGAGGCTCAATCATTTTATAGAATATAAAAGGTATATCAAAGTGTATAGATAAATATTTCATACATAAATATCTATGTAAAGTAGATGATACACCACCCACAACATGAATATAAAGTCTTTCAATTATCATATTGTAACTTTCAACAATAAATATGACATGTCTTTCAATTATCATATTGTAACTTTCAACAATAAATATGACATGAGACTTAGTTGCTAAAATTTTGGACCTAAGAATTAATAGTTTTAATGTAATTTTACTAAAGGCTCTTAACCTTTCATTTTCAAAGCCTTTTATGATCATTGTTGAGCTATCCAAGGCCTCATTTCCAATATTTTCCAACTGTAGAATAAAACTTACACTTTCCATTTGTAGGCTTCCCCCTTTTTTGGGCTAAGTTGTTAAAAAGTGTTGATGATCAAAGCTCTCCAAAGACACTCACCTTCAATAATAGAATTTTTTAAAATTCCTATCTTTGCCTTTTACCTTTTCACTACATTATTAACATATGTTGATCATTAAAGCATTAAAAATCACTACCTTCAATAATAGAATTGCTTTAACTTCTAATAATTCCCATTTTAATGCATACATCTTTTCTGATGTTAGTGATATGGATGATTACATATAACACCATATCATCTATTTACAAATGAAGGTGGGACACTATTCAATTCTATTATAGTGGTTTTTTTCCCATAGAATCTATTCTAGTTGTACCTTAATTTTGTCGAAGTTGCACACATGCTTATCAACCATGACAATCTATTCTAAAGTATTCCAACATCCAATACCTTGTTTTATTGTAACCGATATGCAAATCAAAAATAAAAATTTCCTTATTATTTTTATGTTTCTCCTATAATTCCTATCTCTTTTGCTATCTACATTTCATTTATTACAAGGTTTGTCTAAATCTATGGGCTACACAATAATTATTTTATCAATCCTTGTAAATTAATTTTATGACCCCAATTCAATAATCACTTAAGGGGGTAATTTAACCACCTAGATGATGAATGTTGGCTTCTACCAAATCCATGCAATTGGTAATGCATAGGAGATGGACCTATTCTATTTGAAGGTAATAACTTGCATATGATTTTTTGTCAGGATACCAAGGTGTATCCATTTCATCAAATTCACTTAGGAATCAAACTCAACATCATCCTTTTATATTTCAAATAAGTTTGGGAAACTTTCCCTTGTAAATGGCAAAATAATTGAAACATACCATCATCCACATAAATTGGACTATAATCCCTTCTATAATTACAACATTCTTTTCCTTCGACAAGAATGGGAATTATATGGTGGAATTTTAAGGAGCATATGTATTTCTATTTTTTTTTGAAATATAGGTGAATTATTTTCAACATCAAATTTTCTTTTCTAACTATGACTAAAATTAATTTTGTTGTCAATTAATTTAATGTTTAATGTTCTATATAAAAAAATTGTGTTGTGCTTTTTAACAACATTTTTCCTGGTCTTGTGCAAACTAAATCACACACAAGAAATAATGAATACACACATTACTGACATATTAGCTAAGTTTCAAGACACAAATGTTCACACAAGGCACAATAAGATAACATCGATAACCCCATTGATTTAAAAGATAAAGAGATATCACACATATAAAATAATAACTCAAATAAACCTTAACATTTACATTAAGAACATAAACTATAACACATCAACTTGTAATATAACAATTCATTTCATCCTCATTAATAATCAATCATACAATGTACATTAACATGTATACAAAATCCAATATTAAATAATCTTAAGAATTCAAGCTAAAATACATATATAACATGTAAGTTGCGTTTTAAGGCCCATTCCATTCCAAAACCCTAAGATTAATTCTCAATTTTCTCTTCTTGTAAAATGCCCAAAAAATCTAGGGTGTCTAAATGAGAGGTCAAGAGGTCTATTTATAGGTCTATAGGACCCTCTTTGTATACACTTGATATTTTTCACATTATCACTTTACTGACATTTTCTCACACATTCTCTTGTAGGGGTTTATTGTCACATCAATCTCTTTGAGTGCACACCTTAAAGGGTACAATGGGAATGAGGTTAGTCGATGCATGGTATTTTGTGAGAGATGTTTACATAATAATCTATCATATCTTCATTACTATTATTTTTACATCCTCTGAGTCTATTTTCATTTTATCTTTTTGTCTACTTTACATTCAATTTTGCTAGCCACCCTATATTCCTATAGTATTGCCCTGATCGATAGACTCTATTTCATACTTGTCTCTCCAGGTACCATATTGACCTAGCTGATATAGTACTAAGTCATGTCTATGTTAATTATACTATATCAACAACATTGATACAATTATGGGTCAACCAACATCCTTCTCTATACCATTAACTTAAAGTTTATGATTAGTTTTGGGTACTAGAATTGTATATATAGGGTCATATTTCATTACTAAACCATATAACACACTCATTTGTTTTTCTTGTGCTCACATTTATGCTCTTAAGTAGTAAAAAGAAGAGCTAGATGATTATAATCTTATCTTAGAAGTCTAGTCTTGATTATGATTTTTGAAGTTAAATAAAAGTCATGCCAAGGAGTTGTCCCAATATTTGGAGTCCCCAACTAAGGATGTCTAGGTCTTCTTCTTACCATTTGAGGTTTTTCAACCCACAACATCTCTTACAAAGTGCCACTTGAGCCAAAGGGAGATTGAGGCACCAATGAGTCCAACCAAAGGCGAGTATCTCTATTTCTACTTTCTTTCTTTTATTTACTTAGTAGATTAGATATTGTTTTGTTTATGTATATACTAAAATCTAATTTATATAGTACCTTAGTTTTTTACACTTATAAAATACCTATCATGGATGTATCTTTTAGTTATAGACCTATTCATTACTAAAAGACTCACATTCAATATATCTTTATGCCTAATTATTTATCTCTTAGTCTGACCATTGCTATTCTACTGATTAGGCCTTCTATACTGTGCAAAAAACTCTAAACCTGATAATTATCCTTCACTACCACTTTTGGACCTATACCTATTTTCTAGCTTCTTAGACACTTGTATCCTAGGCAAACACATACATTGATGCAAGTGTCCATTTTCCTACAAGGTGTCCAGTGTCTAAAAGTCATCCAATTTACAAAAATAAATGTATCCTAAATGTTGGTCTAAGTGCTTTAATACGAGATTTTTTTATAATGGATTGGGGTGTGTGTGTATGTGTGATCAACCCTCATTTATTCCTCCCTTGAAAATCACATAAAACTCACAAGATAATATACCAAGAAACACTCAATCAAGCATTCAATTGAGCAAACTTGCCCTATTTATCCCTATTTCTACATTAGTCATAGAAGCAATATTTTTACAGATCTAAAGCATTCAAAAGTAATCCATGAGTCATATTTGAAAAGTTATAAGTGAGGTCATTACATGTTTTTATTTATTACATATTTCACCCTTATGTACATACAAGCTAATACATAGGGGATAACTACATCAGTTAGAGGTATTCTTTGGAGTATTAACTATGTAGGTAATGCCCATTGACAGAGGGGTATTTAGGTTCAGTTTGACATTGTGAACCCATTAACCATTTTTCCCATAGTCATTGTAAGGGTGAAGAGCTAAAGTTTGATCATTTGACATAGAACAACAATCTACGCACATGATCTAAATACATTAAAATAAAAAAGATAAAAAACTTAGAAGGCTCTAGTTAGTAGCATCTAGATCTAGTTAATATTCCATATAGAATAACTATGGTAGAGTGAGACACCTATGTTGATGTAACTATCTAGATTTGATGCAATCATCTAAGGCCACAAAATAATATTCTCATAATCTGACATTTATTCTAGGATAATATTCTACTCTACTTCTAAGATATTCTAAATTAGATCTACGTATGCATAGTAAGCCAACTAAGTACATTTTTTTTTGTAATTTATTGTAATATCAATTAATAGATATAATATACTATTTTTAATGATTTCAATTGTATAAATTTAGAATACTATTTTTTTAAATTTTCTTTTAATTAGTTTGCTTATTATATTAGTTCACCACCTTTGTGTAAAAATTAATCTAATCCCCTTAACTCTAAATACCACACATATCTAAATTTAGGATTAAACATTTGGTGAACCTGATGTATCACTTTTTAGAATATTTAAAAAGGATAAAAAAACCCTCTTCCTGCTCCTAACCCTAAGGAGGGTGATAGCTACCATCCCTTTAACTAGGGCCATGATATCACTTCTTCAAAGGGTAAGGTAGATGGTGTATATATGCATATTCAATCTGAGGTACCTAGGGTTTGTGATTGTGAGGTTATAAAAGAACAAATCACCATTATGAATAATTTAATAAAAGAGTTACAAAATTAGATTACATACATGCAAAATCAAAAATATGTTAGTGTTAATTATGTGTGTGATCTTCATCTAACAATGTTATACCCAATAAGGTTTCTTATGTAAATGAAAAGCTAAAATATAATATATGTAAACCAAGTGATTTAAAAAGTGAACAAAAGGCTAATAAGAGTCCAACTGAAATCTTAAGAGAAATGATTTAAAACAAAGTGATTCAATTACATCCTTTACATCCTATGAAGAGATCAAAATACTATTGTTGTTAGACCCTAAATTTTTTATTTATATAATTTGAGGGTTTTGGAGCCATAGAATGGAAGAACAAGGGTGTGAGAATGGTGCAAAAGATAAAGATATGAAAAAGTCATGGAAGATAAGGATATAGAGGACCTTGACATGAAAGATTAAGTTGTGGGAGACAAGGATATAAAGAACAAGGAGAAACAAAAATCACAAGACTTAGACAAAAGTGCAAGACTTGGACAAGAGCACAAGAAGTGCATATGATTAAGAAGCAGCTTGAAAAAGCATTAGAGACTAGTCAAGCATGAATCTATCACTGGTTCGTAAGAGAATATGAGCATGACTATAGATACCTAGCATGGAAATAATATATAAGGGCCATTAGGCCCAAACCACAAGGATTTTATTTCTTATCATGATTTTTTTTAAAATAGTCATTGGCTAGTCATATTTATTGTATTAATGATATAACCTAAGGAGATGGGTTGGATTATGTATTTAAATACCCCCTAATTTTGTGTATAAATTAATGTAGACAGACAAAGAGAGAATACTAGAGGAAATATTGTTGAAATATCTTTGTAATATTCTTCAAATGAAATCAATGGAATCACTACTTTTATCTATGAATTCTAATGTGTTAATTTGTTTCTTTGGTATTAAATAGAAGTATATGGAATGTATGGAGTAAATAACATGAATAAACACAATATGATTGTAGAAATGATAACTAAATGTAACTAACCCAAGCATTTAAGTATAGATAAAGAGTTAAATTTATCCACCACTGTGCAACAAAATTGTTGAGAATGGATCTTGGCTACGTGCTTCAAATGAGTATGTGAAGTCACTACTTGCATGATATACTGGCGTAATAGCTCATTTATGTCTTCATTTCCTTTAGGCACATGACTAGTATTTAGTCAAGCAAAATTAAGGATAAAAAGAAAGACCCCAACATTTTGGTTTTATTGCTAGGACCCATTGCAATTATTAGCATGATGGTTAAAATATGCTTTAACAACTCTCTTTGGAAAACATCGAGTGTTGGATTGACATAGTAGAAGATAACTTTACACTTTAATATATTAGACCAGGAGTTTTTATGTGACAATGGGTAGAATAACATCTATATGATTCTTTATATGAAACCTCATTTGTAGAATTACCCATTCATTTGTATGCTTGGATTTCAACATATGTGCAAGACTGCTTGAGAAATTATAGACATAAAGCTCCTTGGTTAGTAGAGCATTAGAGATCCTTGACAAAGTTGAGAACTGCTTGGACATGTGTGGTAGACATCTAATAGAAAGGAACACTAAATATTTACATATTAGAATACACCATGTCTACACATTCTTATCCAGAGGAAGCACAATTTAATTTCCTAAGGGAACTGTGCAAAAGGTATCTAAGATAGTTTCCCTTAGAAATTAAGAAATTTATGGTTAAATTTGGAATTGATAACTTTCCCATGGATGGATAAAACTCTTTTGCACACAAGCAACGTAACTGGTGGTGAAATGGAGTATACATTGGTAGTTTAACATGGAATTTAGGAAGAGGAAGAGGAAGAGGAAGATGAAGAGGAAGAGGAAGAGGAGGATGAAGAGGAAGAAGATGAAGAATAGGAAGAAGAGGAAGTAGAAGAAGACTCTTAGAATTTAGTGTACAGTAGGATAGAAGATCTTGATATTTATGTGACCATCATTGGAAATTATACACAAGTATTTGCAATGGGATCAATAATCACGGGGAAAGGGCCAATGCAACATAGTAAGTAATGAAAACCAAGTTGCTAAAATAATGTCAAGGAAAAATAGGATGGTGCCAAGGTGTAAACTATAGAATAAATAAAAGGCATGAAATCAACTCAAGGGAGGAAGACACATGAAAGGCATGAAAAATAGAAGAAAAAAATCTATGTATTAAAATAAATATATAGAATAATATTGATATATCAATGAAGAATAGAATATATGATAACGTGTCTAACCAACATCCTCATTTATGAAGTGAAATATTAAATTAGGGGAGTTGAATGCATCACTCATAGTATCAAAGAAATAGTTAGGAGATGTGTAATAACTAAAGTTTAAATCCTAGAGAAGTATGGTGGTGGTGGGATCAAGGAGAATATGTATCCTCTTGATAAACACTCATATAAACTATCATGGTGAAACTATAGTCATCTCAAGTGCTCAGATATGATTCATTAAAAAAGGTTGTAAATTATTCTTAGGATGTGGGAAAGTAGGCAATGTATGTCTTGGAGGTGTAATTGTATGAATCTCAATTCTTAGATGTGATGTCATAGATATAAATGTCATAGGAACCATAAATATTGGTGGTGAAACTATAGTAGATATTACACGAGATTTAATAATTCACTTATATGAGGCACTCTAGATGATCACTTATGTCATATATGAAGTTAGATAAGTAGCTCACAAGTTATGTTATGAATGGTTGTATACATTATTTGTGAATTATATAGCACTTTAGTCTTGTACACTTGACAAATACATATCATGGATGTGCCTTCAACTTCTAAACTTTTCCTGTTGTTGAAAGGCTCACATACACTATCTCTTTGTGCATATTACTTACCTCTTAGTCTGACTAATATTATTTTAACGACTTAGATTTTTCATCATACTTATAATATTATAAACCTGCTTATCTTATATCTTTGTAAGTTCTAGACCTATTGCTTTTTTTTAACTATCCAGACACTTACATCTTAGTCAGACGCCTATGTCAATGCAAGTGCCTTATTTTGATGCAAGTGTCCATTACCATAACATCTATAATTCATAAATGAAACATATTTCTATGGTCAGCCTAAGTCATTTAATGCAATATATTCTCCAAAGGGATTGGTATAAATACATGATCAATTCTCATTCATTCCTCAACAAACAAATTTTTACCTCTCATAAGGCAACTTATCAAAAACACTCAATCAAGCATTCAAGTGAGCATAGTTTCCCTATTTTATTCTATTTCCATACCAATCATAAGGATAACACATCTACATGTCTAAATTATTGAAGGAGCATTCTATAGACCATATATGCCAAGTTACAAATAAGATCACTCCATGTAATTTATTATCACACATTGCATTCTTATGCACATACAAGCCAACACATAGGGAATAAATACATAAGTCTAAGTTCCTCTTCAGAGTATTGGATATGTAGGTAATGCCCATTAATAAAGGGGTCTTTGGGGTAGCTCAACACCATGTGCCCACTGACCCATTTTTTCCACATCCATTAGGAAGATGAAGAACTAGGGTTTTTTCCATTTGACAAAGAGTGAATCTCTATGATCCAAATTTAAATGAACCAAAGCAAAGGTCACATATAACCCATAAGCATCTAGGTGGTCACATCTAGTTTCAATAGGTATTCCATACTGAACACCTTCATCTAAGTTAGATAGAAGCATCAACATGACCATCCTAGCTTGACATAAGTGTCTGCAGATATAGAGGTATAAGTTTTAGAATAAGACAACTAACCTAGAATTTAAATATAGTCTATTCTCTTCATGTTCCACATCCAAATCTATATTAGCATCAAAACTAGATAAATATCTTATTTTTATTATCATTACAATATCTAGCATAGTTGTAGTTCTTATTTTTAGCATATCTTAGCATAATAAATTTAGTATATGTTTATTTGAGTTTTGTAAATTAATTGACTTGCTATAGAGATAATTTATTACCCTTGTGCTCTAGGCTACATCTATCCAATTTAACCCTAGATTCCCTAATATTTATTTTAGAGTTAAACATTTGGTGAACTCGATTCATGTGAATGCATTTTTTTTGAAACCTAGAGTTTTATGCCAATTAAGTTTTTAGATTACTATAATTTTTAAGTTATTGCTTATATTATTTTGTATGAAATCTAGGCATAGTCCTATATTGGGTGTGTAGCTATTGAACACATTGAGCTTCTCTTCTACCACTTTAGATGTCTAAAACCAAAGAGGGACCTAATCTTATGGATCATGATGATACCAATATTGAGAATGAACAACATATTGATGAGGTTATCATAACATCAGATTTTAATAATGAAAACCATGTATATAAATAGTGGGAAAAATGCAAGCCCAACTCTAACTAATCAACCTCCCTTAGTACCTAATATTTTAGGTGCTCCTATTACTACAGGAGGTGTGGGAGGTAGTACTAGTAGTGGTCCTACTAGATGTACAAGAGGATCAGGTGGTGGTTTGATAGGCTTTGGCAGACTTCTACCATAGGGTTTGGGAGGAACTGGAAGAGTACCACCATAGGGTCTACTACAACCACCCAATGTATCTAAAGTTTACTATGAGGTGACATTTCATCTTCCTGAGTATCAAGGTGTTGATGAACATGTTCATAAGTGTAAATTCATTTGGTGGGTGCGAGGCATCATTTCTATTGAGAGGAAGACAACTTAGTTTGTCACTACCCTATTGGATTATATGCATAAATGGTATAGAAATATTGATCCTCAATAAGCTATTATAAACTATGAGCTATTGAAAGTTATTTTTCTTTAGGAATTTGACACTCCTAAGTTCAAGCAACAAAGAATTATTGATTTATAACATATTAGGCAAGAGCTCATTGGGAGTTTGTGCACATATGTTGCTTACTTTAAAACCCTTGTTTCTAATTTATCATTTGAAATCAATTCAATGCATCATGATCAATCATTTTTAGGAGGGTTATTATTTCATTTTCAATGAGCCTTATCTCACAAGACCTTTATTGATATGCGTGAGGCACTAGAAGCTACCCTTCATGCCAAAACTATGGGAGCTATAGACACGAGAATCAACCCCTTTATGGAGGCTTAAATTTCTACTATGGATTCTCAGTCAGATAAAATTATGACCAAAAATGCTCATAAAACTCATAGGGCCTATGGATTGTTGACTGTGAAGTAGAGGGTCATAATAAGATCAATTATCCATGAAGGAATGTTCATGCCATGTTAAAATAGTCATATGAAATCTATAAGGAATACCATGATGTACAAAGATGTCCTTTACTTTATCATGCCACCCAAGCTAAAGTGTCACTATATTATAATATTTATGATACATATACCCATGATACTAATGACTATCGGTTCATCGATGAGATTCATGAATCACTCACACAAGGTATTTTTCAAGTTTTTATAGATAACATAGGAAACTGCTGGGAGTCAGTCTTTCAGTGGTGGAGGGCATGTTAATGGATGAAGAGGTGGTCACTTTCCACCTAGGACATGTCAAAAATGTGGATCTCCATGCCACTACTAACATGATTTCATTATTGACCTTATTTGTGCCTTTTTAAAAAATGAGCATCGATTGGAGGAATTCCATAACTTATATATTACTACTACCAAAGAATGGAATGAGCAGGGCATTAAAATGACACATGTTGTAAAAAATCCAAATACTTAGTGAAACCATGCCATACCACTCCACCAAATATACCCAAGGTTAATATCACTACTCAAAGTGGTGCTCATTCTCAACTTGTTGATTTAAATCCACATGCTAAAAATGTTTAGCATGAAGAACCTTGTAAATAACATTATTGAGATGCCAATGTCAGAAAAAGGTGTTGCATGACATAATAGGCTTGGTATGAGAGATGCAAGGATAAATTGATTTTTTGAAAGACAAGGTTGCTACCATGTGTACCAAGATGCAAAAAGTTATGGTACCCATGGAATTGAGGCATGATGAATTTTGTGAGCTGTGCAAGTTATTCCATAGTTAAGACATCATACCCCTCTTGAAGAATTGGTTGTGACAATAAATGAACAAATCTTCAATTGATCATCATTTGAACCATGCACATAAACAAGAGACTCATGTCCAACCAAATATAGAATGTGATAAAGAAGTCCTTGTAAATGCATCCATTGATTACTAGATGATCTGTGATATATTGGTGGACACTAACACATAGGTTAATGTTTTAACAAAGGATGCCTGTAAAAAATGGGGATCCCCACTTGGTAACCTTCCCCACATGTTTACTTTATGGTCAATAAGACTCACACACTACCTATAAGCATTATTTAAGATGCCATATTTAACATCTTAGGTGTCATGTTTAAGCATGATTTTAAAGAGATCAATCTTGTTAAAGATGATGAATTTCCTACTCTCTAGGGTAGACCTTGGTGATATGTTAACAATGCTAACTTATATTTCAAGAAGTGTTATATCATCTTTGATAATAACACTCAATATATAGTCATTCCTTTAAATAATGACCAAGGACCTCCCTTTGTGGAAACTGTCGATGTTGATGAGAATCTCAACATAATTTATAACATAAATACCTAAGGTAATGAACATGTGGATCCTAATCTTTATGGCATATTATAATGGGAAGACATGTAGTCTATTTTAGACACTACAAGTATTACTTGTGACCAATGATCTCAAGGCTCATATGGTATTACAAGGCATGTTTGTGGTATCCTTGATAGACACCTAAGTTCCCCCCTTAATATCTTAGTGACACAAAAATGTTTACATCATTGGTCTACCACCTTTGAGGTTAAAACATGCACCTCAATTCCATGGTCAAATTGAGGTCAGGGACTATTTACAACAATTAGAATATTATTATGTTAATGAAGCAGAATGTTTTCACATGCTCAAATTTGTGTTTTAAGGAACAATTACTCGATGTTGGTCTACTCAATGATACTAATTGCAGACATAGTAACAAGTACATGCTGCTATGAACTAGCACTTCCATCATGACAATTGTGTTTATGCCACCCTAATTTATGATGGTGTTGCTTCTTAAGAAGACCATCTAAAAAACTATGAAAGCTTTTGGAACACCAAAGAAACGTTTTTACTAGAATCTTTATGGATTCATGCATTTTATGGTACTCTACATACCTAGACTAAGGTGTGGTACATCATCAAGAAAAATTTAGGGAAACAAATACTTGGTAGTATATCACATGTGGTCTACTTTCAACATTTTTATTTTATTATGCTCGAGCTGATTTACATTTTTCCTTGTATCAATCTTTCAAGTGGTAGTAAGAGATCATGCACTAGTTAAAGACTACATATGTCACATGCATGGTGTACCTAAGGACAACTTGGCCATATTTCAAGAACCTAATTCTCCTGCCTTGGCTCTATTAGATTATGACTGTCAATCTAAATATGCATATCAAGAACATATATGAAAGGGAAAGTAAAATGTCATGTTTTAAGGTTATGAGGGTACAAGCTCTGATATGTTAGAACTAGTTTTTGACCACTTACACCTACATATAGATTATGGGGTGCGTGACATCAAATATGCTATATAGTTTGAGTAGAAATTGTAGAGTAATTTTTACTCTATGTCATTTGAATTTCTTTCAGTCGAGCACTGCAATTTTGGTTCCTACATACCCTAGGCGTAGCGGCAGAGTTTTGGAGCAGAGGCCGGGTTCATTTTTGCGTAAGTATTGAATTCAAGTAGAAGCTGCCAAGTGTCGCTTTTCGAAGCATGATGCCGGCTAGCTGGCGTCTTTCGAGCCCCTTTTCGTGACTTTCAAGAAGACTGTGAAATGTGACACGTATCTAGTAGCAGCTGAGCAGAATGCACCATGTGTCAGGTCTGAGTATCATAGAGACACTTGTGTTTCATTCTACCTTTTTGACAGACTTTCAACGAGCTAAGTAGCAAAGCAGTGGAAGTCACCACGTGTCGGCATCCAGGAGATGTGGGTCCAATGCTTTCTTTCAACGCATAAGGGCGTCATTTCATTTTGCTTAAGTGCTGAAGTGCAACAGAGGCTACCAAGTGTCACTCTCTGAATCCCTTTCTGCTCCATCCCAAGAAAAAGTGGAAGGCGCCACATACCCCTAAATAGAAAAATGAAAGATGCCACATATCTTCCCAAGAGCAGCGGAGGTCACCACGTGTCAACTTTCGAGAAACCATCTTTGAGCCTTATTGCCAAATAAAGATTGTGGTGGGCCCTGGATGTTATTTCAAAGGACTATGGAAGCGCCGAGTGTCAACATGCAAAGACTGCCACGTGCATCCATCCCTTCCTAAAAGTTGCTAAGGCAAAGAATGCGATGAGTTTTGTTTTGATAAAATTGAAAAGTATCGAGGAAGCAGACTGTGATAGGTGTCGAAGGTGGAGCATTCCTGAGTAGAATATAGAGAAAGCAGAAGAGGCCAAGTGCCATCATTTGGTGCCTTCTAGATCAAAAGGGAGAATTTTCATGAATTGACTAAGTGTCCTCTTCCGTTTCAACAAAATAGAGTGCCCGTCTACCTGTTACAACAAAGATGGAGGGAAAACTTGGAGAGAGTTATTTCGGTTAGATAAAACAGTGCACCGAGTATATTTTTGGGGCTTGCAAGTATTGAAGACGCCGTCTGTTTGTCCCCTAACAACAGAGGCAGAGTAGACAGTTGAGCAGCCAAGCAGGTGATGGAATGAAGAATTTCAAGCACGAAGAGAGGTACTAGACATGGATCGCCATGCCGCAGTCAGGGTAGTTCTTGATAAGACCAGGATGCATCTGAGGCAATGAAGATGCCGTCTGTTTTGTCCCCTGCGAGTGAAGGATGGAGAAGAATTGCGCTGGAAGTGGGTGATGTAAAGAGACATTCGAGTCTATATAAGAGGAATTGTAAATTCTATTAAAGGGGGGGAATTCTATAGTTTTAGACTTTCTAGAGTTTTTGACCAGTAATATCATTTGCTCTTGTCTCATTTTTTTTGAGTTGTAAAGTTGATGTAACTGTGCACATTTTTGTGCCTTTTATGTGGCTGAATGAATCAAGAAGATTTGAACTCCATGCCTTGGTTGGTGTTATCTGTGTCATTTGCAAAGTAGTCTATATTGCAAATTTCTTGGAGTTGTGATTAGGAATATCATTTGCTTTTGTCTCATTTTCTTGAGTTGAAAGGTTTACATAAATGTACGTGACTTTTGTGCCTCTTATGTGATTGGAAGATTCTATTTAGAAGATTGAACACTATGCCTTTGTTGACATTCTCTGTATCTCAGCAAAAGAATCCCCTATTGTGAGCCTCTGTTTCTATTATTTCAATCTTTTACATTGATCATGCACTTGTCTGCTCTTAAATGTAATTGAATCCTATAATAGTTTCACTGTGCTCAGGTTAGGATTAGGATTACACTCAGGCGCATCGCCATAGTTAGGTTTCATTCTTGTATTTGTGTTTTTATTTAATCTTCTATCGCTTTTCTCCCAATGCTTGACACAAAAGAATAGACCAGCTTCTCTAAAATCTGGAGGTTGTTTCAAGCCGCATTGTCCCACAGCTTGAAACTTCCCATTGTTGATTGATTAAGATCAAGCGCAATTTTCATCATCAACAGTTTTTGGCACGCTCGGTGGGACCAATCTTTCACAGAGCTGAAGAATTTTTGGTGTGTTCTTCGGTCAATCAACCTTTGGAGGTTTTAGCAACACCAACAACGACTTTGAGTCAAATCAACAGATCAAGCAGTCTTGGTATCATCAAGAAATCCATTTTGGTATGTATAATTCTGTTACTCATAGCTATGAGTCTTATTCTCCTTATATATATATAATCAAGAACAAGCTTCTCCTAGGACCATGTCAAGTAACAAGGATGCAGATGGTTATGAGTTATACCAATCTTATGCCCAGTCTCCCCAATATGTCACATCCTATGTTCAACCTAACCTTATTTTCACCTTCAAAAAAGCATTGTTGGGATTTAAAAAATATGTGTTAGAGCTTGACAGCAGAAGGGGATATGGCCAAGAAATTCCTTGTCATGTCATCCATCAAGTAAGGGACGCAATAGACCTGATTAAAAGTGAGTAGGATCCCATTAAAAGGGCAAATTGGCAAGGGCTTACATATGAGATGTTAGATGTGTGTGGATTGATTGCATATATAGAAAAGAGGCTAAGCGTTCATGAGAACTAGCCTTACCAAGTCTACCAAACTCTATATTCACCACCATAAATTTCAGATCAGACATACACCACCCCTGTTCATGAGAAAGCCTGTCAAGGTCACTTCCCCAATAATGAAGAGTCTATAATAGCAGCTAGGAAAGAGGACCCCAAATCCTCACCTTCCCTTCAAGTCCCTTCCACCCTTACTTAAGAAGCTTCTTGTTTTCCATCACAGCCTTCTTCTTCATCCCTTTTCGAAGAAGAATATATTTTAAAGGAAGCAAATGAGTATGCAAAGGAGTACGCTCAATTCATGGCTAGTCAAGAGGATTCCATAAGTACGGATGAGGAGTAAATCACTATAGAGACCCCCTTTGATGAGCAAGAGGACAAGTCACAAGCTTTTGTCTTAACCTCTAATGAGGAAGAGATCATTTCTGACTTTTTCGTCACTTTGTAAGAGGATATGGAGGAACATGGACACTCTCTTGATTATGTCATTGAGATAGGTGACACTATCCTTCAAGAAGGCTATGAACTGGCTGAATATGGAGAAGATAACCTTGAGGCTCAACTAAGTAAATAGAAGGGATACTAGCTTTCAGATTCATCCTTTCAGGAGGGTGAAGTAATCAAGGAGCATGCTGATGCAATAAAACTAGAATTTGAAGGAGATGAGCCGAAAGAGAATGAGTATCAAAAGGCACAGAGTGAAGAACCAATAGCCAATGATTTCTTGGTGACACACGATAACATGAAGAACTAGTATTTGATAGGGTTTCAAAGACGAAGAGTTTGTGGGTGTCGAACACATGTTTTACTCAGTCTTGTTCGAGTGCAGACAAATCCGTCTGGCCAGCACAAAGGACATCTCATTAAGGATAGACCTGTTGCAATCACTGGTATGGAAACATCAGTTGGCTTGTTATAAAGAAGACGTTGGAAAGTTCATTTTTGATCCTGGAGGGAAATAAGGATATTTAATTAAGGTAGTTAGGTAGTTTCCCATTCTCGCATTGTTTTTTTTGCTTTCCCGCTTTTATTTTAAAATAAGCATTTTAAACGCAGAGTCGATGTCTTAAAATTTTTGTTAATTCTTTAAATTTTGCCACATTAAATGCTTCCCTAAATCTTAGAGATCTCTAAGGTACCTTACACCACATAATGTGTCCACCTTGCTATTTCCCAAAGATTGAGTAGGATTTGCTAATGATCACCCTTAATTTAATGCTATTTGGGACTTGATAGGCCCATAAATATCTCTTAGCAAATTTTAAAGTTTATCACTCTCAAGCATAATCTTGCTCATTGCGATTGTTAGCACCTAGTGAAATTTGTTTTAGCAAGCGTGTTTTCTATCCTACACAAGGCTCATATACCAAGTATCATACAAGAGACATAAAAGATGGCGGGAACATCAGCTTCACAGCAAGGAACAGGGACACCTGGATATCTCGACAGGTTGCTGGCTAGTAAATCATATGCTACAGCGTTTGCGCAACTGCCAAAGAGCTACCCGAGAACAAAAGCCTTGGGAGTCGGTCAAACTAGTGACCCATCGAAGGTAAAAGACTATGCAGATGGAATCATGGACCCGACCCTGCAAAGAGCTAGTAGCAAGAGGCTCAGAGAAGGAGCACACCAAAGGTGTCTCCAAAGAGCCAGAGCAAGGCAATATGAGAGATTCAAAATGAGGATATGGACCTCACAACTGGCTCAATTTTTTGTCCTAGCCATGCATCCATGCCCTGATATAATTGAATTATGCACAGACTTGCTCCATGCACCACCTTGCACTATCTAATAAGGTCCCTTCATGCTGCAGGTCACCCCACAAGCTATCAGGGACATTCTTGCCCTGCAATACGATAATACCGCCACCTTCTCCACCATTGATAGGATGCAAAGGACGTGGGCAAACGTCAACACTCAGACAAGGTTTTTGAGGTCTGAGTTGTAAATGGCCAATGACGATTCAACGGTACCCACGCTCCCTGCATCAAGAACTCAGTTTGCACCCGCAAGCCAAGATGCACTGTTAATGATGGCCCTCATCTTTGGCATGAAGGATGACACGGCGATATATGCTGAGCAAATGACCATCCTCTTCAGGCTAAAAGTAGTTGACAAGATGCAAGAGTACCGTCTCGACTTCTCTGAGCACATCACCTTCTCAATCATGGAGCAGTTGACCCAGTTCAGGGAAAAAGGGATATTCAGGTATTCCTCCTTTCTGTTTCATCTAATACTACACTTAAACCCTGACCTTTTCACCCACTACATGAATCTGAACCTGTATGACCTAGCCTTCGACCCCTAAAGGACCATTCCTGTGTCTGCATAGACACATGTTTTGTCAAGAACCAGTGACACATATGACTTTTGGGAACTTTTTGTTACCCCTATTCTTCATTGCCTTAGCCTTGAGCTTGTCATAAACAGGTTATTCCCAAGTGTCACAAACCTCCTGGTCAGTTTCCCTATCCCATGCGACTTCTATTTTGGGTCTCGGCATACAATCATAAGAGTTCATGGATTCTATGGGGAACCAGTGTTGCTGCCAAAGGTTTTAACTCTTAGATTGGCATTCCTGGAAGTCACTAGGCAGGTATCTATAGTGGATGATGAATATGGTTTCGGGAAGAAGAAGAGAAAAATGAACAATTTCTCGTGGATGGCAGGCAATGTAAGCCTAAAAGCTAGAGAAGCTGAAACTGTGTTGCTGAGGAACCTGGCCTTCCTGGGATTCCTGTTAGTCAAGGACAAGTGGGTTTACGACCCAGTGGAATACATAGCTTCAGTGGTGAGGAAAAATAGAATTGGAGTCAGGATTGTGCATGAAGGCCGCCCTTTTTGGGAGACTAGAAAAAACTCAGCAGAAGATGTCCCTAGTCTCTATGTCAAACTAACAGATTTGCCCATGCCATTTAATAAGCCATGGGAAACCTTCTATGACAAACAGAGGGATTATGATCCCAAAGTCAGGATGACCTCTGGTTTGAGAAGGACGTTGAGGAACAAAGGATGGGATGTAGAAAAAATTGAGGCCTATTAGAAATATAGGCAAGAAATTTTCCAAACCACCCATGCTTTCAGAGGCATAGACTCAGATGAAAGGTGGGAAGAACTTTGGGATGAGTGGCATCCATCCCCTGCATCTAGCCCAAAAACAAGCCAAGTGCCAACACTCGGGGCAGAGCAGGTGGCTGGAGCAAGACCAAGCCAATAGTTGCAAACTTCAGAGCAAGCTACAGCTACCGTAGAACAACAAAGAAGTGTGGTGTCATCACCACCAAGGGTCACCCCATCATCGAGAGTGATTGAAGTCCCCGGTTATCCACATGCACCATCGTCAACTGCAGAGGTGGAAGGGAAACAAACGCAGCCAGAGGCAGAAACACCCAGGAAGAGGAGGGTGCAGTTTCATTTGGATTCAGAGGAGAAAGATGAACCTTCACAGCACTCAGTGCAGAGCACTACAACTTCCCCTCAGGTAAGTATTACTTCCCCTCCTCCCTCTCAATCTATTCCTCACCCTATTGACATGATGCCTCCACCCAGTCAAATGACACCTCCTGCCACTGCTACCATTCCCATCTCGCAATTCACCCCATCCTCGATGCCTCCAACCTTAACATTACCCTATTTCTCCCCTTCTTCTCCCAAGAAACCTTTCCCTCAAATTACCCATAGCCAACCACTGTCTATTCAATATGGCCTACCATAGGGATATCTTTTTGCAGGAGGACACATTGCATCCCCTTCCACTTTCCAGATGCAGGCTGATGCTGCTAGAAAGGCAAGAGAAGCCCAGTTGGAGAAGAAGAGGATTAAAGAGAATAAAGCGTCAGCAGTCCCACATTTGAGGTCATAGTTTGACCCTATCCAACAAAAACTGATGGTGACCCATTTGTCACCCAATGTTGCTAAGCCAAGCGAGCAAATGCAATCGAAAGACTACACGATGAACGCAGTGGCCATTGACATGTCCCTGTTCAGGCCCCAAGACATAGTCGAGCTGCTGACCGAATCCAGTTCTGCAGTCACAAAATATTATTTGAAGAAATCAAGAAGACTGTAGAAGATGGAGGCCGATTTGGCCCAAGAAAAGGCAAACTATAACAGTTTGGCCGAAGAAATAAACATGAGAGACAATGAAATAGCTAGTCTGCAGAAACAATTACAAGACACTATTTCCCTCCAGACTCAATGGGCAATTCAGGCCCAAAATGATTCATTGAAGGTAGAGCTCAAACTTGCAAAAGATGCAGCCACAGCCTTGAGGTGGGAGAATGCAACATTGCAGGGAAGAGTCGAAGGACTTCAACTGCAAGTTACCCAATCATAGCAAAGGCTGTTGGAGGAGCAAAACAAGGCTGCAACTTTTCAAGCCCAATTCCAAGTAGAGCAACAAAGGATGACACAACTTGCAATTGAGTTAGCCAATAGGCCAAGAGGTGTCAGAGTAGTGCAGCTGGTGAAGGAGCTCTACGAGTCAGCGTGGGAGAGAATCTCTTCAGAGATTATCTAGCTCAGGCCATTTCTCACCTTCCTTCTCAATGCACAGCAATTGTGCGAGAGGGTAGAGGATTCATTACAGAATACTCTGGCTACAATCTCCAAAAGAGTCACAGACTCCCATTCATTACTGGAGAAGCTCTACAACACAATGGATGTAACATTGGCAACCATGGGAATCTCGGACAAAATGGCTGCCATGAAACGGGTCAATGAGAACTCAAACGCAATGTCACAGCTAATAGTTGCAAGAGCTATCTCAATGTCGTGAGAGAAGGCATCGATAAGATGAGATAGCATATTGAAGATCTGGTGTGACTGGGCCTTCCTTCCCCATTTCTAGATGCAAAGACGGTGATAATGGCCAATCAACTTGAACCATTGCTGCTGGCCAAACAAAGAGATCAAATAATTTTTCAAAGCTTAAGGGATGATTCCTCAACCTCAGAGGTCGAAACTATTCTGATTCCTATTTTTCGACTAGAGTTCAGACTAAAAGCCACTATCCAGGTCCTGAAAACCTTTTTGCATAAGGATATCATTAACCTTGACCTTGCTTTTGTTGAATTGCAGAACAAGCAAGGGTTATCTGACCACTCAGTGTTATCTGACCATGAGTGGTCTATCTTCTAGATAGCTCTTTTGAAGCTGTAAATTTTGAAGTTTTGATTGAGCGAGAGTTGGATTCTTTTTGAGCAGGCTCAAAAGTCTTGGTGGTCACCAATAACCGTAAGAGTAATTTTTACTCTACGTCATTTTAATTTCTTTTGATCGAGCATTGTAATTTTGGTTCCTGCGTACCTTGAGCATAGCGGTAGAGTTTTGGAGTAGAGGCCAAGTTCATTTTTACGTAATTATTGAATTCAAGTGGAAGCTGCCAAGTGTCACTTTTTGAAGCATGATGCCGGCCAGCTGGCGTCTTTCAAGCCCCTTTTCGTGACTTTTAGGAAGACTGTGGAATGTGACACATATCTAGTAGCAGCTAAGCAAAATGCACCACGTGTCAGTGTTCGAGTATCATAGAGACACTTGCGTTTCATTCTACCTTTTTGAGAAAGACTTTCAACGAGCTAAGTAACAAAGCAGTGGAAGTCACCATGTGTCGGCATCTGGGAGATGTGGGTCCAATGTTTTCTTTCAACGCATAATGGCATCATTTCATTTTGCTTAAGTGTTAAAGTGCAGCAGAGGCTGCCAATTGTCACTCTCCGAGTCCCTTTTTGCTCCATCCCAAGAAAAAGCAGAAGGCGCCACATACCCCTAGACAGAGAAATGAAATATGCCACGTATCTTCCCAGGAGTAGCGGAGGTCGCCACGTGTCAACTTCTGAGAAACCATCTTCGAGCCTCATTGTTGAATAAAGATTGTGGTGGGCCTCGGATGTTATTTCAAAGGACTATGGAAGCACCGAGTGTCAACATGCGAAGACTGCCATGTGCATCCATCCTTTCCTAAAAGTTGTTAAGGCAAGGAACGCGGTGAGTTTTGTTTTGATAAAACTGCAAAGTATCGAGGAAGCAGACTGTGACAGGTGTTGAAGGCGGAGCATTCCTGAGTAGAATATAGAGAAAGCGGAAGTGGCCAAGTGTCATTCTTCAGTGCCTTCTAAATCAAAAGGGAGAATTTTCATGAATTGACTAAGTGTCCTCTTCTGTTTCAATAGAATAGAGTGCCCATCTACCTGTTACAACAAAGATGGAGGTAAAACTCTGCAAGAGTTATTTTGAGTAGATATAACAGTGCATCGGGTAGATTTTTGGGGTTTGAAAGCATTGAAGATGCCATCGGTTTGTCCCCTAATAACAGAGGTAAAGTAGACAGCTAAGTGGCCAAGCAGGTGATGGAACGAAGAATTTTAGGCGCAAAGAGAGGTACTAGACATGGATCGCCATGCCACAGTCAGGATAGTTCTTGATAAGACCAGGATGCATCCGAGGCATTGAAGGCACCGTCTGTTTTGTCCCCTGCGAGTGAAGGACAGAGAAGAATTGCGCGGGAAGTGGGTCATGTAAAGAGACATCCGAGTCTACATAAGAGGAATTGCAAATTCTATTAAAGGGGGGGAATTCTATAGTTTTAGACTTTCTAGAGTTTTTGACCAGTAATATCATTTGCTCTTGTCTCAATTTTCTTGAGTTGTAAAGTTGATGTAACTATGCACGTTTCTGTGCCTTTTATGTGGCTGAATGAATTAAGAAAATTTGAACTCCATGCCTTGGTTGGTGTTATCTGTGTCATTTGCAAAGTAGTCTATACTACAAATTTTTTGGAGTTGTGATTAGGTATGTCATTTGCTTTTGTCTCATTTTCTTGAGTTGGAAGGTTTACATAACTGTACGTGACTTCTACGCCTCTTATGTGATTGGAAGATTCTATTCAGAAGATTGAACACTATGCCTTTATTGACATTCTCTGTATCTCAACAAAAAAATTCCCTGTTGTGAGCCTCTGTTTCTGTTATTTCAATATTTTACATTGATCATGCACTTGTCTGCTCTTAAATGTAATTGAATCCTATAATAGTTTCATTATGCTCAGGTTAGGATTAGGATTACACTTAGGTGCATTGCCATAGTTAGGTTTCATTCCTGCATTTGCATTTTTATTTAATCTTCTATCCCTTTTTCCCCAACACTTGACACAAAAGAAGAGACCAGCTTCTCTAAAATTTGGAGGTTGTTTCAAGCTACATTGTCCCACAGCTTGAAACTTCCCATTGTTGATTGATTAAGATCAAGCACAATTTTCGTCATCAATAGAAACCATATTCAAGACCACTCCAAATAGTTCAACATAATATTGGGATGGAGGACACACCTAAAATAGCCACTAATTACTAGTTTGATGTTGAGTTAACTAATTTTTTTGAACTCTTGTAGGAATATCAAGACATTTTTTCATGCAAATATACATAAATGAGGGGAGTGCATCCATTATTAGGAAATATGCATATCAAGTTGGTTGAAATCACTCAATCGGTGAGGAAATTATCGTATTAGATGAACCCTAACCTATGCATTAGAATCAAAGAAGAAATTGATAATATGTTACATTCTAGATTTTTTACTCCCATAGATGAATCTAAGTTGTTAGTCCTATGGTGATCATAATAAAAAAAGATGTTTGAATTCACATTTTCATGGATTACAGACAACTTAATTCTATGTGTGTCACTGACCCTTTCCCAATACCATTCACGAAAGAAATTTTGGAAGGTGTTGCTAGATGTGAGATCTACACCTTCAATAGTGGATTTTCTAGCTATTATCAAGTGCAAATTATTGAGGAAGACAAGGCCAAAAAAACTTTTGTAGTCAAATGGGGCTCTTTTTCTTATAATTTTATGCCTTTTAGCTTAAATAATGAACCAATAGTGTTCTTGCATATTGTGGTGGAATCCTTCAAGGATTTCATCAATAATTTATTTTAGGTGTACCTTGATGACTGGACCATGTATGGTTTAGAACATGAGCACTATGATAATTTTTACCTCATATTTGAGCACTTTCATCAACTTCAGATCTCCTTAAATCTTAAAATTTTTATCTTTTCCATGTTGTTTGGGATCCTGTTGGGACACACCATTTACTAGGATAGATTACTAGTGGATCTGACTAAGATTATAGTCATTATCTAGCTTCTAGCTCCAACCACTCAATACAAGGTCCATGCCTTCTTAGCTCACGCTGATAACTATAGTAAATTCATTTGGGGTTATGCTAACATAGTATCTCTAATAGAAGAATTATTCAAATAGAATGGCCTATTCCTATGGACTAGTAAACACCAATACACATTTTGTAACATCCCCATAGGGATTTACTAAAACACTATAGTAATTTAAAAAAAAAATTACATAACACTTATTCTTTCATTATATTACACCACAAGAATTTAAATAGTGATCTTAATATACTAACTAAGCATATTATAAATAAGTAAACATGTAACATTAACAATTATTGATCATTAGCATCATATGTAATATAACAAAAATGTATAAGAAAAATAATTATTTTAAAATACAACCATGGATGGTAAAATAATATAGTCACTATTGTCAATATATAATAAATAGTTAATTACATTTCTAACAAGTATTAAACCTCAACATAAATATAATAATAGATACAATGCTCCGCAGAGTATGAGTCACTCTAACTCTTGTATCTATGATAATATCAAGTGTAATATCCAAGTAAGTATTGAAATAGAGAGGGATAACATCATCTGAACACTTTTCCACACTAACCATGGACCATCGATCCCCCGCACAATCCACCAAACAAAGGATGAGCATCCCTTTATGGATGGGTAGATAGCGACAATGTAGGAATCTAGAGAGACATGCTAGTACATGTGTGTTGTAATAATTATACTACAAGATGTGTACCATAAAAAAAATATGTTCTAACATGATATCACATAAATATATAAATTATACATATGAAATGACAATATATATCTAAACATTACTTTAGCTAAAGTTTTTAAATATCTAATGATCTTTAGGATCAGTCAAATTCATACACACCACTCGATACGATTACCTTAATCTAGCATTGGTAATGTTAACTAAGTTGGTAAAGTCTGTTTCACTACTTAGTTAGAACCAAAAATGAAAGATTTGGTTAACATTATTATAACCAAGAGGTTCATGTGATTATTTCTACTAGCAAGTATAAACACATGCTAATCACTGAAATAATTACTTTACATATATTTAGTATGTCAAACATATGAATGAATGTCTAAAATATTTATTCATTACAATAGTAATTTGCATAACAAATAACTTTATTTTCCCAAATAGTTTAAATATAAATTTGGACTGTGTTCCCATATTATAAATCAAATTTAAACATTTACTTCTATCCATATCTTTGTATATTATTCATAATACCCAATACAAACAAGCAATCATAATTTATATAAAGATTTAATAAACTCATAAACAAATACTTATTCATCCATTTATGAATTTAAGATACATGCATATAGATATAGTTCCTTATCCTTCAAGATTTCATGACTTATTTTATTAGTCACATTCTATAAATATAGGCACTCTACCTATTTTATAAATATAGGCTATATACATGTATGAGGACCTAGGTTATCTTATATGTATATTTCGTATATTTATATGTTCATATTATATATACCCCATAATATATTGAATTAAAACATAATTATTATTTTAACACACACGTTCTCATAAATTTATTTCACATCACAATTTATAACAATTTTTCACAGTTCATTTCATGTATATACTCGTAGTGTTTCCATACATATGGCTAAAGACATATATTCATAACACTTATAAACTCACACACACACACACACACACACACACACACACACACACACACACACACATGTTATTGAGTAACAACACATAGTGATACTCATATAAATGTATATACCTTGTTCAACTTACAATTTACAACATTTACTCATTCTAGTTTATAAACACTATTTTGTATAAGAATATGTACATAGTTTTTACCATACTATATTTCAGAATGACAAGATCCAACCAATACATATATAATTTATATATGTATTCACTATTTAGTATTTACCTAAATAGACATAGTCAAATTATATATAACTAGAATGAGTAAAACATATTTCATATTAAATATACCCCATAATATATTGAATTAAAATATAATTATTGTTTTAACCCACACAAGTTCACATGACGTTATTTCACATCACAGTTTATAATAATTTTGCATAGTTCATTTCATGTATACACTCGTAGTGTTTCCATGCATATAACCAAAGACATATATTCATAAAACTTATAAACTCATATATATATATATATATATATATATATATATATATATATATATATATATATATATATATATATATATATATATATATATATATATATATATATCTTATTGAGTCACAACACATAGTTATACTCATATAAATGTATATACCTTGTTTAACTTACATTTTACAACATTTACTCGTTCTAGTTTATAAACACTATTTTTGTATACGAATATGTACATAGTCTTTACCATAATATATTTCAAAATGACAATATCCAACTGATACATATATAATTTATATATGTATTTGCTATTTAGTATTTACCTAAATAGACACAATCAACTTATATATATCTATATATATGTTCGCTATTCTAAGATAATTTTAAGACACAATCAATAATAAGTATAAGTATGTGAATATATTGTTCACAATTTACTAAAAGTCATAGTCAACTTAGATATAAATATGTATATATCTTTGTTTCTAATAGACTTAATACACACACACAGTCCTTATGTGCATGCAAGCATACTAATGATTTAACAATTTTGGGAATAATAAAGTTATATTTCTATTTTAGTTAAGTTTGTGGATTAATAAATCAATAAATAATATTGTAATAATTTCAACTTTGATTTATATATTTTATTTTGCTTTTTATACCTTTCTAAAAATAGTAATAAATTAGAAGAAATATAACTTAGCTTAAAATAAGTTGAAACAACTGTTGTAGGGTCTAAAATTGGCTTTGCAAGATTAGAAGTGTCACAAATCAAATTTTGGCTTTTATTTGTGAAAGGATAGAATTGCCAAAAATAGGACACCCTAGGGTCCAACGCTATTGTCTTCTTCTGGTGCCATTGTCCAAACTACTCACAGAGATCTAATTTTTTTGGGGTTCTTTTTGTTGTTCTTGTGTGAGCCTACTTGTAAAATCTTGAGTCCTGAATGTCAACATAACTCCTTATAGAGCTGATTCAATCTTGAAACCCTAGACCTTCATTATGTTTGATAAAACTTGAGAAAGAGGGGGGGGGTTAGTGTGTGTAAGATGTACTAAATGTGTATCCATACCCTTTGTGTGGGCACACTACTTATATATGAATACTCCTAAGATGGATCAAGCCATATGTAATTCTCCCACTTAATGTGCTTTATGCAATAGTATGATGTGGATGCAAAAATACCAAACTAAGAGTGATTGAGGTGGCTAAGGACTGGTGTGAGGGTTTGGATATGTTTGCAGCTATGTTGGGTGATTGTAAGCAGAGAATAGAAAAGTTTGCCTTAGTAGTTTGCTTGTATTCTTATTTTGATTTATTACCTCCCTTAATAAAATTTTAATGGGCTTTCATGGGGAACTATTGGTCATGGGTTAAATGTATTCGCACTAGGCTGACATGATGAAGAATAAGAATTGGATGGAAATGACCATTTGAGATTTAAATGTGATTAGATAGGAGCACAAAAAATGGGACACCTTTGGGTTTGGTGCTATAGTCCAACTATGGTTCTCTTGTCCTATAGACTCAAGACCTATGGGATAGAATTGGCCTAAAAAATAGAGTCTGGTTGAGCTAGAATAACTGTCTAAAAGACTATGAATGACTAAAAATGATTAAAAAAGTGTTTAAAAGGGTCATGCGAGCATACAAGGACCTATAAATTGGGTGTCACAAGCCACACTTAAGCTATCAATTTGGATTTTTTTTATAACTACATTTTCTCTCACTTTATTCTAGTGATGCAACAAAATGAAATATTAAAATAAAATACAAGTAAAAAAGTGTACCTAAACTTATCTATAAGGGTGAAGCCTATGACGCTGTGTGATACTGAGTGTGCATAAAGAGATCATGTCATGAAGTGTAAATATGTAAGAGAAAATAAAGAGTATATCAGTTCTTACTAGACACACTATCTAAAATAATAATATATAAAATTTGGGTAAAAGAGAGAGGAAGAAAAAAGAATGAATACACCTCATTAGATACGCGAACCAATACAAAACCTATTATGATGTTGAGTGGTGTTGAATGTGCTAGGTATATGCTAAACTATGAGTAGTATCATGAATGAAGTTGAGTGCTTAATTTCTCAAGAGTGGCTCAAAAATACAAAGGCTAACCCTTTAGCTCCATCTTCACCCACTAAGTGAAGCTATATGATCATGCATATGTTAATAGATGTTTGGACTATGTGTCCAATCCATCTAAGAAGGTGGCTCAAGAATACAACGGCTAGCTAGACCTTTGGATCCATCGTTGCCCACTAAGTAAAGTTATGAATTGATAATGGTATGAATGTGTGTTGTATGAGATGGCTCTTGAAGCCTATAGATGCTATGAAATCTAAAAATATGGTGTGGATAGCTGAATGTATACTGAAAACTAGGCCAATCTTGGCCACTTCGAGAGGTGGAGATTAGGCTTTTATGAAGTCTACTATGAAAATGGGAACTAGGCTTATATGGAAGCCACTCAGAAATGATGCCAACCACTTGCAGATAGAATAAGGTACACAACTACTAAGAATGCTTAGGTAATATACCAAACTTGAAAAAAAAATAAGACCAATGTACTATGCACATTACGCTCAATCACTGGTGCTTGTAACATGGATTCTGATCTAGAAGTTGTACCAACTACCCAATTTGAAACTAGAAGTGAGAGCCATCATACGGTGCATGATGCCCCCTATATCTGTGTTCTCCGAGAAAAACTATACTAAAACTACTGATTCTAAACTATACTGTTGCTAAAAAAACTATAACTGAACTTACCTTTTTGCCTACTTTTGGAAAATTTGAATTTTTTGCTATCTAGATAGGAGTGCCAAAAATAGGACACCTTGGTGTCCAACGCTATTGTCCAATTTTGATGCTCTTATCTTTTGATGATTCTAAACACTATTCTATAATTGTCACTATTTTTTTTGGTTTATTCTACCTAGTTTGAGTTCTGGTTGTTGGTCTGAGTGTTCTAAAAACTAATTTTTTAATCGGTAAAGGATTTGGTCTCTTGACAAAACCCCTATTTATTTTCCCCTCTTTTGAGGGTAGGAATGAAGACCCTACAATGACTATCCTCAGAATAAAGGGCCTTACAAGTGTGTTATGCTATGAAATATATGATGATAAAAAAAGATGTCTCAAGATATAACATAGTTTGTATTGGAGATTATTAAATCAATAGGGGTATGCCTAGATAGATGTAATAATATAATAACATGTGTAGTATACTAAATTAAAATTAGAAATGTTAGTTGTTAGTTTTCAAGGAGGGATGGAGCATGATGTCCATCATGGCATTTGAACAAGCAAGATAATGCATGATGTGGATCATGGTATTGCAAACAATGTGAAACAAACAAGTAACATGCACACAAAGCAAGAAGCAAAAAACATACAAGAGTGGTCAAGGGGCCAAGAAAATAAGGGACATGGGCATGTTTCACTCAAATTGGGAAAAAAACATACAAAGCATGTTAAAATTCCACATGTACATATAATTGAAAATAAACAAGGTTGACATGAGGGCCATAGACACATATAACAGTACAAGCAAAGGACATTGAGACATGTCCTAAGGCATACATAAGAATAGAAACAAAGGACATTAGTAAATGTTAGAAGGAACACACAAGAGATAATACATGAATTGAGAAATGCAATCATATCTAGCTATGTAAAGCAAAATAAAAAGACATGTAAATGCTGAAAATATAATCACATCTAACTAATCAAAGCAAAAAGTGAAAGTATGAAAATCATGTAGTACAAGACTAGGTATATGCTGAAAAATATACAAGTGTTATATACTAGTAAATATTGATAGAATAATCTATATAAGCTAGTAAGTAATCTACATCATCATGATAACTAGAATGTGTGGTGTAGAAATGACATACCCTGGATGGTGTAGTCATGTAGAAGATGCCCCTAGTGGATAGATATCTTGATGTATGTTTCTGATGTAGAAGTAGGATGCCCTCTCAATGAGTAGAGTGAAGCAATCAAGGATTTAGGTCTCACTACACACACTCAAAGAAGATCAAGTGAAGCATGGTAATGTAGATAAATATATAAATAATAACATAAAATAACAAAATGTAAGTCTAGCATAGTATTAGAAATGTAAAGCATGGATAATTAATACAAATAAAATGTTTTTGGTGTTTTTGATTTATTTGAATGTTTTTGGTATTTTGAGTTATTTTATTGTTTTTGTATTTTGAAATTTTATATTGTTTTTGATATTTTTGAATATAAGTTATGTACAATCAATCATAAGAAGACTATGTATAAGTAATTGAAAATAAGCTATATACAAGTAATTTTGCAAAATTATGTACAAGAAATTGAAAAGAAGCTATGTACAAGTAAGCTGAGAAGAAAAAATACTAATCGATGAGTCTCATGAGAGACTCTCTATCATGGTGTCTTGTATCAAAGAGATGGATCATACATGATCATGAAGTCTAATGGAAAGGTCAAGATTATGGCTCTAAAAGTTGTGTATGCCGTAAATGCTCTAAAATATCTATAGTGGAAATTGATTGTGGGGTCCCTCTATAACTTTGAGAAGTGGATGCAACTATAGGGCTCTTAGAGACCCACCTAGTAGTAGAAGAATCTCTCTAAAAATGTGCTATGTATGTAGAGGTGTGAGACCTTAATGATACTGCCCTAGGTGTGAATACTATGATGGAAACTATGTAGAGTCCTGAAATTGTGGTTGGTCTGAAAGAGGCCTCTATAAAAGTGTATGAACTCTTTGTGCTGGTGATGGAGGCCTCGACTATGGCTGAATCTAAATTGGAAAAAGAACTATAAATAATGGAGAAGCTAAAACTGGTGACTGTAAAGTAGGAGATGGCTCTGAAGTGGGGAGTGGTAACTCATATTGGACTTCACCAATTGTAACAACTTGATTAGTGTGAATGAATTTTAGGCATGTCTAAACTATAAAAAGTACTACTCAAAGTTTCTAAATCAATGGTTAGCTAAGAAACATATCAAAGACTCATGCACTAAGAACTATAGTAAATGGTGTGGCCACATGTGTTGGACCAACCTATAGAGGAAGTACAATATCACCTAATGAGCTCTATATGTACCCACTAAACCCACTAATAATTGTGTCCATCAGGATAATATCCTACTTTGAATATCCCAAATGCTGCAATAATATCATAGTGCACATGTTCGCACTTGATCCATTATCTATGAGAATACTATGAATGGGATCATGATTAATGTAAGCTCTGATAAAGAGTGCATGGTAATCCAAATCATCCTCAAGTATCTCCCACTCTAAGGAGGAGATGAAAGGTTTACCTGGAACTTTGGAGTTATACACATCAATCATTTTGGTTAAAGGATATGTTTCAACTGAAGGTGCCTGATATATATCTAGTAGAGGGTGTGCATGATATGCATGATGAAGCCCTGACCTATCCCCTATCTCTTATTTAGAATGCTGTGGAAAAGGATTTGAGAAATTTTTTAAAGCCTTGTCTTATGTTTGCTTTGCCTGAAGAGGCTCAATTGGAGTACCAAGATCAATAATGTTACCATCTATCAAGTCCTGTATCTTGTATTTCAAACTGATGCATCTATTTATTATGTGGCCTGGTGCCCTATAAAAATTTAAAAAATGCATTATGATCATATCCCCATGGAAAAGGCTTTGTTGTGTTAACTTCTCAAATAGGAGGGAGAGAGATGATCTTACATTCTAATAGCTATTTTAAGACTCTCACTAGAGATACTAGTAGATTGGTAAAAATTCACTAAGGGAGTGCTGATAAAACCACTTGCTGAGGGGGATCTAAAACTGCATTAACTATAGGTTGATTTTGATTTTTTATATCATTAAACTTTACTTTGTATGGGACTTTATTGTTACTCTTGTTTTTTATTTTTGATATACTTGTGTACTTAAGTTTTTCCATTGAAATTAATTTGACTTCCCTTTCTTTTAGTCTATGACATAACTCAGTGAAGGAAAAGAACCTTTTGAACATTATTGATTCATGTAAAGCTGGTAGAAGACTCTTTTGGAAGAGATTTGGTAATTATGGATTGGCCATGGGGCTAGTCATTTTAGCCAAGATAGTCTTATATTGAAGAACATAATCTATGAGATGCTCATTTGACCTTTTTTTTGTTGTGAAACTTATGCATAAGAAACTTTCCCACCTATATTAATGTTGAAATGAGCTAAAAATATGTCAACTAAAGGATTGAATGTATTGATCAACTGATTTGATAGACTATAGAATCATTGTAGAGCATAATCCTTTAAACTCCATGGAAATAGCTTGCTTAATAACCAATCATTTGGCACATAGTCCAAACATGCTACATGAAAAGATCTCAAGTGTGTCTCTGGATCACCCTTGCCATCATATAAAGTGAGTTTGGGTTGAACAAAACTTGGTGGTAAAGGTGTAGAATCAATATGACGTGCTAATGGTATATGAAGTAGAGAAAAATAATCCAAGCCTTGTGTAGGTCTAGAGGCACCTTGCTCAAGCTGTACACCATGGATTAAAGAGATTTCATCTTTTACATAAGGGCAACCACACATCGAGAGATAGAGATTTACTAACCATAATTGGTGATGCCTCACAGGAAGGTTGGGTTGCTATAAAGGATTGTTGAGACATAGTTGCCCCTGTAGTGTCATGTGCAACTAGTTTCTCTGAAGGGATGGAAGACTCAACTTGATTAACCTTTTTAATTTTCATGATAGATTTTAAGATAAGAGTATGATCTCCAGGTTTTTCCTTGAGTCTTTCTCTAAAACTTTATATAATCAAGTCTTAGTTGATAACATCATTAACAACAATAGGTGGAAGTGGATTAAGAACCTAATGTGGTGGTTCATGAACATCGACGTCTGTATCATCTTTTTTATTCTCATAGTGCTTATTATCGAAATTACCCTGATAAAAATTGGTGTAATATGGATTTGTAGGATCTATAGTAGGAAGCCGAGATGGTTGTTTATCTATGATATATGGTCAGGTTGAAGAAATCTAGGTGAATTTAGAATGGTTACCACTAAGTCTTGCACTTCATCTCAAAGGAAGAGATGCAAAGACCTTAGGTGGCATAAGGAAAATAACTTGAATAATAATAAAAAAATTAAACAAATATAATTTAAATAATAAAATAGAATATGCATAAAAAAGATATGAAACTCACAAACATATAAGGTAATACTTCAAAGCATGGGACCTAGTATATGCAACTAGGGTTTGAAAGAAAAATGATTTTCAAAATTACTATTGTAAATTTTGAAAATTAAATGAAAAGTTTTGATTTATGTGTAAGGTGATACCTCAAAAGCAATAGGTCCTAGTATAGTGTAACTAGGGTTTAAATGAAATTATTTTTTAAAAATTACTAAGGTAAATTTAAAAATTAAATGTGAATTTTTTATTTAAATATGAAAATAAAATTAGAAAAATATCGAGACCTAGTATAGGCAACTTTGGTTTGAATGAAATTATTTTTAAACTTACTAAGGTGAATTTAAAAATTAAATGTGAAATTTTAATTTAAATATGCAAGAAAAAAATACTGAAAAAATTAGCAAAGAATTTACCCTAGGGTTTCTAGGGTTTTTATCCACAAATAAAGTTAGGTTCACCAAAAGATTTAACTTTTTTAAGAATAATAGAGTTTTATTCCTATTTTAGTTAAGGGTCTAGATTAATAAATAAGTAAATAATATTACAATAATTACAGTCCTGATTTGTATATTTTATTTTGCCTTTTATACATTTCTAAAAATAATAATAAATTAAGAGAAATATAAATTAGCTTAAAATAGGTTGAAACAACTATTGCAAGGTCTGAAACTAACTTTGTAGAATTGGGACATTTTTGCAAATTAGAATATAGCTTTTATTTTGTGAAAAGATAGGACAACCAAAAATAGGACACTCTAGGATTTGACGCTGTTGTCCTCTTTCGACATTATTGTCCAAACTACTCATAGAGACTTGATTTTTTTGAGTTCTTTCTGCTATTTTTGTGTGAGCTTGCCTATGAAATCTTGAGTCTTGAATGTCGACAGAACTCCTTATAGATTTGATTCAATATTGAAACCCTAGACCTTCATTATGTTTGATAAAACTTGAGAAAGAGGGGGGGTTAGTGTGTGTAAGATGCACTGAATGTGTATCCACACCCCTTGTGTGAGCATGCTACCTACATACCAATAATTCAAAGAGGGATCAAGCCATATATAGTTCTCCCACTTAATGTGCTTTATGCAATAGTGTGATGTAGATGCAAAAATACTAAACTGAGAGTGCTTGAGGTGGCTAAGAATTGGTGTGAGGGTTTGAATATGTTTCTAGCTGTGTTGGGTGACTATATGCAAAGAATAATAAAGTTTGTCTTAGTAGTTTACTTGTATTCTTGCTTTGCTTTGTAAGATTTGTCACCTCCATTTCTAAATGAACTTTGAATGGGATTTTATAGGGAACTATTGGTCATGGGTTAAATATATACATGTTAGACTGACATGATGAAGAATATGAATCAGATGAAAATGATCGTTTAAGCTCAAAATATGATTGGACATGAGTGTCAAAAATAGGACACCCTAGGGTCTGACACTATATTCCAGGTATGGCACTTCTATCCTATAGGCTCAAGACCTGGGGGATATAATTGGCCTAGGCAATAGAGTCTGACTAAGCTGGAATGACCATCTGAAAGGCTATGGTTGATTGATAATGAGCAAAAATGTGTCTAGAAGGGTCATGAGAGTATGAAAGAAGGACCTATATATTAGGTGTCACAAGCCACACTCAAACTACCAATTTGGACATTTTATATGACTAAAACTAATGATTGTCCATATAAATATATATACCAAAGGACTCAATAAAAAACTAGAATCCCTTAACTCTTCATTGATTTTCAAACATCGATAATCATACTAAGTCTGTCATACAAACCTTGAGTTTAAAATAACCATAACGATACATAATTCTAAATCATATTCAATCCTTTAACCATCTTAATTTTTTATCACATACTCTACCATAAGCTCAACATAATCAACTAATGAATCAATAGAGTATGCAAAGAAATATATAAATTTGTGTATGCAAGAGAATTGACCAAAACTAAACTACATATACCTAATCACTTTAGTTAAACAAAATTGAATTCATATTTATAAAATAGTACTCTACATATCTATGAATAGACACACTGATATGTATGTACCCCAATACCCTTGTAAGGTATATATATACCTTTGTATATTTGTAACTTAACCCAACTTCATAAATTTGCCAATGACTATAATATACAGTCATATCCATAAGAGATGTAATATTCACAAACGTAAATCATATATAAAGTATAATCATATTATATACTTCAAGTTTTTAGTCAACACATAGTGTCTTTTTAAAATGCATGATTCAAAAACTTATTTTCAGTGAAGTCGAAGACTTAACACATTTTTTAGAAGGGTTAAAAAAATCAAACAATACACAACCCATTATGTATATCTATGTATTAAAACCCAATATAGGAGTTATATTTTCATGTCTAGGACATTTAATTTTACTCTATGTAACACACAATTTTTAAAACCTATTCCATTCAATAATATCCTTACACAGTCTTATCCAACAAGCTTAAGGGTTTTGGGGATAATGATTTGGTTCTAAGGATGGACAAATATTTATCTCAAAGTATATGTACATAGAAAAATAACTACTAAAAACCCTCATAATAAATCATACACAGAGTTCTCAAGCTTAAATAATCAAGAAATGAAATACATCACCAACCTTTCAAGTCACTTTCCAAATATAAAACAAGCTGAACCAGTGTAATTATTCTCTTCCCTAATTTGTACTCTCATTTCTCTTCTTTCCTCATCGTTCCCTTCTCTTTTATGACTCACCTTCTATCATATTCCATTTTACATTCTTAATTTGCATGCTTCTATTTACTATAGTTCATAGTCCATTCATAATCTGTGTTTTACCATTCCATATAGGGACTATAACCAGTTATCTTCTAATCCACAGGCTTAAGAAAATCCCGAATTCGACTTTACTCAATCTTTCCCTAATTCTTTAATCATTAATATATTCATTTCAAAATTGTGCATGTTACTCTATGTTACAAGTCCAAGTAATTCACTCTAAAAGTCCATTTAAACATTATTAGTAATGATAAGTATTACTTCCACTTCAACGTAGTTTATGCATGTTAGAAAGACTAGGCTTAGATCTTAGGTTAGTATTTATGATAATTCAACCTTCCTCAATAAATAATAAAGGTAATTATATCCTTTGTTTTTAGGTATTAAAATTAACACGTCAATTATCTTCTTATATTAAAATAATAGAATAGATAATTATTTATTTTAATCATAAAATGATAATTGTTTGTGATATTACTAGTTTATATTCAGTAACTATGTCTTTCATTATTTTAATATCTTGGCATATATTGATGTTCTCGAATATCAATAGTATTAAGCTTAACGTTCCAAAATGTTATAAAGATATTTGTTAGTCTATATATAATAATAGTAATTAGATATCATCTACTAGATTTAGGTTTGTGTAATTATAAACAAATATAAGTAAGGTAACCTTATATAATCATATTGGAACATTAAGAACTAAGTCTATGTAAAATATTAAAAACACACACAAACTCTGTGTATTAACATTTATAACACATAAACTCTAATGTTTAACTAAAATTAACTTAAAAAATGTATTAACTCTAACATTCCAAACACATAATGCATACAATATTTAAAATCTAATATTGTGTATGCATGGGTCTTAGTAGTTTATTTATCATCTTTTACCAACGCCATCTATGTCACTCTCTCCGATGATGATCTCCCTTCATTATGATTTAAGGGATGAACTCTCCTACATCTAACTCATGAAAAGAAGGTAGTTAGTGCAATACATCATGATATATATTATAAAATAATGTTGTAACAATAAATATAACATAATTATTATGTACAAAATTCATAATTAACCAACTCAATAATAAAATCATGAAATCTAAGTAACATACATTTGTGCCATAACAACATATGACTTAAAATTTAGTTAAAAAGTAAAATTTTTATCTAAGAGCCATAATAATCTATGAATAATTAGATAAATCAATTTAGTGAGAAATTAGGATGTAACATCCTTCCCACTTAAAGCTAGTCATCATCTCGATGACACTTATTCAAATAATAATTATAAATAATAAACATAGTTTTAGCAAAAAAATAGTATAGTATGAAGTATAAAATCAATCAAACAAATGTGAAAATAGTTTATAAAATTCATCATAGTTATCCTAAGTAGCACTATCTTTAGAGTATTGCTCTTAGAAGACCTTAAACTATGACACTTCTCTATTATGCAAATAAAATTTGTGAGTGGTAATTACTCTGATTGGTTCTACCATGACCACTCTAAAATCTTGAACCTACAAAACATTGTAATTCAACACATGTGAAGGATCAACTATATACTTTTTAAGATAAGATTCATGGAAGACGTTATACAATAAAACTAAGTCTAGTGACAATGCAAGCCTATACACTACATGATTGACCACTTTTAAAACCTCGAAGGGTCTCACATATATTGGTAAAAGTTTTTCAAACTTCTTAAATTTAATCAAGCTCTTTTACAACTTAACACATAATAATATTTTATCACCTACTGATAAGTGCATAGCTTTTTTTTTAAGATTATCATAGCTCTTCTGCCTATCATTGGCCTTAGCTAATCTCTGTCTGATTATTTTGACTTGATCTTCCATTTTTGAAAGCATCTTAGGTCTAAAAACTACCATATTTTCTAACCTATCCTAATTGATTGGTGTCCTACACCTTCTTTCATAAAGTGCTTCAAATGGTACCATCTTCAAAGCAGATTGCTATGAATTATTGTATGTAAACGCAACCAATGGAAGGTATTCTTCCTATTTGTATTGCTGATCCATGCAATACCTTTAAAAAAAATCCTTTAACATCTGATTAACTCACTTATTTTAACCATCAGTCTACAGGTGATATGTAGTGTTGAAGTTTAGTTGTATATCCAAAGATGAATTTAAAGTTAACCAAAACCTATAAGTCATTATCAAATATTGATTTGATAGGATCTTCTCTAAAAATTCATGTAATAGATACGCTTCTTTTACGAATCTCTTTGTAAGAGTTGGTGCATCATCTATCAAATTACCTGGTATAAAATGTGCTACCTTAGTTTATCAAATACAACTAAGATCATGTCATATCTATTCTATGACAATGGTGATCTTTGGATAAATTCTATACTGATCACCTTCTATTTTCACTCTAGTATGTCATGTAGATATAACAATCCAACCAGATGCACATATTCAACGTTCACTCACTAAAATTTCAAATAATGTGACATAAAATCCATTACGTCTTTCTTGATTACCTTCTAAAATTAAAGGGGTCTAAGCTCTGCCATGATCTTGGTTACTCTTGGATGTCCTAGATATGGATCGTTGCGAAGTTATTTTATCACTATTCTCCTTGGATTGTCCCAATCTGGCACATACATCTTTTCATTGTATCATAGAAGATCATCACTTTCTAAGTTGTATCTTTTATATGTAGGATTCTAAGCATTTTCAGACAAAGCTTTTTTGACCTGATCATAGAATTCATCTCTTAGTGATAATTTGATTACACAATCCTTGAAAGTACTCCTAGTAGTAACTATAATTGCTATGTAATTTTTATGAATTAAAGCATTAACTACTCTATTTTCCTTTCTTTTGATGTAATTGATATCAAAATTATAGTCAGATAAAAACTCTAACCAACATCTTTGATGAGCATTTAAATTTGGCTGGGTGAAGATGTATTTGCATCCCAAGTTATCAGTCTTGAGCTCAAATAGTTTTGCTAACAAATAAACATCCAAACTTGCAAATCATAAATAATTATTGCAAGTTTCAGGTCATTAGGGGCATAATTCACCTCATAAGGCTTTAACTTCCTTAACTCATAAGCTATGACTGCGACATCCTACATAATAACTCCTCTTAGTCCATTCTCAGATGCATCTATGATCACTAAAAATTGACCATTCAGATCAAGAACTCTTAACACTAGTGTTAAAATAAGCCTTCTTTTCAATTCCTAAAAATCTATTTCACACTTATTTGACCAAATAAAACTTTGATTCTTTCATTACAGAGAGGTAATCAGAGTGACTATCTTAGTATAATTCAAAACAAATTTCTTGTAGTAGCTTGCTATTCCCATGAAACTTCTTACCTTGTGGACATTCCTTGGTACTGACCACTCTATTATGGCTCTTATCTTAGCTAGATCAATAAAAATTTCATTCACTAAGACAATATGTCCTAGATATTTCACTTTATTTTGAAAAAATTCACACTTAGGAAATTTTTCATATAACCTGTGCTTTCATAGACATTACAATTCTAGCTCCAAAAGTTGAAGATGCTCTTCTTCATCCGTGGAATAAATAAGAATGTCATCTAAAAAGACCAAAATAAAATGATTTAGATAATCTCTAAACATGTTGTTCATGAGATTCATGAATGCTATAGTTACATTTGTCAACCCAAATGGTAACACTATGAATTCATAATACCCATAATGAGTTTTAAATATAGTCTTTAGAATATCCTCATCTTTTATTCTTAACTGATGATATCCAACTTTAAAATTAATCTTAGGAAAGACCATTGCTCCTCACATCTGATAAAAAATATCATCTATTCGAGGTAGTGGATACCTATTTTTAATGGTCACTTTATTCAACATTCTATAATCAATGCAAAGTCAAAGAGTACTATCCTTCTTATTGACAAAGACAATTATTGTACCCTATGGTGACGCACTTGCTCTGATCAACTCTTTAGACAATAATTCCTAAAATTGTGCCTTCAATTCAACCAATTAAATGGTTGTCATTACATACAGAGCCTTAGACTAAGGTTCTAATGCTAGTTTGATATCAATAGAGAAGTCAAACTACCGTTTAGGAGACAATCCTAACAATTCCTTTGGAAAGACATCATTAAAATTATTAAAGAAAGGATAATCTTTAATTGATGATTTATTAGTTTCTCTCCTTTTATTTATCTTGATGATAAATGCTTGACATTATTTTTCTTGGAAATTTTTGAGTTGCATTACATAATTTGCCTAAAGCCGTAACTCCCTTTTTTCTCCATGAATTAGTGTATGATTTATAGAATCATCAAGACACTCAACCTTTTTCAGATAATACTCAACTTTGTCCTTATGCTTTAGAATCGAATTGACTCCTAGGATCACGTCAGATGACCCTAGTGGTGCAACCTAGAGATCCATTATTATTGTGATTTTAGGCAACCTAATTTTTGCTTCAACTAAACACTTATCAACTTAAACTTTAGAATCATTTCTATATTGTACCGACCATACATTTTCCATTACACTAGTTTTCCTAGACAACTTATTTAGAATTCTAAGAGATATAAAACATTATATAGTCCTTGTATATATTAAAATAGAAACTACATAGTCAAACAAAATACCTGTCAGTTTTATGGGTACAGCTTGGAATTTGGCTTGTCGATTATCAACTATCGTATGAATATGTTATTGAAAAGTTCCTTACTGAGGGGTAGAACCTTTGTTCTTCAATTTATCTTGAGTATAATCACATGTAAAATGGTCACCTCCATATATAAAACAACCCCCTAGTGGTCCCTTCCTATTAGACTGCTAGTTTCTATTGAAACTATCTTTGGAACCATTACCTAGTTTCTTACTACCTAAATCACTATTAGATATGGTATTCTAACTCTTGAATTGAATCTTGGAGTCTTCACTCCTCTACTTCAAGTTCTTATAAAAAATTAGCTTATAACTTCTAAACTTTGTCTTAAACTTGTCCCTGACTTGAGAAAAATATTTAAGCTTTTGCTCCTATTTAACTATTTTCTCAAAGACTTGGTCCATAGTAGATGGTCCATGAACATCCACCTCTCCACCAATCTAGTGTTTTAATCTCATGATGAGATTTTTAATCATAAACCTCTCATTTACTTGATACTAGGATACATGTTTTATAAGTTTGGTAAATTGTTCTCAATATTCATTCACTAACAAGTCTCTTTGCTTCAGATTTTAAGAATCTATAAAATTTTGGTCAAAATATAATTGTGGAAGCCACTGTGATCTAAATAGTGTCACAAACTTCTCTTAAGTAGTGGTGGTCAAGTTAATATTTATTTCTAATTTCTTGTTGGACCACCATGTAACTAATTCTCCAGCTAACTGATACTCTTTCTAAATGGCTTTGGTGACCTCAAAGTAGTTTCAAATCTCAAAATACTCCATTTCAATCAACCATACTTGATTACTATCTCTCATAATAGTTCTATCAAACTTAGGTGGATTCATCTTTTTTATATCCCTTACCAATTCTATAGCTACACATGCTCTCGCATCTTAATGTACTTTCTCATGTGTATGTTCTCAAGATATATATTTTTCAATAGGATGATCTTTAGGCTCATAATTATAGACTTCCTCCTCATGTCTAGAAATTTCCTATTCTAGGGCTATGATTCTATCCCTAGTGTCATTCATGGATGCAAGAATCTAATGTAACTTTTCTTCTTGTTCAGTGGCAAATTGGTTAGGATCAAACATAGGCTTATTGTCATTGACATTTGAAGTACCCTCTCTAGATGCTCTTAATCACACCATTATTCTTTATGATATCAGAAGAATATAAAAATGTTAGCAGACTCATTAAGTCCTAGAGTTCAAGACACAACTCTGATACCATAGTGTAACATCCCCACAGGGATTTATTATAATAATTTTTAAAAAAAAATTTACATAACACTTATTCTTTCATTAGAGTATGTCATAATAATATAATTAATGATCTTAACATACTAACTAAGCATATTAAATATAAGTAAACATGTACCATTAATGGTTACTAATCACTAGCATCATATGTAATATAATATAAGTATATCAGGAAAGTAATTACATTAAAATCCAACCATGACTAGTGTAATAATACAACCATTGATTTTAATATATAATAAATAGTCAATTACATTTTTAATAGGTATTAAGCCTTAACATAAATACAATAATAGTTACAATGTTTCACAAAGCACGAGTCACTCTAACTCTTATATCTCTGATAGTTTTAAGTGTAGTCTCCAAGTAAGTACTATAATGGGGAAGAAGAGCATCATCTGAGCATTTTTCCACACTAACCATAGACCCTTGCACAATTTTTAAAATAAAGAATGGCCTTCCCTTCATGAATGGGTAGATAGTGATGATGTGAGAATCCAAAGAGACATGCTAGTACCTGTGTGCTATAAGATTTTTACCACATGATGTGTACCATAAATAAAATATGTTCTAACATGATACCATACAGATATGTAAATCATACATATAAAATGATAATGTCTATCTAACATTAGTTTGGCCAAAATTTTTAAATAGCTAATGATCTCTAAGATTAGTAAAATTCATATACACCACTTGATAGGTTTACTTTCATCTAACATTAGTGATGCTAATTAAGCTAGTGAAATCTATCTCACTTCTTAGTTAGAACCAAAAATATGAGATTTAGTAAACATTATTATAACTAATAGATTCATGTAATTATTTATAATAACAAGTACAAACAAATGATAATTATTAAAATAATTACTTTACATACATTTAATTCGTCAAACATATGAATGAACCTCTACAATATCTATTCAACACAATAATAATTTGCATAACAAATAAGTGTAATTCCCCAAATGGTTTAAATATAAATTTGGATTGCATTCCCATATTTTAGAGTAAATTCAAGCATTTACTTCCATCAATATCTTTGTATATTGTTCATATTACCCAATACAAATGAGCAATCATAATTTATATAATGATTTAATAAACTCATAAAAAAACACTTATTCATCCATTTATTAACTTAGGCTACATATGTATAAATATAGTTCCCTATCTTTTGAGATTTCATGACTTATCTGATTAGTCACATTATATAAATGTAGGCACGCTACTCATAATATCACATAGCTTTTTTTCACATCAAAGTTTATAACAATTTTGCACAGTTCATTTCATGTATATATTCATAGTGTTTCTATACATATGGCCAAAGACATATATTTATAAAACCTATAAACTCATACATTTGATATATATATATATATATATATATCTTATTGAGTAATAACACATAGTGATACTCCTATAAATGTATATACACTGTTCAACTTATAATTTACAACATTTACTCATTCTAGTTTATAAACACTATTTTGTATAAGAATATGTACACAGTCTTTACCATACTATATTTCAAAATGACAAGATCCAATCGATATATATATCGATTGGATCTTGTCATTTTGAAATATAGTATGGTAAAGACTGTGTACATATTCTTATACAAAATAGTGTTTATAAACTAGAATGAGTAAATGTTGTAAATTATAAGTTGAACAGTGTATATACATTTATATGAGTATCACTATGTGTTATTACTCAATAAGAATACACTCAATAAGAATACACTGTTCAACTTATAATTTACAACATTTACTCATTCTAGTTTATAAACACTATTTTGTATAAGAATATGTACACAGTCTTTACCATACTATATTTCAAAATGACAAGATCTCATGGATATATATTATATCTTATTGAGTAATAACACATAGTGATACTCATATAAATGTATATACACTGTTCAACTTACAATTTACAACATTTACTCATTCTAGTTTATAAACACTATTTTGTATAAGAATATGTACACAGTCTTTACCATACTATATTTCAAAATGACAAGATACAATATATACATATAGTATGGTAAAGACTGTGTACATATTCTTATCTACATGTACACAGTCTTTACCATACTATATGTATATATTGTATCTTGTCATTTTGAAATATAGTATGGTAAAGACTGTGTACATATTCTTATCCAATATATATATATTCTGTGTTTATTTCAAAATGACAAGATCCAATATATATATATATATATTGGATCTTGTCATTTTGAAATATAGTATGGTAAAGACTGTGTACATATTCTTATCCAATATATATATGTATTCTGTGTTTAGTATTTACCTAAATAGACACAGTTGACTTATATATAACTATATATGTTCACTATTCTAGGATAATTTTTAGACATTATCAATAATAAGTATAAGTATGTGAATATACTATTCATAATTTACTAAAAGTCACAGTCAACTTAGGTATAAATACATATATATCTCTATTTACAAAAGACTTAATACACACACATAGTCCGTATGTGTATGCAAGCATACTAATGATAGTCCATATAAATATATATACCAAAGGACTCAACAAAAAACCAGAATCCCTTAACTCTTTATCAATTCTCAAACATCATAATCATACTAAGTTTATCATAAAAACCCTGAGTTTAAAATAACCATAATGATAAATAATTCTAAAGAACATTCAATCCATTAATCATTTTAATTTTATATCACATACTCTGCCATAGGCTCGACACAGTCAACTGATGAATCTATAGAGTATGCAAAGAAATAGAAGTAAATTTCCATATGCAAGAGGATTGACCAAAACTAAGCTACATATACCTAATCATTGTAGTTAAACAAAATTGACTTCATATTTATAAAATAGTACTATAGGTATCTATAACTATATACACTGGTATGTATATATACCCTAGTACTCTTATAAGGTATATATACATACACTTGTATATTTGTAACTTAACCTAACTTCATAAATTTGCCAATGAATATAATACACAGTCATATCCATAAGAGATTTAATATTCACAAACGTAAATCACAAACATAGTATAATCATATTATATACTTCAGGTTTTTATTCAAAATAAAGTGTCTTCTTAAAATGCATGATTTAAAAACCTATTTGTAGTGAAGCTAAGGGCTTAACACATTTTCTAGAAGGGTTCCAAAATTTAAACAATACAAGTTAATTATGTATATCTATGTATTAAAACCCGATATATGAGTTATAGTTTCATGGCTAAGACATTTAATTTTACTCAATGTAACACACAATTTTTTTAAAACCTATTATGTTCAATAATGTCTTTACATAGTCTTAGCCAATAAGCTTAAGGGTTTTGAGGATAATGATTTGGTTATGTGGATGGTAAATCCATCCATAGGGCTAAATATTTATCTCAAAGTATATATACATAATAAAATAACTACTAAAATCCTTTTAATAAATCATACATAAAGTTCTCAAGCTTAAATAATCAATAAATGGAATACATCACCAACCTTTCAAGCCAATTTCCAAATCTAAAACAAGTTGAACTAGTGTAATTATTCTCTTCCCTACTCTGTAATCTCCTTGAATTTTATCATCGTGCCCTTCTTTTCCACTACTTGAATTTTATCATATTCCATTTTACATTTTATATTTGCATTCTCCTATTTACTATGGTTCACAATCCATGCATAATCCATGTTTTACCATTCCAAATAGGGACTAAAACTAGTTATCTTTCAATAATTAGACTTAATAATATCCCTAATTCCACTTTATTCGATCTTTCCCTAATTATTTAATCATTAATATATCCATTTCTAAATTGTGCATGTTACTCTATGTTACAAGATTAACTCACTATAAAAGTCCATTTAAACATTATTAGTAATGATAAGTATTACTTTCACTTCAATGTAGTTTATGCATGTTAGAAAGACTAGACTTAGATCTTAGGTTAGTATTAAGGATAATCAAACCTTCCTCAATAACTAATAAACGTAATTATCTTCTTTATTTTTATGGTAATAAAACTAACACAATGTCAATTATTTTCTTATATCAAAATGATAGAACAAACAATTATTTATTTTAATCATAACAAGATAATTTTTTGTGTTATTACTAGTTTATATATGCTAACTATGTATCTCATTATTTTAATAGCTTGGCATATATTGATATTCTTGAATATTAATAATAACAAGCTTAATGTTCTAAAACATTACAGAGACATTTTGTTTAGTCTATATATAATAGTAATTAGATATCATCTACAAGATTTATGTTCTCATAATTATAAACAAATATAAGGTAACCTTATATAATTATACTGCATCACTTAGCACTAAGTCTATGTAAAACATACAAATGCACTCACATACAAGAATAATTACACACACACACACACACACATATACACACACACACTAAGATTTATAACATGCAAACTCTAATATTTAGCTGAAATTAACTTTAAAAATGTACCAACTCTAATTATCCAAACATACAATGAATACACTATTTAAAATCTAATGTGACATGTACATGAGTCTTAGTAGTTTCTCTATCATCCTTCACCATATCCATCTATGTCACCCTCTCTGATGATGCTCTCCATTTGTCATGATCTGAGGGATGAAATCTCCTAGATTCAACTCATGACAATAATGTAGTAAGTCCAATACACCATGATATATATCATAAAATAATGTTGTAATAATAAATATAACATAACTATTATGTACAAAATTCACAATTAACCAACTCATAACAATAAAATCATAAAATCTAAGTAACATATATTTCTCCCATAATAACATATGAATTAAAATTTAGTTAAAAAGTAAAAAATCAATTTAATAGCTATAATAATCCATAGATAATTAGGTAAATCAATTTAGTGAGAAATCAGGATGTAACACATTTGAGGCTTTGAAACAAAAATTGAGGACTGCACCCATTCTCCAGTTTCTAGACTGGATGCAGCCATTTCATGTTCATGTCAACACTTCAGGCATGGTAGTGGGTGTCATCCTTACACATCCTAATGAAGGAAACCTTGATCATCCCATTTATTTTTCTAGCTAGAAGCCACACTAGCTGAATGAAACTACTCTACTACAGACCGTGAAGCCCTGCCCATGGTTTATGCATTCTATAAGTTTTACCAATACTTGTTGGACACTCCATTTATATTCTATATAAATAAAGAAGTGATCAAGTATTTGGTTAATAAGCTAGTGTTATAAAAATGCATTTGCTTATGGATTGTCCTATTTTAAGAATTTTAGTTCTCTGTGGTCATAAAACTAGGAAAAATTAAATTCGAGCTAGACCACCTCTCATGCATCCAATCTAGAGAACCAACACTCACAATAGAAAATGATTTACCTAATGTTTAATTATTCTAAGTTATGTATGTGACTGAAGAATTGGAAGAAATTATTTATTTTATTATAATAAGCTCAGTGTCAGACCACCTTAGCACATAAGAGAAGAAGCAATTGGCTATTTGTGCTACCCAATTTCAACTTATTAGGGGAGACCTATAGAAGCTGGGACATGATAAGGTATTATGAAGGTAAGTAATACAACATGAATGTACTATAATCCTTTAGGAAGTTCATGATGATGTTTCAGTAGGACATTGTGCTAGTGATGCAACAATAAGAAAGGTTCTACTAGATAAGTTATGGTAGCCCACATTATTCAAGGATGCCAAATCTTATGCACAATAATGTGATATCTATCAGCGTGTAGGTAAACCAAACCAACAGGATGCCATGCCTCTTCATTTGGTGTTTGCTCATTAACCATTTGAAAAATATGCTATCGATTTTTTTGGCCCTATTCAACCTACTACAAGATGGACTGGAGTGCATTATGTCATTAGTGCCTTAGATTATATCACATGATGGGATGAAGCAACAACCACATGGGATTATACTACTACTATCGATGCTAGATTTATATGGGAATATATCATCACATGATATAGATGCCCATTAATTGTAACCAATGATCATGTCACTCACTTTATAAATGCAACAATGCACATCCTCTTAGCTGAATTCATGATTGTACACCATAAGACCATACCATATCACCCTCAAGTCAATGGTACAAATGAATCCTTCAATAAGGTCCTTGGTAATACATTGACTAAGTTTGAAATATCAATCGCATTGATTGAGATGATCATGTTTCTGCACTCTTATAGGCTTATCAAACTACATATAAAAGGCTAAACAAAAGTAGTCTATTTAACCTTATCTTTGACATCAAAACCTTTTTACCAGTGGAATTCCTTATACCTTCTTTGCATATTACATGTGTTAGTAGATTAGACTAAGAATAATACCTAAAGGCTCAATTGAACACTTTACTTAAGTTGGATGAAACATGCATTCTTTCTCACTTGAGTCAAGGGGTTAAGAAGCAAAAATAAAAGTCCTAGCATGACTAACATTTTAAAATAAAAGTTTTTCATCCTGATATGCATGTATTGGTAAATGATTTGAAGTTTGTGCACCATTTAGTCAAACTATGGATCTGATGGAATAGTCCATTTATTATTCATGTTATCTACCCAAAATATGCTTACAAGTTAAAAAAGTTAGATGGCCAATTCCTTTTAGGCCATTTTAATGGTAGTTGAATCTAACCCTACCATTATGTGTAACATTTTTAAGTTTGGTAAATAAGGTATATGCCAATAGTTTAGTCTAATACTTAATTTTATTTTCAAATAAGCATGGTATTGGTTACACACCTTTTGTTAAGTAATCTTTAGCATATTAGGTACTCTCTTATATTCAAAACTCTACCAATTATTGATATTACTTTCTTGACAAATTAATCTCACTAGGCTATGTTATGGAGGACCAATTACATATTTTAGTGTGGAGTCAGTTTGAAGATGGATTAACCAAATAAGCTAAAGCACATAAATAAAAGGTTGAGAAGAATCATGCATGATCAAAGAAATATTAAAATACAAGGAGGTGCACAAAAGGTGGCACAAGGCATGTAAGAGGTAGTATGTGACCCAAGAATATGGGATAGAGATGATAAAGGAAACACCATTACAAAATGGTTAAAATAGAAAAGGTAGTTCCCATTAATAAAATTAGAAATTTGAATTTTCCTTTACAACTGTCATATATTATGGGAAAGGTATAACAACTTTCAAAGGAAGGATGAGACATTTATTTAATGGCAAAGTAGTAGCATAAATGGTAAGCATGTTAAATGGATGCCATGGCACACCATTTTAAGTATTAATTGTCAAAGTGATAGATAGAAACATGGAGGGTAGTTAATGTAAAACAATTTTTCTATCTATAAAAGGCCTAGAGGGATCTCATTCACATTTTTATTATTGAAAACTTCAAAATATTGCAAAGTTTGAACAAGTATGTACAATCAATAAATAAGGCATCTTCATAGAATTTTTAGTGGTAAAAATTAAGTAGAAATTGAGGCAAAGTTCATTCAAAGAAAAATGAGTGAAAATGTGACCGTAGGAGCAGGTGTGAGTAAGTTATAGGTTTCAGATGTTATGTTTTCCATTGAAGGAGGTTAAAATAGGAAGGCTGAAATATTTTGATTTTGGAAAAAGAAAAAAAAAATTTTCATTTGGAAGAATTGGTCATCCACATGTTTGATAACCCCAATTGGTAATGCGGCCAAAGTAGAATTCAAGCAAGAGGAGAGATCTATTACTAGTCATCCACGAAGTATAAGAGTGTGAGGGCATAAAATAAGGTATTCCTATTTTCATCTAGGAAGAAGGTTTTAGTGTACACAACACATAATATGATAACCTAATAGAGATGACATAAGAGACATCTATCAGGTAGGCACCAAAGTTAGCACATGTAGGAAAGAAGGTTACCACAACACCACCTCCACCTCAAATTTTGATAGAAGAAATGCATTACCCTAACATAGTATTACACATTGAAAATTGGGAATCTAAGTTTTCCATTTGTCAAGTACTTAAATACAATCATTGTCAATCTGAGAATGAAAATTACTTGTAGTGAGACTACCAAATTGAACACCAAAACATAAGGAATGATGTCACCTATGATATCACAATTCATAATTTTATAGAGGATGTGGGCATGCTTCAACTCTTCCAACTACCATCCTTTGGGAAACCTTAGGAGTAGTTCAATTTATGATTTCATGCATCCATGAGGATTACATTTAATTTGTAGGCCATAGAATGAGGATTACCCCGCAATGGATCAACAAGGTAATAGGTTTATTATGTTCAAGAGCTAATATTGGTGTGGATCTTAGTGATCAATATGCGATTGATAAAATGGTGATGGTTTTAAAATATAAAAAAGGAGGTGATGCCATGTACATTACTAACCTTTTAGATGTTGTGATATAGGTAGCTACATGCTTGGCCATGACAAAATTAGGAGGTGTGGGTAGGTTGAAGGAAATGGATATGGCCCACCTCTATGTCGTAAATCAAATGGCAAAGGGGACTAAATAGAATTACTCATTATTTTACTGAGAAAATTGAAGATACGAAGAAGGCTCATCGACTACCTAACCATAATTTTACCAAGGGCATGATTTTAATTTTTGATGAAATTGGTGTCCTAGAGTATTCCAATAAAGAACTTAAGTGGGTCTATCTATCAGAGTAAAAGTTACCCATTGAGAGGTTTAAATAATTTACGTGTTTAGGCAACACCACACCTCCTAAAAAATAAATATGAAGGGTTGGTTTGAGGGAACGAAAGAAGATTTTGGGAATGAGTGGAATGTACCCAAATATTTGCCCGTGTAGATGGGGAGCCAGGGTAAGTTTACTATTAAACAACATTATTCACTTTAGCTGATATGGATGGTGATCACTTATAACTTATTGGGTTGGCTCAAGTTTACCTATGTCTTCACTACCAAATAGTTCATGGATTTCATTAATCACATTATAGATGCACACTTGATAAACATTAATGTTGACAAGATTGACATTGAAGTTCACATTATTTGAAATTTATATGTATATCCAGAAATGAAAACATACACAGAGTGGTATGAATTAGGTAAAAATGATATTAATCCTTTTAAGATAATCATGTAAGGGAAAATATTTTTAGTTTTCTATATGATCAAGCCCATAAAGAAGACATCAAGAAATCAAGAGATAGAAAAATAACCCCTCCCTTCTTAACTAGAAACATGAGAAAAATAAAGGGCATGAAAAAAGGAGAAAAATCCAAGACCTAAAGCGACTGGTTCCAATAGGGTGCAAGAGGAACAATCCAGGGCTGGCACCAAATGACAAAGGTATTCCTCATCACCAACAAAATACTAGGCATTACCTATAGAAATAATAAATGATGACATCGTTTCCTCATAACAATCAACTATCTATTTGGGGCCAAAGCTTTTGGAACCCAAAGTGGTGACCTATGAACTAGGTGAATCATCTCCAGAAGTGCAGCCTAAAAAATAACCCACCCTTGAGCTTAATAAAGAACAACATGCTATTGAGAATCCAAAAATGGACATTGAGATTCCAAAACCTTTTAAAGAAGAGATAAGACGAGGGATAACCCCCAATGCAGAGGATTAAGGCACCAATACAATCAACAAATGACAAAAGAGTCTCAAAATTATAGATCTAGAGAATGACCCTCAAAACGGCAAGGAACTTATGAAAGAGCAATAGAAAATAGATAAGGGTAATGATGACCTTACCACTCATTCCCTATTCTAGAAAGGCATACCAGATAAACAATTGTATATGTGGGATTACTTACCCAAAAATGAACCCACCATTCAAACTCGATGTGAACTCTCTTTTGCTATGGACATATATAACGATGAAGGCTATTTTATGCTTTTTAAGGAAAACATAATTTTAAGACTAAAGGATGATATTCTAAAAGTAATTTGGGTAGATCCTCTTAATTATTATACAACTCAAGTAGGCACAACCCTAACAAAATTTGCCCTAGAGGTCACTAAGCAAAATATTCTCCATAACAATGATGTTGGCCATCTTCACCAAAAACATCGAGAGGTCATCTAGATGTAAAAGGAAGAGCATGAGAAAAGGTTTAAGCTTGAAGAGGAATTAGAGTTGCTCAAACACTAACATGATGTAATCAAGATGTCTCAACTAAAGATACTAGGCCTTTGTTAGATGATCTTAAATAGCAAGCTAGTGTTTGTTGATGGAATTACTTTCATCAATGAAGCCATTGATAAAATAGAGACACTAGTAGACCTCTTGCTCAAGAAATGCAAGAAATAAGTGAACCCCTAGTAGGAGCAGCTATGGGAAATAAAGTAATTCACACAGGCCATAAACATCCACAAAACCTTTTTAACTAAATTAGGCACCACTATTTGCATTGTTGATGGGTTTTTTGTAAACTTGGTGTAGTCAAATAAATTTTTAGAAGCATGACTTCAACTTGAGGAATAATAGCATCAATAGTTGGATAAGGATGCATTGAATATCAAGGATAGAGCCCAATGCACCAAGGTGCTCTAGGACATAGAGTAACTAGAGAAACAAACAAACACCCTTCACCAAGAACCAAATGTTAGTTTTTTAACACTTCAAGGGCAAGTTTTGGCAGAAGTTGGGTCACTTGAGGATGCCCACAATGATGTAACATATTAGCTTGAAATTTTGATAACTCAAGAAAAGGAATTCCTAGTGCAGTCTAAGGAAATTAAGTGACTATATGGTGAGGTAAAAGTAATTAGTTCTAATATTTAGACTGCACTCAACTAATAGGGGGAGATCAAATGCCTAGTGCAATAAACATGACCCAAATTTTTATTATTTGAAGAATCTTAAACATAGTTCAATATGAACTATCAATTTATTAGATGGTGGTGTTGGACCTCATGTTTTGTATTTATATATTCTAAGCCTTTTAGAGCCATAACACATAAGAGTAAGGGCACGATAATGATGAAAAAGAGAAAGACATGAAAGAGGCATGGAATAGAAAGGTGCAGAGGAACTTGGTGTAGAATATTGAGTTATGGGAGATAAGGATATAAAAAATAAGGAGAAACAAAAGATGCAAGAATCAGATAAAAGCACAAGACTTGGACAAGGGTGTAGAAAGTAGAGACAATTATGAAGCATCTCATGGAAGCATCAAAGACTAGCCGAACATGAATCTAGCACTAGTTCATGAAATAATAAGAACACGAAGATGGATATCTAGCATGGAGACAATATATAGGGGCCTTAGACCCAAGTCAAAAGGATTTCATTATGATGATTCATCATGACTTCTTTTTTTGAAACAATCATTAGCTAGTTATCTCTATTATATTAATGATTTAACCTAAGGAGAGGGGTTTGATTATGTATAAATAACCCTTGGTTTTATTTAGAAATGTATGTATACATACACAGAGAGAATACTAGAAATTAAATGTTATTTAAATATATTTTTAATCTTCTTCAAATGAAATCAATGGAATCACTACTTTTATCTATGAATTCTAATGTGTTAATCTATTTATTTGGTATTGAATATAAGTATGTTGAATGTATGGAGTAAATAACATGGATAACCCCAATATTATGTTTTTAGCAATGAGATCTAAATGTAACTAACCCAAGTTCCTAAGTGTAGGTAGAGAGTTAAGTTTATCCACCATTGCATGAGAGAATCAATGAGAACTAGTCTTGTTTATGTGCTTCGAGTGAGCATGTGAGGTCACTACTTATGTGATATGCCAATGTGATATCACATTGGATTCCTTGTTTCCTTTAGGTGCGCGACTAATATTTAGTCAAGTAAAACTAAGGATAAAGGAAAAGACCCCAAAAATTGTGTATATCATATAATGCATGGGTTTCATACAAATTGTTGTTTTTCATTGAAAAAAAAAATACAAAGGATAAATGACAATGGTAATCATATCATTGGTATATAAATCAAGAAAACCACTAATATTATGAGTACCTTTCTAAAATTACTAGTAAAAAAAAAAAATATATTACTACCAAAAGATAATTCAGAATACAAATACTTGTAAATGCAAAAGTTAGATAAATAAAAGATTCAAAAATCATAATTAGAGCAAGAAAATATTTAAAAGGGTAAGCTGGAGAAATATATGTTATAAAACGATCAAGAAGTCAAAGCACAAATTACATCTTTTCCTAGTGTACAAATAAAAATATATGACTCTTCTCTAGTCCATAATGAGATGCAAGTTCCTAATAATGATGAATATAATAAAAGCAAATTTTCAAGGACATTCCAATTTATGGTGAAATAAAATTTTCATACACAAATGTTCAAAATGATATATCAGAAGTTTGAGAATAACCTCAAACGGTAGATCTTTCCTATACTAATAACATAGAAGATCGGTATAATAATAATGATATTGATTATGCAACATATGAATATGATACCCCTAATACGCGGGTCTTCATAAAAGCATCTCTTTGATGAGGAAATTGGCTTATAGTAGCACTTTTCCATGTACATGTATTCTTTTCTTATCCATATGAATATTTCAGAAAATTAAAAAAATTCAAAAATGTAAGAAAATACAAAAACATAAAAAAAATTAAAAACTACTAGTAATTTTCAACTTGTTCTTAGTTGTATTATTTCTTAAACATATGTTATTTTCTTCATGTTAGTAGATAACATGTCATTCCTTTCTTATATACATATATTTCATACTTCATTTGAGTGTGATACATATATTTCCAAATACATGATATATGTACATACAGATGTTGGGCCTTCCCTCTACTCATGTCATAAGTACGTTAGAGGCATTTGCTACTTAGATCATAATACACTTAGGTTATATTAATATATGGTCACTTTTCATTATCGCATTTGATTTTATATGCTTACATACATATATATTTCACAATGCACTCAATATGATATGTACTTAATATTTTTACAAACATATATTTATAAGAAATAATATGCTATGTTCATGTTAGTTGCATATGTTCTATGCTTTCATTTATGCACTTCATTGAGTGTGTTCCTTGCTTTCCATTATATTGCATTTATTTCATGTTTTCACATTTAAATGTGATCGATTGATCATGACCCATGTGCTTTATTTTCCTCTTTAGATATTTGAATATATCGCTCTATGTTGTATATGGACATTCGAATATATCATTTCTATGCTTTGTGGGCATTTGACTAAATCATGTACCTTCGATTGTGTGACATTTAAATATTCCCCTTCTATGAGGTCTCATTGGACCATTTCCTTTTGCTTTTATTTTGAGTACTTTTGTGTATATATTTGATTGCTTTTTGAACTTGTACTGTTACTCTCTACACATTTCCATGATCTATATCATGCATCTTAGGATTCAATGTGATAACATATTGCATACCTTAATGTTATATCTACCTATAATTGTTATCCCTATACACAACATATATAATTATCTTATCCTTTTAAAGAAAGATAACTACTAGATTCTGCTTCCTCTCACGTCAAAAGGGGAACATATTAGTGGGGATATGTCATACATGCATGACATGCATATTTTCATAGTTTTATATTTTATTGGGGACATGGTAATAAAATATGACCTCCAAACTTATTCAATACTCAACATTTCTGGATTGTAGTGGGGAAATGTTAAGGAAATATGTTCTCCACATTTACACCAATTCTCAAAATTTTTAGATTTAGTGGAGGTATATCATAGAAACATGTTCTCCACATTTGCACCAGTTTCAAATTAACCATATTTCATAGTGTGAACCAAATTTCAGGTTCAAGCAATATTATCAAAATAGAAATAAACCCAAAACTTAATAGCACCAATAGAAATGGATAATAGAAATAAATAAGAAAAGATAAAACATTCTTACCATCCTTTTTACCTCTTCATACCTCCATTCCAGGACTTGTACTTGAATGACTTGATATCAAAATTTGGGATATTGGATTGATTTGAGACATATTGACAATGGCTTCCAATGCTTGAGTGAAATGGATAATGGTTTGGATAAGAGCTAGAAGGTTGTTATAAATGCAATATCAGAGCTTGATAGCTTGCTAGATGATTTACAATTAGTCTTGGCCATTGTCCAAGCATGGGTTTTTATAGGAAAAATGGAAGGAATTTTAAAGAATTTTAAATTATTAGAAGTCTCTAGTTTAGAGACTTCTAGAGACTTGGAGGAGCTTCTCCAATTCTAGGGACTTATTCATAGGTTTAGGGGATAATTAAGGGGATTAGATAGGGATTAATGAGGTTTAGGTTTTGTTGACCAATTTTTGGTCCTACAAGCTAAAATTGGGCACCCCCTCCTTTTTCTTTGCAAAAGTCATCCAATCCATGTTTTGGCTAGATCATCCCTTTGATGCCTTGTGTAAAAATGTTCTCTGCTAGACCTTTCTCATAAAAAATCTAGGTGTTTCCCTCCTACTTTTCCAAGTGCAAATCGGGTTTGTGCAGGTGCATTAGTTGTCTCCTTTTATAAGTAGAAGCGATTGAAGAACCTAAAATTGTTTAAAGCAGTTCAAAAAAGGCAACAAATTTTTTTAGAGGGCATTTTGACAGCTTGAAGGACATTTACAAAATGTCTAAAGGGTAAGTGTCTTTATAGAGGGCACTTGGGAAAAGAAAGAGGACTTCTTCACTTTTCTGTAGGATGTTTGTAAAAAGTCTGAAGGATAAGTGCCCTTGCGGAGGGCACCTTGGTCGGTGGTAAGACCAAATCAAAAGTTTTGAAGGGGCATTTTGAGGCACAAAGTGCCCTTTTGGAGGGCACCTTGGGAAAGTGAATAACAAAGACAAAAGGCTCGAGGGGCACGTGCCCTTCAGAAAAAGAAGCAATCAAAAGAAAGAAAATGTTTGAAGGAATTCCTTTAGATATTTTGTTCGAAAGAAAGCGTGGAAAAAATCTCAAGACAAAGAAGGCTTGATAAGTCAAGGAGCAATAAAAGAAAAGGCCAAGGCAAAGGAGAAGTCGAAGGAAGGAGACAAAAGATGGGCAAAGACAAAGTGGAAAAGACAAAACAAGGAATAGTTCTAGTTGCTGACAAAGACAAAAGATAGAATCAATGACCACTCAGACCAAGACAAGTGACATAGATGACTTGGCAAGGAGAATTAATACATTTGGTGAAATATATCTATAAAAACCTAATAAAATAGGTTGGTTTTCAAATTATAGAGGAGAGCAGCCCATGTTTTCATGCTTCACCATTAATGCACAGTCAGTTGCACCTAGTATTGAAGAAAACATGGTCCAACCATAACAACTTGAGGATGGATTTTTTAGTTGCTAGGAGTATCCCATGCTTTTTTAGGCCCAAGATAGCAAGGGTGACGACTTGGACATCTACAACATGGCTCTCCCATACGTAGTTGGAAGAATTCGGTAGTAGCATGGTCTTTTAGTCTTTGCAAAAGTATTTAACTTAGCATGGGTTTCCATTCCTTGATTTGTTAGCTATCTTGTTTCTAGTTATCTATATATTTGTAACTTTTCATTTGAGAAAAAAGATCTGAACTTGTATGGTAAGGTCCTGAAAGAATTTACCTTGAATCAGAAGAAGCATTTTTACCTCCATTTGAGCTTGCACTTTTGGATATGTCTATGGTTTTGTATTGTGTTAAGTCATTTTATTTTCATGATTTCATAAGTTTATTCTAACATATCTAGTGTATTGTGAGTTCTTCTCTTGCAGGTCAACAAGAAGTATCCAACTTAGAGTATAGGTGCATGTGAACAAGCTATCCATAGTGTGTCTTAGAACACCTCTAGTAGTTCTTCCCTATATCTCTATAAGATCCCATATTGAAACTCTAATGCAAAAAAGGTTCTCATTTGAATGAAGTGTATGCTCGCTTGTCACTAGTGTAAAGTATTTGTTAAAGCTGAGTAGACTAACTATTTTGGTGCATCACCACTTTAGTTTAGGTTCTAATTTTAGTATTTCTCTCCCTTTTCATCCCCCCATTGTTAGTAGTAGGAAATCTAGGGCCTCAAGGTGCTAACCCCTAATCTAGAGATTCACTCTCATGTTTGCAACCTACAATAAGAGAAATGTCTCTATTGTGCCACGTGGAGGAAGAGAGCTTAGCCTCCCTTCAGAGGGTGTAATCCACTATGTCAATAGTTTTCGGCATGCCTGATGGGACAAATTTTTATTCTACAAGTTTTAGGATTGGTGTTGGTCTTGATATTATTAAAAAATAAAAAAAGGAGTTATATTCAACATTTGGTGACTCTATTTAGGAACCAAGTCTTTAGTTAATGACTAGCCTGGCATCCCATGCCAAAGGTCACTATAAGATCTTCTTCTAGGGGTGTCCCTTTTGAATTTGTTGAGTTACCTTTGAACTCAATGAAAAGGTTGAGGTTTGCAAATACCCACCCTTACGTAGCAAGCCATTTTCCTAAACTAGCCATAAAATATACCTACTTAAGGAGACTCCTGTTGAATCCTTTCATAACCATGTAAGCCATTAGGGCTTTCCATTTTGTGGCCTTCAATGGTCAAAGTCCCTTGATCCTTCAACAGTATAACCCAATTCGAGGGACAACTCTCAAAAGTGTTCCTCCCTTTAGTGGAGAGGGCCCATTCACTACTATTGAGTATGTTTGAAACATATCAAACCTCTGCAACATCCATAGTATCACTGAAGAAAATGGAGCCATTATATTGTTAGCCTTGTCCTTAAAAGGGAAAGTTTTGGATTGGTATGGGACCTTGTTTATGAACTCAGTTGGCTCATGGAATGAGTTAGGGACCCTCTTGACCAATAAATTTAGGGAAAAAAGTGATCATTTGTCTCTAAGTGAGTAGTTAACCACCATGAAGAGATCCCCACATGAGTTTATGTAAGATTTTAACACTAGGTTCTAAAAGACTTGAGACAAAATCCTAATACTTGTGAGGCCAACCCCAGGCTATGCTTTCCTTTACTAATTGAAGCCCTTGAATAGTGACATTGCTGTTATGATATAGTCCATGGGTGGAAACACTCTGCCCACTGCTTATGAGATAGCCATAGCTACTAAAAATTGCCTTGTTCAAGCAAGAAAGATAGCTCCTAAACCTCTTATGCCACTCTTTCTTGATTTATCGCCCTCAATCTAGCCTATTTTACCCACACTAGCTCCTCTACCTAATCAAGATAAGCTAGCTTCCACCCCTATAAATGACATCCCTAAAGTTAATAGCTTGCTATAGAGTGTTACCAATGAGTTAGTTTCCCTCAAGAGACAACAAGCTTAGAGTTATAGGCCAAACCAAGGTGACTAGCATTTTGGGCAAGCAAATAAGCCTCCCTTCCAAAATTATAATCAAGGGCAAGGTCAAATTACACATGTCAAGCCTTATTAAAGTTATAATCCAAAAGCCCCTTCATCTTCCAAGGCTCTTGTCCCCACTCAAAATAATTTGGTGTAGGAGCAACCCAACTATCCACCCTTGGAGCATGGCCAATAATAGGTTACTTATGCTAGTGAGATACCAAATCAAAGCATGACTACATAAGGTGATCATGCAACTCAACTCTCAAATTTTGAGATGTCAACATAATTTGGGATAGACAACATCAGGCTCAATCTAATTCCACTCTTATGAATCACTTGGAAGGAGAGTTCTATGTAGTCAACTAGGTGGGGAGCATAAGTAATTAGAATGTTGGTGTTGCATCCAACACCAAGTCCAAAAGGAGAGCCATTAAAGCACCTATAACGTATCCTTCACCTAATCAAGTAAGAAGTGTACTTGAAGCAGCCCTAATACCACAAGTAAATCAAAAGTTTCATAATTATAGGCCAATGGTTGCAGCTTTAGCTCCTCAGGTTGCACCACAGGTTACGAATGTTCCCAAGGAGAACTCTAAAGGGGGTAATCCTTCAATCAATATAGTGGACTAAATGAAAAAGCTACACATGAACATCTCATTGTGGGATTCTTTAGCACTACCAAGACAAAAAGATATACTCTAAAAGGAATTGTATAGGCTGGGTGAGCAAGCTGTCCCAACAAGAAATGATAATGTGTTAGTAGTAAATGGGGCTCTTCCCATGGCTAGTCAAGCAAAGAAAGATGAGAAGGTCCCTCCCTTCTATTTGTCCTTGATTATTGGTGATTTATTGGTCTATAATTGCATCATTGATAGTGGAGAAATCACCTCAGTTATACCCAAATACATAGCTGATAAGCTAGGACTCAAGTATGAGCAAATGACCAAAGGAGTTCTACAATTGGATGGATCACCAACTAAGACCTTGGGAGTGGCAAGAGGCTTGAATCTAATTCTCTATGCCTGTCTAACCTTCTCAATTCCCCATGATGTGGTAGTGGTAGATGTTCCTCCTTACTTCGCTCTTTGCTTGTCAAGGGATTTCACATCCAAGATACGTGGATACTTGGTAGCCAACTGGTCTTACATGGTTTTTGGGACAAAGTATGGAACTAAAGTGAAGATTGAGTCAGAGCCCATCCACAAGGATCACCTAGAGCCATACTCACCCAAAGTAGCAAATGTGAACTATGAAATCATTGATGAAGAAGAGCTCTAGGTGGATCAATCTCCATCATCTTCCCTTGTAGGAGTTGCTAACTTTCTCCTAGATGAATGGGTAAATGACAACGTTAAGCATGATCCTTACAAGTTCATTGAATACAATGATCTTGGAGTCTAATGCATGTATGAGAAAGATGATTTCATGCCAAAATTGATGAAGACAGACCAAGTGGACTGTGATTTATGGTAGCTATTTTTAATGGATCTAGAAGCAAGTTGGAAGCTGGTGGTGGGGTAATGTTAGTTTCACCTTCAAAAGATAAATACTTCTCAAATTTTAGGTTTTAGTTCACCTGCATTTGCAACATAACAGAGTATGAGGCCCTTGTTCATGGCCTAAAATGGGCAAGGAAGAAAGGAATCAAATAATTATAGGTGTTTAGAGATAGTGAGTTGATTGTGAACCAAGTGAGAGGTCAAAGCTTGACCAATAAGTCCTTACTCAAGTCTTACAAGCACAGAGTGTGGGACCTTGTAGAGAACTTCACTACTTTCAACATCACTTCCATTCCAAGAGAGGAGAAAAAATAGGTAGATAGACTAGCAATAGTTGGTGCTCAGTTTGAAATCCTAAAGGGGATAAGCCAAAGCAAGAATCAACATCATTTAAAGGTGATTGTGAGGCCCTCCATACCAGATAATGTCACCAATTGGTAGGTGTTTGAAAGTGACTACAAAATAAAACTTTTCTTATAGGAAGAAGTTGAGTTTGATTTTAAAAATTAATCTAAGCTATAGTAGTAGTAAGATGGATAGACTATTCAACTAAAGACCAACTTGCTTCCCAAAGGTTTGGTAACTCTTAAGAGCATTTTCAATGAAGATGACCAACTCAAGAGAGATAAAGCAAGCATGTCAACCAAGAAGGAAAATTATGAAAGGGTAGAGATATACAAAGATAAGTTGCTTGCACTTGGGAAGGTGTGTACCAATAAGGAAAAACATGCTTTCATTATGTTATGTCAAGAGTTTACTGATGTCTTCGCTTGAGAGTATGGTGATTTGAAGGGCTTTGATCCAAGCTTGGCCCAACACACCATTAAGATAGAGGAAGGTGCCAAACCCATCAAGCAAAAACAAAGGCCAATTAATTCAAAGATCAAGCCTCTCATGAGGAAGGAACTCACCAAATTGATCGAGTCTAAGATTATTTTCCCTATCAAACACTCTTCTTGGTTGGCTAATTTGGTCCTTATTAGGAAGAAGAATGGAGCAGTTAGATTATGTGTGGATTTCAAAGACCTGAATAGAATCTCATTGAGAGATCACTATCCCCTTCCAAGTATGGAGCAAATTATTTAGATGGTGATAGGTAGTGAAAGATACTCTCTCTTAGATGGCTACTTTGAGTACAATCAAATCTTGGTACAAGAATGTGACCAATACAAGACAACCTTCACCACCAAGTGGGGAACATACACCTATAAGAAGATGCCATTCTAATTGTTAAATGTTGGAGCTACCTTCCAATGTGCTATGGATATGGTTTTCCAAGGTTTGATCAATGACATTATGCTGGTTTATCTTGATGATGTGACAGTCTTCTCTAAGGAGGCAAATGAACATTTAAATCACTTGAGGCAAATATTTGAAAGGTGTAGAGAGTTTGGCATCTCTCTCATCTGAAAGAAATACATGTTTTCCATCCACGAAGGTAAGCTCTTGGGCCATATTGTTTTGAAGGAAGGCCTATCCATTGATCTAGAGAGGGTGCACACCATCTTATCATTATCTTTGTGTAAGTACAAGAAGGGCCTGCAAAGTTTCTTTGGTAAGATAAATTTCATTAGGATATTCATTCCTAATTTTGCTGAGCTTGTCAAGCCACTAACATCCATGTTAAGGAAGGATGAGATGTTTACGTAGACAACAAGAAGAAAAGAAAGCTTTGAAGTCATCAAGCAAAATATCACCCAAACTCCTACCCTGGCTAGTCTAGAATTCTCCAAATAATTTAATCTATACACCTTTGGGAATGAAGGGGTAATCTCTACTATGCTTACTCAAGCAAATGGTGAGAATTTAGAAGAACCTCTTGCTTTTTTCAGCCAAGGTTTAGAAGGCTATGAGGTTAGATATACATATGTTGAGAAGTAGGTGCTTGTAGTCATACGGATTTTGAAGAAGTTTAGACATATGTTGTCTAGCAACAAAATTCACATCATGGTGCCACATCCTAGTGTAAAAGACTTCTTGCTGAACTAAGACTTGAATGAGAAAAGGGCAAGTTGGATCACCAAAGTAATGGAGTATGACGTAGAGATTAAGACCACCAAGTTGGTGAGTGGAAGAGGGATGTGTGAACACCTCACTACAAACTTGAAAGAGCCAAATGAGGACATTTTGGTATTCCATGATGAACCTATAGCAGTTGTACCTACAGTCATGAAGAGCTAGGCACAAGACATGGTTCATTTCCTTCAAACTGGTGAGTGTCCACAAGGTCTTGATAGGACCAAGTGGAGGTATTTTAGACTCTAATATCTTCCTTATGTCCTAGTTGATGGAGTGCTATTCAAAAAATAATTTTTAGGGGTGCTCTTGAGATGCATTGATTCAGACCAAGTCGACAAGGTACTATTCGAGTTCCATGATGGACCAGCTAGTGGCCACTTTACTCCCAAGGCCACAGTTGCAAGGGTTATGAGGGATGGTTACTTTTGGCCCAATTTGTTTAAAGACACTCATGCTTGGGTGAGGTACTATCAAAAAATTGCCTTTTTTGATGGGGAGCATTGGCTAGTTGCAATGCCTCTTCATCCTATTCAGGTTGAATAACCATTCATGAAATGGGGGTTGGATTTCATAGGGTCGATCAATCCTCTTTATAGTGCTGGCCACAAGTGGGTTTTGACTGCCATGGATTATTTCACAAGGTAAGTAGAGGCTATAGCTTTGAAAGAGGCCAATGAGAGTATAGTCCTATATTTCTATGAAGGTATAGTGACAAGATTTGGGGTCCCACCCATAATCATTTCAGATAATGCATTGGCTTTCTTGGGAACAAAGACAAGCGAGTGGGCATTGAATTATGGTATCTATCTTAGCACTTCTTCCAACTACTATACATAAGGAAATGGGTAGGCCAAGTCCACAAATAAGAATTTGATTACGATCATAAAGAAGACACTAGAGGAAAATCAAAGGACTTGGCATGCCAAGTTGAAGATAGCTCTTTAGGCAGATAGAATCACTCCAAAGAGGGAAATTAGGAATTCACCATACACTTGTGTATAGAAGGGAAGCTAGACTTCTTATCTCACTTGAGTTACCAGCCTTGGATCTTGCCCATTAGTTGGAATTGATGGGGAGTGATAACTTGGAAGTCAGGTATTGTGAGCTAATGGAGCTTCAAGAAGAAAGAGACTAATCCATGGATGCCATGACCAGCCGCCAACAAAAAACAAATAAGCATTTTAACAAAAGGTCTACGCCAAGGAGCTTCTTATAAGCTGAAATTTTCTTGAAGTGAGATGAGGATTGAGCTAATCTTGGAAGGCACATAAAGTTTGATGCTTTGTGGAGTGGCCCATATGTCATCACCCAATATAAGCAACACAATGCTTTCCAACTCTCCAAGTTGGATGGTGAAGAGCTACATATCACAGTCAATGGGATATATATTAAGCATTGTTACTAGGTTTTTTTGTCATGTACATATTTTTCCTTATTTTTCCTCATTTTATCTAAGTGTTGTTATGCATGTGTGCAGTGTTTTTAGCCTTTGTATGTGTTTTTTCCTTTTTATTTGGGGTAAAATCTTTATTGGTTCATAGGTCCTTACAAATATATTGTTGACTTCTCCAAGATGCATCCTGGGTCCATGCTTAATGGAATTTGTGGCTACTAGTCTTTTCAAGCATAGTAGGCATGCTTCCCCTATGAGTCACCAATTATGTTGACTAATTTTTTGTCCTACAAGCCAAAATTGGGCACCCCCTCCTTTTTCTTTATAAATGTCATCTAATCCATATTTTGGCTAGATCATTCCTCTACTTCCTTGTGCAAAAATGTTCTCTTTTAGACCTTTCTCATGAAAAATCATGGTGTTTCCCTCATTCTGCTTTGCCAAGTGAAAATTGGTTTTGTGCAGGTACATTACTTGTCTACTTTTATAAGTAGAAGTGATTGAAGAACCTAAAATAGTCCAAAGTAGTTCATAAAAGGAAACATATTTCCTTCAAAAGGCATTTTGATGGCTTGAAGGATGTTTGAAAAAAGCTCGAAGGGTAAGTGTTTTTCTAGAGGGCTCTTGGGAAAAGAAAGAGGACTTCTTCACTTTTTTGAAAGACATTTATAAAAAGTCTGAAGAGTAAGTGCCCTTGCAGAGGGCACCTTGGTTGGTGGCAGGACCAAATCAAAAGTTTTGAAGGGGCATTTTGAGGCACAATGTGCCTTTACAGAGGGCACCTTGAGAAAGTGAAGAACAAAGACAAAAGGCCCAAAGGGCACATGCCCTTCAAGAAAAAAAGCAATCAAAAGAAAGAGTTCCTTCAAAAAAAATGTCCAAAGGAATTCTTTCAGACATTTTGTTCGAAGGAAAGTGGGGTAAAAAACCTGAGATAAAGAAGGACCGATAAATCAAAGAGAAAGCAAAGAAAAGGCCAAGGCAAAGGAGAAGTCAAAGGAAGGAGACAAAACAAGGAACCGTTCTAGTTGCTGACAAAGACAAGATAGAATCAATGACCACTCAGACCAAGACAAGTGGTATAGATGACTCAGCAAGGAGAATTAATATATTTGGTGAAATATATCTATTGAAAACTAATAAAATAGATTGGTTTTCCAACTATAGAGGAGAGCAGCCTATGTTTTCATGCTTCACCATTAGTGCACAACCAGTTGCACCCTGTATTGAAGAAAGCATGGTCCAACCACAACAAATTAAAGATGGCTTTATCAATTGCTAGGAGTATCCCATGCTTTTTTAGGCCTAGGACAACAAGGGTGGTGACTTGGACATCTACATCATGGCTCTCCCATGCATATTTAGAAGAATACAGAAGTAACATGGTCTTTTGGTCTCTGAAAAAGTGTTTAACTAAACATGGGTTTCCATTCCTTGATTTGTTAGCTATCTTTTTTCCAATTCTCTATATATTTGTAACTTCTCATTTGAGAAAAAAAATTTCAACTTGTATGGCAAAGCCCTGAAGGAATTTACCTTGAATCAAAAGAAGCATTTTTACCTCCATTTGAGCTTAAACTTTTACATATGTGTATGATTTTATCTTGTGTTAAGTCATTTTATTTTCATGCTTTCATAAGTTTATTATAACATATCTAGTGTATTGTGAGTTATTCTCTTGTAGGTCAACAAGAAGTGTCCAACTCAGAGTATAGGTGTATGTGAATAGGCTATCCATAGTGTGTCTTAGAACACTTCTGGTAGTTCTTCCTCCCTGTATCTCCATAGAATCCCTTGTTGAAACACTGATGCAAGAAAGGTTTTCATTTAAATGAAGTGTATGCTTGCTTGTCTCTAGTGTCAAGTGTATGTTAAAGTTGAGTAGACCAACCATTTTGGTACATCACTACTTTAGTTTAGGTTCTGATTTCAGTATTTCTCTCCCTTTTTATTCCCCCACATTGTTAGTAATAGGAAATCTAGGGCCTCAAGGTGCATCAAGGGGAGCTAGCCCCTAATCTAGAGATTCATCCCTCACGTTTGCAACCCACAGAAAGAAGAATGTCTCCATTGTGCCACGTGGAGAAAGAAAGCTGAGCCTCCCTTCAGAGGGTGCAATTCACTATGTCAACATGTTTCATAGGGATGTAGGAATGGCTAGGATAGTAGGGTGACTAAGGTGGTAGATGGATAAATATGAATTTTAAATTATCAAGTGGGTTTAGGGTGTAGGTTAATAGGTAATAGGTTCAATTAGAGGTTTAATGAGGAGATTAATTAGTTTTTAGAATGGTGTAAAGGTTTATGGGATATCAGAATGGGATGGGTAGTATTAGATAATTAGTTATCTTGGTTAGGAGATATAGGAATTAGGCTAAATTAATGTAAATTAATATAATTAGTGGGTGAGCATAATTTAGTGCATACATTTTGCCTCTCTTTGAAAGGGTGTTGTGAGTGGAATGAAGTAATGGTCTTCCAAAGAAAGACCTTGATGTTAGATGGTGTTAATTGTTAGTGGGATATGATGCCCCCTTGAGGGAGCATGTAGGGAGACAAATCGACTCAAGTGGTCACTCAAAAAAGAATCCTGGGGTGGGATAAGACTCATATCTGGATAGGGTTGGGATGCCCCAATTGATCAAATAGATGCCCCAAAAGTCATGATGAAGGATCTCAATGTGATGGGTCTAGATAAATGATGAATGTCTAGAAAGTGCCTTGTTTGACAAATTGACAGTGATTAAATAGGATGGGTCGAGCTAATAGATAAGTCTTGTAGCAAGGATATATGCTAGGGGAATCTTGAGATAGTGACAAGAGATATTAATTGATGATAAATGGATGATTTTAATAATATTCAGTGTTGAAAATGATATGTAATTACTGAGTGACCTTTCAAGAGATGAGAAGGTGAGCTATCCCTGGGAGGCTGATGGGGGGGAGGGGATCATGTAAGATAAAGGAGCCAAAATAGGGTCATTTGCACTTGTTGACCTTTGAGATTTTGAACTCTGAGGCAAAACTATGGACCAACTACCTTGAACTTCCCATTGCAGCAAGAGAGTCTGGGATCACCACAGAGATGCTAATGCTAGACGTATGGTGAGTAACAAGACATTAAATCTATGATTTAAATTAGTTTTGGTGAATTTTTGAGATATATTTAATAGAAAAAGATGTTATCCAACTTGGTCTAGTAATATTGTGACTAGTGATTTTGCCCTTAGTCGTGATATTATCATCATAAGTTACGGGATTATTAGAGTTATTATCGATATTGTAATACTATAGGTAGCAAATCAAGATATTGAAATATCACTAGATGGGAATTATGGTATTGTAATCCTATGAATGGAGAGTCATGGGTTTGCAATCCCACTATTAATGAGTTGTAGGATTGCAGTCCTATGATTATTGAGTCATAGTTTGGTCAAAATTGTTATTAGCGATTAGCAATATTGTAAGTGGTAGGAAAAATGGATAAGTGATGAGTTGGATGAGTTAGGTTAGTTTCATAGGTGGGGTGAGTAGGTGATTTGGATAAGTTAGAGGAATAGGATGATGTTAGTTAGTCAAGTGGTTTAGTTTTGGGTCAATTTATGTATTAGGGTGATGAGGATCTAAGGTAAGTTGGGTAGGATTGATGAGATAGGGGGTAGATTGGGTGATAAGATTAATGAAATTTTAGATATGGGTGTTTTGGAAATATTAGTTATAGGGATATGGAGGGTGAGTTTGCATAAGCGAGGATAGGATTTTTAGTGATGAGGATAATGATAAGTGGATAGTGGTTGGTACAGGAGGATTTAAGTGTGATAGCATCATGATTGTGACATCTAAAAGTGATACATGAGATGTAGCAGGTGGCTCCAGAGGAGTTTGGGGTGATTGAGCTGGTGGGTTTACATGATGTAGTGATGATGCCACTGATATGCATAGATTGAGCTTTGATTACAAAATTGGTGGGGCGATGGCACTCAGAAATAAGTACCTTTCACTTTGTTACTAGGGAGATGATAGTGTCATTGGAAGATATTTATAGGATATTTCATCTACTCATGCATGGAGACAATATCTATTGGCAGTCACACACATTGGCCTAGAAATTATAGTGATTAGATGGGAGTCTATAGATAAGGATGTGAGATCAGTGCATTGATATTGATAGGTGTTGACGGGAGGATACATTAGATAGATGACACTAGTGGTCATTACTCTTGTTTCTAGCATTCTCCTACTGGACAAGAGTGGAAAATGGTTTCATCTTAGTTTAGGGGATGTTGTTATGGATATGATCCATGACCATCAAGTATTTGCTTGGGGACTAATTATTTTAGATTATTTATATAGGGAGTTACACCTAGGTGTATATAAGAACGTATGGAGTTTTGGACCATCACTACTATTATAGATCTAGAGCTGGGAACATATTGAAATCTAATGAACTTTAGGTAAACGTATAGGGATTGAGCCTGGGTAGCCTCTGGGATTGTGATGGCACATGGTATTAGGAGTGCAGATGGGTCATGTGAAAGGAATACAATACTACCAAGAGGCTTTTGACAGTTTACGCTGGAAGCAAATTACATGAATGCCCTATAGAGGGATTAGATTTGATTAGACATATGAGGCATGGACACAGTATATGCTCACAACATGCTATGTGATAAGATATCATGATTATATTATTGAGAGATACCATCTATATCATGTACAATGGTAGTTTAGCTTCATTAAAGACATGCTAGGCCTTGAGCATTTATTTTCATGCAGTGAGTAGGAGAGGCCACACTAAGGGAGACCTATAGATAGAGGGGATGATCGTATAGAGTATGAGTGTGTTATACTTATGAAATGGAAATTTTTACATACCTATCTTAGATCTTGGTGTTATAATAGTTTATGCAACATGGTGGCAACCTCGAATGTCGATTAGGATGACACAACCTCAAATGGTGGTTTAGAAAGGTTTAGTGAAGAGAGTGCTTCAGGTATGGGATATGATATAGAGGAGGGTGAAGTAGAAGAGATGAATGCCTACACAGGGGAGACATGATGGAGGCTTAGATGTTATGGATGTAGATGGGAGAGATAATGATTAAGTAGTAGTAATAACATAGGTGGGGCTTTAGGCTTAGGCATAGGCAAGACCATAGGTGCAGGGATCAGCCTAACTATAGACCCAAACAAGTGGTAGTAATGGTGGTGCAGGTCCGTCTTAGCCATCGAGGATAGAAGAGGATGATGATCTAATTAACCGACTATGGGGGAGATTTGAACATAATAAATAGAGAGTGCAAGGATTACATGTGAGTGAGACCTGCTATAGGCCCATCTTCAAAGTATGGTTACTTAGGGTGATAGTCAGTTAGTGCAGGCATAGGGAGAGATTATAACATTGTAGGCTTGGATTGCTCAGAGAGATGAGTAGTTGACTAGTTTATAAACATGAGTTGCTTCCTTGTAGTCATAGGTGATTCAGTGAGACTCACATCTCATCCAGGGTTAGGGATATATTACCACCTTATAGAGCCATGTTAGAAGTTTATAGGGATAGATTACAAGATTATAAGGGTAGGTGGCATAGTAGTAGGCCTGCATTTAGACACTAACTAGTCAGTTCGCACTGGTTGAGAGAGATAGACATGAGGCTGATGAGGCCTTGAGAGGGCAGGGTATGATGGGGATGATGGATCACATTATGTTGTTTACACAAGAGGCCTAGTACTATCAGACATTATATCAGGCCATGATCTAGAGGGTTAACATGCTATATCCTTTTGTTCTAGCTAGTCATCTATTCGAAAACTTTCTAGGGGAGGTGGAGGACCACTAGAACCACTAGGGCCACTCAGACCATATGAATGATTATATATATATATATATATATATATATATATATATATATATATATAGGGGATTTTATATCTCTAGATCATTTTTTCTTGATGTTTTCCATGTAGTTGTATGATATATTTTAACATGGGTTCCATGTGGATATTGTATTCTAGACTTTTGCTATATATATGATAAGGATTTATGCTGATGGATGTATGGATGCTATGATTATTATTGTGTTTATGGATATGAGATGCATTTGTCATTTATTTGATGATGAACTTGATCATATGTGAGGATTAGTTTTAGATGTTATGGATTTTATTCATATTGATGTCATGATGTATCTATTGATGTATACTATGGAGTGATCTTAGCATTTTATTGGTGATGTGATGATGTTGTATATATGTTTTAATTAGCATGGATGATGTTGCATATGGGATATCACTTTGATTTTTATATGAAATGAGGGATGTATGATTACATATTTATAATGATGATGTGATAAGCTAGACTTTGTGGGGTAGATATGGCATAAATAAATTAATCCCCTAATTTTCTCATTTCATGCTTAGTGTTTATGATATAAATCCTCCTGCAGCATGGAGGTAGGGTGGTAATGGGATGGGTTTTTAGTTTTATACTTTGGGTGAGGGTAGATGTGATGGGGATTTGGTGAGGATGGGATGGGTTTTTGAAAGCTATCAAGATTTGAATTTATGCAATCCTCTTTTTAATATTGCATCTTGTTATATATGTCAAGGACATGAAAAGTCCAAGACCCATTAATGTAGATGCATGGGGAAGTTTGTTTAAGAGATGACCTTTTCTTGAATAAATATTTATGGGTCATTCATTCCATCCTCATTCCCATAAATATTAATGCAAAAAAAACTTAGATATTAAAACACACATTAATTATGTACATAAAGATCATTCTCACATACATATTTACACAACCATACACAAAACAAGCAAAGATAACATAAAGCAACAATGATAAGGTTTGATGGGGTTATTTACATGAATGATGAAGTGATGATTTATGGTGATATACAATGGATTTAGTGATGATTTAGAGGTCTTATACAGGATATGTAATGTCCAAGATTTTGTCCATGATGAAACTCGAGCCAAGTTACAACATAGGGGTCATGATGACCCTTCAGGAATCGATAACACAGTGTTTGATTAAATACCTAGAAAGAGAACTTTATTTTATTGTGACCCTCCATAATGATGATTAATGGTTGGAAGGTGTGAAACTGAGACTCAGTGATAGTAATGAGTGGTAATGGGTTGTTGAATTGAGGCTAAAAAGGAGACATGCCTACCGAGGAAGATTGGTGAGGGTATGAGAGGAATGATGCAAATGGGATGGGACTTGGGGTTATGTATACCAAGTATGGAAAAATGAATTAGAGATCCCTCCAATAGATATCCTTGACCAACCATGTCCTTCATTTTTATGCTAAAGTAGTTATACCATAATGTTATTCAAGACATGATGATAGATTCCCACTATTGAGACCAGGGTCAGGGTTCTTTTACCATGACATCGAGAACCAATTTTCATCATGGTACTAGCCTGAGGTGTCAATAAGCTAATTTTCACCATTGGATGGATTTTTTTGGACTATTGAGGAGGGGTGATGGGTGGACAGAGTGCATGTGGGGTTGCCCATAGATAGAGGATGATGATATCTAATTCAAGGGTATAAGTGCTTCAGATGCATAATGTTTATGGGATCATCCAGTTCTTCTCCATCTAGCATGGCCAATGCATAGGCTCCTAATATAAACTTGGAAATAATGATGTAAGGACCTAACCAATTGAATTCAAATTTCCCCTTCTTATCTTGGTCTACATTGGTGGTTTTTTTATTCTCTTTTAAGACTAAGTCACCAATTTTAAATTTCCTACACTAAATATTCTTACAATATTGGCCCTTCAGTTTATTTTGATATGCTCAGAGGTGATCCAAGGTCTTTTTATGCTTTTCATCAAGGAGTTTTAATTCCTACAAATATTCTTGTTTGAGATTATGATAATTAATAATACCTCTTAGTGAGCATTGAAGAGAGGGGAGTTCTACTTCTACTAGTAATATTGCTTTGGTCCCATAAACCAAGGCATATGGAGTTTCCCTAATAGGTGTATGAACACTTTTATGATAAGAACATAGTGATAGATACAATTGAGTATGATAATTTATTCCTACCTGATTAATAGTCTTCTTCAAAATCTTGATGAGGGTCTTATTGGTTGCTTCTACTTGTCCATTGACCTAGGGATAATATGGGGAGGAGAAATGCTGTGTGATGTGATATTTTTGACATGGGTCCTCAACTTCCTAATTCTTAAATGATTTTCCATTATTTTAAATTATATTATCAGGTATACCAAAATGACAAATAATTTGATTGAGGATAAACTTAGAGATCTAGAGGCCCATTGTATAAGTAGTATTGCCTCTACTCGTTTGGTAAAATACTTCGTAGTCATGATAATGAATTTATGACCATCTGATGAAGTAGGGTGTATATTTATAATTAAATCAAGTCCCCATATAGAAAATAACCACATAATCATAATAGGTTATAATTATTATGCCAATGCATGAATGAGGTTTCCATGCTTCTGACAAGCCATGCATATATGCACATATTGGCAATAATCTTGTTTTATCATTAGCTAGTAATAACCAATTTAGAGGAGATTTTTGGCTAGGGCCATTCCACTGATGGGCTATCTATAGATACCATCCTAGAATTTTTTTATTGCTTGATATGCTTCTTTCAATGTCAAACACCTCAACAAGGTTCCATTGTAACCTCATCAATAAAGCATGGTACTAAGAATTGTGTATCGAGCATTGTGGTGGATAAAGGCTTTGCATTGATGGTGGTTGAGTTTAGGGGGAGGACATTGTTATGAAGGTACTTGTAAATGTTATGGTACCATGGAATATTGGGATCGTTAATTTCACAAATTTCAAAAGGAGCCATTGATTAATAAGCTGGAATAATCAAATGCTCAATCAAAAAATTGCCTTCCAAAACATCTTCAGGGAGGTCAATGAGTGAGCCAATAGTTTCCATGGAGTCATCTACCTTATTGCTTCCTTATGATACTTGTTCAAATGTTATAGATTGAAAATTAATCTTTAATTGATCCACTATTTATTTGTAAGGAAACAATTTTTTATGCTTCATTTGGAATTCATCATTAACCTATTTAATAATCAACTGTGAGCCATTAAATAATTGTAGTTGTTGGATGTTCCATTGAATATCCAGGTGAAGTCTAGCTATTAAGGCTTCATATTTTGATATTTTATTGGTGCATGGGAAGGCAAGGTGGAAAGATTTTATAATAAAGTCACCTTATGGAGTGACCAGGAGGATGTCTGCTCTGGACCCATGCATGGTGAATGAGCCATCAAAGTATAATTTATAGCTATCAAATTGTGATGTATTCATTATGGACGCATATGAGAAATTGGTTATAATTAGATTAGTTACTTCAAATGGTGCTTCTACTGGTTGATCTACTATAACCTATCCTTTAATAGCTTTTTGATTAACATACTCAATGTCAAATTCACTAAGTAACATTATCCATTTCACCACTCGACCTATAAGTGCTAATTTGGATAATAAGTATTTCAAGGGATCAACCTTTGCAATGATTTTTACTTGATTATTAATCATTTAATGTCAAAGCTTCTATGATTCAAAAACTATGACTAAACATGCTTTTTCAATGGGAGTATAATTCAGCTCATAGGATATCAATATGTGACTGAGATAGTATATAGCCTACTCCTTACCTTGATCATTATGCTATGCTAGGAGAGAACCAATGGCACATGGTGTTGCTAAAATGTATGGAAGCAAAGGCCTTCCCAGGATTAGTGGAGATAAAATAGGTGGATTAGCCAAGTATTATTTTAGTCTTTCAAAGGCTTGTTGGCATTCTTCATTCCAATTAAAAATAGTCCCCTTATTTAGTAAATGAGTAAAGGGGTGACACTTATCTACATGTTGAGAGATAAAACATCTTATGGCTTGGAGCTTACCCTGAAGACATCAGAGATGCTTAAGATTATGAGGTGGGGGAATTTATATGATTGCTTTGACCTTTGTTGGATCTACCTCGATGCCCCTTCTTGAAACTATGAATCCCAACAATTTTCTTGAGGTCACTCTAAATACGCTCTTTTTTGTCCCTCTCCAACTACTCCCTTCACCCTTCCTATCACCTTTTTCCTTTTAAACCCTCTACCCATTTTGAGCATGCTATGGCCTTCAAGGTCTTCTATTTGATTTTGGTTTATTATAAGATATATACCCATCTTATGGCTCTATAACACAATTGGCTAGGACCGTAAGCTTATATGACCAACCAAAAACCCTGAGCGCTATTAAGCCATCAGGATGAAAATTTCTTCCCCACCTCTTTTGGTCTTGCCTATTTTCAACCCCTTTTACTTCGACCGTCAAAGGTGTTAGAATCAACACTAAAATCACCTTCAAATGAAAGCTTTGGGATACCTGTGTGGAGATGCTAGCTACACCCTCTCATGCACCCTACCTTCCAATAATTCCCCTTGATTCTCCCTTCCCAGACTACATCTTCTTATGCCTTGAAATAGACCTTGCTTTAATTCATGAAATCCACAACCTGCTCCCTCATTTAATTAATAATATTATTCACCTCCCTCCATATTCAAAAACCCCTCAATGTCTTTCTCTGAATTCCCTCAAAAACTCAACGCTTATTTATTTTAGGGCCCCATTGACTCAAGGGTCAAGGGTTTGAATCTTCACCAATTCTCATTTACCCACTTTGCTACTTTGCTTCCCTAAACCATTGAATAATAACCTTCTGTATCTTGTTAACAACATTATTGTGGAATGTGCACAATATCAACTTATTTGGATAGTGATGAAATAACCCATCGAATCACTGTGGCAATTCAAGTAGTTTCATATTTTCTAAAGCCTTATAAAGCATATTTTTCCCTTTTCTTTTTTTTATAAAGGTGTCCATAATTTCATGCTTCAACCTGCTTATCCATGGTTGTAGATTATTTTTTCATAGTGGATGCAATCATCTAATTATATCCTAGGTAATCTCATCTACCATTTCTACCACATCCATCAAAAACTATTTTATAGCCATATTTTCCACCTTTTGGCGCTTCCCTTTCTCTAATGTCCTTCACCTGGACCTACCTACATATCAAATTGGGGCAACCACATTAACCAATACCCTTCACCTCAAAAGAACTACATTTGGCTTGACATTCTTTTTAGATTCCTATCCATAAAAATATATAGGCAATGTCCACTTACCATGTGCATCTAGAGTTAGCTTAACCATCCGCTTCCAACCCATACCCAATCCACCCATGCTTTCACCCCATCCACCTTGACGTCAATTGCTTTTAACCCAAAACATTAGTGTTTTTTATAATAATTTTTGACTATAATGACCAACCTTGTCGTGTTGAACCTTTTAAAATTTGCACAACCTCATGCAAAACTAGACCATTTGTATTTTTTCAAGAACACTTCCTACCCTAGATACCTGAGTCAACACCAAACTTGTCTAGGAGTCTTAATAAGACTAACCCGATCAACTATGACCAATACTAGGGACCGATTACCTTGTAATTTATCTTAGAACCTGACCTTTTTGTTATCAACATTGGTACCTTTAGTCTCTACGTAATCTTTACTATTGTGCTTAGTCATATTTTATGAACCCATTGGCATTTCGCATGCCCAACTACCTTGTGGCACCACCTAGTGCCTCCCCATCAACTACTTATCAAACCTACACCTGATTTAACCTTTCCTAATTGACTCTCAGTTTAAGGGAAAACACCTCCTCCCATACTCGAGGCACCCTGACCTTCGACCAAAAGATTCATTTTTGTTTTGTAGCTTGTTAATTCAAGGTTGCATAACAACAATGGGAAAAATATAGACACTAAAAAATTACACATAGTTTTCGATGCCTAAATGCCTCGAGATCCCCTAAAACTTCTTAAACCTTCCCAAAACCCCTCTTAACCCAGCCAATTCATTATTCTCCTAGTCACATAATGCCATTCAAAATCACTGTTTGAAAGTACTATTCATTGTCACTATTCATTATGGGACCCACTATCACTATTCATGATGACAAAACATGATGACATGGCATGCGATTTGAAGGTGATATGGCAAGTGACATGGCTTAAAAATGACATGGCTTGATGTGGGACACCATACCCCACTTGAGACCCTTTTCCAAAGTGCATAATGACCTCATTTTAGTATTAAAAAGTTTCTCTCTTAAAATATGGTGAATTTCCCCTTAAGGGGTCATTATTCAACATGTATTTTGTCTTACCCACATGAAATTAGACTTTAAAAGAGATACCTACCTCTTTAATACTTTGGAAAAGATAAAGAGCACCCATTTTTAACTTCTTAGCTGAAATGGGAGACTTCTCAACCTAAATAAGAATCTTCCACAACCTCACCTTGGAATTTTCAACCCCCCACATGGAAAATGGTGCCACATTTGGTGTGCCACCATTTTAAGTGCTTGTGTGAAATTAAGAAAGGGTGGGGAGAAGTCTTTGGTCTCATTTAAATCCATGTGTGTGATTCCCATTCAAAATTAGACTCATGTGCAAGGTGGGAGAAACATCAACCTCAAATGAAAGACTTATGATCAAAGTGTGAATTCCCACCGACCTCATCCTTGACTCATTAATGATACAACTTATAAAAATTTTAATTGCTTTACTATTCCTCTATTTTAGCATGTTTTTTCACATCAAATGCTATAAATACCCCCTCTCCTTCACCCAAGGTTAAGTTAGAAGTTAGTATTTTATTATTGAAATTTGTGTTGTAGGTTTGGAGGTATCATCAAGGAGGTCATCATATTGAAGATAAAGATCTCAAGAAACAAAACTCTACCAAAATTACTTCAATTCATCATCAACTATCAACAAGCCAATTTTTATCAACAAGCATCTTCAAGCATTGAGGTAATCTTGTTGTTTAGTTATCTTAATTTCTGTATTCCTTTCCCTTTGGCCTTCTTCTTTCACTTTTTTTATTGATCACCCTCTTGTCATTTTATCCTCTTATCTATATCCCCTTTGTTTTCTTGATCATCATTTACCCCTTTGCCTTTTTAGCCTCATTTTGACCATTTGCCTCTTTGCCTGTTTGGCCTCATTTTTGATCATTTGCCCCTTTGCCTTCTTGGCCCTCTTTTGACCCTTTATACCTCTTGTTTTGTTGAACACATTACCCTTAACCATATCAACCCATTTTAAATTCCAACCAAATCACTCTTTTAACATTTATCAAACCAATTGAAATAAAAAACCATAACTTTATTTTAACCAATTTTCAGCATTATTTAAACTAGTTTTTATTTTATTCATCTAAGCAAAGCATTTAGTTTTTTTTTGATTAATTTTATATTATTTTATATATTTTATTTCATTTTTAAATTTATATAAAGTAAATATATTTATTTTATGATTACCACTTAAGGGTTTAAAAGCATGTCGATTGACAGCCTTCTAGAAAGCTTTTGCTTTTAAGATCTAGTTCACGCTACGTAATCCACCCATCTACTTGTCTAAAAAATAAGTTTATTTTAGTATTTTTTTTATTTTTAGGTCATCCTACCAATCCAAAAAAGAGATCTCCAAAATCACTTGGATTCAATGCACGTACTTTAATATATATTCTTTCACATCCTTCATCATAAGTTTCTTCTTTTCACACTTAAAAAAAGCAAAAATTAGATAGAAATATTTTGGCACGCCTGGTGGGACCCTTGAGTTTGCTTGGGTTCATTATTTTTTTTAAGAAATTTATTTGCATTATTAAAATGATATTTATATGTAATTGCATTTCTGAAAATTAATCATTCGTCTCTTTCAAAACGTAAGTTTTAACTTTTTTATTTAGAAAAAAAAAAAAAAAGTAGAAACTTTCATTTTTTTTGCATTTCTAAAAATAAAAAGAGAATTCATCATAGGATTAGGATTTCATTTTCATGGTGCATTTAGGTGCATTTTATTTTTTCTTATTTTGATAAAAAAAATTGATTTTTTTTTCTTTGGGTTAAAATTAACTGCATACATTGTTTGCTTGCTTGCTTAATTAATTCACCTAGATTGTTTAAAGACAAAGAAAATTAATTGTAGTGCACAAATATCACATAACCAAACTACTTGAAAAAAACAAACATAAAACTCACTTGAGATAAGGCCCGAATAGGATTTCATCACCTAGCAAATCACCTTACCCTTTTCTAGTTATCGTACTTGGATTTAATCATTGAGGGAATAACCAACTCAGTTATCTAGTTGAGTATAAACTCTAATAATCATTATATATTAGCTAATAATCCACACTGGCTATAAGTTCATGAAGTGAGGGGATCAAGCTCCAAGCACCAAGCCATGTAATCAATCCAATATAGACTTCTTCTTGAGTGCCTAAACACAAACTGAAACCAAACATAGACTACCTTGTTTAGGACCTATTCAATCCAATTTCCTCTTCACACCTTTATAAGGATTAAGCCAAAAGAGAGATAATTAAAACTCTAGGATTTAACGTATCTTAGTGTATGATTTAATTTTCTTGAATCTTTTCTTTTTCTTACTTCTTGTTTGAGGTGTGAGCTTCATTTCTCTCAATTCTTCACATAGTCTTTACTAGACTACAAATTGAAGAATCAAACCAACCAAGAACCTATTTTCCAATGCCTCATATCCACTACCTTGTTAAATGGAGAGATTTGATAATTTATCTCCTAGAGATCCTAACTTTTCTAAGATCTTGGATAAAAATCCTTTCACCTTAAAGTAGTACCTTGCATCATAAGCCACTTATGTTCCCTTCCTTACAAAAAATCAACCCAACCTTGTATACAACCAACCCAATCCTGTCTAAAACCAACACAACCTTGTCTATAACCAACCTAACCTTGTCTACAGTCAACCTAACCTTACCTATAACTCATCAAACTCTAACTTCAACTAACCCAAAAACTATCAACCTTCACCTGAACTACAACCTGAGTTTGTTGCAGTGATAACAAATCAAATAGATAGATTAGAGTCAAAACTTAGGCCATCGATTTTTGGTATTCATGATCAATAAAACTCACTTACAACCAAAAAATGGCCTATCATCATCCATTTAATCATTCACAACCAAAAACCTATCAACGTTTATCATCTCAATCACCCCAACCTTGTCAAAGCCTAGGCCATTTCCCACCCAACCATCATATCAACCTCAACCCAGCTTGTTAACCCAATCAATTTCATCACCCTTATCTGATCAACCAACCTATCAATCAACCTATCAACCCAACCAACTTGTTAACCTATTAAACCAACTAGCCTCTTCAAGCCAACCAAATAACTTACAAATAGTTTCACACCCTAATATGATAACTGAGACATTGGTACACCCTCTTCTGGCCTTTAGTAAACCTACAACTGATGAAACTCTAATAACACCAACCTTAATCAATCCACTTGTTGACCAAGTAGAACCTTTACAAATTTCCTTACAAACTACAATTAAGGAAACTAAACAATCTTTTCCACTTCCCCTTTTAGTGAATCGAAGCCAACCAGAATCATCTAACACTTATGAGATGCACATGATCAAAGTTTTTATTGATAAACCTATTACTACTTCTTCCACCCCACTCACTAAAGTGGGGGAATCACTTTTCATTCCTTTAGATGACCAGATAAAGGAAGTAACCAATTCCTTCCTTTCACTTGACATCGTTACACCTTCCTCCCCCACCATAGACTCACCTACTCTTCCTTTAGAAATCATTCCTTTAGAAGAGGTCACCTTATCTACTCCATCTATGGAAGAAACATCTTCTCTAAATTTTGAACCTTCCACCAAAAACATAGAGGGGTAAACCATTCCCTCTTCTCCACCCAAGGGTTTAAGATTTGAAATAAATGATCAAGGAACCAAACCTATTTACAAGCCCTTTTGCAGGCTAGTACAAAGCTTAGAGTTCACATCTCAACCCAATCTCGATAGAGCCACTTTCTGGCATTATCTTGGCCTCCTCTATCAAAACAAACATGAACCCTTAGCTTCAATTGAATCCAACCTCAAACCTATCACTACCTGAACCCCATCCTCAGATACTCCATCCTCCAAAACCATAAGGGAACCATCCAACCCGCTTTCATCTAAAATTGTTAAATACCCTTACACCTCTTTGATCAAACCCATCAAGAATCTACGAATACTTCTTATTCTTAGAATAGCTCACAAATATTTTAAATTGGACCTAACTCCATCAAGTCCATCAAATAAAACTTTGATTAAACTTATTAAAAAGGTGGAATCTCCTAAACCATCTCGAAATAGACCCATGACCCCTCCTCTTAAATATTTTACTTTTTAAACCAACCAAACAACCCCAGCCTAACCAATCTACTAAAACAATTCCATAACTAACAACTTCTAGGGTAAAGCCTACTCCTAAGAAGGCTCCCACTCTAAAGCCCAAAAGTCCATCACCCCAAACACCTTTAATTTAATCCTATTCAATCATTTTACAAAGGTTATTGAAAACCTATTCTTTAACCTTACCACCTCTTAAACATTTCCAACCTGTCAAAAATTTTGACCCTTCACATCCTCAACCAAAATGGTTTGATGTCATCTTAGTCTATTCATACCATAGGACACCTAGACATGACACAGAGCATTGCAAATCTCTCCAAGCACTCATCTATCTATCACTTCCAACACCTTTACATGAATCCTATTCAACCATTTTAAAAAGGTTATTGAAAACCTCTTCCCTGAGCTTACTACCCATCAAACCCTTTGACCCTTCACATACCAAATCCTCTTGGTTTAATCATAACTTGATATGTGCATATCATAGGTCACCAAAACATGACACCAAGAATTGTAAAGCTCTCCAACCGCTTGTTCACAAATTATATGAATATGATGATTTATTATTAGAAAAACCTCCTTCATCCCATTACCAACCCAACCATCAACCAAACCTACCCAAAACTTGCCTATTCCCTCATTCTCACCTAAGAGTAAGGAGAAACCAAAGCAACAAGCTAAACCAACACTTCCTTTTATCCATACCATCTGTAGGGTTAACCACTCTTAGGTCCAACAAAAGGATAAGGGAAAGGCTAAAATTTCCATTCCACAACAATACCCTTCAAACCCTGAACATTCTAAGCAAACCCAACCACAAACACCTTCACTTTGGGATATTTTTCCCACCCATGCAAAGAGTAAACTATGGGAACTTTCTTTTCATAAGGCTTTAACCATTTATTAGCTTCAACCATACCTTAACCCATTTGGACACCACCTGACCTAGTTGGGATACAAATTCTCCCATCAAACCATTGGATATTACCTATCTTCAAGAAACCTAACCAACTTTACCTCAAACCTCAGGACTTCAATATTGGAGAGCTTTTCCTAAAGGAAAAATAACACATGACCAACATGGAGAAAAGTAAATGAGGCAAGTTTACTTTCAATTAGCTTGGACCCTACATCATTACCCATAAGTATGGATCAAGAGCTTATTATTTGTCCTCTCTCAAAAATAAACTAGAACTTGAGCCCCTCAATGCTTTGCATCTATCTTTTTTTTGTTAAAGAAGGATCAAGCTCACTTTTTTTGTCTAACTTAAGCTCATCCCTTGATTATGATATTTTAACCTCCACCCATCTCTCTCCTCTCCTCTTGAAGACAATTTATTACGACATAGAACCATGTGATTAACCATCACAGTCATAGCCTAATCCTAAATATGGGTACCTTGGCTCTACCCATAACATGACTCTCATGGATACTTTTCATATTTAATAAGATGGAATCCCATGGTCATTGTATCTCAAAACTAAACCCTTTCACATATCATTGACCTTCCTATGTTAAATTTTCACCCTCATAAAGGTAAACCTCTGAACCTAATTAGACTAGTTCATGTCTAAACACATTTCATCTTACAACATTTACTTGGTTCAATAGCTTAAGCATTGTAGACTGCTCCCTCGAAGGACAACTGCCCAAAAGCAAAATAAAAATTGTCAAATGTAAGGTAGACTACTCCCTTGAAGGACATCTATCAATAACTTTAAACAAAGCCAATAAGGTTAGACCACTCCCTTGAAGGATGGCTATGTTAACTTTGTCAAAAGTAGAGAAATTTATTGGAAGCTCTCCATATCGATTAGCTTCCCATATACAACAATAAAGCAAAGGACCTACTATCATAATAAATTTTAAAGCCACAATCAGCTCTCAAGAAGCATAATAAGCTAGAAGCCATAATTAGCTTTCACATGTAGACTTCCCTCATTGATTAGTCTACATCTAGCATACGATATGGACTTGTCTATTACCATTTTTAGGCCACCTATAGATGGGGAAAACTAATTCACATGAGGTTATCATACATATCACCCATTACCCTTCAAACCATCTATCACCCATCTTCCCTTTAGACTATCTGTAAATCAAGATATTTTGAGCTTACTTGACACCCTATGATCAAGAAACCTTCTTTATCAACTAACGACCACTCATGCATAGTGTTTGAAGGGCTTATATTCATTAAGTCAATCTCACTTCAGGGCTATTTTTAGTCTTTGTAAAAAACAAAGCATCAAGCCCTATTCTTATTTTAATATGCCTAGTTGATGTTTTTACCGTGACTTATACCATCTAACATTGCAATAGTAATAATCACTCCTTTTACATTAAGTGAGATTACAATAACCATAACCATACCAATCATAACCATAACCATAACATTCAACCAACAACATCCAACACATTTTATACAGGTTAACGTCAAGCTATGCAATATTTCATTTAAGATGCGAGGAGTCACTCAACACATACGAAGTTATTAAGCTATCCATGCTTCAAATAAAGCCCCTATATACATTACTTCCTACCTAAACATTAGACTGATTATCCAGTGACTATAGATTTATGATCAACCATCCTTCTACTTGATTACTTCCTGAACTAACATATGTAACAATCCCTACCTCAATAAACACTAAAGGGTATACTCTGTTCTCCTCTCCCAAATTCATCCCCATAGGGTGAGAATCATACTCTACTTTGGGTCTTTCATAGTGATACATTCACCTTTGTACCCCTTTTTCCCTCCTATTCTTACCAACCCATTACCACATGGCCTGAGCATCAGACCCCAACTATTGGTAGTGTCTGCTCAAACATGGAGATCTTTTTTTTATGCTCGCTAAGTGTTCATCCATAGCAAGGGAACCACCATCTTCTCTCGACCATGAAACTTTTTATTGGTTAGGCCCACACTAGCAAAACCAATAAGTCATTGGTTCCATAGAGATGGGACAAAGGATGCAGACATGGCCACCATTTGTCTAGCCTACCCATGCAGCTCTTGGGTCAGGGAAGGTCCATCCTCTATTACTTACCATGCTTTTAACTTCATTATAGAATCTGCTTGACCATCAAAGAAATTATTTGCAGGTTGTCACTTCGCTACTACCCTTAAAAATTAGCTCACAGCGATGATGAACCTTGGCCACAATGAATCTATAGATTCAGATAGACCCCCACCTCCTAAAAATTAGCTCATAGCAGTAAAAACTATCTCCAAACTCCTACCCTCACATAATTTTAGGTGTAACCTCCTAACAAAGGCACCTCTTCTTTAGATTAGCTCCATTGAAGATCATTTGTGGTACTTAGCATTGTGTTCCCTTGTAATTTATCCTACCTTGCCCATTTGTATCTCTCATCCTACTAAATATGGGATCATTGTGGTAACTATTTATCAACCCACCCTATTCACTTTCATTGACACCTTCACTAAAACCCAAAATTGTTATTTTACCAAACCTTATCCCTTAGCCCAAACCAACCCATGTGGTCCATCAAATTGGGGTAGCCAATTTGAACACCACTCATCCAAACCTTGTTGAACTATATTGGCCTGATGTCCATGGATTATGTAGGTGTTACTTCACTTTTAAGGGTAGCTTAACCACTCAAAACTAATTCCCATCCCCTTTCCTTCTCATTCATTTCCACCACTAACAACACCCTCATACTTAGGGCATCCTACATCAAGAAAACTTTGAACTCTTTATTTAACGTCCTTATATTTTAACACCACCTAATACTTCCTCTTAAGTCTTTCCCTCATTGTTGGGAGAACTACTTAGTCTGAGGTCTTTTTGGACTATGTAGGTAGTGCTCAGTTACTGAGGTTAGTTTGACCACTTCCTTTACTTTATTTTCCCTTCTTACCTAAAATATCTTCCTCCACTTTTCTACCTATCTCCTAACCATCTCCCTACCTTCAACTTGTCAATCCTTTTTAACCAGTTTACCAGCCTGTCAATCTCTTTTAACACAAGGGTTGATAGCCTTCCCCATTGGCCCCTCTTACCTCCCATAAAGCCACCTCCTACTCTACTTCGTTGGCCTCCCCATCATATTTCCTTGTGCATGATTCGTATCTCACTTCCCCACCCCCCTTTTACATTTTTTGAATCTCTTTCACCTTATTACCAACCTTGCATTTTATCCCCTTCAACTTCTGTTTCCATCCTCATAATATCCCCTCACCCTTGGCTATTTATTATACCCTCTTTATCACTCTCTTTTCCTCACCCATTCTACATCATCTTGTGCATCTTACAAGATTTTTTCTTCTTCTTTCACTGTACTTTTTCTTTACATGTACCACCACTCTCTACCATTTCCCCACTCTTCCCACCGTACCCATTTTCCTTTCTTCTTATTTGATTTTTTCCATCCTTTTTATCTTCTTTTTTTTCCTCCATAACTAGCTTCTAACTGGGCCTTCATCTTTTGAGAAACCTTCCATAATTGCCCTTTTATTCTTATATATTTTTGCCTTTTTTCCTTTTGCATTCCCCTTTTCCTCTTTCCCTCTCGATACTCACTTATCTTTTGCATCTATGTGAGTATCCGTGCTTTGTATCCCTACTTTAATTCTTCTTTTTTATTCTTATCATCCCTAATCTTCATCCCTTAATTTCATCTCACTCTCTTTCATTACACCCCCCTATTTCTTCACCACCTCACCACTTTTTGGCTTAACAATCTCTTCTAATCACCCCTTCATCTTGTTAATCTCTTCTAACAAGCTGATTGATGCCTACCTCATCTATTCACCTTCTTGTCCACCTATTCTTTGCTTCCCCTTATTTTTCTTAACCCCTTTCCCATTTTCTGTCCCATTCTCATATCCAAATCTACCATCTACTTTGCTTCATTATCCATCATCATCCATGATTGTTTGGTCAAGACACCACCTACTTGCTTCATTTTCATCATCAAACTAATTTTTCCTTCATCTTTTTTAGACTTGTTTTCAAACCTTTCATGGCTTCTCATATCCCTCATCCTACCCTTACCCTTCACAATTATTACACTTCTCTCCCCATCCTTTTCAATTCTCTAATCTGTCATTCTTTAAAAAATCTCTCCCCCCATCTTCTACCTTTTATTTTTCTTCTATTTTCTCCATTTCATTTCATTTTTTCCTCTCCCTTAATGCCTTTCCTTACTCTTCCTGACCTATATGACCATGCCTAGCTTCTTCTATCTTTATCTACATTTATCTTTATTTACAACCTCATTATTTTCTCTTCATCCATCTCATAGTCCACCTTTTACTCATCCCTTGTTGGATCTCCTTTATATTTTCCAATTCAACCTCTACCTCTTTAATGCGAGATCACCAGTTGTACTATTTATGCATACATCTCCTTATCTGCTTCCTTGTATCCTCTACACCCCTGCCTTAATGCATGGAATCTATTTAGGTTCATTACTTTAGGAGCATCCCTTTCTTCCTTTAACTCCTTTGTATATTGCACTCAGACTCTTTTTTTTTGTCCCTCTCTAACTACTCCCTTCACCCTCCCTATCACCTTTTTCCTTTTAAACCTTTTGCCCATTTTGAGCATGCTACAACCTTCAAGGTCTTCCACTCAATTTTGGTTTACTACGAGACGTATACCCATCCTAAGGATCTATAACAGAAGTAGACAGGACTACAGGCTCATATAACCAACTAGCAAGCCTGAGAATTATTAAGCCATCGAGATGAAAATTTATTCTCCACCTCTTTTGGTCTTGCCTATTTTCAACCTATTTTACTCTAACCTTCAAAGGTGTTAGAATCAACACTAAAACCACCTTCAAATTGAAGCTTTGGAATACGTACATGGAGATGCTAGCTACACCCTCTCATGCACCCTACCGTCTAATAATTCTCCTTGATTCTTCCTTCTTGGACTATGTTTTCTTACACCTTGAAATAGCCCTTGCTTTAATGCATAAAATCCACAACCTTCTCCCTTATTTAATTAATAATATTATTCACCTCATTTCATATTCTAAAACTCCTCGATGTCTTTCTCTGAATTCTCTCAAAAAATCAACACTTACTTCTTTTGAGGCCCAACTAACTCAAGAGTCAAGAATTCAAATCTTCACCACTTTTCATTTACCCACTCTACTACTTTGCTTCCCCAAACCATTGAATAATAACCTTTCATAGCCTATTAATGACATTGTTATGGAATATGCACAATGTTGACTTATTTGGATGGTGATGAAAGAAATCATCATATCACCATGATAATTTGAGTAGTTTTAGATTTTCTAAAGCCTTGTAAAACATATTTATCGCTTTTATTTTTTTTAAAAAGGTGGTCGCAATTTCATTCTTTAACCTACTTATCCATGGCTATAGATTCTGTTGGAAATATTGTCATTGATGTCAAAGGTTTAATATTATTAGTGATAAAGGCCCCATTGCATTTAATATTGTTTATCTTGGCTAATATGAGTTAATATTTACTTAATATTAATGAATATATTTTTGGTTGCATATGAGACAAAATAAGGGCCCATGGAGAAGTCGAAGAGTCACGGGATAAAGACAAAAGAAAGATGGGACACATTTTCCCATGAAGAGTCATCTTGGGGAATACCAAGAGTCACCAAGTGAAGACAAAAGAGTAAAGGGCAAATTTCTCATGAAGGGACACTTAAAGGAATACAAAAAGTCACCAAAGATAAAGACATTTTTGGTCATGAGAGGTCACCACATGACTTTTCAAATGCTTGGATATGAAGGGTCATCCAAGATTGGCGCCATTTTCCATGAGGAATGAAAGGTCACAAAGGGGGAAGGCCAAAGGTCATTTAGAAAGATATAAATAAAGGCTTGAGTAGCCATTTGTAATATGGATGTGAGAGGTTGATTTGATATTGTAATATTTAGCTTAGAAGAGCAATTGTGAGAGATGATTTGTATTTGTTATATCTAGCTTAGAAGAGCAAAAGTGAGAGAGAAGAAGGAGATGTATTGATCTATCATTTGTTGAGATAGCAACATTGAGAGATAGGTGTGTGGTATACACAAAGGGGTTGGTGCTCACAAATTGTTGCTGAGTTGGTGCTTGGCAAAAGAGTTGGTGCTCTTGTGGGTTGGTGCTCCTGTGGGTTAGTGCTCATGAATAGGTTCTGGGTTGGTGCTCGGCAAAGGGGTTTGAAGCTCATGTGGGTTGGTGCTCATGAATTGAAGCTGAGGTTTATACTTGGCAAAGAAGTATGGTGCTCCTATGAGGTTGTTCTCATGAATATATTTGAGATTGATTCTCTGTGGTTTTTCTCACATTGGGTTTCCATGTTATATCTGGTGTCTCTCTCTATCTTGTGTGATGTTTATTGTTTGAGTTTTATTACATATTTTGAATGATTGATTAAGTAAAATTTGGTTAAAGGAAAGATTTATAAGATATATAATATACTGATTCACCTCCCCCCTCTCAGTATATTTCGTGCTTAACAATTGGTATTAGAGCAGGTTCCTTCAGAAAGGGTTTAACAACGTGAAGGTAGATCAAAGGAAAAGCACAGATGGCTAAGCAGCTAAAGAAGGAGAATCAAGAATTGAAATCTATGGTTGAAGATCTTAAAGAAAAGGTGTGTATCTTGGATTTTAAGTTGGCTATAGAAGTAAAAAAAAAAAGATATTTATTCAGGATCTTAAAAATCAATTAAAGGCTGCAACTTCAATTTTAACATCAAAAGAAGAAGAATGTAATCAGTTGAAGGTTGAGTTAGGCTCTTTAAAGCATAATCATGAGAAGCTTATAATCAAGGTTGAAAAAGATCATGAAATATCAGTCCAAGGAAAGAAGGATGCAGGTTTTGCAAGCAAATCAAAGAAGCCAATCAGAAAGCCCAATGCTTTCAAGTTTTCAAATTCTTTTCATGGCCGTTGTTTTGTTTGTCATCATGTTGGTCATAGGGCAAAATATTGTATGAGGAGAAGAAATGAGTCAAATGGAGATCTCAGTCACATTCAAGAAAAAGGTATGAGAAATATTGTTTGCTTTTGTTGTCATGAGGTTGGCCATATTGCTAAATTATGCCAAAATAAAGTAAAGAGATATTCAAAGTATGTCAAAGGTTACAAAGCCCCTAAAAGATATAAGAAGAATCAAATTAAGGTGTGGAGACCTAAAATAGCAAAGGTTGATCAGGTTGAGTTTAAGAATGAAAATGAATTACTTGTTATAGTAGATAAAGAATCAGATAAGGATTGTAAAGAATCTCTTGTTACATTTGAGCATGAGCTTTGTCAAGATAAGAAAGTTGCAAAAGTTGAGAAGATGAAAAACATCATAAATGATAAGGTTAGTAGGGCAAAAAGGTTAGATATGCTTAAATGGATTCTAAAAGAAAAATACAAGAAGATCAAGGAAGAAACAAAGGAGATGTGGGAATCTCCTGAGATTTATTTTTAGAACCCTTTTGTGTGGGGGTGTCTCTTCTAGGCTTCAAGGAGACACTTTTAATAAAATTGAAGCATGGTGGATGCTATTGGGTCTTGGATATTTTGCATGACAAGAAGGTGAGTTGACAAATTAATTTGTATATCATTTGAGGGAGTATATTTTTGAAGAAAAGTTTTCATCAGTATTATGGTTTGAGGCTATTAGAATGATTCTTGCATATGCAGTGTTTTTAAAATGTTTCAAATGATTATGGTCATAAGAAATTAGAATGTTGAAAAAGAGCTAAGAGTTTTAGAAAGAAGGAAAATGATACTCATGCAGATTCAATCAAAGAGGATCAAAGTTTCAAAGCTCCATTCATCAGGAAGAAGGTTTAGACATGTTCATGGCAGAAGAAACAACCTAAAGATTCTATGTTGGTGCAAACAGCTTTGCATATAAGATCAGCCATGGTTCGTTGATAGCGGATGTTCGAGGCATATGACAGGAGATAAGAGTAAATAAGATCAATGGTGGTATAGTGAGATTCAGAGATAAAACCACTGCCAGGATAGCCAGAAAAGGTACTTTATTTTTAGATAATGGTAGAATCAAGACTAAGAATGTTTTATAAGCATAATCTATTGAGTGTAAGGAAAATATGTGATCAAGGATACACCTTAAAGTTTCATGTGGAAGGTTGTGAGATTAGAAGAAAATATTCAAATGAGTTGATTGTAGATTCTCAAAGGATAGGTAAAATCAGATATCTTCTCAAAGATCAGCAAGAGGAGTTGGGAGTAATTTCTATTACTTCCTGCCATTGATGTTCAGCATCAAGTGAGGGGGAGCTAAGTGTTAGCTCTAGGTAGGCCCTTTGCCATTGATGTCAAAGGGAGAGAATAATAGGTATAGGTACAGGTGCAAAAAATAGGTACAGGGAACATGTACATGTTGCTATAGTAAGGGGGAGTTACTGTATGTTTTCAGATGACGGTATGTGCAGGTGACAGGATGTGGCAATTTCAAGATTGAGGTTGCCATCAATGACAAAGGGGGAGATTGTTGAAAATATTGTCATTGATGTCAAAGGTTTAGTATTATTGGTGATAAAGGCCCCATTGCATTTAATATTGTTTATCTTAGCTAATATGAGTTAATATTTATTTAATATTAACGAATATATTTTTGGTTACATATGAGACAAAATAAGGGCCCATAGAGAAGTTGAAGAATCACGGGATAAAGACAAAAGAAGGATGGGATGTATTTTCCCATGAAGAGTCATCTTGGGAAACACCAAGAGTCACCAAGTGAAGACAAAAGAGTAAAGGGTGAATTTCTCATGAAGGGACACTTAAAGGAATACGAAAAGTCACCAAAGATAAGGACAAAAGTGAGAAAGACGTTTTTGGTCATGAAGGGTCACCACATGACTTTTCAAATGCTTGGATATGAAGGGTCATCCAAGATTGGTGCCATTTTCCATGAGAAATGAAAGGTCAGAAAGGGGGAAGGCCAAAGTTCATTTGTAAAGCTATAAATAAAGACTTGAGTAGCCATTTGTAATATGGATGTGAGAGGTTGATTTGATATTGTAATATTTAGTTTAGAAGAGCAATTGTGAGAGATGATTTGTATTTTTTATATCTAGCTTAGAAGAACAAAAGTGAGAGAGAGGAAGGAGATGTTGTATTGATCTATCATTTGTTGAGATAGAAACATTGAGAAATAGGTGTGTCATATACACAAAGGGGTTGGTGCTCATGTGGGTTGGTGCTCACGAATTGTTGCTGAGTTGGTGCTGGGCAAAGGGGTTGGTACTCATGAATTGAGGCTGAGGTTTGTACTTGGCAAAGATGTATGGTGCTCCTATGGGGTTATTCTCACGAATATATTTGAGATTGATTCTCCATGGTTTTTCCCACATTGGGTTTCCACGTTATATCTGGTGTCTCTCTCTGTCTTGTGTGATGTTTTATTGCATATCTTGAATGATTGATTAAGTGTAATTTGGTTAAAAAAAATATTTATAAGATATATAATATACTGATTCACCCCCCCTCTCAGTATATTCCATTTTTAACAGATTCTTTTTGCATAGTGGATGAAATCATCTAATTATATCCTAGGTAATCTCATCTACCATTTCTACCACACCCATCCAAAACTATTTGATAGCCATATTTTTTACGCTTTGGCACTTCTTTTTCTCCAACATCCTTCACTTGGACCTACCTACATATCGAATTAGGGAAACCACATTAAACAATGCCCTTCACCTTAAGAGAACTAAATTTAGCCTGATGTCCTTTTTGGATTCCTATCCATAGAACTATGTAGGTAGCATCCACTTGCCATGTGCATCTGGAGTTAGCTCATCCATGCCCTTCCAACCCATACCTAATCTACCCATGCTTTCACTAGTTAGTTGCTTTTGACCCATAACATTGGTGTTTTTTTATAATAAATTATGATCATAATGACCAACCTTGCTATGTTGAAGTTTTTAACTTTTGAACCACCTCAAATAAAACCAGACCATTTGTGTTTTCTTGGGATCAATTCCTACCTTGGATACCTAAGTCAAAATCAATGCTATCTAGGAATTTTGATAAGACTAACCTGATCAACTATGACCAATACTAGGGACTAGTTATCTTGTCATTTATCTTAGAACCTGACCTTTTTGTTATCAATATTGGCACCTTTAGTCTCTATATAATCTTGACTATTATGCTTAGTCATATTTTGTGAATCCATTAGCATTTTACATACCCAGCTACCTTGTGGCATCACCTAGTGCCTCCCCATCAACTGTTTATCAAACCCACACCTGATTCAATTTTTCCTCTTTAACTTTTAGTTTGAGGGGGAAATCCTCCTTCCATACTCAAGATACCCTAAACTTTAAATAAGTGATTTTATTTTATTTTATAGCTTGTTAATTTAAGGCTACATAACAAAAAATGGCAAAATATAGACACTAAGAAAATTTACACTTATAATTTTGATGCCTAAATGCCTTGGGATCCTCTAAAAATTCTTAAACCTTCCTAAAACCCTTCTTAATCTAACCAAATCATTATTTTCCTAGTCACATAATGTCATTCAAAATCACTATTTAAAAGTACTATTTAAAAATTACTATTCATCATCACTATTTACTATGGGACCTACTATCACTATTCATGATGACATGGCAAGTGACATGTCATATGATTTACAGATTATATGGCAAGTGACATGGCTTAGAAATGACATGGATTAATGTGGAACACCATACCCCACTTGGAACCCTTTTCCAAAGTGCCTAATGACCTCATTTCAACATCACAAATTTCTCCCCTTGAAATATGATGAATTTCCCCTTAAGGAGTCATTATTCAATATGTATTTTGTCTTCCCCACATAAAATTAAACTTTAAAAGAGATACCTACCTCTTTAAGACTGGGAAAGACAAAGGGCACCTATTTTTGACTTCTTGGTTGAAATGGGAGACTTCTCAACCCAAATGGGAATCTTCTACAACCTCACCTTGTAATTTTCATCCTCTACATGGAAAATGGTGCCACATTTGGTGGGCCACCCCTTTAAGTACTTTTTTTAAAGCAAAAAGGGGAGGGAATAAGCCTTTGGTATCATTTAAATCCATGTGCACGATTTCCATTTAAAATTGGACTCATGTGTAAGGTGGGAGACACACCAACCCTAAATGGGAGACTTTTGATCAAAGTGGGAATCCCCTCCAACCTCATATTTGAATCATTTTTTATCTCACTTGCATAAATTTTAATTGCTTCACTATTCCTCTATTTTTCCATGTTTCTTCACATCAAATGCTATAAATTACCCCCTCTCCTTCATCCAAGGTTAAGTTGGAAGTTAGTATTTTGTTATTAACATTTGTATTACAAGTTTGGAGGTATCATCAAGGAGGTCATCATCTTTAATAGAAAGATCTCAATAAACAAAACTCCACCAAAATTACCTCAAGTTTTCATCAACTATCAACAAACCAATCTTCATCAACAAACATCTTCAAGCATTGGGGTAATCTTGTTGTTTAGTTATCTTAATTTATGTATTCCTTTCCCTTTGGCCTTATTATTTCACTTGTTTCCTTCATCACCCTCTTGTCATTTTATCCTCTTATCTATATCCCCTTTATCTTCTTGATCACCATTTAACCCTTTCCCTTCTTTGCCTCATTGTAACCATTTGTATCTTTGCCTTCTTGGCCTCATTTTGGACCATTTGACCCGTTGCCTTCTTGGCCTTGTTTTGGACCATTTCACCCTTAGCCTTCTTGGCCCTCTTTTGACCATTTATCCCTCTTGTTTTCTTGAACACATTACCCTTCACCATCTCAACCCCTTTTCAACTCTAACCAAATCACTCTTTTGACCTTTATCAAACCAATCCAAACCAAAAACCATAACTTTATTTTAGCCAACTTTTAACATGAGCATTATTTAAACTAGCTATTTTATTTTAGCCATCTAAGCAAAACATTTAGTTTTATAGATTAATTTGATATATTTCATTTCAATTTTACAGTCATATAAGACAAATATATTTATTTTATCATCATGACTTAAGTGTTTAAAAGCAGGTGGATTGACAACCCCCTAAAAAGCTTTTGCTTCTAGGATCTAGCTCATGCTAGGCAATCTAACCATCTACTTGTATAACAAATAAGTCTATTTTAGTGTTTTATTATTTGTAGGTCATCCTCCCAAGTGAAAGAGGATCTCTCCACAATCACTTGCATCCAACATGTGCACTTTAATAGGTATTCTTCCAGACCCTTCATCACAAGTTTCTTCTTTTCACACATAATTAAAAACAAAAATTAGATAGAAACAATCATATCAATGTTTATGAATGGGCAGTCATCTTTAGGACATGCCTTGTTGATATCCTAGAAGTTTGTATAGATTCTAATTCTTCTTTGTGGTTTTTTTACAAGAACACTATTAGAAATCCAATTTGAGTAATCTATTAGGCAGATAAATCCAGCGTCTAAGAATTTTTGCAATTCCTCTTTGACTAATAATTCCACCTTGGGATGCATGTTTTTTAGTTTATATTTGATGGGTTTTGATTTTAGATGCACAACTAGCTGGTCTACCACAAATGAGGGGTCTAACCCTAACATGTCAGTGTAAATCCATGCAAATATGTCGATAGATTTATTTAGCAGCTCAATAATGATTTTGCATTCCTCTATTGTGAGAGATGCCCCCAGTTTCACTATTTTTGGATGTTTATAATCTTAATATTAGCTTCTATCATCACCTCAATTAGTGAGGGTGATTGACCATGAAAATAAGGGGGTAATGTTATTTTTAGAATGTTAGGTGTGAAGTAGTCTAGAAGTTTAGTATCAATATCAAAATAATCTTCTAACGTAAATGAGCTATATGGGAGTTCATCTGGTTCTTTAGAAGCCTCTTATTCTTTTTCAGAGTGTTCTTCATCACTTTGATCATGGGATTTTTAATATTCCCCAAAATATGTAGATCGATAAAGATTGATAGAAAAACCCTTTTTATGATCACTAGATGACATGTTATCTTTGGTTCCCATGTATTCTAAAATGGCCTCATCATTTTGAAACATGTCATAGGCAGGCTTTTGCTTTGATTCCCAGTCTATAAGGGATGGATAATAGAGGGAAATATTAATGGTGGAGATGGTGGTATCAGGAAAAATGTTGGTGACAATGATCTTCTTAAAGTGGCTATAGATAGAGCCTATTTCAATGTCCTTGTCGAAGAGAGATGACCCATTGGTCAAAAGAGAATCCAAAATAATATTGGTTAGGCCATCATCATATAGTTTGTACCCTACTCCAAAATATTATAGATGGTCTTGAACCAAAATAGGTTCAAGTCAGCATTGCTCTAGTTTTCTCAATCCCTTTCCTTTGTATTGCATGTTATTCATCATTCTCTGGACTCTGGGATAGTGTTGCTTAGGAGAGATGAGGGCCTCATCATCTAGAATAAGCCAAGAATCATCTCCATCTTCAATGTATTCATTAGAAAATAATCTAGTGTTTGAAAAAGATGTTGGCCCAAACTGATATTAATGGGATTATCCTTCCTCATAACTAAGGACCCATAGCTACATGGAGATAGGGGTATATTTCTGATGTAAAATGCTTTATACTCATATTCGCCACATCTTGTGGATGTGAACTTTAGTCAGATAATATCAAGTTTTGATTGAGACATGGATTTTAATTAATCTAGAGAGATATATTTAATTGTTGTTGGGCTCAGGATAGTGTTGTCAGTGCCAATATAGGGTGATGGTGATAGTGACCGATCCATCTAACAACTATGGAGATGGTCTATGACTCTAAGAATGGTAACTTCCATTCCTAAATGAGGGAATTTTAGGTACTAATGAAGAGTGGGTAACATAGCTTATATTTCTTGAATCCATGGTCTTCTGAGCAACATGTTACATGGTAGTTCCACATTCATAACATTAACTAAAGTTTGATGAACTAGAGGTCCCATAGTAATAGGAAGATAAATGGTCCTAACTGACGGTCTCTCATTGTCATCATAAGATTTTATCATTATCAAAGTGGGTCCTAATGAGGTTTTAGAGTATCCCAATTTCTTTAAAAAATCTAGATTACACATGTTGAATATGGATCCTCCATCTATGAGAACATGGGAAACTCGATGGTGGGAGATGGTGACCTCAATGTATAAGGGGTAATTATGATGTGGGCCAACTGGAGGCAGATATTGGGTACTAAAAGTAATTGGCTATGATGGAGATAAATGTGCTACTAGTTCCTAAAATTAATTAGTATCTAGGTCACTCAGTACTTTTAAATCATTCAAAACTTGATTTAATATTTCCCTATGTAAAGTTGATGTTTTAAGGAGTTCCATCAAGGAAATTTGAGCTAGAGTCTTTTCTAATTACTGAATGATATCATAGGATTTATTTGAAGAGCTTGAAGCTTTCATAGAAACATTCCCCTTTTGGGTAGTAGATGAGGTAGAAGGATCTTGAGAAGGTGGCATAAGAATTATTATCTTATTACATCAAGTGATTACTATGTAGTGAGAAGTGACCCTATTAATTTTTAGGATAGGGGATGAAGGTGGAACATATTTTTGAATTTTATGAATTTTAATGGTGTTAATGTAATGGTAGGGAACATTATGGTAATCAGTGCGGTTAGATGACGATGCCTAACCTTGGTCTCTTTGCGGTCTCTAATTCTTCTGATCATGCTTTGGGAGTGGATCCTTGTAAATACCAAGTTGCTCATTTCTTGACTGATTTGGGGGAGCTTCTCCTTCAATCTCTATATAATCCCTTTAATTAAATCTTGAATATAATGTTTTAATTGTATACACCACTCAGTGTCATGTCCTTTTTCCCTTTGGTATTTACAAAACTCATCTTCATGATACCAATATGATTTTGGTTGATGGTTGTTCACAAGTCTAATCTTAGGTAGAGTAATCATGTTGGTAGTGATCAATTTGTCCAAGATTATTTCTATCGAGACTCCCAAGCTTATAAGTGGTCTTTTGCCTATGTGAGGCTTAGACTTGCCTCAAAGAACTTTGATGGAAGAGACATTAGGGAATTGTGTGGGGCCTTTCCTTTAGATAGTTTGTACATGTTATTTTGTGGAATCTATCACAAGATCCCCAAGAGGATTGGTAGTTTGATTTTGACTACCTTGAGGGATATGAGTACTGTGTGTATTATTGGTACTTTTGGTATTAGTGGGATTATTGGCATTATTGGTGGTGCTAGTATTATTGGTATTATTTTACCTAGGAGATGGAAAGCATTGGTTACAAAGTAACAAATTAGTTTGTTATGTTAATTAGTCAAGGTGATCCTCAATGATAGCCTATCTCCTATTAGCCTCAACATGGTTATTAAGAAGGGGTTAAGGGTATTCTTCTTCTTTAGCAAACTCATGGTCCAAACCTTCTTCTTCTTAGGGTATGTAATTAACATGTTAATGTGGGGTATTTGGTCATGATGGAGGGTGAACTAGGTTATATAAGAGGATATGATCAAAAGTGAAAGGTAGCGTGCCCCCTATTTTTATGGTGTAGGCTAGGAACTAGTCATGATTTTCATAGAAATAATGATCAATGAGGTTTCTTACCTCATCATTATATATATATATATATATATATATATATATCTCCCCTAGGCATGTGTATGTCACTATGATTTTTATCATATTCCTAAGTTGGGTCAATTATAAGCCCTAATGGATTGTTGTCCTAGTTGAAACCTTGTCCAATTTAGATTTGGGCTTGGATGTGGAAGACATTGTGAAAAGTGTATGAAAGGAAATGCGATGAAGGAGATGGACGTCTTCAAATACTACTTTTATCTAGATATTGAATCACTATTGGTCAAAAGATAATGATGAAATGACCAAGAATTACCAAAAGACAAAGTCTTTTAAGAAACCAATCTATCAAGGGTGAAGGAAGAGTTGATGGGATCAAATAGCTTTATCTACTAGCAAATGGACAAGTTGATGGGTGCTAGAAGACAAAGGTACTTGATAGAGATGAAGATAATGATGGGTGATATATTAGGATCTTACAAGACTTTGTATAGTGATGATCCAAAGTCAAGAAGATATGATAGATAATGATTCCAAGAAGATGGGTGACCACTGAGATCTTGATTTTAGGACAAACTCTAATATTCAAAGAGAATGGGATCGGTGGAAGAGAAAAAATGTGCGATATGTATGGGATGTGATATGTGATAAGTGAATGATTGGACAAGAGTAACTAATCAAGATTGATTATTCACAAATGGGAGGAATGGACATGGATGAACTAGTTACCAAATAAAGGTGGGTGAAATGGGTTGGGGGTTAGATGTTAATGGAAGAAAGAAGTGATGAATGAGTAGTTATTATAGGTGATTTGTATATAAAGTGATGTGGTCAAAAGGATAGATACACAAATGGATATTAGGCTATGAGGGAATATGTAACAGGGATTTTATAGGATGGATAATGGTCAAAGATAGTATGGTGTGGATATCCAAAATACACAAATAGATAGGAAATAAGATGATATGTATACTAGTCGATGTGTGAAGATGTGAAAGGGAATAGACACTATATGAAAGTGTTAAGGAATGGATATGGATAATGTGGGTAGTTAATGGTCAAATGTAGTATGTAATGGGGATGATAGACAAAAATATTTGAATGGGTAGGAAACAAGATGGTATATGTAATCTAGTTTGGGTGAAGGTATTATAAGGTAGGAGAGGTTAATTAGTGGATAGTAGATGTGGAGGATTGGCTATGTGGATATAGTAATTATGAGAGGATAGTATGATATAAGTACAATGGTAATGGACAAGGAATGAACATACAAATGGGTATGAGGTGAGAGGATATATTCAAACTAGTATATAAAGATGTGAGAGGTGATCACTATATGAAGGTGTGGTGAGGATAGACACTATGTTCAATATGATATGGGTAGATAGAGGGATGTATATAAAAAATGGATATGAGATATAATATAATATATATAAACCAAAAGGATGTGGGGAGGAAAAATAAAATTTATAGATGAGATGGATAATAGAGTTGAGGGATATATAAGAAGGGATAAGACCGATATGAAAGGTGGATGGATACTATATGCAAGTGTTATAGAATGGATATAGTGGGGATGGACACTATAGGATGAATGTAGGATGATAGAGTAAATGTAAATGTATTATAAAATGGATATGGGATAGTGTGACAAAAATTGGTCAATAATACACAAAAAAGGATATGAAAAGGGGATATATACTAAATGTTATGGAATGGATATAGATGGGATGGACATTATATGATGAATGTGGGACATTGGATGTAAATGTAGTATGAATATAGGGTAGTGTGGTAGTCAAAACTTGGTCAAAATATACAAACTATTATGAAAGGGGGATGGTACTATATAAGGATGTTTTAAGATAACTGAGATGGATGTAGAATATGGACTTTATGATATGAATATGGGATAATAAGATGAATATAGTGGTCAAATATAAAGTGATATAAGATGGAAGAGGTATGGAAAATGGATTTATAAGGTGAATGATATATGGGTGTTTAGTGGAATGGAGATAGGATAAAAGGGATGTACTTGATTAGTATAATATGAATATCTAAGATGGGATAATGACTGGATAATGATTGAGAAATGGGTACTATATAGAGACTAGGGTAAATAACATAATAAGCAATGAGTGATTAATGGATGATGTGAATTTATGATATGATGATAGGATGATAAATTTTAACCTAGGGGTCTTCTAAGATATTAAAAAAAATGGGTGTGGCTAACTCAACTATCAAACAATACAGGTCTAGTCACAACACTCAAACAACATGCATAAGTATGAGCCTAAATTTGTAAACTATAAGGGTGTATAAAACAATGTCTGAACCACCTAATAGATACACAAGTGAGGCTATAGGCTGGTGACCCATTACAGATTCTACTGAACCCTCTCAACCCTGCTTGCATATGATGACTACTTTGGAGTTTATCCTACTTCCTACAGTGGTACACCTATTACGACCTAAGTCCCCTACTCCAAGGTATACAAAAAAAACTAGGTGCATCCTCGATATACATGATGGTACGTTGGGGCCCAAGTTCATGTAGGAGGCTCTTTGATTACCCTGGGTCTTGGAGTTTGACCCCCCTTGCTCCACGGAACCCTTTATGGAGAATTCTACTAAGGCCATAGTGATAGCTCTCCTAATATTTAGACTCCACCAAAACATGGAGTTTGGTTAGAGCATGGTGGTGAAATCCATGACACTAATCCCCATATACTAAGCTCATGCGTGGTGATAAAATCCACATCATGTGCTTTCTTATAGGGGGCTTAACAAATAGGCAAACACATGATACTATTAATTGACCATTTTTAATTATCTGTGTGATGAGCACAATATGATAAATTATCAATAAATTAACACACACACAAATAAGTATATAGAAAAATTATTCTCAATAAATAAATAAATATATATATATATATATATAATAATAATAATAATAATAATAATAATAATAATAATATATTCAAAAATATAATGAAAAACTAAGATAAAATGTTAAATGGCACCCCTACCTACAAGCACAAGAGTTAGAAATCTAATTGGGGTGCCTAAATCTTGAAGAGTCCTACAATAAAAGTGTTAGTAGTTTAAATTTTCACAATCTTGAAAGTCCCTGTAATACCGTGAGTACACAGAGCAAAACTATGACCAAAATGTACAATATCAAACTTAGGCAAATAAAACCACTAATCACAAATCACAAATTTGCAAGCTAATAATAAATTGTTATAATTAACTAATAATATTGCTACGAGCTAACAATATCATTACTAGAATTAAAAATATTGTTACTACCAAAACTTTCAATCTATGATATTGTATATAATAAAAATAAGTTTAAGGCAACTACCATACTAAGATAATTACAAATCTTGATATATTATATACAATTTAGATGGAAAATATTTAATCTTATGCTATTTTTATACCACTAAAACATAATATATGCTATTCCACTATAATATCTTGATTGAAAGTAACAAATCTACTACTTGCATATCAAAATCACAAGTCGTAACTAGTGATATTGTAAAAGAAGGCCAAAATAGTCTATAAGGGGTTTTGAGATGTTTGTCCTATCTTCTGTCTGCCCCTTATGATTCTTGCACATAGAAATTGAAACTTGTCAAAGTTTTCCTTATAGATAGTGAGGGTCCTAGACCAAAAATATTTTTAGATGAGAAAATGATTAAGTTTTAAATAGTTTAACATAGACTCTTTCTTTAATCCTTTGTATAGAACCTAAATATGTTATTGTTGATAATACAAGAAGGAAGTTAGAGTTTTACCAGTTTTAAAGATAATATCACTACTATTGACTACAAACCTATGATTATCAAAACAACCCCACAACTGAGGGAGTCACAATTTTGTCAAGGATAGCCAAAATATCAAGGTCTGGTTTAAATGTCTTCCTTTCTGCAATCACAGATTCAAAAAACCTTCCAAAAAAAAAGTATGAATAGAAAATAGAGATAGTAATAACAAAGCACAAGTAACAGAGTTAGTCCTAAATGTTATATTTGATAATATCTCTACTAGGATCAACAATACCATGATTAACAATCTAATCTTGCAACTGTGCAAGTCACAAGTTTGTCGAAAATGTGTCTATATTTGGATTTTGGGGCAAATTACCTTCTGTCCTACACACAAAAACCATAAATAGGAAAAACATCTTGTAAATAAGGTTAGGTTAGAAAAAATAGATGTGAGAACTATACTTTTGTCAATATCATGACTAGAACCTATAATATCATGATTGTCAGTACAATACCGTAAGTGTGAGAGTCATAATTTTGTCTAAAATGCACCAATAGTTAGATCTTGGGGGATTTTATTTCCCATCCTAGACATAGAAACCACATCGATAGATAATATCTTGGTATAAATAAAGGGTTAGTAGATATAGATTATAACGTGATGCCTACTATTTATTTCAATAATATCACTATTGAGATTGATAATACCACTACTACCAGAACAAACTCATGACTGTCAAAGTTGTGGTATTGTCAAACGCCTAAACCCTACTAAAAACCCTAACCATTATTAGTTTATGGACAATATTGTAATTTTATTCTACAAAATTATCACTGTAATACCATGACTATCAGGGCAATACTATGACTCACCTGTACATGCCAAAATTTTAAAATTCAGACTTAGATCTACATCTAGTTGGTCTTGAAATCACTCAAATCACTTCCAAGAATGGTATTAGATTGAATAAGGGAGGTTGGTCCCATCGTTGTCACCAAAATATACACCAAATTTCAGGTTCAAGCAATATTATCAAAACAAGCAATAAATCCAAAACTTAATAACACCAATAAGAATAGATAGAAGAAGTAAATCATAATAAATGAAACATTCTTACCATCCTTTTTACCTCTTCATGCCTCCATTCTATGACTTGCACTTGAATGACTTGATATCAAAATTTAGGATGTTGGATTGCTTTGATATCTCTTGATAATGGCTTCCAATGCTTAGTGAAATAGATAATGGCTTGGATGAGAGCTAGAAGACTATTATGGATGCAATATGAGAGCTTGATGGCTTGCTAGATGATTTCAAATTAGTCCTACCCATTGCCCAAACATGGTCATTTATAAGAAAAATTAAGGAAATTTTGAAGAATTTTAAATTATTAGAAGTCTCTAGTTTATAGATTTCTAGAGACTTGGAGGAGATTCTCCAATTCTAGAGGCTTCTCCATAGGTTTAGGGGATAATTAAGAAGATTAGATAGGGATTAATGAGGTTTATGATACATAGGGATGTAAGAATGGCTAGGGTGGTAGGGTGACTAGGGTGATAGGTGGATAGATATGAATTTTAAATTGTCAAGTGGGTTTAGGGAGTAGGTTAATAACTAATATGTTCAATTAGAGGTTTATTGAGGAGATTAATTGGTTTTTAGAATGGTGTAAAGGTTTATGGGATATAAGAATGGGAAGTGAATTATTATGTAATTAGTTATCTTGGTTAGGAGATATAATAATTAGGTTAAATTAGTATAATTAGTAGGGTGAGTATAATTTAGTGGATACACATAGTTATATGATTCATAAACATATTTATGGAAACATTTTATACATTGGTACTATAATTATACCTAGAATTTAGCTTGAGATATCTATGAGGTGCCTATGCCATGCAAAAGGCACCTAAAAATTATAAAATCAAATTATTTTCTAAATTTAAAATACTATTATAGACTATTATCATACCCATGATGGATTGTTATTGAGCTAATATACTACAATATTTGGTTCATCTTTGGAAGGTTGAGTTGATTAAACCACTCAATCTTACCAAAATTATAAGTTAGTTTTGATTAAATCATCTAACTTTATCAGAATAATAGGTTGGATTTCATTAAATCATCCACCCTCACTAGATATATAGTGTAAGTTGATTAAATTGCTCACACTCACCAGATTATGCATATATTTGGGTTGTACGATTGAGATAAAATAATGTCAACGTCTGTGTTGAAATTCACATTTACACCAAGGTTGAGGGTATGTGTCCTATAATATCTATATATACATACACTTTTAGGTTTAGATTTATCATAATCTTAGTTTTAATGCTTCATAATGAGGCATCCTTTCAAATAAAATTTATAAAAGATAAGATGGTTACATCTACATACAAGTATACTCTTAACCCTACTCTTTCTACTTTCAAGCATTTCAAATTCTTTTAATATCAGATTTCATACACTGATTATATACTATATCATGCTCTTGGTTATAGGCAAGAAAAATTTAGAGGCTATTTATAGCCAAAAGGCTATAAGTATGTGTTTTCCGTTTTAAAAATCATTATTTTTGTGAAAATATACATAGGTCAAATACCTTCAATTTTATATAATTTCTTATACATGTGTTTTGAATCATCTTATAGATTATACTTGGTGTTATTTTTGGACACATATTTTCTATGGTTATTATACATGTATGGTTCTGATTCACCAAGAAATTATATGAGATATGTATAGGTTAGTTTAAAATTGTCAGGTGTGTGTGTGTGTGTGTGTGTGTGTGTGTGTGTGTGTGTGTGTGTGAGTGAGAGAGAGAGAGAGAGAGAGCACCTAAGACATAATAAAATCAAGGTAATAATTATATTTTATTTGGTATGGTTTGTTATTGAAATAAAAATATATTTAAAAGGCCAATTATAGATATGGTTAAGACATTTTAAAAGGCCTTATTATATAGTTTATAATTTTAAACCTATAAAAATATTTTAAACTTTTTTTAGCACCATTTATAAAACCAAGTAAAGAAAACATACTCTTTATTCTATATGATTTTAATAACTAAAAACTTAATAATAAATAATTATCAAATCTAATATTTATTTTATTTTTAGTATTGGATGCAATACAGGTGGAATTAAAGCTACAGGGGTTGAGGTTTAGATCTTACCCCATTTTTTAGTGAATTAGTACCAACATATTAAGGGATAATAAATAAAAATTCAATGTTGGTATAAAATGTCACCTGTAAGATCAATGTAAGTTGATCGAATACATATGTGATGGTTTCTTAAATTTTTTAGTCATTGATGCAAGCTATTGGCAAAAGTGAAGCTCTGATGGTCCAAATATTGGGATGAGAGGTTGGAAACAAAGATGCATAAAATTTCTAAGCTAGTTTCTTTGTGATTGTAATTTCAAGGTATGGGTTTGTATTTCTTTTGTTCTAAAGACTAAGAGTAGTTATTTGTATGCATAGTCATCTGTCTTGAAATGAATAAATATAATGATAAGTTCTTTGAAAAATATTTCTTTAAAGATATTTTATCAAAACACTATGCATGTTGGTTTTATTGGAAATTTTGTATATATTTAAAAGTTTTTTTCTTAAAAAATATTTGTTTTTCACTCATGTTGACTACACATAATTATTCCATTCATACATGTGATAGAAGGTTGATATGTTCTCAAAATCTGTGAAATGAGTATTTTTGGGTTACTCAAAAATATGGTTTAAATGATCATCAGGTTTTGTTGCATTAATTATTTTTGTTCTTTGTGTATTATTTAAAAGAAGTATCTTGCATGCCATTATTTCTTAGATAAAATTATTTTCTTATTTATTTAAAATAAGTATGTAGTTGTTACATCTCAATGTTTCCTCTAGACTTACTAATATATTTATTACTAATTCTATAGCGAGTTATTAGTTTAATTGATGTGTTAAATAACTAGATTAGTCGTATGCTGATTAAGAACAATGTTTATTAGTTGTGATCATGATAGTTAACTGGTAATTAACTATTTGTATTATGTTATAATATATTTTAATCATTATTATACAATATATTTTATTGCAATAGTTTATTATAATTTTTACATAATATAGTTTAACTAATGTTTTTTTGTACTAAGAAGGATGAAGGATAGATTCCACCCTTATGGCTATGACCGAAGGGGGGTATCATTGGAAAGAATGGTTCAGATGGAGACAAGTGGGGCAGGAGAAATCTGTTTGTTGATTGGTAGATGGTTAATACTAATTTTAGTAGCATGCATCATATCATTGACATAATTTGTTGTTTAGAATGATTGGTTATACTATGCATATTGATTTAAACCCTATAGTGTGTTACATTTATTAGATCATATGATGGCTAAGATTCTTGTATGTTTATCTTGCTCCATTGTCTGTGACTATGTACCATATGGATCAAATGAGTTTAACATGTGTTTGCAGAGGTAAATTAAAATATTTTAATTGACTTACTTCATATATTTATATTCATCCTAATGTGTTCCCTAAATTTATTGAATGATATTAATGTGATGTGAAGTCTAATTCCATTACCTTGACATGATTGCACTTGTATCTATTAACAACTGATTTGAACTTTATAATAACATTATATGGAGGGTAATTAATAAATTTCTTATAAATCAAATTGATTTTGTATAGGGTTTTTGGACAAACCTTAAGACATGTTGGTTTTAGTTGAAGTCATTGTTATAATTAAATGGGATTGAATTATCTTTTTCATTCAATGGTTTAACCTTAGGCTATATTAAAGCTAGTAAAGGTTTTTAATATAAAATCAAGTCATATGCTTGAGGTATAATTAAAGGCATTAAAGTTTGATTATGGCATGATTAGTAAGGAAATAGTCAAAAGTCTTCGAGCCATATTAATTTGCATGGAAATTGTTAGGCATGTGTAGTGGTTCAAATACCATCATGTAGATTTTAATGAAATTATTTCATGGGAATATTCAAGAATATAGGGTTCTTTATGAAGCTTGTTCTAGACTTTTTGAGTCATTATGGGAAACACATTGACATTGGTTTATTGTATGGTATGTTCATTATGGGTTTTGACTAGTTAACTTGACTATTGAGGTTATCATATGGAAATTTCATACAATGATTATGGAAAAATGGTGTTTGTTTGAAATAGTTTTGTGGAGTTCTTTTATGGAATTTTGGCATGCAAAATTGGTAGTCAAATGGATATATGGAACCGATGGGGTTGGAATAAGAATAGGATAAAATTCGAGATGTTTTGAGGAGAAATAAATGAAAAAGAGAGATCTTTTAGACTTGATTTATTTGGAATTTGAGGTAGGGTTTGTATTAAATTATTTTTTGGTTTTCGATGTTAGAATGTGACTTGATATGGAATGATATGCCATTTAATTTTAGAGAATGGGTTAATTTTTTTCCAATATATAAAAATACAAAAAAAATATAAAAAAATGTAAATATAGAGCCCTAAGGACAAGTACAACCCATCCATAGGGACACATACATACAAACCCCCCTCTTATTATATACAATTGAGTGAAAGTGGCATTCGAGATAAATGGAAAATAGGGTTAGATTTTTATTTGTGTTTTCTTTAATTTTTTTAAGGCTAGTCACAACTAGCTGTAGATTTGTTTGATTTGAACAAACCCTTATTCAGTTAATGGAAAATATAAATGGATACCTTAAATGGGACTGTGCATATCATTTTCTCTTGTTGTGCTTGCTAGGGTTTGATAGTTTGGTTTGGGTGTTTAGAAAGAATAAAATTGGGCTTTGAATTAAGATTTATAACTCCCTGTATTAGGTGTTTTTACACTTATATATATATATATATATATATATATATATATATATATATATATATATATATATATATATATATATATATATATATATATATATATATATGACCTTGTGGAAGGATTTGTCCATCCACAGGGCTGAGTATAAATAGACCCTCATTTTGACTTTGTATGGATATGTGATTGTTTCTTGGTGAGTGAATCACTCATATGGTTTTAATTACTTTTGTTAGCAAGTAATATAGGATTGCATTTGAATGAATTCTGACCTTGTCTTGTTAGATGACTGTGTATAAAAGTTTGAATGTATATTATGTTTGACAAGTTTAATGTATATAGATATTGGGCAGGGATCTTGATTTCAATTAATTCATAGATTTATGGGGATAGGATTTATGAGTTATATATTTGATGGTACATATGTGTCTAGACTAGTTTAATTTTGTATGTAAGGGTTTTTGATTTAGTTGATTCAAAGTTAAATGTAGTATATTTGGGTAGGAGTCAATGAACTGGGTATTGATTCTAATATTTATATAAGCTTTGAATATATATATATATATATATATATATATATATATATATATATATATTATGATTGTTAAGCGATTCCAAATAGATGTGTTTTTTTAATATTTATTATCTGACTTCTAGGTTATTGAGGCATGAATAGTTTAACTAAGCATTTAGATATATGGTGATAATATGTAAAAAGGTTTTCTTGGTTTCAATACTTGTGAATACTTTAGTGGTTCAAATATCTAGAGGACTGACTATTAATAGTCAAACCTATAACTATTAGGTAGATCATAGTTATATGGAAATTGTATTTTGCATTGAGAAATAGTATCAAACTAGTTATTTTTTATATGGCAGTAGCATGGATAAAAATAGTAAAATAATAATGTCTGCATATATATATATATATATATATATATATATATATATATATATATATATATATATATATACCTGAATGTTATATGGTACATACATACATACATATAAATATGTAGTCGAGACTTATTTGTAAATGAAGTGGCTATTCATTATCAAATGCGTTATCTAGTATGTTATATATATTATCATGTTTCAAATGAACTTATCTAGAATCCAAATTTAGGTTTTATTTATCTTAATTTAAATATGAGATATACTTAGAATCAAAACATTTTTGATGTTTTGTGAATTAATAGATGATTACTTATTAGTAATTTTGTTTGGATTTATATAAAGGAATACTATGGGTTTATATGACTTTCATGAAGATAAGGGATTATGTATGTTGAGATTAGTATTTTATATGAATATGAAATCTAGTTATAAATAAACGATCACAAAATTTTGATTGAGAGTTAAATGTTTACTATTTCTATTTTTATGTTAAAATAGAATTAACTATTTGATCAAAGAGGGTTATTTGAATATCTATTAGTTGATTTTGGTATATAGACACTCATAATGAAGAATGGAAAGATTATGATGCATTTGTATTCATATATACTATGGATTTCATTATGTAAATATTTGTATGTTTAAAATTTATGGATTTGAGCATTATTATACTTATCTTATATTATTGACATTAAATAATTAGGTGTAACAAAATCCACATTCTTAGTGCTGTTAATAGACAAATTGTGTGTGTGAATTTGATTGATCTTGAGATCTTAAAAATTATATTAAAATTTAGCCAAAATAATATTTATAGTTTGAACATTATCATTTCACCTTATTGATTTACTTTGTATGTATTGAGTAATATCATGTTAGAATATATTTCTTTATGATATGATGTATGTGATAGTTATCTTATAGTACATAAGTTTTTAGTTATCTTACTCAATTATTTTCATTATCACTATTTGCCCATCCATGAAGGGATGGCCATTCCATTGTTGAGAGATTGTGCAAGGGATTAATGGTCCATGGTTGGTATGAAAAAGTACTCGGATGATATTCTCACTCCCCTTCTAATAGTCAACTGATAGAGGTTTTAATCAAGATTATTTTGATATAATAATGAGTTCATTGAGATGCGTATATTTTGTAGAACATTATATAATTATAATTTATTTTTTAGATATATAATATAATATACTTGTACTATGTGATATAAATTGTAGAACAATAATAGTTGGATGTAATATATCTATATTTATTTATTATTTAATCAGTAGTGACTACATTATTAACTTGGATTATTATTGTATATGATATTTTTGAATTTTATGATAAAAAATCAGCATATTTTATATTGATCACTAGCTAAAGGAGTCACACACTTAACCTTATAGTTAATAGTATAATTTTATATTAAATGATGCAATTAGTTAGGAATTATTAATGCTGAGTTGATTTTATAGTTAAGTAAAAAAAATAACCTACTCTAGTTAAATTTGAAGGGTTGTTATAGTGGTAAAAGCAAATTTTTTCTTAAAAAATTGATTTTATTTTTTTCACTCATTTTGACGGCACACAGTTATTCCATTCACATATGTGATAAATGGTTGATATGTTCTCAAAATATATGAAATAGATATTTTTGGTGTTAGGGTGTGGAGCTAAAAGTTTCACTTTGTTACAAACTGGGAGGTTTCTGAGCATGACAGTCGCCGGCGTTGGCAGGCCACAACTGACGTTGGTCAGGGGAAGCACAGAGGAAATCGGCATCGATAGGAGATCAATCGACATCGATCACCTCCAGTCAGGAAGGGACCGACGTCGGTCGCCTGTGGCGGTCAAAACTACTGTTGATGAACAGTCATTAAGTGAACGCGTAGTTTACATGTTAAAGACTAGTTCGAGTCTTTGAGCCGCTTGTCTAAATTAGTGTATGCATGAGATCTATATAATAGACTCATGGGTTGTATTGTTAAGTGTAGAATTTATAGAATCCAAGTGTAGAACTTGGAGAGTTTTTCTCATGGTGGAATCAAGTAGGATTCTCCATGTATGTAAGATCATGTTTGATATGCAGGGTGTTGCAGGATCATGGTGGAGATCTACATGTGATAAGTAAGATCAGGTTGATCTGCAGAGATGTGTGTATGTGAAGGTCAGAAGAGGATCGACGGGGGAGCAAGATCAAGGTGACAGTAATACATCAGGAGCAGGATCATGGTGAGATCTACTTGGAGTACCGATTCGTACTCGATTGTACTGGACGTATAATGAGGTAAACAACAACTTGTGTTAGCTATGTGTTGTGACCTATGAGAGAAGATTACTCAGGTGGGAAGATTACTGGGAGCCCTTGAGGAGGAAGCCTCATAGAGGTGGAAGAAGAGTGTGATCTCTTTATTGTAATTTCTTTTGTAATGAGTTGAATACAATTATATGTTGCCTCTCATATTCTGTGTATTTTTTCATTGATAGTTATTTGTTTTTTTGGTTATTTTCACAATCTTAAGTTGCTTATACAATGGTAATCATGTGTGCTCTTAATTCTGACAAGTTGTGTCAGAGCTTTGGAGAATTTAGGTCCTATCAAATGGTATCAGAGTGAGGTTGGATGTTCTCAGAGCGAGTTTGACTAACAGATGGCTAGATCTGGTTAGTGGTTTGTTGATTACAGGTTACTCACAGAGGTTTCTGATTGAGTGGGAGTATAGAAACGGCAGAAGAAGGTAAGCTGAGGATGAAGAAATTTAATCACATGATTAACACCACAAAGAGTGTGGTGGGTTGTCTTCAAGTGGGAGCTTGAAGAGGAATACAATCCAGGATGCAAATTAGATAGAGTACTGGTATGGGTACAGGTGTAGCTGTTTATCTCCAAGTGAGAGATTGTTAGGGTGTGGAGCTAAAAGCTTCACCTTATTGCAAACTGAGAGGTTTTTAAGCATGATAGTCGCCGGCGTCGACAGGCCACAATTGACGTCGATCAAGAGAAGCGCAAAGGAAACTGGCATCGGTAGGAGATCGGCCGGTGTCAATCACCTCCAGTCAAGCAGGGACCGACGTCAGTCACCTGTGGCGGTCAGAACTGCTGTTGATGAACAATCAGTTAAGTGAATGTGTAGTTTGCATGTTAAAGACTAGTTCGAGTCTTTGAGCTGCTTGTCTAAATTAGTGTATGCATGAGATCTATATAATAGACTCATGGGCTGTATTGTTAAGTGTAGAAATTGTAGAACCCAAGTGTAGAACTTGGAGAGTTCTTTCCATGGTAGAATCAAGTAAGATTCTCCATGTATGTAAGATCATGTTTGATATGCAGGGTGTTGCAAGATCATGGTGGAGATCTACATGTGATAAGTAAGATCAGGTTGGTCTACAGGGATGTGTGTATGCGAGGGTCAGAAGAGGATCGGCGGGGGAGCAAGATCAAGGTGACAGTAATACATCAGGAGCAGGATCATGGTGAGATCTACTTGGAGTACCGATTCATACTCGATTGTACTGGACATACAATGAGGTGAACAACAGCTTGTGTTAGCTATGTGTTGTGACCTATGAGAGAAGATTACTCAGGTGGGAAGATTACTAGGAGCCCTTGAAGAGGAAGCCTCACAGAGGTGGAAGAAGAGTGTGATCTCTTTATTGTAATTTTCTTTATAATGAGTTGAATACAATTATGTGTTGCCTCTCATATTCTGTGTGTTTTCTCATTGATAGTTATTTGTTCTTCTGATTATTTTTGCAATCTTAAGTTGCTTATACAATGGTAATCATGTGTGCTCTTAATTCTGACAAGTTGTGTCAGAGCTTTTTGGAACTTAGGTCCTATCATTTGGGTTACTCAAAAATATGGTTGAAATGATCATGAGGCTCTATTATGTTTATTCATTTTATTCTTTGTGTATTATTTAAAAGTATCTTGCATACCATTATTTCTCAGAGAAAATTAGTTTTTTATTTGTATAAAAGAGTATTTCTTAGAAGAAATTAGTTTTTTATTTGTTTAAAATAAGTATGTGGTAAATACCAACCAAATAATATAATAAATTGAGTATAACAAAAATTATGACAAAAAATTAGAGTATAGGGTATAAATAATAAACTATGGGGCCATAAGACATGACAACTATGAAAAATGAAGATGACATAACTAAAAAAAATTAAGTATATATAGTAAAATCATGTGTAGTACTTAATATAAATTAAGTACAAATGTCTGTAAGTCTCTTAAAATACTAATATAGGATTGACCATTAAATTATGATATTTGATGTTGAATTATGAGTATGTTAGTTTATTGTTTTAACTAATCTTAGTTAAAATAATGAATATATTTTCCTTATTCGTTTGTTTGTTTTCATTCATGTTTCTATTTTTTCTCCTCTCTTGCTTGCTTTCATTTCATTTCTTTTCCCCTCTTTTTAACTATAGAGATATAAAAGAGATATCAAGAGATGGATCAATCACTTTGATAGAATCATAAATCTTTCTTTCAAAAGATTATTATTTTTATATGCTTTACTCTATTGGACAGGTTAAATTATATTATTTAAAATTTGATTCATATATACATATATTTAATAGCTAAGATATTTAATTAGTGCATCACTCATCACTTGACTTTCATATTATTTTTAGAACTTATAAAAATTCCTTTGCATATTTTAGAAACATGTATTGCTTCTTAAGATCACTGTTATTCTACAACCATAAAAATAAAGATATAAGGTGCACCAAAATAGTTACTAAAAAATTGTAGCATGTCCTTATAAATTTATGTTGGCACATATTTCCATATTTTGAATTTTCAAGTGAGTTATGGTTTAGTTCAAGTTTTAATTTATAAATTTATAGATTGTGCATATTTATATTCTATCTATGATATCATTTTTAAATAAACATTTTTACAATTCATTTTTAATATTTTTTTGAATAAATGTGCTAGTATCATTAATTTTTTTTGGGTGTCAAATTTTAAATTGTGAATGCAGAAGTTAATTCAAGAAGTGGAATAATGATTTCATCCTTAAAGGGAGTGATTTGCATTGATAATTCATAAAGTTGGCATTGAAAAGTTTTTAATTTGTAAAATGTCTGCTCCTAGTTTGATTGATAGAAAATTAATAATAGATTCATCGAAGGGAAATACTTTTTCTTTCATATTTTGATAAATATCAACAAGAGCAACCTTTAAAAAGAAATACTAGTTTATAAAATCAACTAGAATCTAACATTCTTTTTCATGATCAAGATCATGTTTAGAAAGGTTCTAATCACTTTCAATCAACAAATGAAAGTAACAATATCAATGATCATGACATAACTGATTTAAGATAATTTAGTTCTAAAAGTGTTGATAATCTAACCTCAAAAGTAAATGACATTCATCAATGATAAAAAAAAGAAGTCACATAAATGAGAAATTTCAATGAGTTTTCAGGTTGAATGGGTTTCTAAATATTTTTTCATTGAACCTAGTTTGAATGAAGACACTAATGAGCCACCAAAAGAGTATAGATTTAAGATATGTAATTAGAAACCAGAGAGGGATAAATGCTTGCAACTAAAACTAGATACCATAGATAACATGTGGGGAAAGTGTACGGAAATAAAATTGTAAATGAAGAGGATAAATCAGTGATATGATGGAGAAAAAATGAAGAGTCTCTTAATGTTAAGTATGTGAGTGAATATGATGAATACCTAAAAAACAATAAAAAATTCATGCAAATGGAAGAAAAATTATAGCTTTATTTAGAAAAATAATAGGAATCAACCAAATGTCAAAGACTATATAACTTTACATTGTTTTTCACATTTTAAACAAAGGTCAATCAATGACCAATTATTCAAGATATAAGGACATATTACAATTTATTGGCATCCCAAACTTTCTAAATATTCATTAGGTAGTTATTAGTGGTTGAGAATGAGTTAATTGTCTTGTTAAAGTAGAAAAGGAAGATCTTTAAGAGAAGATAAGCCTTTCAATATACATAACATTGTCAATCGATGAAGTTATGACCATTGATAACACTTCTTGGGTGTGTATACATGTTTACACTATTGTGAATCATGTTTGTTAGCCTCATTTTATTTCTATTTATGAAATGAAAAAAATTCAATTTCTTAAAACTTTTTGAAACTATTCAAGAATAATTTGAAAGAGATTGGTGGCATGAATGATTTCTCAATTTCAAAAAAAATTATTTGTGTAGGGGCAGATGGAACATCAATTATGCAAGGTCAAAGAAGTGGTATTTGTGTAAGGCTAAAAATTTATTTTACATCATATATGATTGGTATTCATTGCATGACACATATAGTGAATTTGGAATTAAAAATTGTGAGCAAGTTTACATTAGTCAAAATTTTAAAATCTTATTCATGAAATCCATTCATACTTTTATAAAAGTCTAAAAATATTTTTAAAATTTTGATAAAGTTTTAACACAAGAAAACGAGTTAGTTAAGGATGTTGATACTTGATGTATCTCTTTATAGACTATCAAATAGAGTATATGTAGAATATTAGTTATTAATGGGAATAATAGAGGAACATCACCACACAATAGATAAATCTCTAGATATTTTGTTTCAATTAAGTGATATAGAGACATTATTGACATTATGCAACCTTTTACCTATGTTGGATGAAATTAATTTAATGATAAAGAAAGCTTAATAAATAACAACGTATATTCAAACATATTCTAAATTGATAAAGTTAATATGTCTTTCCCTTGACAATCTGTATTTAACACAACATTCATTTACATGGAAAAAGTTTACAAGTTGTAACTTAATGACAAATATTGAATATAGTGGTAATTATTTTTAGTTTAATAAAGATAGATATTTATGTGAAAAAGTGTGAGGGTATAAAATACCCCTACACACTTTTGACATAGTTGGTCGATCTAATAATCTCAAAAAAGTTCCTATTATAAGGGATCAATTCTTTGAGGTTGTATCTTTTGTAAGGTCCACCTTAAAAGAATTTGCAAAATGTCTCTCTTCATAGATTGGAGATCATTTTCTTTGAGATGAATTACTAGAATCCATGGTTGTGGTGTACCCTCAATATCAAAAAAATGCTAACTCAACATATTTTTAGAATAAAATCAAAAACCCCTACCCAAAATTTCTATAAGAATGTAGAATTGAATGGTGAACAAATTGAAGGCATTTTAATTTTGCTAAATCTAAGTGAATAGTTTTTTTAATTTACCACAACAATGTTAGAACAAGTTAATGATATGAACAATGCTTTCAAAGATGGCTTAATCACTAGACTATGGAGTACTTTAATTTTGAGTGAAATACTACATGATGGTATCTCAAAATATTTTAGTCTTGCTAATTTATGCCAAACAATGATTTTGAGATTAGTGAAAGATGAGAGAATTTTTAGTGCATTGTCATTTTTAAAGTCAAAGTTAATAAACAAGCTTGACAAGAATTTAGAGATTTATCATATATTCCATTGTTGGATATGAAACGATGTCACTTATGGATGGATTTTTAAGATATAATGAAATTCAAATATCTTTTGATGACCAACATAAAACAACATTTATTAAAAAATGGGGAACCTATTGTTACATCAAAATGCCTTTCAGCCTTAAAAATGTTAGATCCACTATCAACATGTGATGACTCATATTTTCTATGATATTATAAACAAGATAGTGGAAACCTATGTTAATGACCTTGTTGATAAATATAAAAGTTGCACAACACACCCCATTGATTTATCTATAATTTTTGATCAACTAATCAAATGCAAATTTAGACTTAATCCATACAAAAGTGTATTTAGAGTCATATCTAGTAAATTGTTAAGGTTCTTAGTCTCCCTTTGAAGCATTGATAATGATATGACTAAAATAAATGCTATAGTAAACATGCCTATTACTCACTCCATTTCCAACATATGCACTTACATTAGAAATATTAGGGAAATCTAATGATTCATCCTAAAAATGGCTTACTGTATCCACTCTGTCAATTCTCTTCTCAAAAATGGTAATGCTCTAGAATGGACAAATTCATGCCAAAAATATTTTGATAATATGAAATAATTTTTTCTCCATCCTCCCACTCTTAGACCACCTTAAAATGACCATACCTTAATATTATATACCTCCTCTACTCCCATATCAGTTGGGGCAATGTTTTCCTAAAAAGATGATAGTGATAGAGAGTACACTATTTACTACATTAGTCAAATCCTCATTGACTATGAAAAATGTTATAATAAAGTAGAACGTGATTTCCTTGATATCTATTTTATAGTTGAAAATATTTGTCACTATATACTTTATCAAACTACTTATGTCATTATCCACTCTGATCCACTTCATCACTTCTCCAAAGCATTCCTACTTGGAGATAGAATTGGAAAATAGATGGTCCTCTTAATGGAATTCGACCTTCAAATTGTCAGACACAAATATATCAAAGGGAAAGTCATTTCTAATGAACTTGTAGTGGCACCTATACCAGCTACAAATCACCTTCAAGATAATCTCCTCGATGATAACATTATTTATAGTTAAGGTCTTAATCAAGATATCTCCCTTATATATTATTTCCATAAGTTTACTATTGATTTAGAGGCAAATAATAAAGAATATACCAATATCATTCTTGATACTACTAAATTTAAAGTAGTTATCAAATAACTCTTTGAAGTTACCATTGTTTATATGAAGACACCTGGACCCTCCATTTTGATGGTGCCAAATGCATCCAAGGAGCTTGGGAAAGATGTATTCTTACATACATAGATGGTAAGATCATCCTTTTAGAATTTATATTAAACTTTAACATTATTAATAACATGGTCGGATATGAAGCTCTGATCTTAGACATGAAATCAACACTCAACTTAGATATTCCATATTTACATGTTTTAGGTGACTCAAAAATTATATGTAACTAAGTTAATGGTGATTATTAATGTAAAAGTGAAAATATAATTGCATATAATTAAATGGCTACCACACTTGCCAAAGAGTTTACCTCTTTTACCATAGAGTTGATTCTAAGAGATCAAACTTCCATAACTAATTCTTTTACTTCCTCAGCATCCTTATTTCATTCTCATCAAGTACTTAATGATTCCCAATTTCTTATCCAAATAAGAAAATTATTTTATTTTATCCAACCAAATGATTCACTCATTTTTTACATTGATGCTATTAGTATTTGAGAAATCCCATGGTATAAAAACATAACCCAATTCCTTGAACATCAAACCTATTCTCCAGACATAGATTATTGTGAAAAGACTCTAATACTCAAACATGAATTTAAGTATGTATTTCGATACAATAGATTTTATTATTGTAATGTAGAAGGTACCCTGATCTACTATGTAATGCAAGAAGAGGCTCTTACTCTCCTCAAATAATCACATGGGGGAATTTGTATTAGTCACTATAGTAGACATGCTACAACACACAAATACTTATGTATGGTTTCTTTTGGCATAATTTAGAAAATGATGCTATTTATTTTGATAAAAAATATAATTTTTACCAACTTCATGATGATCTAATTTAATCACCATTGGTTGAGCTCCAAATAGTGGAATCTCTTTGGCCATTCTCTATGTGGCGATTAGATCTTATTAGTAAATTACCTTGGTCACATGATGGACACATTTTTATCATTATTACTATTAAATATTTTATTAAATGGGTAAAATCCATGCCTATTGTCAATGTCATGGAAACCACTATTTATAAATTTATTCTTAACCATATTATTTGTTGTTTTGGAGTTCCCCATACTATCATTTTTGTCAATGGTGGTAATTTTTTTAAAAAAGACATGCAACAATTATGTGCTAAATTTAAATTTTCTTAAAATTTATCACACTTTATCATCCACAATGCAATGGCCAAGTAGAGGCCACTAAAAAAATCTTAAACAAAATATTAAAAAAAACCATCTGAAAAACTCACACTGATTGACATCTTAATTTATATCCCATACTTTAAGGCTACCATACTAGCATATTTACTACCACTAGGGTAACACTGCTCTCACTAGTATATGGTTCCAAATCTATCTTGCCATTAGAATTCAAACTCCCATATTTATGTATATCTCTTTATGGTATAATTCTTGATGAATAATTATGTGAAGCTTGCCTTCATACCTTAAATATTCTTGAACACCATCTAGATGCTTTCTAACATAGCTATCAATATAAGGCTCACATTGCTTAACAACATAATAAAAAGTCAAAGTACACACATTTAATGTTTGTGATCTAGTCTTCAAATTATACTACACTCAAGATAAATAAATAAATTATGCCAAAAAATAGTGGGGCCCTTATTTAGTAAAAAGCATTCTTGGTCCTAGTATTTATCATCTACAAACTAATGAAGCCTATGTTTTCAAAGAACCCACCAATGCACAATTTTTAAATAAATATTTTGTTAAAATATATTCCTTTTTTTCATAATTATGTATATTGTCCTACTAACACTTCTTTTAGTACTTCTCCAATGATCTTACCCTTTGCAAATAGTCTATCTTATACACAATCCTTAGTTCCTTTATTTGGTCTTTTGGTTTCTTTAAATTCATGAGTTGTATTGTAATACTATGGATAAGATGTAGTTTTCCTCATAAATATATTTTTATTTCATACATCAATTTTTCATGCTTTCTTTCCTTGATTATAAGTTTGTTATTTTACAAACTTTTTTCATTTTCTTCTTTTGTGAGTTGTATTGTAATACCATGGATAGGACCAGACATTCCTCATAAATATCATTTTTCACTTTTTACACCCACTTGAGTTTTCATTTTACGAGTTGAAATATAAGACCATAGATAGTACTTGTCTCTCCTCATAAAATTCACATATTTTTTCAAATCTTTTTGAAATTTGACTTTTATTTTTAGAATATTAAGAAATAGTTACAAGTTTATGATTCCATATTCTCAACCTCAAATTTTGTTTCTTTTGTAGATAAAACTTATATAAAAAAATGTTAGCATGTTTCCCTACACTTACATACATTATTATGATAAGGGATCATACTTACCTATCACTGTACCCCTTTTCACATTGTCACATTTTTTTATGATTTGAAGTAATTCAAATTATTTCATGTTCAATTTCTTTTGATTTCCCTTCATTTCATTCCATTTTGGATAAAATAAGGTCGAAGTCAAGATAGAAATTTTATTTAACATGAATAAATATGACTCTTAGACACCATGATTTCTAATTACTCTTTCTTAACAACCAAGTTCAAATTTTTCAAATGATAGTCATTTTTAGCACCATATTTGGTTCTCTGAATCCATATGAAGGAGAAATAAAAAATCCATAAAAATTTAAAAGATAAATCATTTAAAACAAAATTTAATGATAAAAAGATAAATAAAAAATAAAAAAATTAACATGACACCAAAAGACATATTCATATCACATCTCCTATCTCCAATCAAAGAACAAACTCCATAGTTGGTCCATATAGAGCTAAAGTCCATTGGAGTGTAGTAGGCCAGTAGATGGGATTGAATAATTTAAAATTATTTATAGTGTTACTTGATTTCTCATGCAATTACCTAATCTCCATAGTAGACTAATGACTCTGTAAGGGGCCTTGAGGAATGAAGAACACATTGTGGTAAGGTAGGTCTATTTTAATCTTCATGCATATAGACTTCATGCGATGATATTCATACTACATTTGATAACCCCCAAAAATATGTGGTTAAATTTTTTTCTTAAAATTTCTTAATGTCTAAAGTCATCTTGTTTTTATAAACTTAATTTTAGTGTCTTGACTTTGATAAAACATTTCTCTACCTTGATTTTTCCTATATTTTCCTCACTACCCACTTCATTTCTTCCTTGATAGACAAGTTTGATTCTAAATCTATTTTTCCACTTCTATATTTCCTTCATGATCAAAATTACAAACATAACAGATAACCATTCAACAATAAAGGTAAGTCAAGTTTTGCATATATTAATTATTTATTTTTAGTTATTTACTTTTAGTTATTTTATGCTTTAAAATACTATAAGTTATTTAACTTAGCATTATGTGTTACTATGTTCTTTTTCCCAAAACACCATCCCATGTTATAACTGTAAGACACATGATAAGTTTCAAGTGAGACATATATATAGACATAATATTTTTAAAACTTTATGAATTACTGATATTTTATCTCTTGTAAGAACCCATCGAAATTCAAGTTCTCTAAGTGCACACCTAAAAAAGTGCATTGAGAAAGGGGTGGGTAGACCATTGGTGCTTCACAATATTGTTGTTCTATATACCACCACTTAAAACCAACACAAGTCCTTCCTATATGTTTCCTTAAGCTTTGACACCTCTCTTACACACTCTCCAAATAATTTACCACCTCAAATAACCCCTATCTAAGTCAAAAATTCTTTTTGTCATCCAATGAACACAATCATATAGGCTAAACCTATTCTTAAAAATGAGCACATTATGAGACTAAGCTGGCCCAACTAACTTAGTCTAGGCCCTAAGTGATTTATTTATTAAAGAACTAGGTTAACTGTGTTAGCTAAAAATTTGTAAGGGTTTAGGGTTAGATATAAATATATAAACACATTATTTTCACCATTTTCATGAGAGAGAAATATCGATAACTATTCATTTATGCTTCTTTATAGTTATCTCTTCCACCATTATTCTTTAAGAATCATTGCTTAGGGTTTACACTTAAAGAGAAGAATCTTGTCTTCTATAAATGTCTTGGATGTAAAGGATAAGTCTTATACATTAGATCTGACTTATCTTTGTGATAATTATAAACCACAACAACCTCTTGTTGACCAAATTTTGCCCACAGGTAAAAGTTTTGGTCCCCTTCCTCCCTTGCTGTTCATGACAGTTTTATTTCAGGATTGTTCAGGTTCAACATTTTTTGGTTCATGGCCTGGTTCAAATGGTTCAATTTATTGGTTCAAAGGTTCATTTCAAGTTCAGTATCTTGGTTCAATAATGGTTGAACCAAACTATTGAACCAAATTTTTTGGTTCAACTGCTTGGTTCAAGTTCAAGGAGTTCATTGTTCAGTTCAAACATCTCAATACAATATGTGTTGAACCTTCATACCGTTGAACCGTTGAACCAATTTTTTGGTTCAACAGACTTGGTTCAATGGCTTAAGTTCAACATTCAATTCAATGCAAAGAGTTCATCGGGCTTGGCCTTGGTTCATCAGTGCGCTCCTTTGAACCTTGAATCATTGAACCAAATTTTGGTTCAACAGGTTCAGTTCAAGGGTCTACCCTTAGTCGAATGGCAGTTTAAACAGTCAAAGTGCCCTTTTGGAGGGCGAGCGAACACTAAAGACTTTTCAAAGGTTTTGGGTGTAGTCAAACAGTCAATGAAATCATCAGACAAAATCTTCATGGACATTTTGTCCACGGAAATAAATAGCAATGTGACCTAGGGTTTTTACCTGGGGAAATTGTTTGCAGACAATTTCCTCGCAAAAGCCCAGGAGGGCAATACAAACACAAAGGGACCCACCGAAGGACCCCAAAGGGTAAGTGCCCTTGCGAGGGACTTCTGGTCGAGTCCAAGGACTTTTCAAAGGGACAGGTGCCAAGAAATTTTCAAGATAGAGAAGTGCCAGAGAGGATGCCACGTGACCTAACTGACGTGGCAATGGACCCGATGACGTCCCAGTTGACGTCAAGTTTAGCAAAATGATTTAGCTATTGGTTCTCAAGTAATGACACCCAAGAATCTATCAATTTCAAGAGGATGGAATGTCCATTGGTTTTCAAAGCTTGACGGCCAATTGAGCATCAAATTTAGTAGAATAAAATGGCCTTTGTTTCAAACTAAGAAAATATTGCCAAGGAACCCAGAATGCAAAAACCTGTTGAAAGTTTGCCCATGGGGGGCCGAACAAGCTAGATAGAGATAAAATTAATAAAAGACAAGAAGACATGCATGAAATGAGCAAGCAGTTAAGTCCAAGTGGTGCCAATTTGAGAAGTGACTCCAGCAGGTGAAATAGTTCCTTCGAATTGATCATGAGAAGATGCAACAACTAAGTAATGTAACCGATTTCCTATTTTTACATTTAATGGGTGGACAAACTATGTTTTGACATTAAAAATGTGGACTTCGAGCAGATAAAGCACATGACTCATTAATGTTTTGAGAAAATTGTTGAAGGGATGTGATGGCCACTTGTTGAAGGAATGCCACATGGGCTTCCTTGTTTTCTCATATATATTTGATACTTGCCATTTTTGTAAGGATCTTCCACAATTTTATGAAGCGTAGCTCTGCTAAAATTTCCACCTGAATCAATAAAAATAAAATTTTGCCTCCATCTTGGATAGATATTTTGTGTATGTTCTGAGTGTTATTTGTGTTTAGTCATTATCTTTGATGCTCTCACAGGTTAAACACCAACAAACTAGTTATCTACAAGCCACCAGTTTGCAGCTTACAAGAGAAGAGCTCTTTTTAGAAGTATAAAATAGGGGAAGTCACTTACAGTGTGTATTGTACAACACCTTGGTGAGTCTCTGTTATTGTGTTTTCATGAGAACCTCCTTGTCTTTCTCTTGCAGTCTGGTCCTTCTGCCAAGCCTGAAGTGTATGTCTTGTTATTTTTGTCTGATTCTAAATATGGATGTGTGAAGGTCAACCTATTTTTGGTGTATCACCTCCTTAGAGTAGTTTGTTTTCCTATATTTTCCTCCCTTTTCATCCCCCAAATTTATATAGCTATATATATATATATATCTATACCTGTATTCTGCACTTGCTAAAACAAACATGATACATCAAAAGGAGCTAGCCCTTATCTAGAGACTCTCTCCTCTACCTTCACCAGTCCCACAGGTGAGAGGAGAGTTTCCATGTTGCAAGGAAAAGGTAGGAGTTTGACTCCCTGCCACTGGGTACACTTTCCTGCGTCAACAGTTTTGGCACGCCTAGTAAAACTCAATTTGATCACTCAGTAAAGTTCAAGATTGATGCTAGTCCTAATACAACCAATTCAAAGTTTTCTAGCATCTGGTGACTCCACCGGTAAAAGCTTCATTTCTATTTTAAGACCAATTTCTTAACTTCTATGCCTAAGGTCACCACAAGGTCTGCTTCTAGAGGGGTTCTTTTTGATTTCGTTGAGTTACCTTTAAACTCTGTAAAAAGGCAAAGGTTTGAGAGAACTCATCCTTATCCAAAAAATGACCCTCCCAGACCTGTTGTAAGAGACACTATCGTAGTAGAACCCCAGTTACAGCCAATCCCAGCCATGACATTGCCTTTTACAGCTTTTCATGGTGAGAGCCCCTTGAATCTCCCATGTTATGATCCAATTTCGAGAACAACTCTAAAAAATGTGCCTTCTTTTGATGGAGTGGGGCCCATTAAAGTCATTGAGCATATTAAGAATATTGCTAACCTTTGCAATATCCACAATGTAATAGAAGAAAATATTGCCATCAGATTACTAGCATTGTCTCTAAAAGGCAAAGCTCTTGACTGGTACGAGACCTTACCTGTGAATTCAATACATTCTTGGAATGAATTGGGCACTCAGTTGATGGATCATTTTGGGGAAAAGAGTGATGGCCTCTCACTTTTTGAGTAGCTGACGACCATAAAGAGAGCTCCGCACGAGTATATGCAAGACTTCAACACATGGTTTCAAAAGACTTGGGATAAAATTCCCATCCTGGTAAGGCTGACTCCCAACTATGCTTTCTTATACTATTTAAAAGCATTAAACATTGACATTGTAGTAATGACACAATCTATGGGAGGGCATATGTTGCCTGCTACTTATGACATTGCCATAACTGTTGAGAATTGCTTGGTACAAGCTGAAAAGATCACCCCTAGGCCTCACATGTCACTTTTCTCAGAATTGCTGCCCCCAATTCAAACCATTGCTTTAGCAATTGCTCCCCTACCTACCATTGAGAAGCTAGCTGTTGTTCCATCAAATGAGCTTCATGAGGTTAAGAGTCTATTGCAGAACATGTCCAACAAACTTGTTGCCATTAAAAGGCAGCAAGCTCAAGGCAATAGACCAAATCAGGGATACCAGAATTATGGTCAAGCCCCTAGACCCCCTTTTTAGAATTATAATCAAGGTCAAGGGCATTTCACTACAACCAGGCCATTTCAAAATTACAACACTGGTCCCTCCTCATCATCTAAGGCCATGGTGCCTGTTCAGAACAATTTAGTACAAGATCAGCCTAGCTGTTCGACCATGGGATATGATCAAGAATAGGCTGTTTACACAAATGAGATGATGAACTATTTTTAGAATGCAAACAACCAAAAAACCACTCAATCTTAGACCTTTGAGCCTTCAATGCAGCCTAACATGAGTAACAGTCAGGCCTAGCCAAATTCTACTCTTATAAATCACCTAGAGGGCGAGTTTTATGCAATAAATCATGGGGGCGCTGTAGATAATCAGGCTGATTGTGTTGCAGCCAACATGAGGTTTAAGAGAAGGGCAATGGGAGAAGCCCAGGCTACCACTCAGGTGGCAGCAACACCTCCTCCATCACACTCCAATGCAAAGGCCCCAAATTTCAGGTAGCCATCTATACCTTCAGCCCCTCAGCCTACAATTCAGCTTGGGATCATCCCAAAAGAAAACATGAAGGGAGCTAGTCCCCAAGTCAATATAGTGGACCAGATGAAGAAATTGTATATGAACATTTCTTTATGGGATTCATTATATCTTCCAAGATTGAAGGACGTATTGAAGAAAGAATTGCATGAGCTAGACCGACAAGCTGCCCCAATAAGCGTTGATAATGTCATGATGACAAATGGGCAGCCTTCCACTTTAGGTCAGGTAAAGAAAGAAGAAAAGATTCCTCCTTTCTATGTATCTTTGGTCATAGGGGATTTCTTGGTACACAACTACATAATTGACAGTGGGGCCAACACCTTAGTGATGCCCAAGTGTATTGCTGATAAGATGGGATTGAAGTATGAAGAAATGAACAAAGGAGTCTTACAACTAGATGGGATGCCTACAAAAATAGTTAGAATTTTGAAGGGTTTAAGCTTGACATTGCATGCTTTCCCAACCTTCTCAATCCCCCACGATATAGTGGTAGAGGATGTTCCTCTGTATTTTGCAATTTGCTTGTCTAGGGACTTCACGTCAAAGATAGGTGGCTATCTAGTAGTGAATTGGTCATACCTAGTTTTTAGAACCAAGTATGGGACCAAGGTAAAAATTGAATCTGAGCCACTCTACAAGGATCATCTAGAGCCATATTCGCCCAAGGTAGTGAATGTCAATTACACTATTATCGACCCAGAAGAATCCCAGATAGACCAATCTCTGTCCTCCGCTCTTGAAGGAGTCACAGACTTACTCTTGGATGAGTGGGGAAATGATAACTTTGAGCATGATCCTTATAAGTTTATTGAGGAGGCAGACCTTGGAGTCTATTGCTTGCACGAGGAAAGCGCCTTCATGCCTAATTTAATGAAGGCCAGCTAGGATGACCTTGGTCTATGGCAGCTATATTTTGATGGTTCTAGAAGTAAGTTGAGTGCTGGTGGTGGGGCGATGTTGGTTTCTCCTTCAAAAGAAAAGTACTTTTTAGATTTTCATTTCCAATTTTCTTGCATGAGTAATGTTGTAGAATATGAGTCTTTGATCCATGGGCTTGAATGGGCAAGAAAAAGAGGGATTAAGGAGTTGCAGGTCTTGGGAGACAATGAGCTGATTGTAAATCAGGTGAAAGGTCAGAATCTAACAAAGAACTCCTTATTGAAGTCTTACAAGTATAGGGTCTGGGACTTGATGGAAATTTCCTTGCCTTCAACATTGCCTCGATTCCTAAGGAGTAGAACAAACAAGCGGATAGGCTGGCAGCAATTGGTGCTCAGTTTGATGTTTCAAGGGAAATAAGCTGGGATTGTGGTTCACGCCACTTAAAAGTGGTAGTTTGACCCTCTATCCCAGACAACATTGCAAATTGGCAAGTTTTCAAAAGTGACCAGTAGATAGCTTTCTTCCTTCAGGAAGAAGTTGAATTTGTAATACACAACCAAGCGAAATTGCAGCAACAATATGGCAATCAGATTGTTTAGTTGAAGAACAATAAACTCCCTAAATGTCTGGTCATGCTTGAAAGCATCTTTAATGGAGATGACCAATTGAGAAATGACAAGGCATGCATCACTACCAAAGAGGAGAATTACAAAAGGGTCAAAATTTTCAAGGACAAGCTGCTTGCGCTTGGTAAGGTCTACAGATTTCAAGAAAGGCGAGCTTTCATTTTGCTATGTCAAGAATTTGCTGATGTGTTTGCATGGGATTACAGTGACTTGAAGGGCTTTAACCCAAGGCTTGCCCAACACACCTTTGAATTAGAAGAAGGTGCTAGGCCAGTCACACAAAAGCAAAGGCCTGTCAATCCTATAATTGAGACCCTCATGTAGAGGGAATTGGCCAAATTAATTGAGTCCAGAATTATATTTCCAATCAAACATTCCTCATGGCTGGCTAACCTTGTTCCTATTAGAAAGAAAAATGGGGAGATCAGGCTGTGTCGACTTCAGAGACCTTAATAAAGTCTCTTTAAAAGATTATTATCCCCTCTCGAGCATGGAGTAGATCCTTCAGAAAGTAATTGGTAGCGAGTATTTCTCCCTCCTGGATGGCTATTTAGGGTATAATCATATTTTGGTGCAAGGCTATGACTAGTACAAAATAGCCTTCATCCCCAAATGGGGAATGTTTACCTACAAGAAGATGCCATTCGGGCTATCTAATGCTGGTGCTACCTTTCAGTGAGCCATGGACATGGATTTTAGTGACTTGATAAATAACAACATGATGGTATACCTTGATGATGTAACAGTATTCTCCAAGGAAGTGAGACAACACATAAAACATCTCAAGTAGATTTTTGAAAGGTGTAGGGAATTTGGCATCTCTCTTAATCCAAAGAAATGTGTGTTTGCTGTTCATGAGGGGAAACTTCTTGGCCACATCGTGTCCAAGGAGGGATTGTCCATTGACCTCGAGAGAGTTCGCTCCATTCTGGAGATGTCCTTACCAAAGCACAATAAAGGCCTAAAAATTTTCTTTGGTAGGATAAATTTTATTCAGAGATTCATTCCAAATTTCGCTGAGATAGTTAAGCCCTTGAACTCTATGCTAAGGAAAGGTGAAGAGTTTAAGTGGACAACGCAAAGAAAAGACAACTTTGAAGCCATCAAGTAGGCTTTAACCCAGGTGCCCACTCTAATCAGCCCTGACTTCAATAAAGACTTCAACCTCTATACATTCAGTAATGAAGAAGTGATATTTGCCATGCTTACCCAAGCAAATGACGACGACCTCGAGCAGCCACTCGCCTTCTTCAGCCAAGGGTTAGAGGACTTCAAAGTTAGGTACATGTATGTAGAAAAGCAAGTCCTAGCAGTAGTGCAGAGCCTGAAGAAATTCAGGTATATGTTGTCTAACAATAGGATTCACCTTATGGTCCCACATCCTAGGTCAAGGATTTCTTGACCAATCGAGATTTAAATGAGAAAAGGGCAGGATGGATCACCAAAGTGATGGAGTATGATGTAGACATTAAAATCACCAAGCTGGTGAGGGGCAGAGGCCTGTGCAAATAGCTGGCTGTAGATTTCAAACAAAAAAGGGAAAATAGATTACTAATCCATGACGCAACCACTACAGAAGGACCAGCTGTCATAAAGGATTGGACGCTGGACATGAAGCATTTTCTTCTCACAGGTGAGTGTCGACAGGGTCTTGATAAGACTAAAAGAAGGTATTTTAAACTCTAGTCCCTTCCTTATGTTCTAGTTGATGAAGTATTGTTTAGAATGGATCTCTCCAAGGTTCTTCTAAGATGCATTGACCCCAATCAGGCTGATAAGGTACTGGCTGAGTTTCATGATGGGCTAGTAGGTGGTCATTTTGCTCCTAGAGCTACTGCAGCAAGGATAATGAGAGTTGGCTATTTTTGGCCTATTCTTTTTAAAGACACCCATGCCTGGGTAAGAAAGTGCTATAAATGTGCACTTTTTGATGGAAAATAATGATTCACTGCCATGCCTCTATAGCCTATTCAAGTGGAACAACCATTCATGTAGTGGGGCCTGGACTTCATAAGAATGATCAATCCTCCTTCTAGTGCCAGACACAAGTGGGTCCTGACTGCCATAGATTATTTCACAAGGTGGGTGGAAGCTATTGCTCTGAAGGAGGCAAATGAAAGCATAGTCTTAGAATTCTATGAAGACTTGGTAACATGATTTGGGGACCCGGCCACCATAATCTCAGATAACGCTTTGGCTTTCTTGGGGACTAGAACAAGTGAATGGGCACTAAGGTATGGTATATATCTCAACACTTCATCAAATTATTATTCATAGGAAAATAGACTGGCTGAGTCCACCAATAAAAATTTGATTAGAATTATAAAGAAGACCATGGAAGAAAATCAGAAGACTTGGCATGCCAAGTTGAAGATAGCTCTATGGGCTGACTGAATTACTCCAAAGAGAGCAATTAAAAATTCTCCATATACGCTCATGTATGGAAAGGAAGCTAGGCTTCCCATCTCACTTGAATTGCCAGCACTAGACCTCGCTCATCAGCTGCAATTAGAAGAAAGAAGTAACATGGAGGTCAGGTTGTGTGAGCTAATGGAGCTCCAAGAGGTAACAAATCAGGCTATGGCTTCTATGACCAGTTGCCAACAATAAGTTAAAAGGCACTTTGAAAATAAATCTTCACCAAAAGATTTTGTTGAAGGAGACATTGTCTTAAAGTGGGATGAAGATCGAGCCAAGAATGAAAAACATGCAAAATTTGACGCCTTATGGATTGGTCCTTACATAATTACTCAGTGCAAGTAGCATAACACATTTCAACTCTCTAGGTTGGATGGTGAAGAATTGTGTATCCCAGTTAATGGGACACATCTAAAGCATTGCCATTGAGTCTCTTTTTAGCTGTACATATTTTCCCTTGTTTCCTTTCCCATTTTCCCTAAGTGCTATTGCATAAGTAATAGTTTTCTTAGTCTTGTGTGTGCTTTCATTTCCTTGGAGGTAAACCTGCGTGGCTGGTTCTAAGTTTTGTCAGAGCTCTTGCTGGTTTTCAAAGTTATCATCTGACTCCATGCCCAATGGATTACAGGGCAACTAGTCTCTAAGCATAGCAAGCATGCTTCCCCTGGGAGTCGCCAATTTATTGACCAAATTTTTGTAAGGTACCTATAACAACAAACATGCTCTGATACCACTTGTCAAGATCTTGCTCCTTAATAAGAGCACAATATGATTACCTTGTATAAGCAACTAAACACAGAATTATACCAGAATGAGCAAGTAACTAGAATTCACAAATGACACAAAATATGAGAGACAATACACAATCTTGTATTAATACTCATGCCAGAAGGAAATACAATGAAGATGCCACAATCTTCCACACCTCTCAAATGTACAGATCTCTTTCCCTCAAGAGTTCACTCTCCTACCAAAAATGGTCCCAACACACAACTCAAACACAAAATTGGTGTTCACCTCCAACCAGTCAGTAATAACCCTGTCAGTACACAAGTACTCAAAGTACTTCAAGTAGATCTCCCATAAACCTGTAACAACCTACAACTCAAATGATCTTACTTACCATATAGAACTTCTCCTTGATCTTGCTGCCACCTGCAGATCAACTATTCTTAAAATTGGAAGGATCTACCTTTCCTTAATCCTTTTAATTACAATACATGCTAATGAGTCTATAAATAGATCCCATACTAAACAATAACTTAGACTTCTAATTTACAATAATTAGACATGCAACTCAAGACCAAAAATAGCCTTTACATGCAAACAATTGGTTCAACAAACTAATTGTTCATGTAACAAATAGTTTTGGAATAGTACAGGCGATCGACGTCGGTTTCTGTCTGCCTAGAGATGACCGACGTTGGCCGACCTCCTGCTGATGTCGGTTGCCCTTTTGTTCACTCCTGACCAACGTCAGTTGTGCTACTAATGCTAGTATCCCTGGAACTTAGCAACCTCCTCCATGTTTGCAAATAGTGAAGCTTTTAGTTCCAAAACATAACAATCTCCCACTTAGAGATAAATAGTTGCACCTATACCTGTACTTGTACATCATCTAGTTTGTTCTCTAGCTTTGTATCCCTCTTCAATATCACCCTTGAAGACCAACCACCACAAATCTTGTGGTGCACCTCCTGTCATCCAAATCACCTACCACATCTACATCTATAAACCCATGTAGAAAAGAACTTGACCCTGCATAGCATGTGCACTTGCTACAGGTCCCTCTCAGATATCTGAGAATCTATTGAACTACCCTCCAGTGCTTCTTTCTTGAATTGGCTACAAACTTGTTGACAACTCCCACTGCTTGGGAAATCCCAGGTCTAGTACATACCATGCACTTAACCTCATTATGTGAATCAAGACACTATTCATAGAACTATCCAACCATCGGTGTGCTAACCAATTTCACACAATCATCTAAAGACAAAGTCAACCTATGGCCTTCCATGTCCCTAGAACACACTCATGCCAAAGAATCTTGCTGCTCCCAGATTCCTCATGACACACCTCTGAACTAACTTTACCTTTAGTTTAGCAACTTCCTATATGTGTAACCCTGCAACAAGCACACAATACAATAACATGATAATATAGCTAATATTATCCAACCTGGTAAAGAGAAACACAATGGTCAAACCTCCATTGTCCTGCAGCTAACACAAGACCATATACCCAGGCCTTTCATCTCACGTATCCATTCCCACTCTTCTTTATCTTGAACATCCATTTGTCTCTCAGTACTTTCTTCCAACTGGCAACTCCACCAAAAAACTCTCATTTGGTTCTTCTCCAAGGAATCACATCCTTCATCCATGCCAAGCTCCCACTATTTCCTAGATCTACCTGCTTTGCTTCTTTAATAAATTCTTGGTTATTAACCATTAGTGAGCAATAAGTAATGTAAAGAAGGGAAATGATAAATTTGAGGCTTACTTACCCTTTAAGTCCTCCATATGGGTGCTTGAAACTCCTTGACAGCTTGCTGTCTGCCCAAAATCCATCTCAGTGACCGATGCCGGTCACATCTCAGTCTACACTTGACCGACGTTAGTTCCATGCAACTGCCTCATCACCGATGTCGATTCCCCTTGATCGACGCTAGTGTTTATCTATCCTAAGTCACTGATGTCAGGCTGCACATAGCTGACATTGGTCCCTGTATGGATGCAAATGCCAGTTTTATAACCAACGTCAGTCTCTGTGTTTTACTTGTGAGTGATGACTTTTACCCATGAGCTTCTTTTGGATCAAACTCTTGTCCATATCAACCTTGCTCTGCTCAGAATTCTTCAGCCCCTTACACTAATCTCTGTCTATCATCTTCTCCTTGAAAACCAAGGCTTTCTTTTTCTTGTCATGAACATCAGATTCCTCAAAGAATGTCACTTTCTTCCTTTGCTTACATAAATCTTGATCCATGCTTTTCAAATCTGAAAGCATACCCTTTGACTCAAGAACATGCATCCCCTTCATATTCATGTGACCAAGCCTATTAAGCCACATCTTCGAATCTACAGCTGAAGTAGATAAACTAGAAGGAAAATTAATAATACAAGTAGATAGATAGAGCGTACCTACTTTATTACCTCTTGCTACAACAAGTGCACCCTTGGTAACCTTCCAAGAGTCCACTATGAGAGTTACTGTGCAACCCTCATCACCCAACTTTCCAACAGAAATCAAATTCTGCTTCAGGACTGGGACATGCATGACCTCCTTCAACACCCATGTGTTGCCTGTCTGTAATTTCAGCTTCACTGTCCATTTGCCAACCATTTGTCAAGGCTTACCATCCCCTAAATAAATTTATCCAAAGTCTCCCTTGACATATTCATGAAAAAATTCCCTATTTGGAGATGCATGAAAAGAGGCACCAAAATCTAAAACCCAAGATTATACTTTATCTAAAGAACATACCAGAGTATCCTGTGTAACACTACCTACAACAATACCTACAACATCTATAACATCTGCTTCTTTAGTTCCTTCTAGCTGATCTTCAACCAACCAACAATCTCTCTTTACATGCACTTTCTTTCCACATTTCCAGTAGGTTATTTTGCCATACCTGGACTTGGATCTCTTGCCTATCTTTGACCTTGAACTCCCTTGCTCGATCTTCTCTCTTTGCCTTCCCCTGCTTTCCACACTCAAAGCATTCCCTGATGATTCACCTGTGTTTTTCCTACAAATTTCTTCATTCAAGATTACACTCACAACATCATCCACTTTTAAGATTTTTGAAGCAGACGCAGTATTACTAACTGCCATTACCAAACTCTCTCAACTTTTAGGTAATGAGCATAAGATTAAGGGAGCCTTAATTTCATCATCAAAAATAATATTGACTAAACTTAATTGGTTTATCAAACCATGGAAATCACTAAGATGACTATGTATAGATCCACCTTCCAACATTTGCAAATTAAATAATCGCTTCATAAGAAATACTTTATTTGAAACTAAGGGTTTTTCATATAAATTTGCCAAAGATTCTATCAACTCTACCACTGTCTTAGCCTATGATAAGTTGGAAATCATAGACGATGCAAAGCTCAACCTTATAGATCCCAGAGCCTTTCGATCAAGAACCTCCCATTCTTCATCCTTCATATCTGTGGGCTTGCATGCAACCCCACCCAATGGTAAGTATAAATCTTTTTGATACAGATAATCTTCTATCTGCATCCTCTATAATTGATAGTTCTTGCCATTAAACTTCTCCATTCATAGCTTACTTTCTTCTGCCATTGCTATACTCCCACTCAAACAAAAACTCCTGTGAGTGACTTGTAATCAATAAACACTAACCAGATCTGATACAACATGTTAGTAACCCAACCAAAAACTCTGATACCACTTGTCAGGCACCTAGAACAACAAAGATGGTCTGATGCCAACTTGTTAGGATCTTGCTCCTCAATAAGAGCACAATATGATTACCTTATATAAGCAACTAAACACAGAATTATACCAGAATGAACAAGTAACTAGAATTCACAAATGACACAGAATATGAGAGACAATACACAATCTTGTATCAATAATCATGCTAGAAGGAAATACAATGAAGATGCCACAATATTCCACACCTCTCAGATGTACAAATCTCTTTCCCTTAAGAGTTCACTCTCCTACCAAAAATGGTCCCAACACACAACTCAAACACAGAATTGGTGTTCACCTCCAACCAGTTAGTAATAACCCTGCCAGTACACAAGTACTCAAAGTACTTCAAGTAGATCTCCCATGAACCTACAACAACCTACAACTCAAATGATTTTACTTACCATGTAAAACTTCTCCCTGATTTGGCTGCCACTTGCAGATCAACTATTTTTACAATTGGAAGGATCTACCTTTCCTTAATCCTTCTAATTACAATACATGCCAATGAGTCTATAAATAGATCCCATACTAAACAATAACTTAGACTTCTAATTTACAATAATTAAACACATAACTCAAGACCAAAAATAGCCTTTACATGCAAACAATTGGTTCAACAAACTAACTGTTCATGTAACGAACAGTTTTGGAACCACACAGGCGACCGACGTCGGTCCCTGTCTGCTTGGAGATGACCGACGTTGGCCAACCTCTTGCCAATGTCGGTTGCTCTTCTATTCACTCTTGACCGACGTCAGTTGCGTTGTCGACACTGGTATCCCTAGAACTCAACAACCTCCTCCATGTTTGCAAACAGTGAAGCTTTTAGCTCCATAACCTAACAACTTTTCTCACAGGTAAAATTTTTGGTCCCCTTCCTCCCTTGCTGTTCATGCCAATTTTATTTCAGGATTGTTCAGGTTTAGCATTTTTTGGTTCATGGCCTGGTTTAAATGGTTCAGTTTCTTAGTTTAAAGGTTCATTTCAAGTTTAGTATCTTGGTTCAATAATGGTTGAACCAAACCGTTGAACCAAAATTTTTGGTTCAACGGGCTTGGTTCAAGTCCAAGGAGTTCATTATTCAGTTCAAACATCTCAATACAATATGTGTTGAAGCTTCATATCATTGAATCGTTGAACCAAAATTTTTGGTTTAACAGACTTGGTTCAATGACTTAAGTTCAACGTTCGGTTCAATGCAAAGAGTTCATCGGGCTTGGACTTGGTTCATCAGCACGCTCCTTTGAACCTTGAACCGTTGAACCAAATTTTGGTTCAATAGGTTCGATTTAAGGGTCTGCCCTTGGCTGAAGGGTAGTTCAAATAGTCAAAGTGCCCTTTTAGAGGGCGGGCATACACTAAAGACTTTTCAAAGGTTTTAGGCATAGTCAAACAGTCAATGAAATCATCAGATAGAATTTATGTGGACATTTTGTCCATGAAAATACATAGCAAAGTGACATGGGGTTTTTACTAGGGGAAATTGTCCGTGAAAGCCTGATAGGGCAATACAAACACAAAGGGACCCGCTGAAGGACCCCAAAGGGTAGGTGACCTTACGGGGGACTTCTGGCCGAGTCCAAGGACTTTTCAAAGGGACAAGTGCCGGGAAATTTTCAAGATAGAGAAATTCCCAAGAGGATGCCACGTGGACTCGACTGACATGGCAATGGACCCGATGACATCCCAGTGGACGTCAAGTTTAGCAGAACGGTTTAGCCATTGGTTCTCAAGAAATGATACTTGAAAAGCCATCAATTTCAAGAGGATGGAATGTCTGTTGGTTTTCAAAGCTCAACGGCCAGTTGAGCATCAAATTTAGCAAAATAAAATGGCCTTTGTTTTAAACTGAGAAAATATTGCCAAGGAACCTAGAATGCAACAACCTGCTGAAAGTTTGCCCTTAGGGGGGTGAACAAGCCAGATAGAGACAAAATTGATAAAAGACAAGAAGACATGCATGAAATGAGCAAGCAGTTAAGTCCAAGTGGTGCCAATTTGAAAAGTGACTCCAGCAGGTAAAATAGTTCCTTTGAATTGATCATGAGAAGATGCAACAACTAAGTAATGTAACCAGTTTCTTATTTTTACATTTAATGGGTGGACAAACCATGTTTTGACATTAAAAATGCAGACTTTGAGTAGATAAAACACATGGCTCATTAATGTTTTGAGCAACTTGTTTAAGGGATGTGATGGCCACTTGTTGAAGGAATGCCACATGGGCTTCCTCATTTTCTCATATATATTGATACTTGTCATTTTTGTAAGGATCTTCCACAATTTTATGAAGCGTAGCTCTACTAAAATTTCCACCTGAATTAATAAAAATATAGTTTTGCCTCCATCTTGGATAGATATTCTGTGTATGTTCTGAGTGTTATTTGTGTTTAGTCATTATCTTTGATGCTTTCACAGGTTAAACACCAACAGACCAGTTATCAACAAGGCGCTAGTTTGTAGCTTACAGGAGAAGAGCTTTTTTTGGAAGTATAAAATAGGGAAAGTCACTTACAGTGTGTATTGTACAACACCTTGGTGAGTCTTTGTTTTTGTGTTTTCATGAGAACCTCCCTGTCTTTCTCTTGTAGTCTGGTCCTTCTGCCAAGCCTAAAGTGTATGTCTTGTTGTTTTTGTCTGATTCTGAATGTGGATGTGTGAAGGTCAACCTATTTTTGGTGTATCACCTCCTTAGAGTAGTTTGTTTTCCTATATTTTCCTCCCTTTTCATCCCCCCAGTTTATATATATATATATATATATATATATATATATATATATATATATATATATATATATATATATATATATATATATATATATATATATATATATATATATATATATATATATATATATATATATATCTATACCTGTATTCTGCACTTGCTAAAACAAACATGATACATCAAAGGGAGCTAGCCTTTATCTAGAGACTCTCTCCTCCGGCTTCGCCGGTCCCACAAGCGAAAGGAGAGTTTCCATGTTGTGAGGAGAAGGTAGGAGTTTGACTCCCTGCCACTGGGTGCACTTTCTTGCATCAACACCTCTTACAAAACACCATTGTCCAAGGGAAAGATTGAGCCTTGATGAGTTCATATTCAAGGTAAGTATTCCCAACTCTTATTCCTCTATTTTGGTAAATATAAGTAGCATAAGTGATGGCTTGTGAATTTATTTCTCTTTTTATGTATTAGGATTACATATATATTGAATTGAGTAGAGTTATTATTTGCATGTTTAATTTTATGTTTATTAGCCCCATTTGTGACACATGATTTGGTGATCTCTAAATTAAATTAATTTACTTATTTATTTTGTTAGAAACTATAGGACCAAGCTAGGGTTATTATGTGGTATTGCTTGATTAGAGGATTTGAAACCCTCTCTAGTGATATTGTGTGGTAAGAGATCTATTAGTTAGGTCTAGAAAATGTATATTTGTCATGACCCTGATTGTATAAATATACCAATAAGTGGAAGGGCTAGTGTGATTTATCTTCTCTGAGATAAGATTGATTTGTACATTAACTTCACTTTCCTTTGTCATACACCCTGGGCCTTAATGATAGTCATAATAAGCATTTGAATCACATCCTTTAGGTAGAGGTCAAATCATATCAACCTATATAGTATGAAGGAGAGATATGAGGTGACACTCTATAAGCTTACAAAGTAACAAAGCTAGAGACTCAGGAAAGTTTGAAAATTATCTCATTGGTGTATTGGATATACAAGATGATTAGGTTTTTATAATAGTGTATTAACTAATGTGTTGGATTTCAATTTAACCTTTGCATCTAGTTTTGATCAAATAAATATGTGAACATATGTAGGAAAACTACTTTCATTGTTATGTGGGTGTGGTGAACCCTTATTTTTTAATAGAAATATTATTTTTGGTCCATTTTATATAACTCAACACAATGATATATGGTAGCTCTACATTATTTGGTAAGGTTATCTTATGTGATGTTTACAAAAAAATATCTTTATATATTGGTAAATTAAGTTGTTTCAATGAATTTATGTTTATTATTGGAAGGAGGGACAAGAATAAATTAAGTAAAAGTATGGTTTAAAAACTTGATTGATGTGCACATGTTGAAATCAAAAGATTATGAAGAGCTCCTCTTTAGCTTGAGAGGATGACCTACATATAAGAAAGCACTAAAACAAACTTGTTTCTTAGATAGATAGTTGGGTAGATCTCCTAGAGATACCTATATCTTGGAAGCAAGAGCTTTCTTAGGGGTTGTCAATCCACATGTTTTAAAAAATTAAGTTTATAAATAGAATAGGAGGTACTTGCATTAATAAATCAAACAGTATTAAAATTGAACACAAGAATGCTTGTTAAAAAATATGCTATAAATGATTAAATTAGTGATAAACTAATTAATACTAGTGCTAGAGTGTTAGGGTATGATTTAAAAAATAAAAAAGGGGTTTGTGAATAGGTAGGAACATAGAGAATTAGGTTTGGTTAGAGGTAGGTGGGTGAAAATAACTTGCTAGTTTTTATTGTCATAGTGACCATCAATAGTTATGCTAACCATCGGTGGTTAAGGGGATCGTCAGTGGTTAAGGTGACTATTGGTGGTCAAGATGACCATTGGTGGTTGGATAGAATGTTGGTGGTTGAATTAACCATTAATGATTACTATGTCTATATCTGGGTTAGTAAAAAGGTTGATTGATGAGATCCAAAGGATATATTTTGAGAGATGGGTAAGACTTGGGTTAATTATGAAATGGAAATAAAGTAAATAAATACTAAGAAATAAGTACTTGTATTACCAAAAGTTGATTGGGTGGATGGCTGAGGTAGTTAACCTAGTGGTTGAACCTAGCTTGATTTTGATAGAGTAACGGTACCTAAAAACTTGGTGGAGAGGTGGTGGTAGATTGATTATCTGATATGATTTCTAGATTATTGGATTACTAATGATGATTGATCTATAAGAAAGAAAATCCTATATGTATAAGCTCTTGATAACAATTTCAAATAGATTTCACCTTTAGGCTCCTCTCTTCTTATAGGCATAAGCAAGAGGTGGAAGTGAAGTTTCAACTAGGCTATCTAAATTTAATTCATCCATGCAATGATACATAACAAGATTTAGACAACTTATATTTAGGAAAACAAAGTGGGTAGTTTGTATGTTAGTGGTTAAGGAGGTGGACCTTGATCGTCGATGGTTAGGGTGACCATCGATGGTCAACTTGATTGTCGATGGTCAAGGGTAAAGGGTAAAAAGGGATAAAATGTTAGGTTAAGTCAATTTAGCTAAATTTATTATGGGTAAGCTTGGTTAGGGTTTAGGTTGGTCAAATGGTCTTGGGAGGTCCTAAGGTGGTCAAGGAAAATTATGACATTCAAAATCATGGTGTGTAAATTTCTAGTGTCTACATTTTGTCTTTTTTTATTATGTGGTTTGGAATCAACCTACTATAAAACAAAAACTAATGTTGGTTAAAGGGTTTGATGATTTCCCCAGATATGGGAGGAGGTGTTTCCCTTAAAATTGGGAGCAGATGAAGTAAATAAAAATTGAGTGCAGGTTTGACAAGGTAGATGATGGTAATGACAAGGGTAGATGATAAGTTGAGGACCAAAGTGCAAACAAGCACTCAAAGTGTGACAAAGAGTGCAATAGCCAAGATTGTGTAAAGATAAGGTTGCCATGGTTGATAATAATAAAGGTTTGTATTAGAAAGACAAGTGACTAGTGTACAACATGATTGTATTTAGGCATGGTGGTTGGGTACACTTATTAGTCTCCTAAACAAGGTCAGTGTTTTGGTGGGTATCTGAGGTAGGAAGTGCTCCCATGGAAAACATATATGGGTGGAGTTTCATGTGTATTTGAGGTAGAAGTTCTCATGAAAAAGACACAAGTAGGCTAGGTAAGCACTAAGTGGCACCTATTCAAAAGGTGGTCAACATGACAATGTTGTCATGGCGGTCAAAGGACCAGGTAAAAGGTGTCACAAAACACATACTTGTGGGGACAAAGTGGACCAATGATGAGGTGAAAATGTGGTTTGGGTGGAGAAGGTATTCTCCATGGGTGGGTAAGACTAGGTTGGTTTTGATAAAAGTGGGTTGCGAAGGTGGAAGCAATAAAGTGGGGAATCCTGAACATCAATGATTAGGGTGCCCAAGGGCGAGCTTAGTAGGTGGAGCTAGTTTAACGACACTAAGGTGGTGGGAAAAATTTGTATCTGATCAGATAGAGGCAAGTGAGGGATTGGTTGACATAGTAAGTGGGTAGGCACCAGGATCCAATGGTGTTCTAAGAGGTAATGTTACCCTTAGAACATAAATATAGCTAGATATGTGACTTTTGTATATCATTTTGATTTTGGCCTATGAGCTGATATAGTGAGTTGTACATTTTTGAGAGAGAGTCTATTTATCTACATGTATACATTATTATGGTTATTTGACTCATGAGTTTATACACATGTGATATTTGCCTATGCTTATGCTCATGGTGTAGGATTAGATGTTGATGTTTATTGCTTATGATGTGATGTTTGATTTGTTGGTGTTTATTACTTATGTTATGGTTAAATTTTTAGATACTGATGTTGACTTACTAGGTACGAGATGACATTGATATTATGGTTATGCTTATGACATGCTAAATCTTGATTTGTATATACTACACTTGAAGACTTTAGACATGTGGTAGAAAATGATTGATTGCTTAAATGTTCATGGATGTTATGGTTTATGCTCATGGTTAATATGGTTATGTATATTGTTAATGTTTTTAGGATGAGACACCTAGGGTAGATGTTTCATTAAATTTTGTCTATTTTAAGCCTAAAGGAAAACAAAAAGAAGGATGGGGATAAGTTATTAGAAAGAACCTATATTTGGTTTGCACACCTTATCCAAATGTCATGAGCACTCCTCTTTGGCTGGGGAGGACTACTTGCAAGTAAGAAAACACTACCATAGGATGTTTGTTAGTAGTTAAATGTGTAGGCTACTAAGCTACACACTTGTTGTAGGAAGTGTGAAACTTCCTTAGAGATGATAACCCACTTTTGAGAGGCAAAATAATAATAAATAACTAAAAGAGAGGTAAAGAGAGAGTGAAAGAGAGATAAGATTATCATTATCAATAACTTGTATGTAGTAGAGTGACAGGGTGCAGTTGATGTACTCTATTTATATTTTAGAAGTTGTTTGGGTAGGTTTTAAAGAGGATAGGGAATCCATAGTTGCTGATGTCAGTAGGGGAGTGATTGATATCAGTTATACTATCAAGGTCAGTAGTGAGTTGACTGATGTCGATTAGGCTGCTAAGGTTGTTAGGGGCAATAATTGTCTGGGAGCTTGTAAAAAGATTTTTTGGGTTGGGAAATGGTTTGGATTAGGTCTAGGAGGTTGGGAGAGTTATTAGAGAGATTATGACTTGGGTAGATCTAGTCAAAGGTTTGGTGTGTCATGTTAAGGGGAAACAAGAGAGGAAGCTTTGTAACTCCCTCACAAGGGTTCGGTCAGAAGTGCGTAAATTAATGCATAATAGATATAAAGTGATAGAATAATAAATGTTTAAAAGACCTATAGAATAAGTGATGTAATTAGCTATAGTTATCAAATGATATATGTTAGATTGATGATCCCTAGTAGGGAGTCTAAACTTGAATGCTTGAATAGAGAGAACAAGTGGGTGTTATTTGTCTTCAAGAGCTCAGTTGCTGATTGTGATTGACTTATGCAGGATGACAGTAAGCCAAGATGTCAAAAAATGGAATGTTGAGAGCTTGAATATGAATAAGAATTAATTTTATTAATTTTTACTGACCAAAATTTAGGTTGGAGTTTAGCTTATGTTGTCAATATCGATGATCCTACTGACATCGACCATGGGTTGACCGATGTCAATGACCCTAGAATAGGTAAACCATAATTTTTTTGGAATTTTTTCTATTGTATTTCATGACAAGTGTGACACCCATTATAAAATGGTAAAAATAAGAGGTTGGGAAGGAGGTAGTTGATTAGGAATTTAGTTTGGAGGTGGGAATAAGTCTTGGGTAGTTTGGATGAAGGGACTAGGTCTTGAGGTGACTCATCAGTAAGAATTAGTCATAGGGTAGGGTGGTTAGGTAAGATGGAAATGGGGGTTTTTAATTAGCTTAATTAAGTATTTTAAATTAATTAAATGTGTGAGGGGTAAAAGTATGGGTTAGGAAGGTTAATTTTTATTATTGAAAAATGAGTTTAAAAAGGGGGTTTGGTACAGGGAGTTACGCACATGTGTGTGACGTAATTTTGGTGTCTACATTTACCTCTTTTTGTCTTGTAATTTATAATAACATGTTGCAAGACAAAAATAGGAGTTAGATGCTTCAAGTATTAGATGAGGTATCCCCCCTCAAAATGGGAATCGTTGGAAGAGAAACCAAAATCAGGTATCAATTTGATAAAAAGGTAATTGGGTAAATGGTGGAGAATTGAGTATCACTCCATATGCATATACTATAATGAGCTATAGTTAACCAAGTCAAGAATAGGCAAGGTTAAGGAGGACTCAAATAGAAGTAACCAAAGCACAACTTGTATGCAATAGCTGATAGATTAAAATAATCAAAGTTACAGCTCTAATGGTCAATGTATCCCAGGTATCTGAGGTAGGAAGTGCCCCTAAGAAACATAAAAGGGTTGAAGGTGATAGGCTGAGCTTTGTTGCCATCCAAAACACCTAATACACATGTGTGTACACAATATATAACTATAGTAGAATAGTATAAGCAGTCAAGAAAAGAAATGCAAGGTTGGTGTAAAAGGGTCAATGAGTGAGGAGATATTCATGATCTCCATGCAAAGTAATCATGGGTGAAGATTTAAGTGATCTCCAATGGTGTTTGTCATGGTTGGGGGAGATATATGTGATCTCTAGTTTCCCTAGTGTATGGTTAAAGTTTAAAAAGTTAGGGTTATTTGGTTGGAAAAACATTATAGGAATGGTGTTGACATTGGTAATAGATAGTGTTGATGTTGGTAAACTAAGGTAATATTGCCGATGTTGGTAGGTATAAACATCAACGTTGGTATATTAGGTTAAGAATGCTGATGTTGGTGGCCAACCACACTTGAAAAAAGGAGGTTTGGTAGCTAACCAAACTCATTTTCAACTTTGTGATTGGAGAGAAGAAATAGAGCTTGAGAGTGACTAAGATGGTAGAGTAAGGAGGGGACCCAGTAGGAGGTGCACCACCACAAGATCCAGCTATGCCATCTAGGAGGAGATAGAGAGATGAGGTAAGAGTTTATGCTAGTTGGTTTGAAATTTGATTTGGGTATTTGTAATTTTTATCCTAATCTAGAGGTGGGGGTGTATAAAATGTTAGTAGAGGTGTATAAAATAGTGTATGTTAGTGTTAGAATAAGTTGGGGGTTGTTTGGGTAGTTTTAAGGTAAAATTTGGTAATTTTGGGTTTGGGTCATTTGGCCCTGGGGTTGAACTAGTCACCAATGTCGGTGAGGTCCACTGACATTGGCCAACATGACATCAAGGTTGACAGGTACTTATCAATGTCAATCGATACATAGGCCTATAAATCACTGATGTCAGCATTAATGCTAACATTGATGACTATAAAAAAGTAAAAAAATAGGGGAAAGGGTGAGTTTGGATCCCTAGTGGAAGTAGTTAACTAGCTTAATGGCTGAGCTAGCCTTAAAAGACTTCGTGTCAACTGAGTGCTACCTATATGACCTGATTTAGTGCCTCAGGACAATGTAGTTCTCTGAGAGCCTAGGAAAAATATAAAAAAGGTGTGATAGGGAAAATGGGGAAAAAGGTAAGTTGAGGTAGGTTGAGAGGTTTAGGGCTTAAAATATAGGTCATAGTGTCAAGAGTCAGGGATATAGGCTGTAAGGCCTAGAGTTGTGATAGGCAGGTAGGCCTAGGGTAGAGAGAGAGGAGAGATAGTGAATCCTAGGGTAGAGAGAGAGGAAGTGAAGCTTAGGGTATTTAGAAAAAGAGGTAGTGAATCCTAGGGTAGTTAGACAAAGAGGTAGTGAAACCTAGGGTAGTTAGTGAGGTGGGTATATGGCCAAGTTAACCTCAAAAGACCCTATGTCAACTAAGTGAAACCTACATAGCCTAGTTTAGGGCCTTAGACCAATGTATTTATCCTAAAGAAAAGGGAAAAAGGTGGTGATAGAGTATATTAAAAGTTATGTAACTTGAGTTGTGTGTGTATGGATGGAGGTGAAGATGAAGCTGACATTATGAGATCATCTCCTGAGGCTATTGACACACATGAGGAGGGATGTCACTCCAAAATAGTGGGAACATATGGTGGCCATGAGATTAGGAGTGTGATAGTACTGTCAAGTCACTTGAGATGTGTTCTTAATGATAGCATTGATTGAGAGGTTGGATCACACCACTAACACCTTCCATCTATTGACCAGAGAGTTGACAGTGACTCAGGAGGATGTTTATAAGATTTTGTGGCCACCACTCCAGGGTGAGGAGATCTTCACATGATTGAGAGAGGAACATGATATACACATGGTCACATTATATGGAGAACATGTTAGTGAGGTGACTTACCATTCTATGAGTTTCATATACGAGCCACTCTATATGGCTAATGAGGAGCAACATCATCTGAGCATCCTAATGATGATAGAGATCATGGTGTATGCATTACTAGATGCAAATGGTGGAAGATTTTCAATTGCATTGATAGGTGTGATTACACAGATGGTTGAGTAATGGAATATTTTTGCCTAGGGATTAGTATTTTTGGTGCAGTTATATAGAGAGCTGTGGGGTTTAAGGCTATGATGGTGATATAATTTGTGTGTCAACCATCTACTACACTATTGGACATATGAGCACATCATGGTGACATGACCATTGGGGTTACCTACCACTATCTTGGCTAGCTTCAAGGTTGGTTTTAGATGGTGGAGAGAGGGTATGGCACAAACTTGAGTGGATGGTGTGGTGTGAGACATTGCCTATTATAGGTGTATGATTGAGAGATTGATCCCTACAGATATTTTGTGGAGACCGTATCTAACATACCTAATTTTTAGAGGATAGGCGTAATAACTTATTGGGTTATATATATCACTATAAGTTAGGGGAAGGTGGGCCAATGAGTTAGAGATGGTACTCGTGACATGGGTCACGAGGTAATTTGGTTTACTATAGGATATTTAACCTACCTTCCCTCAATATAGGAGGGATGAAATAGAGGTACCCTTACCATTACCCTAGGAGATAGATGGCCCAAATTTTGAGGAGCTATTAGGAAGGGTAGGTGTTGAATACCTAGGGTACACAATAGCCTATACAGCTTGGTGGGTAGGGTTACATTTGATGGTAGAGGTCAAGAGGCCACCATTAGATTTATAGGGGTTGGTGAGAGAGAGGGATGTAGTGGTACAAGCCTAAGATGTAGTAGTGCAGGATTGAGATGTAGTAGTGTAGGCTCAAGAAATAGTCTAGACATAGGTTTTAGCCTTAAAAAGGTAGGTGGTGATGTTGCAGGGTCAGATTGGGGCTCTATAGGGCTAGGTTGCAACACTATAGGGCCAAGTTATTGTTTTATAAGGTCAAGTGACTACAGTGATAGTAGAGAGAGATAGTCTTAGAGTAGTAAGCCAGGCTACTCCTCCTCCAAAACCACAAGGACTAGTACATGTTGGGCCATCATCAAGTGCTATGAGACCTCCATAGACTGTATCTATGGTAAGATATTTGACTACCATAGATGAGATTACCTACTATGAGAGGGTGATTAGAGAGTTCCTACAGATTCAAAGATATTTAGAGTTCAGAGAGTAGAAGAAGTTGATGTCACATGACACAACTTATAGCTCATATAAATGTAGATGAGTGGAGTCTGGTGATGACACTACCTCCTCATGACCACGTGGAGAGCTTCGAGGACCTTGAGTGTCAAAGTTTTGCTATTTTTGATTATATATGTTATATGTATATTGGCATATGAGATAAAGATGCAAGATGTATATTTTGAGAGAGAGATATGATTTTATGATGATGTACTTATGGACATGTACTTTAATCACATATTAAATATACATGAGATGTTCATTTATTATTATGTTGAAATGTTTTTATTGTGATATATGATGATATGGATGATGATTATGTTATGCTATATTAATTTTGATGTTAATGCCGATAATGTTATTTGAGTTAGACTAGCCTTTCCCATATATGTGATGGTATATGCATAGTTGGTTTGTTAGTTTCATCTTAGCATTTTTCCATATTTCATGATGGTGTATGCTTAAAATTAATAAATTGGTTATGTTAGTTTATTTCAGCATTTTTCCATATTTGTGATGGTGTATGCATAAAATAAATTGAGTAAGATTTGTTATTGTTGGTAAGACATTGTTTCTTCATCTCAAATAGAGATATCTACATGTGATGTGGATGGGAAAATAAAGAGACAAAGTGCTCGTGCATTGGCAAAGACTATAATTTAGAACATAAATGGCTCAGGAAAATGAGCCTCTTTCATTCCTTATATCTTTGTAGCATTGTGTTTGTTAGAGAAGCATCATGTTTACCTTATATTAAGTGAGCTTCATAGTCCATTGAAAGAATATGAGGGGAAAAAGGGTAAAATGAGGAAAAGTGTTTAGGTAGCATAACCTACAAAGTAGGGATGACATGTCCCTACTGTGGGTGACCTGAGAGCTACTATAGGCAAGTCCATGACTTATAGATTTTTTTTGTGTGAGCTGATCAATGCAAGAAGCTATGAGAAGCCTTTTTCATTTGTTTTTCCCTTTTTGAACAAAGCTTGGCTTATCCATCCTTCAAGGGAGTGGTCTAAGCATTTGTTTTTAATTTTAAATATTTATCCTTCAAGGGAGCAGTCTATTGATAGTAGCAAGGGAAAGTTACGTAGTTTCCTTCAAAGGAGCAGTCCATTGATAGTAGTAAAGGGAAATTATGCATCTATCTTTCAAGGGAGTAGTCTACGTTGAAAAGCATGACCTGAGACTTTATAACTTAGTCACATATCCCATTTTTATTTTAGTCATGGACAAGACTATAGAGGCTTAGGAGTCTTCCACTTTGAGGAGAAAACCATCCAACTATATAAGTTAATTAAATGTATAAGAGTAAGGGTGAAGAGGAAGGAAAATGTAATAGGCATGCTCAAGGGATGAGCTCAAGTTAAACACTTAGTAAAGTGACACTAATTTAACAAAAGAATGGTCGTAGGTGTAAGCCATTTAAAGACTCAAGATCTGGCCTTCCTTCAAGAGAAGATAAGTGATAAGTTCTTGAGCCATACTTATGAGTTATGATATAAGGTCCAAGCCAATTAGGAGGAAACTTACCCTATTTTTTTCTCCATGTTTGTCACATGTTGATTTTATTTTAAGACAAGATCTCCTATATTGAAATATCACTCTTTGAGGTTTTTGTTATAAGAATGTTTGATATGCTCTTGATATATTTAGAGGTGGTTGAGGGCTATGAGATGGTGATCATCAAGCAATTCAAGTTGAGATAAACATTCTTGATGAAAGTCATCGTTAGTATGTATTATAGAGAAATGAGAATAGAAGGAATCCAGAATTCAAGAAGCAAAACAACCTCCATCCCATAGACCAATGAAAAAGGTGTAGCACCCGTAGGAGTTCAAATGATAGTGTGATAAGCCCATAAAGCAAAAAGAATGTGTGTATGCCAATCCCTGCCTGTATCATTGACTACCTGTTGACACAGTGGATTGCACCCTAGATAGGAGGCTGAGCTCCTACCTTCCACACGCAATAATGGAGACTCCCCTCTCACCTATGGGATCGACAAAGCTGGGGGGAGAGTCTCTAGATAAGGGCTAGTTCCCTGTGATGTATCTTTTAGGTCTTGGATTCTCTACTGCTAACAAATAAATGAAAGGGGGGGGATGAAAAGGGAGAAGGATGCTGAAAATAGAACTTAAACCTAAACTAAAAGGTGATACACCAAAAAAGTTGATTTGCTCAGCCCGAACATACACTTTTCACTAAGAAGAAGCTATCATGCACTTCATCTGATGTGGGAGACTCTTCTGTATCAGTGAATTAGGGGTCCATAGAGATACAGGGAGGAAGAACTGTCAAAGGTGTTCTGAGACACACTTTGGCAGCCTATTCACATGCACCTATATTCTTGCTGTAGACACTTCTGGTAGACCTATAGAAGAAAAAACTTCAACATGCTGGAATCATGTGATGAAAAGCATAAAAGAAAATGACTTAACACAAAAAAGAAAACATAGACACATGAATGAGTGTAAGTTCAAATGGAGGTAAAAATTGCTAATTCTTGATTTAAGGTAAAAATTTGGTAGAGTTCTGCCTTACAAACCCCAAGATTTTTGGTCAGAGCTTTGCCTTATAAGTTGAGTGATCGATCTTTTCAAATGAGAAGTTTTAAAATATATAGAAAGAGAAGAGAACTTGGTGCTCCTTTTGAAAAGAATTTGGCAATCTTGACAAGCTAGCCCATGTGCATTTGTGAACATTAGGAAGAGGAAGTCATTGTTGCTGATGTCATTCTTCTAGAAGAGGCCTCCTGGAACCATGCTGTGTAATCACTGGTCTTGACTTTGGCGTTCAAAAATTAATGTGAAAGCATGGGCTGCACCTCTTTTCTGTAGACAAGACTGCTCCTTCTAGATATTCATGTGGTTTTTCTACTTATAAATGCAAAATGGAGAAAATAAGCCATGCCACTTACTATTTGTGTTGTTTGATGACCACTTGGTAAACACTATTCCAACTGCAAGAATAAATCCTTGAGTTAACACCTCCTCTTTGCCACCTAGACTATTTATCTACTTCTGCACTTTGTCTCTTCCTAGTTTTATCTCTTTTTGGCTCCTTCGGCCCTCAGGGGCTATCTTCTTGGTGGGTTACTGAGTTCCTTGGGCTCTTCTTTAAGCCTTTTCCAAAATCAATGGCTATTTCTCAAGCCTTAAATTTGACGTCTGTGCACCTATCACTGCGTTTGAATTTCCAACGGCTAGTTCACCGTGCTTGATTTTGACGTCTTCAGGCCCATCACCCCTTGGAATTTCTTAGATCTTTTCCTTTTCTTTGTACTTATTGTTTTGGACCCTCCTAAAGGGAAGGTGACCCTTTGGCTTCTTGTTTTGAACCCTCTTTAAGGGAAGGTGACCCTTCAGCTTCTGGAGAAGTGTCCTTCATTTGGCAGCTGAGAGTCCCCCGCAAGGGCACCTGCCCTTTAGGGTCCTTCAGCTCCCTTGGCCTTCGGCTAATTTCCCATGGATATTTTCCCTATAGACAAAAAGTTTGCAAGAATTATCTTTCTCATTCCTTCAGAGACTTTCTTTGGGTTTTTTACCCATGGATCTCTTTTCATTCAGCCACTTTGCCTTTGGCCTTCGAAATTTCTCTTAGGCTTTTCCTATGGAATTTTCCTCAAATTTCTTTGGAAATTTTGTCTAAAGGATTCCTTTAGACAAAAGTCTGAAAGAAATCCATTCTTGCTTTTGTCTCGGTCTTTCTTGCTCATAGCCCTTCTGAATTCCTTTGGACTTTTTGTCTGAAGGAATTGCTTCAGACAAAAAGTTTGAAGGATTTCTTCCTTGTCTTTTTCGTGACTGCCTTTGAAAAGTGCCCTTCGATAAAATTGGAAATGACCCTTCCGAAGGGTACTTCCTTTGACTTAAACAAATTTTTGAAAGAAACTTACCTTTTTGGCTTTTCTCTGTGGCCTCTTTGCAAAGTGTTCCCTACCCTCCATAAGGGTACTTAAGTCCCAAACTACCCTCCACAAGGGCACTTGGAATGGCCCATTTTGTGCCTAAGTGGGAACTTGCCTCTGCCTACAGAGTCCATAGTTTTTTGCATGCCAATTCTATAGAAATCCTTGCAGAGTCTGTAGTTTTCTGCCTATAAAGTCTATAGAAATGGACCTGCAAAGTTTGTAGAAAACCTACAAAGTCTATAGAAACTTCCAAGACTTGTGAAAAATAAAAAAATGTACTAGCTCAAAATAGCAAGGGAAAAGGGGAGGACCCATTTTGGCCTACAAGACCAAAATGGTCAATAAATTGGCAACTCCTAGGGGAAGCATGCCTGCTATTCTTAGAGACCAGTTACCTTAAAGTCCATTGGGCACAGAGTCAGAACATCACTTGAAAAGGTCAACAATAGTCTTGAGAGATCCCAAAATCAATCATGAGCTTTTACCCCAAACACAAAGGAAAGCACACACAAGACTAAAAACACTACTTGTGCAAACTGCACTTAGGGAAATTAGGAAAAGAAACTGAAATCAAACTAATATATACAACTAACCAAGAATATTTGCTTCCCTCCTAGATCAAAGGGACAAACTTTTAAGTCCCCTCCCTGATTAGGAAACTTATGGTGCCAGACAAGTGGCTGAATGGAATGGAGAGTTGGTGACCTGCTCCTCTTGCCTACCACCTTGATTGGCTTGTATCTGAGTGGAGTAGATTCAAACATGCTTCCAACATATACACGCTCTTTTTATTCTTGGAAGATTGTTGAATGCTGGCTCTTCATGCTGGTGCATTTTATCCAAAAATCAATTACTATTGGCTCATCACCATAAGCCCTTTGTTGTGCATGGTCCCTTTGCAATGCATCATGGTTTGACCCATGCATGGACTTTAAGGCAACTAGTCTCTAAGCATAATAGGCATGCTTCCCCTGGGAGTCACCAATTTGTTGACCATTTTGGTCTTACAGGCCAAAATGGGTCCCCCCTTTTTCCCCTACTATTCTAAGCCAGTACATTTTTTGATTTTGCACAAGTCTTGGAAGTTTCTACAGACTCTACAAGTTTTCTATGGACTCTACAAGTCCATTTCTATAAACTATATAGGCAGAAAACTATGGACTCTGCAGGGATTTCTATGGACTTGGCAGGCAAAAAACTATGGACTCTACAGGCAAAGGCAAGTTCCCACTTAGGTACAAAATGGACCATTCCAAGTGCCCTTGTGGAGGGCAGTTCGAGACTCAAGTGCCCTTGCAGAGGGTAGTGAACACTTTACAAAGAGGCCATAGAGAAAAGTCAAAAAGGTAAGTTTCTTTCAAAAATTTGTTTAAGTCAAAGGAAGTACCCTTCGGAAGGGTCATTTCCAATTTTCCTGAAGGAAACTTTTCAAAGGCAGTCACAAAAAAGACAAGGAAGAAATCCTTCAAACTTTTTATCTGAAGGAATTCCTTTAGAGAAAAAGTCTGAAGAAATTCAGAAGGGCTATGAGCAAGAAAGACTGAGACAAAAGTAAGAATGGATTTCTTTCAAAAATTTTTCAGAAGGAATTTCTTCAGACAAAATGTTCAAAGAAATTTGGGGAAAAGTCTGCGGGAGAATTTCGAGAGAAATTCTAAAGGCCAAAGGCAAAGTGGCTGAATGATAAGAGAGCCACGGGTAAAAAATCCAAAGAAAGTCTCCGAAGGAATGAGCAAGATAATTATTGCAGACTTTTTGTCTGCGGGGAAAATGTCCACTGGAAAATGTCTATGAGAAATTAGCTGAAGACCAAGGAGCCGAAAGACCCCAAAGGGCAGGTGCCCTTGCACGAGACTCTCAATTGCCAATGAAGGACACTTCTCTAGAAGCTAAAGGGTCACCTTCCCTTTGGGAGGGTTCAAAACAAGAAGCTAAAGGGTCACCTTCCCTTCGGGAGGGTCTAAAACAAGAAGTCTGAAGAAAAGGAAAAGGTTGAAGAAATTCTAAGGGGTGATGGGCTCGAAGACATCAAAATCAAGCATGGTGAACTAGCCGTTAGAAATTCAAATGCAGTGACGGGTGCACAGATGTCAAATTTAAGGCTTGAGAAATAGTCATTGATTTTGGAAAAGGCTTAAAGAAGAGCCCAAGGAACTTAGTGACCCACCAAGAAGATAGCCCCCGAGGGCCAAAGGAGCTAGAAAGAGACAAAACTAGGAAGAGACAAAGTGTAGAAGCAGACAAATAGTCTAGGTGGCAAAGAGGAGGTGTCAACTCAAGAATTTATTCTTGTAGTTGGAATAGTGCTTGCCAAGTGGTCATCAAATGGTGTAAATAGTAAGCGACGTGGCTTGTTTTCTCCATTTTGCATTTACAAGTAGACAAATCACGTGAATATCTAGAAGGAGTAGTCTTGTCTATAGGAAAGAGGTGTGGCCCATGCTTTCAAATTAATGTTTGAATGCCAAAGTCAAGACCAAAAATTACATAACATGGTTCTAGTAGGCCTCTTCTAGAAGAATGACATCAGCAACAGTGACTTCCTCTTCTCGATGTTCACAAATGCACATGGGCCAGCTTGTCAAGAGTGCCAAAGTCTTTTCAAAAGGTGCACCAAGTTCTCTTCTCTTTCTATATATTGTAAAACTTCTCATTTTTAAAGATCAATCACTCAGCCTACAAGGCAAAGCTATGCCCAAAAATCTTGGGGTTTGTAAGGCAGAACTCTGCTAGATTTTTAACTTGAATCAAGACTTAGCAATTTTTACCTCCATTTGAACTTGCACTCATGCATGTGTCTATGTTTTCTTTTTTCTATTAAGGCATTTTCTTTTATGCTTTTCATAGAATGATTCCAGCATGTCTAGTGCATTGTGAAGTTTTTTCTTCTTTAGGTCTGCTAGAAGTGTCTACATCAGGAATATAGGCGCATGTGAATAGGTTGCCAAAGTGTGTCTTAGAACACCTTTGATAGTTCTTCCTCCCTATATTCTATGGACCCCTAACTCACTGATATAGAAGAGTCTCCCACATCAGATGAAGTGTATGACAGCTTCTTCTTGGTGAAAAGTGTATGTTTGGGCTGAGCGGATCAACTTTTTTGGTGTATCACCTTTTAGTTTAGGTTTAATTTCTATTTTCAACATCCTTTTCCCTTTTCATCCCCCCCTTTTTCATTTATTTGTTAGTAGTAGAGAATCTAAGACCTCAAAGATACATCATAGGGAGCTATCCCTTATCTAGAGACTCTCCCCCCAGCTTTGCTTGTCCCACAAGTGAGAGGGGAGTTTCCATTGTTGTGTGTGGAAAGAAGGAGCTCAGCCTCCTATCTAGGGTGCAATCCACTGTGTCAACACTACCTTCATGAGAATTTTGGTCAATATTTTTTTAGAAGCTTCTGCCTGTCCATTAGCTTGTGGATAGTATGGTGATGAGAAGCTTAGTTTGATTCCAAATGTATCACAAAGACTTTGAACAGTCTTATTTTTGAAAGACTTACTATTATCTACTATAATTTTATGAGGGACACCAAAATTATATATGATGTGATGGTTGATGAAGTCAACAATTTTGTCAGCTTTAGTGGAGATGAGAGGGATGGCCTTGACCTACTTAGTGAAGTATTCAATGGTAGTAATGATAGAATAATGATGAAGGGATGAATGAGGGTTAATCTCTTTGATTAGATCTAAGCCCCATTAGGAGAAGGGCCAAAAGTCTTTGGTGACTTGTAATACATGACTAAGAATGTGAAAGAGGTTAGCGTGTTATTGACACTTGATGCAACATTGAACATAATTAACACATTCTTGATGAAGTGTGTGTCAATAATAGCCAAGTAAAAGGATATGCTTGGAAACTATGTGACCATTGAAATACCCACCATAAATCCCATCATGGACTTCTTTAATAGTGAAGGGAGTTGTAGTACTAGTGAGGCATCTAAGGAGAAGACCATCAAAACCTTACTTGTGGAGAAGTCCCCTAGTATAGTGTAATGAGCGACAAGTTTTATGAAGGCTCATTGCCCATTACTGGAGAGGTAAAAAGGGGTAATAGAGAAGGAAAGATAAACCATGAGTTTTTTGTACCATAAGTCTTGTGGGTTGGCTATTACATTTTTGAAAAAGAGGATGTTAGCTGAGACATAGGAGGGTAATGTTAAGCAATGCACGGTGACATAGATTCTTGAAGAGGATCATGAAGAGGGTATGTATGAAGCAAGTAAAGTCATTGATGAGGCTAGGATATGCCCTATAAATGTATAATAAATGACCTCATCTTACTCTCTCTTTTTATTAAGTTTGATTACATTTTGTAACTTTTATTTTAATCTGAGATGAGTTAGGATGTGATTATCCATCTTTTGTTGATTGTGATTCTAACATTTTAAAAGACTTGTAATTCCTAACAAGTGTGTTGAAAAATTCTAGTTTTGCAATAAAACAGGTCATCATCAGGCTAAAGAACAAATATGAAGTAGATTACATGTTTTTGGAAGCATTGGACTCAATTCAGATTAGTTCTCAAACCTAAAAAATCTATTTTGGAACCATCACAGTCAGTTATGGAACTCCACCATACTATTTCAAGTTGTTGCATTTTTGGACTTAGCTCTAGAACTCTATATTTAGCTCTGGTACTCCTTCAGATAAGTTCCAAAACTTTTGCGGCTAGGTATGGAATTGATGAGGATCTATTCCAAATGGCTGATGATCTATCAAAGATCAATGATCCCATTAAATCAGGAACAGATTCCCAATTTTTTGAACTGGCAAAATCAAGACAATTATCACATAGTTGGACATCTAGCCACATCTTGATTCAACATCTATTTCAGGCACAATTTAGTTCCATCGTATCTATGAAATAGTTACAACCATCAAAGCATCTATATATACAGACCTGATATAGATATAGAATATAGAAAATAGAGAAAGAAGATAGAGAAAATCATATAAGAATAGAGAGATAAAGGATAACTTAGTACATTTTTAATACAAAACATTTTATCAATGAAATAGCCATTCTTGTTTTGAAAGCAAATTGAATTGTTCAAATCCTGTTCTAGGCGGAGCAAGGGCCCACTCTTACAAAAAACCAAGATCTTCATTTTTGTTGATATTTATATTTTTATCAGGAAAAGTAAATAGGTAACTCTGTTAAATTTATAAATGTTTCCAACTCTTTAAAATTGAGATTTTTTGTAAATTTTTTCCTACAGGCATTTTAGATTATATTTTTACTTTTACAACGAATGTTTGTTTCCAATAATCAATTTTATTTCTGCAACGTGTGTTTGTTTCTAGTAATAAATTTCATTATTGTAATGTGTGTTTATTTCCATCAATCAATTTCATTCCTGCAATGTGTGTTTGTTTTCAGCAATCAATTTCATTTCTGTAACATGTGTTTATTTTCAGCAATCACTTCCATTTCTACAATGTGTGTTTATTTCTAGCAGATTTGCAAAGTTTGATTCCAATAAGGTTTTAACCAAGAAATCCTTAAGACATTAAAAACCCCCCAAAGCAAAAAAAATATACAAGTACCCCCATTAAATTACTAAATCGTTACAATTCCTCTTGCTGCATATAGCTTTAGACACAACCCTGGTTAAATATGACATCAACAAAAAGTTGATTAATGAAGGGAATAATGACAGCCAACATTTTTGGCACCATCACCGAGGAACATTAGTTAGAGTTTTCTAATTAGGTGTCAACAAGAGAAACAATTATTCATTTAGTAATTAAAGAATTTTTTCCTAATTGATGAGTAGACCACAAGATTCCAAGGGAAGATTTCTCCCCAAAATTTATGAACAGGAAATTCCATCATCCTCTAGTTTAAGAAAAGATGTTGAACAAGAATTGGAGGCACCATTATCTCCTTCAAGACAATAAGCAAAATTGCCATCTTTATAATTGTTAGATCAGTCACCAGAACCAAGTAAAACCATAGTGAGGAGGATTATTGTTCAAGATCCATTGAGGGAAAGTTTGGATTCTCAATTGAGTAGTCAACCCATTACTCCTGACTTTTCACCATCCCCAAAATAGACCACATACCACATTGACTGGGAGAAGGATTTAGAAAATACCAGAGAGATGGAACAAGAAGATGGAAGAGAACCTGAGAAAACCTTTACCTATCCCATTCATATCGAGGATGATGAAACCACTATGAAAAACATTTCACCTACACATTTGGCCACATTTAGAGGAATGTCATCTGAGGATCTTAACCAATTTCTATTTGAGTTTAAAGTACTATGTCAGACTTATGATTACAAGATAGAAATCAAAAATTGGAGTTGCTTTCATCTACCCTGAAGGATGCAGCAATGAGGTGGTTTATGGGATTAACATATAATTCTATTACCAATTGGGAACAAATGGAAACTGTCTTCTTAGATAAATATCAAGATTATTGTAGAGGAAGAAATCAAAAGGAAGAATTTTTCAAAATCAAACAGGAAGAAGATGAAAATGTGGAAGATTATTTGGACAGATTCCTCTTTGTGAGTAAAAGATGTGGATTTTTAATTCAAGAAGATTTAAATAAAACTATTTTTCTCAAAGGTCTGGATGATGAATCTAGAGAAACCCTTGATTTAATTGGTAGAGGAAACACTGCTTAATTAAGAATGGATGAAATCATAGAAATTTGTAGAAACTATTCAAGAACAAGGGGTGGACCTAGAAAAGGGAAAATGGTTAAAAATTCAAATCCAGATATGAAAAAATTGATGGATGAATTGGCAAACTTTAAAATAGATATATTAGTTAAATTAACCTCTACCATGGATGGATTACAAGCTAAAGCAAATGCCCAACTTGAAGCATTAGCCATGTATTGTCCTAGATGTAGGAAGAAGCATGTACTAAGTGAATGTCCTTTGGATAAAATGGAAGTATGTCTTGTCTGTGAATCTAAAGAACATGATACTCACACTTATTCTCTTCTTCCACTCATAAAAAATCAGCTCAAACAAACCAATACATTATCCACCTCAAAAGAATTAAATTTTTTTAGAGACAACCTAATCAAGGATAGTTTATGCCAAGACCAACTCCCAATCCCTAGATGATGCCATGGGAAGCTCAAACAGTACCACAAAGTTGGGGATAGCCACTTTGGGCCTCTCAACCCACATGGAATCCTTAGGATTGGGCAAGTCAATCTTGGAATACTCAAGGACATCAACAACCTTGGGCTGGTCAAGAAAATCCTTATGCTTGGCCACAACCTAGATGGATCCCTAACAATTATGTGAAAGGAAAAACATATCCAAATCAGAACCAACACGCCTAATGGGACCTCCAACACAAAATCCATAGATTTAAAACATAGTCTAAACCCAAATGCTAGTACAACCAGTAACAAACCCAAGAAACAAACAAACAACACCTATATAAAAAATAGAACTAGAAAAATCAGTTGATTTAAATACAATGGATTGTAAAAACATTCAAACTAGATTTGGCAAAATAGTTAGCAGTCCACCTGTTATAATCACTAAGATGACAGAAGAAGCTAAAACCCCTAGCATAGTTACACCTAAGGAAGATGACAAAGAAAAAGATAAGGAACAAAAAAAAATTCTATTGAGATTTCATTTCCAAAAAGACTTAAAGAAACCATCAAACTTAAGGAATCTGAATTGGTGCAGGAACTAAGAAGATTGAATATTGAAATACCATTGTTACAAGCAATTAAGGATATTCTAGAGTTCAACAAGTTAATCAAATTGTTATGTTTTAAAAAACTTGGAAGAAAGAAATAGTACCCCAGGATTATTCAGGTAGATGGGAAACTTGCTAATTTATTAGTAGGAAAACTCTTACTACTTAAATATGGAGATCCTGGAAGCCCTATTATTTTTGTTTCTATAGGGAATAAGTATATACATATTGTTTTGATTGATTTAGGTGCAACTATCAATGTAATGATACTGGACACTTTGAAAACATTACCATTAATAGGCATATAACCTACTAATTCCATATTATAGATGGCAAATCAGTCTGTAGCAAAACCAGAAGGAGTTATTGAAGATGTGGCAGTAATGGTGGAATCATGGGAATATCTAGTTGACTTCTTTATATTTCAGCCAAAAGGTAAAACACTTGGTTATCCCATTATTTTTGGGTGACCATGGTTAGCTACAGTTACTACCTTAATTGATTCCAGGTCAGGTGATATGACTATTTCAAATGGTAAGAATTCTAAGCAAATTTCATTATATCCATCTGCACAACCTTTTATTGATAATCAAGCAAAATTATGGGTTGATAATCTTGATATTAATGAATAAATTCTATCTTCTTTGGCTATGATAGCATTGTAGGATCATGTATGGGAAATAGATAATATGGTTAATCCTTCATTAAATGAACATCAATCATCATTGGAGTAGTCAGGATTAGTTCTAGAACCATCACAGTTAGTTCTGAAACCATCATAGTTAGTTTCAAAACCACAACAATTCTCTGCAAGTGAAGATAATTTCACTTTAGAGGAATACAATTTCTTTTAGGGAGAGGAAGGATCTATAGCATTAGCTTTATAGATATTAAGAGATGGTGAAGAATTTTTAGAAAATAGTAGTAACAAGGAGTTTGACCTAAAACATGATAAGTATCCTAGCTCTTCTTATTGTCCTTTGTCCAGCATTCTACCTCTAGGAACATTTGCAGATGTTGCTACACATCAGATATTGTTACCACATGCCTATCCATGAAACACCTTAATGGATCCCTTTCAACAAATCATTTCATCATATCCTAGACCAAACATGTTGAGATTCAACCAAATTTTTTTGAATATTAATAGCTGGTTAAAGAATGATGAAGTCAAACTATTTGATGTTCTGAAAGATCATACTAAAACATTTACTTGGGACTATAGAGATGTGAAAGGAATTAATCCAAGTATTTTCACCCATCACATTTATACTAAAAATATTAGACCATTTAGGCAACCTCAGAGAAGGATTAATCCAGCCTTAAGGGATATAGTCAAACAAGAAATTTAAAAACTATTACAAGTAGGTTTTATCTACCCTATCTCAGATAGTCAGTGGGTGTCTCCTCTTGTAATTGTCCCTAAAAAGAATGGAAAATAGATAATTTGTGTTGACTATAAGGAACTGAACAAAGCCACCCTGAGAGATTATTTTCCCTTACCATTCATAGATCAAGTTTTAGACAACCTTTCAGGCAAATAGTACTTTTCCTTCTTGGATGGATTTATTGGATACAATCAAATCCAAATTACTACTAAGGATCAGGAAAAAACTACATTTACTTGTCCATGGGGTAACTTTGCTTATAGGGTATTGCCGTTTGGACTATGTAATGGTCCAACAACCTTTCAAAGAGCTGTATTACCAATTTTTGTAGACCTAACAACTGATTGTGTGTAGGTATACATGGATGACTTTACTGTGTATGGAGATACATTTGATGATACCTTAAAAAATTTGGACAAAGTATTAACAAGATGTGAACAACATCACTTGTCTCTTAGTCATGAAAAATGTTTGATGATGGTTGACTAAGGGATCGTATTAGGGAACCATATTTCAAAACAAGGAATTCAGGTTGACCAAAACAAAATCAAGATTATTTCAGACTTGCCTATTCCACAAACTCCTATAGATATCAAATCATTCTTAGGACATGCTAGATACTATAGGCATTTTATCAAGGATTTTAGTAAAATTGCTGCCCCCATGTTTAAATATCTTACCAAGGACTGTGAATTTCTTTGGGATGAATAGTGTCAACATGCTTTTGAAGAAATTAAAAAGAAATTAGTAACTACCCCAATATTGCAAGGATCTAATTGAGAGAGACCTTTTCACATTCAAACTGAGGCCTCAAATACCTCAATTGGTGCAGTTTTGGGATAGAGAGATGAAGAAGGAAGAATGTATGCTATTTACTATCTTAGTAAAAATCTTACTCCCACTAAAATAAATTACACTACCACTAAAAAAAATTTCTGGTCGTGATCTATGCAATCAATAAATTTAGACATTACATTACAGGGTACAAAACATTTGTACATATAAATCACTCAGTAATTAAATATTTAATGAAAAAACCAGTGGTTGGAGGTAGAATAATTAGATGGTCATTAATTCTACAAAAAATTGATATTACCATTGTAGACAATCCAAGCAAATCTAATGTGGTGGCTGATTTCTTATCAAGATTGACTAGTACAGGGGAGCAAGATTCAATCAAGGATAACTTTCCAGATGAACAATTGTTTGTTATTTTAGCTAACACACAATGAATTACTGACATGGGAAATTATCTAGAAATAGGGAATTTTCCTCCTTATTTCACTAAAAAGAAAATAAAAAAATTAATCAAAACTAGTGCATAGTTCAAATGGTTAAATGGAATGCTATTTAAATGTGGTCCTGATTTGGTTTTACATAGGTGTGTAAGAGAAGATGAAATTTTTGACATCCTTTGGGCATGTCATGATGAACCAAGTGGAGGATACTATTTAGTGAAAAGAATAGCTCACAAGATACTTGGTATTGGTTACTATTGGCCTTCTTTGTACAAATATGTGAAGAGATATATCAGGCAGTGTGATCCTTGTCAAAGGATGGGACAGCTAACCATTACTAATAAAATGCCTCTACAACCACAAATAGTGATTGACCCATTTGAGAGATGGGAATTGGATTTTGTTGGACCTTTTAATCCTCCTTCACAAGGAAAAGAGCATATTCTTGTGTGTACTGATTATGTAACAAAATGGGCAGAAGTGCAGGGTTTAACAAATGACACTAAAGAAGCAGTTGCTGATTTCCTTTGGCACAGAATTATGGTAAAGTTTGGAGCACCAAGAAGCTTAGTTTTAGACCAGGGACCACAATTTATGTCTAATATGATCCAAGCTTTCATAATGTATTATTAGATCAATCATAAGAAGTCATCTCCCTATCACCCACAAGCAAATGGACAAGTTGAAGTAACAAATAGAGACTTAGAAAACATCCTCACTAAAATAGTTGAAGCAGAATGAAGAGATTGGGTAAAAAGACAACCTAAAGCTATTTGGGCTTACAATACAACTTGGAAAACTAAAATAGGATTTTTACCATATGAGTTAGTCTATGGGAAAAATCCCTTGTTTCCTATTGAGTTTGAACTACAGACATTGAGGGCATCAATTAAGTTGGGAATTAAATTTGATGTAGCTCAAAAGGAGCGAATCCTTCAACTAAATGAATTAGATGAATTCAAAATGGAAGCACTTCACCAGATAGAGATAATCCAAGGTCAAAGGAAGTAATGGCATGATTCAAATATTAAAGAAAGACAATTCAAAGTAGGAGACTAGGCATTGCTGTTTGATTCTAAGTACCAACAATTCAAAAGTAAATTAAGAACCAGATGGTTGGGACCTTATCAGATCAAGCAGATATTTGACAATAGTTCTATCTAGTTACTTCCCATTGATGATAGCAGAAGAATACTCTTGGTCAGTGGACACAGGCTAAAACTTTATAGGAAGCCTCCTACTAAGGATGAATTCTTGAAGCAGATTAAAGCAAGCAAATAATTTGATCATATGGAAGAACCTAGTTCTTCGAAAATGATCAAATAACCAGATGAAAAGATCTAAAATAAAGGGAAGAGAATGAAAACCATTAAATGGCATTCTCTTCCACAAAAAAATAAAAATAAAAATAAATATAAAAAATAAAAAAGTAGAGATCAATTGAAAATCAGTGATGACGGTTGATCTTCTCAAATAAATGGCTAATTTAAATAAAACTTTTTTAAATTCTAACTATTTTCTAACCATTTTTTAGGGATGATGTGTCTGGATGATAGAGGGATTACATCATCAAGGATGGTAATTATGTTTTTAACTTGTTAAAGGTTAAATGAAAGTTTGCATGTGTGATTAGACTTGATTTAGAAAGATTAGTATGATGAGTCATCTATTATACATCATGGTTAAATGTGCAAAATCATGAGAAGGATATTAATGAAGGAATGAGTGGGTGGATAACCATAAAAAATCATTCTTATGATTGAAGAAACCAAATCCACCAGTTCCATAGCTAAGTATAGTAGTTCCACAGCTGAGTACAATAATTTCACAACCGAATTCGCCAAACTAGCAACCAAATTTGCTAGTTCTATAGCTATAATTATCAGTTATGCTAATATGAGTAGTATTTTTTAGCTAACCTATGAAAGATTCAAAAAAAAAGAAAAAAAAGAATGAATCATGGGAATAAAAAAGAAGTCAGAACCAGACAATGATACCCAACTCCTTGCAGATGAAGAAGTAACAAATATCTTTCAATAGGCCAGATGGCTAGAGTTTCTGAGGAAATTTCTCAAATACAATGATGAACTAGTAAGAGAATTTATTATTAATTTAGAGAAAACAAGGACAAAGGTTAGGAAGGGTTTCATTCCTTTTTCTGTGAATATCATAAGTGAGATGTCTGGAATAACTATAATGCATGTCCCAAACCCTATCAAAGGAACATTGAAAGACCTAGCTAAAACCCTATTAAAAGAAGGGGAAGCTAAACCCCAATATATTTATAATACAAAGAAAATCATCAAAGGAGTTAAGAGGGCTAGCTTGCCTAAACCCTTTGATAGAGTAGCATTCTGGATAGTTAAATATTTAACCTGCGATGGGCAATATGGGATAATAGGAAAAGAAGTCTTAAAAATCCTTATACACCTTAGATATGGAGATGAAAAACTAGAATATATAGTAAATCTTCCAGGGTTTCTTTTTGACTCCATCCATACCATGGCCTAGAGGTATTCTTGGGGTGTAGGAACAATTAGACATCATGGGTTAGTGCATTTGGTATGCCAACATCATTTCCTTTCCAATAAAAATGGGGAGAAATGTGGGACAAATTTCTTGGCAAATTTGGTCAAAAACTTGGTATTCCCATAATAACAATAACAACTCTTGCTCCTTAGTTTATTTGAAAATTGTTACCATTGCTGAAGAAAAGAAAAGATTAGGGGAAGAGGAAATACAAAAAAGGAGAAAATTTGTAAGAAAAGTTATAATTGCAGACCCTATTGAACCTTCTCAAGTCATTTCTTCTTCTGTTGAGGCTATAGAAGAACTAGTACCTATCTCTGACAATGAAGTTCCCTTAGGCCTGAATAAAAGGTGAAAACTAGAAGACATTCTAAGAGGAAATCTATTTTTGCACATTTTAAGGCTCCTCAAGAAAGAAAATGTCATAAAAAGTCTAAAGAAAGTTTTGAGGAGCTGGAAGAACAAGAAAGGCTACAAACTGAAGCTGTTGATATTTTTGGCAGCATGGCCTTGACTCCTCCTAGACCAAGCCAAATATAAAAGGAAAAATAAGATGAAATATTTGAGGAGCTAGTTTTCTAAGAAATGGGTGAGACTACAACACCATCACATGTAGAAGATGAACATGCATCTTGGAAAAGGAAAGGGAAATTCCCTATGGTGGAAGAGGAATGCTTAACTCCCAAAGAACTTTCATAAAAAGAACAAAACCAATAGATTAAATAGGCTCTATTTTTGTCCAGAGTAAAATTCATTATCAAGGAAAAGAATGAGGAATTGAATTTCCTCAAACTCAAGTCAGAACAAAAAGAAATGCTCCTTGTAAAATTAACAAACTAGCTCACAGCCAGGAATGAGGAATTAGCAGAAGTTAAAAGGCAACTAATAGAGAATGAGAAAAAATGTACAATACAAACCTCTATGTCAACAGTCTCTACACAAACTGAATTGAATTATCTGCCACTCAAGCAGTTATGGGATGACACATGTAGAGAACTCAGTGAACTCAAAACATCTAATACAAATTTGAAAGGCAAACTGGCAGAAGAAGAGAGAGTAAGGAAGGAATGGGAAGACAAATTTTACAAGGAGGAAAATGATAAGTATAAATGTCTTGTGAAAATACAAACAATTTGTATGATGAGTGAGAAGCTACTTGCATGCAAAAGACCTTCTCTTGTTTATAACATGTTTTTAGAGGAACAATTCATTTGCTGGCAGTTGGCAAGGATAGCATGTGGCATTCCACATGAAATAAAAGATGAAGTTGATTTCTCTGCTGCCTACTCCTTAGCTAATACAGAACAGAAAAACCTTCTTTATGAATTTTACCTTTGTAATTTTATGCTAGAAATAAATATAGGTTTTATGATCAATTTGTATGTAGGAGAAAGCCAACTTAACACATTTGTCTTTATTCTTCAAAATTAGATTGCATGGAAAGAAAGGGAGTTAGAGCATTGGTCAAAGGCTAGTTCATCCGGTCTCTGTATGAGAATTCATTATGGTAATCCATCTACCTTTGCCACATATTTCCAATCCCATGCATTTAATGATAAATTCAAGGGACCTTATCTTTTTAGTTTACATCAAAGCATGGATGTCTTCACCACTTATGAAAGGGCAAATTTTGATAATATATATGATGCATGTTTAGAAAGATGGGAATTTCTCCCAGTGGCATTGAAAAGAAGGGAAGTAATATCCCCTTCAAATTTGATCTAGAATTTAAAAATGGCAAAATCTTTATGCATAATAATTCCCTGGATCAATGAAATTCCCCTGAGCATATGGATAGGAATGCGAACAAGGCCACCTCTACTTCTCACCCCCATATCTCCTTGGTAAAATAGAGAACCTCAACATCCCACTCAGTTTGAGGAATGGAAAAGAAAAGTAGAAGCAGGATCAGGGTATAATAATTCTAAGTCAAAGCATTGGGATATTTAGTTTCAGCCATTTGATCTGAGCAATCAAATGGAATGCAGGATATACAATCACAAATTTGAAGAATGAAGTTTGTAAAGGGACTTATAAATAAGTAAATATGGGGGAAATGATGAGGCCAAGATATGCCCAATAAATGTATAATAAATGACCTCATCTTACACTCTCTTTTTATTAAGTTTGATTACATTTTGTAACTTTTATTTTGATTTGAGATGAGTTAGGATGTGATTATCTATATTTTGTTGATTGTGATTCTAACATTTTAAAAGACTTGTAATTCCAAAAAAGTGTGTTGAAATTTTTTAGTTTTGCAATAAAATAGGTCATCATCAGGTTAAAGAATAAATATGAAGTGGATTACATGTTTTTGGAAGCATTGGACTCAATTCAGATTAGTTTCAGAACCTGCAAAATCTATTTTGGAACCATCACAGTCAGTTCCAAAACTCCACCATACTATTTTAAGTTGTCACATTTTTGGACTTAGCTCTGGAACTCTATATTTAGCTCTAGTACTCCTTTAGATAAGTTCTATAACTTTTGTGACTAGATATAAAACTGATGATGATCTATTCCAAATGGTCGGTGATCTGTCAAAGATGAATGATCCCATTAAATCAGGAACAGATTCCCAATTTTTTGAACTGACAGAATCAAGACAATTATCACACAGTTGGACGTCCAGCCACATCTTGATTCAGCATTTATTCTAGGCACAATTCAGTTCAATCGTATCTATGAAATAGTTACAACCATCAAAGCATCTATATATACAGACTTGATCTAGATATAGAATATAAAAAATAGAGAAAGAAGATAGAAGATAGAGAAAATCATAGAAGAATAGAGAGATAAAGAATAGCTTAGTACATTTTTCATACAGAGCATTTTATCAATGAAATAGCCATTCCTATTTTGAAAGCGAATTGAATTGTTCAAATCCTGTTCTAGGTGGAGCAAGGGCCCACTCTTACAAAGAACCAGGATCTTCATTTTTGTTGATATTTTTATTTTTATTAGCAAAGTTAAATAGGTAACTCTGTTAAATTTATAAATGTTTCCAACTCTTTAAAATTAATATTTGTTGTAAATTTTTTCTTGCAGGTGTTTTAGATTAAATTTTCACTTTTGCAATGTGTGTTTGTTTCTAGCAATCAATTTCATTTCTGCAACATGTGTTTGTTTTCAGTAATAAATTTCATTCCTACAACATGTGTTTATTTCTAGCAATCAATTTCATTCCTACAACATGTGTTTTTTTTCTAGCAATCAATTTCATTTCTGCAACATGTGTTTATTTCCAACAATCAATTCCATTTTTGCAACGTGTGTTTATTTCTAGCAGATTTGCATAGTTTGATTCCAATAAGGTTTTAACCAAGAAATCTTTAAGACATTAAAACCCCCCCAAAACAAAAAAAAATACAAATACCCCCATTAAATTACTAAATCATTACGATTCCTCTTGTTTCATACAGCTTTAGACACAACCCTGGTTAAATATGACATAAACAAAAAGTTGATTAAATGAAGGGAATAATGACACCCAACATTTTTGGTGCCATTACCAAGGAACACTAGTTAGAATTTTCTAATTAGGTGTCAACAAGAGAAACAATCTTTCATTTGGTAATTAAAGAAAATTTTCCTAATGTATGAGTAGACCATGAGATTCCAACGGAAAATTTCTCTCCAAAATTTATGAACAAGAAATTCTATCATCCTCTAGTTTAAGAAAAGACGTTGAACAAGAATTGGAGGCACCATGATCTCCTTCAAGACAAGAAGCAAAATTGCCATCTTTAGGATTTTTGGATCAGTCACCAGAACCAAGTAAAACCATAGGGAGGAGGATTATTTCTCAAGATCCATTAAGGGAAAGTTTGGATTCTCAATTGAGTAGTCAACCCCTTACTCCTGACTTTTCACCATCCCCAAAACAAACCACATACCACATTGATTGGGAGAAGGAATTAGAAAATACCAGAGAGATGGAACGAGAAGCTAGAAGAGAACCTGAGAGAACCTTTACCTATCCCATTCATATCGAGGATGATGAAACCACTATGAAAAACATTTCACCTGTACATTTGTCCACATTTAGAGGAATGTCATTTGAGGATCCTGACCAATTTCTATTTGAGTTTAAATTACTATGTTAGACTTATGATTACAAGATAGATAATCAAAAATTGAAGTTGTTTCCATCTACCCTGAAGGATGCACCAATGAGGTGGTTTCTGGCATTAATATCTAATTCTATTACCAATTGGGAATAAATAGAAATTATTGATCTGTAAACTGAAAATACAAGTGTAGTACATTCAAAAATCACTTGTTCATGTTTAAAAAAACCTTCAAATTCTCACTTTTTTGTGTTTAATTTTGTATAAAGAAATTAAAATCAGAATTAAAATGAAGATCAAAATGCAATAATAATCAGAGAAAATCAAAGATAACACCATCAAATTGATAATGGAGTTCGGTTTCAATAGACTAAATCTCTGGGTCCGTTCAAAGTGAGGACCATTTTATTAAATTAGTGCAACAAATGGCTTCTAAAACCTTTTCAAGTCTTCAATTCACCTTCTCTGATCTCTATTTGCCTACAAATATTTCTCTTAGACCTGAAAACAAAAGCCCAAGGCCGTACAAGGCAAAAACAAGGCTCTAATCCTCTTAATTCTCTTTACACAGTCAGATTTTCATGTAAATACAAGTAAAAATTACTCCCTTTTATATCATTTCAACCACCATGGCTGAAGCGGTCAAGACCTTAGCTTTTTAGGTGCCAGGTCTCAAGTTCCAAACTCTCCTCCTCCATTCTAGGTGCCTAGGGAAGTGGGAAAGGGTGTCATTCCTCCAAAAGCGCACTTTGATTAAGGAATTAGTCCCACATTTGCTGAAAGTGCTTGTTTTAATGCTTTAAATAGAAATTTTGTTGAAGTTTTCAAATGAGAAAGATTTGGGTGCCAACTTTGGATGCCACCTAGCCTATTCAAATGCTTAGGAATGAGGTATGTGCTTAATGTCAGTGGCATGGAGGTTTAGCACCTATTTTGATTTGAAAATGTCAAATATCATGTGCATCAAATAAAACAACTAACAATTTTTTTGCCCCCTAATTATTTTCCATGTGTTAAATGGAGATTGGTCCACTTGGCATTCCTCAATTGTGCCACGTCACTTTTGACATCCCTGTTGCATGATTTCTTCAACTGGCTATATCTTGAGCATTCGGACTCCGTTTTTCAAACCGCAAAAAGTGATAGAAAGATCTTGACAAATAATACAATGTGAAAATGATTTGAACTAAATTTAAAGACTTTGAAAAATATAATGGTACATGGATCCACTTGGATCACATCTCCCCACTGGGAACTTTTAGACCTCCAAAAGTTGAAATTAATTGGTAATGAGGTGAGGGTATTTTTCCCTCACCTTTGTGACTTCCATCCATCTAGCCTTGCTTGGGTGCATCCCTTTGAGACCAACACAAAGATATTCAACATTACCTCTTCACAAAGTCTACATATTCCTGTCAAGTGTAGTATCTTCCTGTAATTCTGTTAGATATTCAAGAGAAAAGTCATCAATGAAAGGAATGGATACACTTTCATCATGATCAATGATCATTGAAGGCTTATACAATTTCAAATTTTCCACATTTACAATTGAATAAATCTGCATGTAAGATGGTAAGTCTAACAGAAAAGCATTTATGCCAATTTTTTTCGTTATCCAAAAAGGACCATACTAGATTGGTTTCAAATTTTTACCTTCACCTGTCAGTCTTTCCTTACTAATGTGAAGCCATACCATATCACCTACAAAAAATTGGTGATCAATACGATGTTTGTCATGCCTGGCTTTGTACTTGGCTTAACTTTTCTCCAATTGAGTACAAATAGTCTGATGAATGAGCTGTATTTGTTCAATGAACTTCTTGGCTTGAATGGCTTCTTTTGGTTCACCAACAGCTATATCCTATCCATAGCAAACATCTAGAGGAGATCTAGGCAAGTATCCATAATAAACTTCAAATGGAGAATTCATAATAGAAGAATGAAGTGCCTGGTTATATGCATGTTGTATGTAACACAATTGTTCATCCCATAACTTTGGATTTTTATTGTTATAACCCCTAAGCAAATGTACCACAGTGCAGTTCACAACCTTTGTTTGTCCATTGGTTTGTGGATGAAATGCAGTGCTCTTTTTTAATTTAGTGTCCATTAGTCCCCACAAAGTTGACCAAAACTCCCTAATAAATCGAGAATCTCGATCAGAAATAATTGAAGTAGGCAAACCAAAATGAACCCATACATGTTTAAAGAACAAATATGCAATGCCTTTACCAGTAATTTGCTTAGTGCAAGGAATCAAAACACACATTTTACTAAATCTATCCACAACCACATATAAATAGTCATGTTTTCTTTGTGTCATAGGCAATCCCCCCACAAAATCCATAGAGATACTTTCCCAAGGGTGAGTAGGAATAGGTAGAGGAGTGTAAAGTCCCAATTTCCTATTACTAGGTTTACTTGTGGCATAAAGAGTACATCCCCTTATATATTTAGTAACATTTTCCTGCATACAAGGCCAATAACAATACATTTTCAAATGTGCAACCATTTTAACAACTCCAAAATGACCAAAAATAAGAGAATTATGTGCTTCTCTAATCATGTGCACCCTCTCATTTTGAAAAATACATGGTTTACCCAAATGATACAAAAGATCATTGTGTACATGATAGTCCAATTCTTCTACTTGTCTACTACTCATCAAGTCTTTATAAACATCCTGAAAATCAAGATCATTCATATATTATTCTTTATAACTTTCATGAGACAAAGAACCATGTTGTAAAAGAATAGATGCAACAACCATAGGAGGCCTAAATAGCATATCTGCAACCTTATTCTGAATTCCTTTTTTATACTTGATCACAAGATGAAATTGTTGTAAGAAACCCATCCAACGAAAATGTCTAGACTTTTGTAGCTTAGTTTGTGATTGGAGATATTGTAAGGGCTAATGATCTGTATGTATTATTGTTTCTTTTCCCATTAAGTAATGTTTCTATTTTTTAACACTTTGAACCAATGCATACAATTCCTTATCATAAGTTGGATATTTTCTTACTGCACTTGTAAAGGTTTCAGAATGATAACAAACTAGTTTCTTACCTTGCATTAAAATAGCTCCCATAACATACTCACTTGCATCCGTCTCAATCTCAAATGGTTGTTGTATATCAGGAAGTGCCAAGACCGGAGCAGTACTTATCTTTCCCATTGAAAGACCTATTTCACACTTGTCAAAGAATGCAAAGGTGATGCAATATATGAAAATTGAGCAATAAACTTCCATCAAAATTATACTACACCAAGAAAACTCCTAACCTCAGTTGTGTTAGTTGGTGTAGGCTAATTAACAATGATTGCCACTTTTGCAAGATCAATTTTCAATTTATCATGTCCTACAATGTAACCCAAGTATATCAAAGAGGTCTTGCCAAATTCACATTTTGACATTTTCAGATAAAGTTTTTCCCTTCATAATGCATCCATGACTTTCTTAATGTGGATCACATGCTCTTCCCATGACTTGTTGAAAATCAATATATCATCTAAGTAAACTATAACAAAATCATCAAATAACTGTCTAAAAACATCATTCATCAATCTCATGAATGTAGCCAGGGCATTACATAACCCGAAAGGCATAACAAGCCATTTAAACAATCCCTATTTTATCTTAAAGGTAGTTTTCCATACATCACCTTCATTATTCTTACTTGATGATATCCACTTCTCAAATATAGCTTAGTGAAATAAATAACATGTTTTAATTAATCCAACAAATAATCTATACGAGGAAGAGGGTAATGATTGTTATTAGTAATTTTGTTTAAAGCATAAAAATCAACACACATTTGCCAAGTGCCATCTTTCTTTGGCACCAAAATAATTGGCAAACCAACAAGAGATGAACTTAGATGAATAACACCTTTACTCTTTTGTCTTCACTTGGTGACTCTTGGTATTCCCCAAGATGACTCTTCATGGGAAAATGTGTCCCATCTTTCTTTTGTCTTTATCCCGTGGCTCTTCGACTTCTTCATGGGCCCTTCTTTTGTCTCATATGCAACCAAAAATATATTCATTAATATTAAATAAATATTAACTCATATTAGCCAAGATATATTTATTACAAACAAAAATAAATGTAATGGGGCCTTTATCACCAATAATGCTAGACCTTTGACATCAATGACAATATTTTCAACAACTTTTTGTCTCATGTTGATTAAGTCTAAGGAAAAAGAATATACTCAAACTTTGGAAAAATGTGATCTTAGACACAAGAATGAATTGGTTGAAATCATTTCTACTTATGATGATGTATTTCAGGATCCTAAGGGCTTTCCTCCCAGATGGGGAGTTCAGCATGAAATTCAACTATTGCAGGATTCTCCTATCCCTAACATTAGCATGTATAGTTTATCAGTGGTGGAAAATGAGGAAATCAAGAAATAGGTAATGGATCTATGGGATAGATGTGCTATTCATCCAGATATAAGGTGTCACAAGATAGAGAGAGACACTAGATATAATTTTTTCTTTGTCTTGTGTGATGTTTATTGTTTGAGTTTTATTGCATATCTTGAATGTTTGATTAAGTGAAATTTGATAAAAGGAAAGTTTTATAAGATATATAATATACTGATTCACCCCCCCTCTCAGTATATTTTGTGCTTAACAATTGGTATTAGAGCAGGTTCCTTTTTGAAAAGTTTTACAACTTAAAGGTAGATCGAGAAAGCATGATGGCTGGGTCATAGGAAGGATTTTATACAAATAAGGCACCTTTGTTTGATGGGACAAATTATGCTTTTTAGAGCATGAGAATGAATTTTTATTTGATGGCCCTTGGATTTGACATATGGAAAGCAATGGTGGAGGAATATGAAGAGCCACAGACATCTACAATTACTCCAATAGAAAAGAAGGCAAGTGAATGTAATGCTAAAGCTTTAAATACTATTTTATGTGGTTTATGTGAATTTGAATTTGTTAAAGTTATGTAATGTAAATCTGCTCATGAAACTTGGGTAAAACTTGAGAATATTTACAAAGGTGATGGAAAGGTTCAGCAAGCTAAGCTACAGACTTTTAGAAGGTAGTTTGAGAAGAAAAAGATATAGCAAGTTATCTCTTGTGAGTTGATCAGATAGTAAATCAGATTCAAAGTCTTAGAGAAACATTGGAAGATTCAACGGTGGTGCAAAAGGTTTTGAGATCTCTACCAATGAGATATGATGCAAAGGTTTCGACAATTGAGGAGATGAAAAATTTAGCCAAGTTAAAGATGGATGAGCTTCATGGTATTCTCATGGCATATGAGATGCGGACAGAACAAGATAAACCCTCAAAAAGAGAAGAAGCTTTCAAGACATCAAAGAAGGAGAAAGCTAAGATTCAAGAATCAAGTGATAGTTCCAGTGATGATGAAGATGACAATGAAGGACTTTTCATTTGCAGGCCAAAAAGAAGAATAGGTAAATATCAAGGAAAATTACCTTTTAAATGTTTTAATTGTGGAAAGATTGGATGTTTTTTAGCTAGATGCCTAGATAAGGTTAATGATGATGATGAAGAAAAACCTACATACAAGAAGAATTTCAAAGGCAAATCTAAGAAGTGTTTCGAGAAGAAGAGCCTATATTCTAAGGATCCTAGTTCAGGCAAAGATAGTGGAGTCAGTGATTCAGAAGAAAAAGAGATTCTATTCATGGCCATATATGATAATCAAGAAGAAGAAGATGAGGAAGCTGAAGTAGATATGGAAGGAGAACTCAATTGTGCCCTAAAAGAGTTAAAAGCTGTTCAAAATAAGAATCAAAGATTAAAGCGCTAGATCGAGAAAAATGAACAAGAGTCAAAGGAAATGATTGAAGATCTACAAGCACACTTTGAAGAAGCCAAGAAGAATGAAGAAGATCTCAAAGCACAGTTGGAAATAGTAAGAAAATATTGTGAAAGGTATGTTATTGAAATTGCCTCTTTAAAAGAAGATATTCAAAAAGCAGTCAATGATAAAGTAGTTAGTGATTAAAAATTTGAGGATATCACTAACATGTTGAATAAGATATTGGAAAGTCAAAAAGCATATTGAGATAAGACTGGGATCGGTTTTGAAAAGAAAAAGAACTATGCTGAAGCTCTTACACAAGAGGAAACAAAAAGGGAAAAAGTGAAGAATACAGAGGACATTCCAAACATAAAAGGCTGAAAGGAACAAAGCTACAAAAGGTAATTAGGTCAGAGATATACAGATAGGTCTTATTTCTATGGCTATTATTTTTATTGTAATGGATATGGTCACAATAAATTAGAATGTAGAAAAAGAGATAACAATTTTAGAAATAAGGAGAAAGAAAGTCAAGTAGAGTCAAGTAGAAGCCACAACTCTTTTGCTCCTCTATCAAGCTTTGATGAAGAGACCATAGTGTGCTACAAGTGCAACAACTTCAAACACATAGCTCGGTATTGCAAAAGCGTGTTCGAGTTAGTCAAGAAGGATCAGAGGTTCAAAGCTCCATTCATCAAGAAGAAGGATCAGAGTTTCAAAGCTCCATTCATCAAGGAGAAGGTTCAGACATGTTCATGGCAGAAGAAACAACTTGAAGATTCTATGATGGTGTAGATAGCTCTGCATGTGAGAGGTAAAGATCAGCCATGGTTAATTGATAGCAGATGTTTGAGGCATATGACTGGTGATAAAAGTAAGTTCATTTCTCTAAAGAAGATAAATGGTAGTACACTAAGATTTAGAGATAAAACCACTACCAAGATAGCTAGAAAAGGTAATTTGAGTTTGGATTATGGTAGAACTAAGACTAAGAATGTTTTATATGTAAAAGGTCTTAAACATAATCTCTTGAGTGTTAGTCAAAAATGTGATCAAGGATACACATTAAGGTTTCATGCTAAGGTTTCAAATGAGTTGATTGTAGATGCTCAAAGGATAGGGAACAATGTGTATGCATTGTCAGATATCTTCTCAAAGGCACGATCAAAGGATATATTCAAAGATCAATGAGAGGAGTTAGGAGTAATTTATATTACTTCCTTCCATTGATGTTCAACATCAAGTGAGGGGGAGCTAAGTGTTAGCTCTAGGTAGGCCCTTTGCCATTGATGTCAAAGGGGGAGAATGATAGGTACAGGTATAGGTGTAGAAAATATGTATAAGGAATAGGTACAAGTTGCTACAATAAGGGGGAGTTACTATATGTTTTCAAATGATAGTATGTGCAGGTGATAAGATGTGGTAGTTTTAGGATTAAGGTTGCCATCAATGACAAAGGAGGAGATTGTTGGAAATATTGTCATTGATGTCAAAGATCTAACATTATTGGTGATAAAGGCCCCATTGCATTTAATGTTATTTGTAATAAATATATCTTGGCTAATATGAGTTAATATTTATTTAATATTAACGAATATATTTTTGGTTGCATATGAGACAATAGAACAGCCCATGAAGAAGTCGAAGAGCTACGGGATAAAGACAAAAGAAGGATGGGATGCATTCTCCCATGAAGAGTCATCTTGGGGAATACCAAGAGTCACTAAGTGAAGACAAAAGAGTAAAGGTGCAATTTCTCATGAAGGGACACTTTGAGGAATATGAAGAGTCACCAAAGATAAGGAAAAAAGTGGGAAGGACATTTTTGGTCATGAAAGGTCACCACATGACTTTTTAAATGCTTGGATATGAAGGGTCATCCAAGATTGGCACCATTTTCCATGAGCATTCAAGGGTCAAAAAGGGGGAAGGCTAAAGGTCATTTGGAAAGCTATAAATAAAGGCTTGAGTAGCCATTTGTAATATGAGAGTGAGAGGTTGATTTGATATCATAATATCTAGCTTAGAAGAGCAATTGCGAGAGATGATTTGTATTTGTTATATCTAGCTTATAAGAGCAAAAGTGAAAGAGAAGAAAGAGATGTTGTATTGATCTATCATTTGTTGAGATAGCAACATTGAGAGATAGGTGTGTGGTCTATACAAAGGGGTTGGTGCTCTTATGGGTTGGTGCTCAAAAATTGTTGCTGGGTTGGTGCTCGACAAAGGGGTTGGTACTCCTGTGGGTTGGTGCTCATGAATAGGTGCTGGGTTGGTGCTTGACAAAGGGGTTTGAAGCTTCTATGGGTTGGTGCTCACGAATTGTAGCTAAGGTTTGTACTTGGCAAAGGAGTATGGTGCTCTTGTGGGTTTGTTCTCATGAATATATTTGAGATTGATTCTCCATGGTTTTTTCCATGTTATATCTGGTGTCTCTCTCTATCTTGTGTGATGTTTATTGTTTGAGTTTTATTGCATATCTTGAATGTTTGATTAAGTGGAATTTGATAAAGGGAAATTTTTATAAGATATATAATATACTGATTCACCCCCCCTCTCAGTATATTCTATGCTTAACAATTGGTATCAGAGCAGGTTCCTTTTTGAAAATTTTTACAGCTTGAAGGTAGATTGGGAAAGCATGATGGTTGGGTCACAGGAAGGATTTTCTACAAATAAGGCACCTTTGATTAATGGGATGAATTATGCTTTTTAGAGCATGAGAATGAAAGTTTATTTGATGACCCATGGATTTGACATATGGAAAGCATTGGTGGAGGAATATGAAGAGCCATAGACATCTACAATTACTCCAACAAAAAAAAGAAAAGTGAATGTAATGCTAAAACTTTAAATGCTATTTTATGTGGTTTATGTGAATCTAAATTTGTTAAAGTTATGCAAATTAAATCTGCTCATAAAATTTGGGTAAAACTAGAGAATATTTACAACGGTGATGGAAAGGTTCAGCAAGCCAAGCTGCAAACTTTTACAAGGAAGTTTGAAAGTTTGAAGATGGAAGAAGAAGAAGATATAGCAAGTTATATCTTGCGAGTTGATCAGATAGTAAATTAGATTCATGGTCTTGGAGAAACATTAGAAGATTCAATAGTAGTGCAAAAGGTTTTGAGATCTCTACCAATGAGATATGATGCAAAGGTTTCAGCAATTGAGGAGATGAAAAATTTAGCCAAGCTAAAGATGGATGAGCTTCATGGTATTCTCATGGCATATGAGATGTGGATAGAACAAGATAAACCCTCAAAGAGAGAAGCGGCTTTCAAGACATCAAAGAAGGAGAAAGCTAAGATTCAAGAATCAAGTGATAGTTCTAGTGATGATGAAGATGACAATGACACACTTTTCATTTGCAAGCCGAAAAAAAAACAGGTAAATATCAAGGAAAATTACCTTTTAAATGTTTTAATTGTGGAAAGATTGGATATTTTTCAGCTAGATGCCCAGATAAGGTTAATGATGATGAAGAATAAAATCCTACATACAAGAAAAATTTCAAAAGCAAATCTAAGAAGGGTTTCGAGAAGAAGAGATTATATTCTAAGGATCCTAGTTCAGATGAAGATAGTGGAGTCAGTGATTTAAAAGAAGAAGAGATTATATTCATGGCCATACATGATAATCAAGAAGAAGAAGAGGAGGAAGCTGAAGTAGATATGGAAGGAGAACTCAATTGTGCTCTAGAAGAGTTAGAAGCTATTCAGAAGAAGAATCGAAGATTAAAGTGCCAGATCGAGAAAAATGAACAAGAGTCAAATAAAATGATTGAAGATTTACAAGCACACTTTGAAGAAGCCAAGAAGAATGAAGAAGATCTCAAAGCACAGTTGGAAATAACAAGAAAATATTGTGAAAGGTATGTTATTGAAATTGTCTCTTTAAAAGAAGATATTCAGAAAGCAATCAATGATAAAGTAGTTAGTGATTCAAAATTTGAGGATAGCACTAACATGCTGAATAAGATATTGGAAAGTCAAAAAGCATATTGAGATAATAATGGGATCAATTTTGAAAATAAAAAGAGCTATGTTTAAGCCCTTACACAAGAGAAAACAAAATGGGGAGAAGTGAAGAATACAGAGGACATTCCAAACAGAGAAGGCTGGAAGGAACAAAGCTATAAAAGGTAATCAGGTTAGAGATATATAGACAGGTCTTATTTCTATGGCTATTGTTTTTATTGTAATGGATATGGTCACAAAAAATTAGAATGTAGAAAAAGAGCTAACAATTTTAGAAATAAGGAGAAGGAAAGTCAAGTAGAGTCAAGCAGAAGCCACAACTCTTTTGCTCCTCTATCAAGCTTTGATGAAGAGACCATAGTGTGCTACAAGTGCAACAACTTCAGATACATAGCTCAGTATTGTAAAAGCATGTTCGAGTCAGTCAATAAGGATCAGAGGTTCAAAGCTCTATTCATCAAGAAGAAGGATCAGAGTTTCAAAGCTCCATTCATCAAGGAGAAGGTTTAGACATGTTCATGGTAGAAGAAACAACCTGAAGATTCTATGATGGTGCAGACAGCTCTGCATGTGATAGGTAAAGATCAGTGATGGTTAATTGATAGTGGATGTTTGAGGCATATGACAGGTGATAAAAGTAAGTTCAGTTCTCTAAAGAAGATAAATGGTGGTACAGTGAAATTCAGAGATAAAACCACTGCTAGGATAGACGAAAAAGGTACTTTGAGTTTGGATTATGGTATAACTAAGACTAAGAATGTTTTATATCTAAAAGGTCTTAAGCATAATCTATTGAGTGTTAGTCAAATATGTGATCAAGGATACACATTAAGGCTTCATGCCAAAGGTTGTGTGATTAGAAGAAAAGATTCAAATGATTTAATTGCAGATGCTCAAAGGATAGGGAACAATGTGTATGTATTGTCAAAAATCTTCTATATTCAAAGATCGGCGAGAGGAGTTGGGAGTAATTTCTATTACTTCCTACCATTGATGTTCAGCATCAAGTGAGGGGGAGCTAAGTGTTAACTCTAGGTAGGCCCTTTGCCATTGATGTCAAAAGGGGAGAATAATAGGTATAGGTATAGGTGCATAAAATAGGTATAGGGAATAGGTACAGGTTGCTACAGTAAGGGGGAGTTACTGTATGTTTTCAAATGAATGTATGTGTAGGTGATAGGATGTGGTAGTTTCAAGATTGTTGGAAATATTGTCATTAATGTCAAAGGTCTAGCATTATTGGTGATAAAGGCCCCATTGCATTTAATATTGTTTGTAATAAATATATCTTAGCTAATATGAGTTAATATTTATTTAATATTAATGAATATACTTTTGGTTATATATGAGACAAAATAAGGGCCCATGAAGAAGTTGAAGAGCCACGAGATAAAAATAAAAGAAGGATGAGACACATTTTTCCATGAAGAGTCATCTTTGGGGAATACCAAGAGTCACCAAGTGAAGACAAAAGAGTAAAGGTGCAATTTATCATGAAGGGACACTTTGAGGAATACGAAGAGTCACCAAAGATAAGGACAAAAGTGGGAAGGACGTTTTTGGTCATGAAGGGTCACCACATGACTTTCCAAATGCTTGGATATGAAGGGTCATCTAAGATTGGCACCATTTTCCATGAGGATTCAAGGGTCACAAAGGGGGAAGGCCAAAGGTCATTTGGAAAGCTATAAATAAAGGCTTGAGTAGCCATTTGTAATATGAGAGTGAGAGGTTGATTTGATATTGTAATATCTAGCTTAGAAGAGCAATTGTGAGAGATGATTTGAAACTGTTATATCTAGCTTAGAAGAGCAAAAGTGAGAGAGAAAAAAGAGATGTTGTATTGATCTATCATTTGTTGAAATAGCAACATTGAGAGATAGGTGTGTGGTATACACAAAGGGGTTGGTGCTCCTGTGAGTTGGTGTTCATGAATTATTGCTAGGTTGGTGCTCAGCAAAGGGGTTGGTGCTCTTATGGGTATGTGCTCATGAATTGTTGCTGGGTTGGTGCTTGGCAAAGGGGTTGGTGCTCATGAATAGGTGCTAGATTGGTGCTCAGCAAAGGGGTTTTAAGCTCATGTGGGTTGGTGCTCATGATTTATAGTTGAGGTTTTTACTTGGCAAAGGGGTATGGTGCTCTATGGGTTTGTTCTCATGAATATATTTGAGATTGATTCTCCATGGTTTTTCTCACATTGGGTTTTCATGTTATATCTGGTCTCTCTCTCTATCTTGTGTGATGTTTATTGTTTGAGTTTTATTACATATCTTGAATGTTTGATTAAGTGGAATTTGATAAAGGGAAAATTTAATAAGATATATAATATACTGATTCACCCCCCCTCTCAGTATATTCTATGCTTAACAAAAGCCTTGCTTGAATTAACTAGTCTTTTCATTTGCCCTGTTGTAACCAAGGAAATACTTGTTTTAATGTGATGTGTTCTAACTATATATTTAATGTCATTCTTAACAAGCAATTACTTATTCTCCTCTCTATATAAGATTGATTTTCTATCATAAAGATATGGGCTTCCCAAAACAATCACACATATGTCCAATGGAACAACATCCAACTCAACCTCATCTACGAACTTGGATGTGATGGCAAACCTTAGCCTACAAGTTTGTGAGACTTGTAGCTTCACATTGTCACACACCCAACCTAGTGGATAAGGCTTCGGATGGGGATTGGTTTGTAAGCTTAGCTTCTGAACAACCTCTTCAAAAATTAAATTTGCTTGTGAACTATTATCAAATAGAGTGTCAATCTTAGTATGCTTTGAAACAACTCTAATGTGGAACAATTCATTTCTTTTCTTATCAACATGCACAAAATTTTGTCTAGAAGAAGATGCATCATTTGATGACTTAGTGCTAGAAACTGAAAGAGAAAAATCATTATGTAAACCCATAGCTGTGATCTTAGTTTCATCACTTGAATTTGATCCTAAGTCCTGAACCATAACATTAGCCTTATTTTCTTTCTTTTGAAACTTTTTAGGCCTTAACTTAGGATGTAGTTTCCAACACTTAGACTCATCATAATTTTTCTTGCAATGATTACAAAATGGTTTTCCTTCTTCTTTTTTAACAGTATAAGTGGATTTCTATTTACCCTTTCCTAATGAACTTTCCCCTTTGGAATGCTTAACATTAAATTGCTTACTTTTTACTTTAGGAAAAGATTCTTTTGATTGTTTTCCTCTAGCCTCTAAATGAGTGGCTTAAACACATACTGCATCTAAATTAGTGGGATTGAACATAAGAATCATATGTCTTAAGTAACTATGCAACCCACCTATATATTTTAGCAGTGTTTCTTGTGTGTATAGAGGAACATTCAAAAGTAAAGATTTTTTCCTAAAATCTTGTGTATAATCTTGAACACTTTGGCCTTTTATTTGTCTAAAAATTTGCCAATCCATCATGGCTTGTTGCATATAGCCTAAAGGATAAAATTGCAATCTGAGTTCTTTAATAAATTCATTCTAAGTAGAAATCGAGTTACCTTTTTGAAGCTCAGCTTCCTTCAACTTACTCTCCCACCAGATGAGAGGTGTACCTCCCATATGAAGAGTAGCCAAATGAATTTTTGACTCATCCCCTGCAATATTTTGGACCCTGCAATAAAATTCAATTTGCTTGACCCAATTATCCAACTTTTTGGCATTAAATTTCCCATTAAACATTGGTAATTCAAACTTAATATCCAATTTTAGTGAAGGGAGAGGTTCCATAGTTTTTTTACCATCATTCGATAGAGAAGGTTTTTCAATTTCTTTACCTTTTGATTCTCGTGAATTACCTTCTTTTTCATTCTCATATTTTCTTTGTTTGTCACGGTATAGTTCCTCAACCATGCTTCTCATGTCCATGAAAGCTCGGTGGAAAGCTTGTTCAGATTCCATCTCTTCTTTGACCATCATTGAAGCACGCCTTAAACCAATCTCTGGATTATACTCAATGAGTTTTCCTTCACCCTTTTGGGATTTAGACCTTGTCAACATACACTAGCAATCACTGTTAAATAACAACCACTTTGATACCAAAAATCTAATCTGTAAACTGAAAATACAAGTGTAGTACATTCTAAAATCACTTGTTCATGTTTAATAAATCCTTTAAATTCTCACTATATTGTGTTTAATTTTGCATAAAAAAATTAAAATCAGAATTAAAATGAAGATCAGAATGGAATAATAATTAGAGAAAATCAAAGATAACACCAGCAAATTGATAATGGAGTTCGGCTTCAATAGCCTACATCTTCGGGTCCATTCAAAGTGAAGACCGTTCTATTAAATTGGTGTAACATATGGATTCCAAAACCTTTTCATGTCTTCAATTCACCTTCTTTGATCTTTACTTTCCTACAAATATTTCTCTTAGACCTAAAAACAAAAGCCCAAGGCCGTACAAGACAAGAACAAGGCTCTAATCTTCTTAATTCTCTTTACACAGTCAGATTTCCATGTCGATACAAGTTAAAATTACTCCTTTTTATAGAATTTCAACCACTGTGGCTGAAGCAGTCAAGACCTTAACCTTTTAGGCACCAAGTCTCAAGTTCTAAACTCTCCTCCTCCATTCTAGGTGCCTAGGGAAGTGGGCAAGGGCATCCTTCCTCCAAAAGTGCACTTTGACCAAGGAATTAGTCCCACATTTGCTGGGAGTGGTTGTTTTAATGCTTTAAATAGAAAGTTTATTAAAATTTTCAAATGAGAAAGATTTGGGTGCCAAATTTGGATGCCATCTAGCCTATTCAAATGCCTGGGAATGAGGGATACACTTAGTGTTTGTGGCGTGGAGGTTTGGCACCTATTTTGATTTGAAAATGTCAAATATCATGTGCATCAAATAAAGCACCTAACAATTTTTTTGCCTCCTAATTATTTTCCATGTGTCAAATGGAGATTGTTCCACTTGGCATTCCTCAATTGTGCCACGTCACTTTCAACATTCCTATCGCATGATTTCTCAAACTGGATATATCTTGAGCATTCAGACTCCATTTTTCGAGCGGCGAAAAGTGCTAGAAAGCTCTCAACGAATACTACAATGTGTAAATGATTTGAACTAAATTTGAAGACTTTGAAAAATAGAATGGTACATGGATCCACTTGGATCAATTGTCTTCCTATACAAATATCAAGATTATTGTAGAAGAAGAAATAGAAAGGAAGAATTTTTCAAAATCAAACAAGAAGAAGATGAAAATATGGAAGATTATTTGGACAGATTCCTCTTTGTGAGTAAAAGATGTGGATTTGTACTTCAAGAAGATTTAAATAAAACCATTTTTCTTAAAGGTCTGGATGATGAATCTAGAGAAACCCTTGATTTAATTGGTGGAGGAAACATTGCTGAATTAAGAATGGATGAAATCATAGAAATTTGTAGAAACTATTCGAGAACAAGGGGTGGACCTAGAAAAGGGAAAACAATTAAAAATTTGAATCCAGATATGAACAAATTGATGGATGAATTGGAAAACATTAAAATATATATATTAGTTCAATTACCCTCCACCATAGATGGATTGCAAGCTAAAGCAAATGCCCAACTTTAACCATTAGCCATGTATTGTCTTAGATGCAGAAAGAAACATGCACTAAGGGAATGTCTTTTAGATAAAATGGAAGTATGTATTTTTTGTGAATCTAAAGAACATGATACTCAAAATTTTTCTCTCATTCCTCTCATAAAAAATAAGCTCAAACAAACCAATACATTATCCACCATAGAAGAATTAAATTTTGTTCAAAGACACCCTAATCAAGGACAATTTATGCCAAGACCAGCTCCTAATCCCTAGATGATGCCATGGGTAGCTCAAATAGTACCACAGAGTTGGGGACAACCACTTTAGGCCCCTCAATCCACATGGCATCCTCAAGATTAGGCAAGTCAATATTGGAATACTCAAGGACATCAACAACCTTGGGCTGGTCAAGGAAATCCTTATGCTTGTCGACAACCTAGATGGAGCCCTAAAAATTATGTGAAAGGAAAAAACATATCCAAATTAGAACCAACAAGCCATAATGGTATTTCTAACACAAAATCCATAGATTGAAAACATAGTCCAAACCCAAATTCTAGCACAACCAATAGCAAACCCAAGACACAAACAACTATTGTTTATGAAATAGAACTAGAAAAATTAGTTGATTTAAATACAATAGATTGTAAAAACATTCAAACCATATTTGGCAAAATAGTTAGCAATCCACTTGTTATAATCACTAAGATGACAGAAGAAGCTAAAACCCCTAGCATAGTTACACCTAAGGAAGATGACAAAGAAAAAGATAAAAAACTAGAAAAAAATTCTATTGAGATTCCATTTCTAGAAAGACTTAAAGAAACTATAGAACTTAAAGAATCTGAATTGGTGTAGGAACTAAGAAGATTGAATATCGAAATACCATTGTTATAAGCAATTAAGGATATTCTAGAGTTGAATAAGTTAATCAAATTGTTATGTTTTAAAAAACATGGAAGAAAGAAACAATACCCCAAGATTATTCAGGTAGACGAGAAACTTTTTGATTTATTATCAAGAAAACTCTTACTACCTAAATATGGAGATCTTGGAAGCCCTGCTATTTCTATTTCTATAGGGAATAAGGATATACATAACATTTTGATTTATTTGGGTGTAGCTATCAATGTAATGACAGTGGACACTTTGAAAACATTACCATTAATAGGCATACAACCTACTAATACCATATTGCAGATGGCAGATCAGTCTGTAGCAAAACTAGGAGTTATTGAAGATGTGGTAGTAATGGTGGAATCATGGGAATACCCAATTGACTTCTTTATATTTCAGCCAAAAGGTAAAACACTTGGTTATCCCATTATTTTGGGGTGACCATGATTAGCTAGAGTTGCTACCTTAATTGATTGCAGGTCAGGTGATATGACTATTTCAAATGGTAAGAATTCTAAGAAAATTTCATTATATCCATCTGCATGCCCTTTTATTGATAATCAAGCAAAATTATGGGTTGATAATCCTAATATTAATGAGAAAAATCTATCTTCTTTGGCTACGATAACATTGCAGGATCATGTACGAGAAATAGATGATATGGTTATTCCTTCATTAAATGAACATCAATCATTATTGGAGCAGTCAAGATTAGTTCCAGAACCATCATAGTTAGTTCTAAAACCATCACAGTATGCTTCAAAACCATCACAGTTAGTTCTAAAACCACACCAATTCTCTACAAGTGAAGATAATTTCACTCTAAAGGAATGCAATTTCTCTTGGGGAGAGGAAGGATCTGTAGCATCAATGTTATAGATATCAAGGGATGGTGAAGAATTTTTGGAAAATAATAGTAATGAGGAGTTCAACCTACAACAAGATAAGTATCATAACTCTTCCTCCTTTGCTGAGCATTCTACCTCTAAGAACTTTCAGAGATGTTGCTACATATCATATATTGTTATGACATGCCTGTCCACTAAACTCCTTAATGGAACCCTTTCAACAAATCAGCTCATCATATCCTAGAACCAAACATGTTGAGATTCAACCAAGAAGTTTTTTGCATATTAATAGCTAGTTAAAGAATGATGAAGAAGTCAAACTATTTGATGTTCTGAAAGATCATACTAAAGTGTTTGCTTGAGACTATAGAGATGTGAAAGGAATTCATCCAAGTATCTGCACCCATCACATTTATACTAAAAATATTAGACTAGTTAGGCAACCTCAAAGAAGGATTAATCCAGCCTTAAGGGATATAGTCAAATAAGAAATTGAAAAACTATTACAAGTAGGTTTTATCTACCCTATCTCAGATAGTCAGTGGGTGTCTCCTCTTATAATTACCCCTAAAAAGAACATAAAATGGAGAATTTGTGTTGACTATAAGGAACTAAACAAAGCCACCCTAAGAGATTATTTTCCCTTACCATTCATAAATCAAGTTTTAGACAACCTTTCAGGTAAATAGTACTTTTACTTCTTGGATGGATTTAGTGGATACAATCAAATCTAAATTGCTACTGAGGATCAAGAAAAAACTACATTTACTTGTCCATGGGGTACCTTTGCTTACAGGGTATTGCCATTTAGACTATGTAATGCTCCAACAACCTTTCAAAGAGCTGTATTAGTAATTTTTGTAGACCTAACAAATTACTATGTGGAGGTATACATGGATGACTTTACTGTGTATAGAGATACATTTGATGATGTCTTAAAAAATTTGGACAGAGTATTATCAAGATGTGAATAACATCACTTATCTCTTAGTCATGAGAAATGTTTGATGATGGTTGATGAAGGGATCATATTAGGGCACCATATTTCAATATGTGGAATTCAGGTTGACCAAAACAAAATCAAGATTATTTCAGACTTGCCTATTCCACAAACTCCTACAGATATCAAATCATTCTTAGGACATGCTGGATACTATAGGCATTTTATCAAAGATTTTAGTAAAATTACCGCCCCCATGTTTAAATTGCTTACCAAGGACCTTGAATTTCTTTGGGATGAACAGTGTCAACATGCTTTTGAAGAAATTAAAGGGAAATTAGTAACTGCCCCAATATTGCAAGGACCTAATTGGGAGAAACATTTTCACATCCAAATTGATGCCTTAAATACCTCAATTGGTGTAGTTTTGGGAAAGAGAGATGAAGAAGGAAGAATGTATGCTATTTACTATCTTAGTAAAAATCTTAATCCTACTGAAAGAAATTACACTACCACTGAAAAATAATTTTTGGCCGTGATCTATGCAATCAATAAATTTAGACATTACATTACAGGGTACAAAACATTTATACATACAGATCACTCAACAATTAAATATTTAATGAACAAACCAGTGGTTGGAGGTACAATAATTAGATGGTCATTACTTCTAAAAGAATTTGATATTACCATTGTGGACAATCTAGACAAATCTAATGTGGTGGCTGATTTCTTGTCAAGATTGACCAGTACAGGGGAGCAGGATCCAGTCAAGGATAACTTTCCATATGAATTATTTCAGCTAACACACCATGGTTTGATGACATGGAAAATTATCTAGTAACATAGAATTTTCCTCGTTTCACTAAAAACAAAATAAAAAATTTAATCAAAACCAATGCACAGTTCAAATGGTTAAATGGAATGCTATTTAAATGTGGTCCTGATTTGGTTTTACATAGGTGTGTAAGAGAAGATGAAATTTTTGACATCCTTCAGGCATGTCATGATGAACCAAGTGGAGGACACTATTCAATGAAAAGAATAGCTCACAAGATACTTGGTAATATTTACTTTTGGCCATCTCTGTACAAAGACATGAAGAGATATATCAGGCAATGTGATCCTTGTCAAAGGATGGGATAGCCAACCATTACCAATAAAATGCCTCTGTAACCACTAGTAGTGATTAAACCATTTGAGAGATGGGGATTGGATTTTTTGGACATTTTAATCCTCATTCACAAGGAAAAGAGCATATTATTTTGTGTACTGATTATGTAATAAAATGGGCAGAAGTGCAGGCTTTAACAAATGCCACTGAAGAAGCAGTTGTTGATTTCCTTTGGCACATAATTATGGTAAAGTTTGGAGCACCAAAAAGCTTAGTTTTAAACCTGGGACCACAATTTATGTCCAATATGATATAATGTTTCAAAATATATTATCAGATCAATCATAGGAAGTCATCTCCCTATCACCCACAAGCAAATGGACAAGTTGAAGTAACAGATAGAGAATTGGAAAACATCCTCACTAGAATAGTTGAAGCAGAAAGAAAAGATTAGGTAAAAAGACTACCTGAAGGTGTCTAGGCTTACAATACAAATTGGAAAATGACAATAGGGTTTTTACCATATGAGTTAGTCTATGGGAAAAAGCCCTTGTTGCCTATTGAGTTTGAAGATCGATTGATGACAATGGGAGCTTGATCAACTCCCCCATATGTGAAATTAGTTCGAAGGTTAGGGGGCTCATAAGGGATGACCATACCAATACTAGGATCATAATTTAGGTGGATGTGAAGCCTTATATACTCTTGTGGAGTATATAATATGTTGAGTATCAATAAATGATATTCACTGAGTGATAAATGTTGAAAGGTTTCCTCTTTGGGATATTTGTCAGGAATTTGTGTTGCCAGTATTTGTGTAACCAGGGGAGTGGAGCTTATGGAAGATTCAAATGTATCATGCAGAGAAGATGATGTTTTCTTTGGGATGAGAAATTAATTGGGACTATAGGTCATGTTACATGTTTTGAATGAAGGTAGGTTAGAAGGTATAACATGTACTTGTCCATCATGTTCAAACTTGACACAATGGTGCAAAGTTGAGGGTACACATGCCATAACACATATCCAAGGTCATCCAAGTAGTATGTTATATTATAAATCTCCTTACACAATATATAAAACCTCAAAAATAGTGTGGGGACCTATACAGATATATAAGACAACATTGCCCATCATAGTATCATTAAAGGAAAGGAGTACTGCATCAGTTTGAGACATGCAATTATCAAGAAGGGCTATCTATTTGTAGGAATGGGTGGAAATAATATTAATACTAGCTCCCCCATTAATCATAACTCTATTGATATGAGTTTGATCAATATATGTGGTAATAAAAAGGGCAGAATCTTGATCTTCAGGATGTTGAAGTGGAATTTCTGAATCACTAAAAGAAATCAAGGAGATAGAATTAAGAGAGATAACCAAAGCCACAAGAGGTTAGGGATCATCTGATTGTACCTCAATCACTTACAAAGTACTAATAAAATCTTGATGATGTTGGGATGAGTTTTGGATTAACTCATACAAATACATTTTCATAGGAGTTTGGTGAAGCTATTTCACCAATGAGCTTTGAATAACATCTAAAAATGTTATTTTAGGAACACCCAAGATGAAAATCTTAGGATTAGAAGTTGGAGTGTCTTTAGAAAAATGATGAGCCCAAGGAGTACTGACCTTTTCCTTAGCTTTATCCTTTTGGTTTTGTGACCGTGTGGCCACATTAATTGTGTTGATTTGAAATGTTGGTGAAGGAGGTGGTAAAGGGGTTATGATGACATCTTTAGGGTTGAATTTAGGTGGAATAGTAGGAGGCACTATGGATGACAAAGGTGGAATAATATGAAGGTGTTGATCATTTTTTGCTCAACAGGCCAAAAATCGGTCCCCTTCTTCCCCTACTATTCTAGGCCAATTCATTTTTTTATCTTGCATGAATCTAGGAATTTCTACAGACTCTACAGGTCCATTTCTATGAACTTTATAGAGCTTGGTTTTCTACGGACTTAGCAGGTGAAATCCTTGGTAGATGAAGAATTAGTTTAGAAAGTGTTGGGGTTTACAAGGCTCTTTTGGGCCTTCATCTAAAGAAATTTTTTAAGGAAGGTTAGCATCTTCAAACCATTGAACCATCACTTCAGTTCAATTACTTGGTTCAATCTACAGTTCAATCAGCCTTGGTTCATGCCTTAGTTCATCGCTTAAAGTCCATCACTTCAACTTCAAGCCCTGGTTTAATCTTCAATTCTTTGGTTCAATCAGTTGAGTTCAGTGCTTAGTTCATCAAAAAAGTTCAATGAAAAGTTCAAACAGCTTTAGGTTCAGCATTTAGTTCAGGGACTTAGCTCGACGCGTAGTGTTAAACTATTAGACCGGTTTAACGAGTTGGTTCAACGCATTGGTTCAATGCCTTTTCCAATCTATCAGTCCTTCAGTGAGTTCATCCATGCACAACATTGAACCATTGAACCAGTTCAATCACTTGGCTCAACTATTTCAGTTTAAACAGCAAATGGTTCAACTGCCTTTGGTCTAATCAGCTCAGCGTGTAGCATTGAACCGTTGAACCAGTTTAATGCTTTGGTTCAATGCAATTGGTTTAAAGGGTTAGTTCAACAAGGTGTCCCCAAAGCTGAAGGGTAGGTGCCCTTGTAGAGGGAAGTCCAGGTTCAATAAGCCCTTGCGGAAGGGAAAGGCACTTTAAAGAGGCCACAAAGAAAGAAAGATCATAGAAATTTGGAGGGGCTGCCCGAAAGACTTAAGTGAAGAAATTCAGAGGCAGCCAATTCCTACAGACTTTTTATCTATGAGAAAGTCTGAAATAGAGAAGGGAACCTGCAAAAAAGGAACTAAGTAGAAAATCCTGAAGGAAATTGCCAAGGATGGTGACATTCTAGAAGTCATCAACCTTAAGAAGGAGAACTAGCCATTGGTTTTCAAGCAAAGACAAGAGTGCGAACGTCAAATTTAAGCCATTAAAAAAGCCATTGGTTTCTAAATGCCCAAGTGCTAACCATGAAAGGAGCCCAAGGAATGTAGCAACCCACCTAGAGATAGCTTGAGGGTTGAAAGAGCCAGAAAGAGACAAGGTAGGGAAAAGGCAAAAGTGCCTTGTGTAGGAGTAGGTAGAAAGTCTAAGTGGTGAAGGGAGGCATCAATTCAAGAAATTACTCCAGTAGGTGAAACAATGTCTATGAATTGACCATTAGAAGGTGAAAATGGCCAATCGTGTGACCCATTTTCTTCATTTCACATTTATGAGCAGACAGATCACGTAAGTGCATTCAAGGAGCAATCTTGGTTAATGGGGAAACAACACAGCCTGTGTCAAAAAATGCTTGAAGTCAAAGCCAGGGCTGACACAGCATTGATGTTTAAGTGGCCTATTCTTCTCGATGCTCATAAGGCACATGGGTCACTTATAAAAAGGGTGCCAAAAGGCCCCTTTTCTTCCTTTATATATTGGAGACTTGTCATTTGAGAAGGATCTTCCACATTTGTAAGGTGTAGCCCTGGCAAATTTTCACTTGAATCAATAAACACATTTTTTTTATCTCTATCCTAGTTAGATATCTCTGTGTATGTCTGAGCATTAGTTTGTGTTTAGTCATTATTTCTTGATGCTTCCATAGGTTCAACACCAACATATTTGGTGTCTATAAGGTGCCATTTCTACAGCTAATAAGGAGAACTCTATTTGGAAGTGTGGGAATAGAAGAAATTACTATACAATGTGCCTTTCACAGTACCTTTGGTGAATCTCTATTTTCTATATTTTACATTAAAGCCTCCCTGCCAAGTTTCTCACAGCCTGGTCCTTCTACCAGTTTGAAGTGTATGTATGTGTTTTTCTGATTTTAAGTGTGAGTGTGAGAAGGTCGGATCATTTTGCTACATCACCCCTTTTAGAGTAAATTTGTTTTTCTGCAATCTTCCTCCCTTTTCATCCCCCCCATTATATATCTATATATATATGTTAGCACTTATTGGAACAAATCATATGCATCAAAGGGAGCTAGCCCTTACCTAGAGACTCTCCCCTCTTGCTTCACCAGTCCCACAGGTGAGAGGGGAGTTTCCATTATTGCATGTGGAAGGCAGGAGCTCAACCTCCTTGCCTCGGGTGCAATCTACTACATCAACAATTTTTGGCATGCCTGGTGGGACATAGTCTTACACTCAGTAAGGTTTCAGGATTGATGCTGGTCCTATTATAGCAAATTAAATATTTTTAGCATCTGGCAACTCCATTGGTAAGAGCTTCAATTTTCCAATCGAAGACCAGTTTTAACTTCCTATGCCTAAAGTCACCGCATGATCCGCTAATAAGGGCGTCGCTTTTGAATTCATTGAACTACCTCTCAACTCAGCAAAGTGACTGAGGTTTAAAGGGACTCATCCTTATTCAATGAGTCATCTTCCCAGTCTGGCTATAGGTGCTTCCTTCACAGGTGAATTACCCCGTTTAAATCCCCTTATTTCTATGACATTACCCTTTGTGAGCTTTCATGGTCAGAGTCCCTTGAACCTCCAACATTATGACCCAATTTCAGGATCGGTCCTCAAAAGTGTGCCTCCCTTTAATGGAGAGAGGCCCGTTACAGCTATTGAACACATCAAAAATATTGCTAACTTCTACAATATTCACAGTGTCACTGAGGAGAATATTGCAATCAGATTGTTGGCATTGTCTTTCAAGGGCAAAGCTCTTGACTGGTACAACACTTTGCCTACAAATTCAATCCATTCATGGAATGAATTGGGTACTCAATTAACAGACTATTTTGGAGAAAAGAGCGACCACCTCTCACTTGTTGAGCAACTGACGACCATGAAGAGAGCCCCACATGAATATATGTAGGATTTCAACATGTAGTTTCAAAAGAAATGGGATAGAATCCCCATTCTAATAAGACCGACTGCTAGCTATGCTTTCCTGTATTATTTAAGAACATTAAATAGTGATATTGCTATTATGATACAATCCATGGGAGGGCATGTGCTGCCTGCTACCTATGACATTGCCATAGTAGCTAAAAATTGCTTAGTGCAGGTGGGGAAAATAGCCCCTAGACCCCATATGCCACTTTTCCCAAAAATGCTACCTCTAATTCAGGCTGTTGCTCCCACATTAGCTCCTTTGCCTAGCATAGAGAAACCAACTACTACTCCATCCAATGAGCTTCATGAAGTTAAGAGTCTGTTGCAGAGTATGTCAAACAAAATTGTAGCTCTTAAAAGGTAGCAAGCTCAGACCAGACCTTTCCAAGGCTATAACCCAAGCCCCCTTCATCATCTAAGGTCATGGTGCCTGTTAATAATAATCTAGTGTAGGAATAACCAAGTTGTTCAACCATGGGTTATGGTCAGGAGCAAGCCGTTTATACAAATGAGATGATGGGTTGTCACCCAAATGTGCTAGACAATAAGGCAGCTGCTCATTCCCAGGTCTTCAAGGCTCCAATGCAACCTAGCACAAGTAGTATTCAGAGTCAGCCTGACTCTAATCTTATGAACCACCTGGAAGGTGAGTTTTATGCAATCAATTATGTGGGTGTTGTAGACAATCAGGTTGACTGTGTTGTAGCCAACACAAGATCCAAAGGGAGAGCTATGAAAGAAACTCAAGCAACTGTTCAAATGGCCATACCATCTCTTCCACCATAGGTGAACTAGAAATTCCCAAATTTTAGGCCGCCAATCGCACATTTAGCTCCCTGGCCTATGCCTTAGAAGGCTGCAAGCGACCCAGAAGAAAATATGGAAGGGAGAAATCCTCATATTAGCATGGTAGAATAGGTGAAGAAGCTACACATAAATATTTCCTTGAGGGATCCATTATTGATACTGGGTGTGTCAAATGAAGGAGACGTTAGAAGCTTTCCCTTTGATCTAGGAGGGAATCAAAAATACCTGGTTATCTATATATAGTAGGTTGCTTTCAGTTTTCTTTCCCTATTTTCCCTAAATGTTGTTTGCACAAGTAATTTTCTTAGCTTTGTGTGTATTTTCATTTCCTTTGAGGTAAATTTGTGTGATTAGTTCTAGATTTATCAGAGCTATTGTTGATCTTCAAGTTACAGTTTGACCCCATGCCTAATGGATTTTTAAGGCAACTGGATTCTAAGCATAGCATGCATACTTCCCCTGGGAGTCACCAATTTGTTGACCATTTTTTGCCCAACAGGCCAAAAATTAGTCCCCTTCTTCCCCTACTATTCTAGGCCAATTCATTTTTTTATCTTGCATGAATCTAGGAATTTCTACAGACTCTGCAGGTCCATTTCTATGGACTCTATAGAGCTTGGTTTCTACGGACTTAGCATGTGAAATCCTTGGCAGATGAAGAATCAGTTGAAAAAGTGTTGGGGTTTACAAGGCTCTTTTGGGCTTTCATCTAATGAAAATTTGCAAGGAAGGTTGGCATCTTCAAACCATTGAACCATCGCTTCAGTTCAATCACTTGGTTTAATCTACAGTTCAATCGGCCTTGGTTCATTCCTTAGTTCATCGCTTAAAGTCTATCACTTCAACTTCAAGCCCTGGTTCAATCTTCAATTATTTAGTTCAGTCAGCTGAGTTTAGTGCTTAGTTCATCAAAAAAGTTCAAGTGGCTTCAGGTTCAACATTTAGTTCAAGGACTTGGCTCGTGCGTAGTGTTGAACCGTTGAACCATTTCAATGAGTTGGTTCAATGCGTTGGTTCAATGCCTTTTTCAATCTATCAATCCTTCAGTGAGTTCATCAGCATGCAACATTGAACTATTGAACTAGTTCAATCACTTGGTTCAACCGTTTTAGTTCAAGTAACAAATGGTTCAACTGCCTTTAGTCTAATCAACTCAGCATATAGCATTGAACCATTGAACCGGTTCAACGTTTTGGTTCAATGCGATTGGTTCAAAGGGTTGGTTCAATAAGGTGCCCCCAAAGCTAAAGGGTAGGTTCCCTTATAGTGGGAAATCTAGGTTCAATAAGCCCTTGTGAAAGGCAAAGGCACTTCAAAGAGGCCACAAAGAAAGAAAGATCAAAGAAATTTGGAGGGGCTACCCGAAAGACTTAAGTGAAGACTAAAGTGAAGAAATTTGGAGGTAGCCAATTCTCGTGGACTTTTTGTCCACAGGAAAGTTTGAAATAGAGAAGGGAACCCATAGAAAAAGAACAAAGCAGAAAATCCCAAAGGAAATTGCCAAGGATAGTGACGTCTCAGAAGTTGTCAACCTTAAGAAGGTGAACTAGTTGTTGGTTTTCAAGCAATGACAGGTGTGTGAACGTCAATTTTAAGCTAGTAAAAAATATTTTAGTTTTTAAATGCCCAGGTGCCAACCATGAAAGGAGCCCAAGGAATGCAATGACCCACCCAGAGATAGCCCAAGGGTTGAAAGAGCTAGAAAGAGACAAGGTAGGGAAAAGACAAAAGTGCCAAGTGTAGGAGCAGGCAGATAGTCTAAGTGGTGAAGGGAGGTATCAATTCAAGAAATTACTCTAGTAGGTGAAACAATGCCTGCGAATTGACCATTAGAAGGTGAAAACGGCCAATTGTGTGACCTATTTTCTTCATTTCACATTTATGAGTAGACAGATCACGTAGGTGCATTCATGGAGCAATCTCAATTAATGGGGAAATGATGCAGCCTATGTCAGAAAATGCCTCAAGATAGAGCCAAGGCTGACACAACATTGATGTTTAAGCATCCTGCTCTTCCTAATGCTTGTAAGGCACATAGGTCACTTGTAAAAAGGGCACCAAAAGGCCCCTTTTCTTCCTCTATATATTGGAGACTTGTCATTTGAAAAGGATCTTCCACATTTGTAAGGCATAGCCCTGGCAAATTTTCACCTAAATCAATAAATGCATTTTTTACCTTTATCCTAATTAGATATCTCTGTGTATGTCTGAGTGTTAGTTTGTGTTTAGTCATTATTTCTTGATGCTTCCATAGGTTCAACACCAACATACCTGGTGCCTATAAGGTGCCATTTCTGCAGCTAACAAGGAGAGCTCTATTTGGAATTGCAGGAATAGAAGAAATTACTATACAGTGTGCCTTTCATAACACCTTTGGTGAATCTCTATTTTATGTATTTTCCATTAAAGCCTCCCTACTGAGTTTCTTGTAGCCTGGTCCTTCTACCAGTTTGAAGTGTATGTATGTATTTGTCTGATTTTAAGTGTGAGTGTGAGAAGGTTGGATCATTTTGGTGCATCACCCCTTTTAGAGTAGATTTGTTTTCTTGCAATCTTCCTCCCTTTTCATCCCCCTCATTATATATATATATATATATATATATATATATATATATATATATGTTAGCACTTACTGGAACAAATTAGATGCATCAAAGGGATCTATCCCTTACTTAGAGACTCTCCCCTCCTACTTCATCGGTCCCACAGGTGAGAGGGGAGTTTCCATTGTTGCGTGTGGAAGGCAGGAGCTCAACCTCCTTGCCTTGAGTACAATCCATTGTGTCAATAGAAGGTTAATGGGAGTATCATCAAAGAGAGTGTTGACGTCAAAGTGTTGCTGAATAACCATTGTGAAGGCTTTACAATTGTTAGTATCGTGTCTTGGTGAATGATGATATAAACACACTTGTGTATCATCAAACCAAGATGGTTTTATTCTAAGAGGACTATAAGGCTTAATGGGAGGAAGATTTATTATGGAATATTGTAATAACTGACGTAAGAAAAATATTTGAGAGACTTGTTATGCTAATAGGAGTGAACACATTCTTGTGTTTCGATACTAAAAAGATAATTTTATGTGTTTTGTTTGGTGATGGTAGAGTTACGTGTTTTGCTATCAGTTTCTTAGTGTCAAATGTGAGAGGCCTACCAGATGGAAAAGGTAAGAGTGGAGGTAACTTAACATTTTGGTAAGAGTGGAGGTAACTTAACATTTTGTTTTACTTTGTTAGGCAATATTCCAACTAAAGTAGAGGGGTGTGACCCTAAATTGGATGGTAAAGTTGAGGGTTGAAAAAGTGATAAAAAAGATATAGGGGGATTAACATTATTCTATAATTTAGGCCATAAAAATAAAACTTGTGGTTGAGCAGTTAAATCTAATTTCACCTATGGATGAATTAAATTAGAAATGAGGTACACACCTAAGGGTCTAATATGCTTTAATGGGGTAGATTCCTATGAGGGTAAGGGTTCTGACATAAATGGATAAACTTCAAGTGATTTTGGTGAAGAAGATCTAGCTTTGTCAAAGACCTTGGGCTAAAGGGTAGTAAGAGGGTTGGTGGTAAAGGTTGACATTCATTGTGTTGGATAAGGAGTTTTAAGCCTGGCCTAAATGTTGCATGGTCTAGCTTTATGGAGTCAAGAAATTCTAGATTTTCACCAACCATGAGAAAGGTTTAGATGAAGTTGATGTAGGCCTTATAGTTGTGTCTTTAGAAGGCTTCGATGTTTGATAAAGAGGGAAATTATTGGTTTTTGTTACTTTGGGCCAAAGATGAGAAATAATTGCAACAGGGTCCTCTTCGATAAAGACAAGATAAGAGACATGGTCTACTATGGGTGGAGGGGAGGTAGGTGAAGAAGGTTCCTCAAGAGGGTAAAACATATGTATTATGGCTCCCTCAACATATGGGTGAGGCATGGATAAATTATGATCCTCCATAGGTAAAAGAAGGGATAAGAGTGGTATAATTGGGGTAGGCACAATAGGTCTCTCGTCTATTATGGGAGTAGATAATACTGACTCCTTTAAGTTCAAAGGTGGAGTGGGTGGGGTAGTAATCTCTATAGGTGGAGAACAAGTAGGTGAAGAAGGTTCCTCAAGAGGGTATAGTGTAGGAATGATGTTCCCTTCAACATATGGTTGAGGAACAGGTAGTGTGTGGTCTTCAAGTGGTAAAAGGATAGGTAATATTGGTGTAAATAGAATTGGCATTACAGGCTCCTCAAGTGAAAAAAGGAGTGGTAAAGGAGGCTCTCCCTCTTGAGGGAGTGGAATAGGTGAAATAGGCTCTAATACTTGAAGAGGAATAATAGGCAAAATAGATGCCACTGAATGTGGGGGAGGAGTCGATGAAATGGATGTCTCTTATTGAGGGGAAGGTTGAACTAGAGGTAAAGAAAAGACCATATTACCCGTATGGATATTATGATCACCTGAGTTAGTTGTGAAATAGATAATATTTTGATTTAGTGAATGGTTAGGAAAAGGGTCTTTGAACATGTCCATGCTTTTATTAGGGGGTGCATTAAGATTATCCAAGATGAGATCACCTCTATCAAGCATGTCTTGAATAATGTTCTTGAGCATCTTATAGTTATTAGAATTTTGGCCTTTAACTCGATGGTAACCACAAAACGCATCTTCCTTGTACCAGGTTGGGATAGGATGGGAAGGGTCAAACTATATAGGAGGTTTGATCTGAGGAAGGGATATGACACCTTGTTGCAATAGTTTCTCCAAGATGGATGCATATGACTCCCCAATGGGAGTGTATTGTCTTTGTTAATACCATTGTTGGAATTGCTTGGTTGGATTTTGAGAGGTCAAGAAATTTGATTCGTTTATGGTTTTGGAAGAGGCTGACTTAATGAACACCATGTTGGTAGAGCCTTTAGCCTTTTGGTTAGAGGGAGAAGTTTTAGAGGAGGAGTCATTTGACTTGGAATTGGGATTCGTACTATGTAACTTGACTTTGCCTTCATTTATAGCATGAACCTCAAGTTTTTGTGCCATTGTAAAGGCCTCATCAAATGTGAATTTTTTTTTTACCCAGAGTGTGGATGAGATGTACTTAACACATGCCCTTGAGAAGAGATCAATAAGCTCAGGTTGGGGTAAGGATAAGGAGAGTTGATTGATCAAACTTCTCCAACGAGTGAAAAAATCTAAAAAAGACTCATCATCAAATTATTTGATAGAATAAAGGTCTGTTATAGAAACCTTTTTAGAAATGTTAATAGAGAAATGGTCTAGAAATATTTGTGCAAGTTGGGTAAATGAGAAAAGGGAGTGGTGAGGTATAGAGGTATACCATTCCAAGGCAACACCTAAAAGAGACATAGGGAAAGTGTGAAGTAGTAACACATGTAACATAAGTGTACTATAATTTATTTAAAATGCTTGTAATTAACTAGGTGAGTTAATATGTAACAAGCAAACAATGAAATGTAGTAAGTTTTAAACCCAAATCTAGAATGTTTAGATTCGAATGAAAACAAAGATGAAATAGGAATAGAGTATGAATTTCACTATCCTAATGTGCATGCAAGAAGAAGTAAAGAAGAGATTCTCTTTTTTTTTGTAAAAGAAAATGATAAATTGCTTTTAGAGGCAAAGGAAAAAGAAATAAAATTTTAGTTTAATGCTTTTTAAATAGAAAATAAGATATTGAATTTTTTGTTTCAAGATAAAAAAGGGAGGAAGTGCAAGAAATGAAGTTTTCACTATAATGCACCTATATGAATGTTTAAAACAATAAATGAACCAAAGGAAAACTTTAGGGTCCCATCGAGCGTGCAAGAAATGTTTCACTAAATTTTGTCTATTTTAAGTCTAAAAGAAAATAGAAAGAAGGATGGGGATAAGTGATTAGAATGAGCCCAGATTTGGTTTACGCACTGTATCCAAATGTCGTGAGCACTCCTCTTTGGCTGGGGAGGATTACCTAAAAGTAAGAAAGCAATACCACAATATGTTTGTTAGTATTTAAATGAGTAGGCTGCCAAGCTACGTGCTTGTTCTAGGAAGTGTGAAACTTTCTTAGAGATGATAGTCCACTTTTGAGAGACAAAATAATAATAAATAATTGAAAGAGAGGTAAAGAGAGAGTGAAAGAGAGATAAGATTATCATTTTTAACAATCTATATGAAATAGAGAGTTAGAGGGTGCAGGTGATGTACTTTGTTTGTATTTTAGAAATTATTTGGGTAGGTTTTGAAAAGGCTATGGAATCCATAATTGTCGACATTGTTAGGGGAGTGACTGATATCGGTTATATTGCTGAGGTTGGTAGTGAGGTGACTGATGTCAGTTAGGCTGTCAAGGTTGATAGGGGCAATAATATTCTAGGAGCTTGTAGAAGGCTTTTCTAGGTCTAGGAAATGGTTTGGATCAGGTCTGGGAGGTTGGGAGAATTATGAGAGAGAGAGATTATGACTTGGGTAGATTTGGTCAAAGGTTTGGTATGTCAAGTTAAGGGGAAACAAGCAAGGAATCTTTGTAACTCCCTCACGGGGGTTCTGTTAGAAGTGTGTAAAACAATGCACAGTAGATATAAAGTGATAGTAGAATAAATGTTTAAAAGACCTATAAAATAAGTGATGTACTTAGATACAGTTACCAAAAAATATATGCTAGATTGATGATCCCTAGTAGGGAGTCCAAACTAGAATGCCTGAATAGAGAGAATAAGTGGGTGCTATTGGTCCTCAAGAGCTTAGTTGCTAATCATGATTGACTTATGTAGGATGAAATAAGCCAAGATGTTGAAAAATAGAATACTAAGAGATTGACTATGAATAAGAATAAATTTTCTTAATTTTTGTTGACTTGAAATTTAGGTTGGAGTTTGGCTTATATTACCAATGTCGATGATCCCACTGACATTGACCGTGGGTTGATCAATGTTGGTGGACCTAGAATAGGTAAACCTTTCTATTTTTGGGCTATTTTTTGTTATGTTTCATGCCAAATGTGACACCCATTATAAAATGGTAAAAATAAGAGGTTAGGAAGGAGGTAGTTGATTAAGAATTTATTTTGAAAGTGGGAATAAGTCTTGGGTAGTTAGGATGAGGGGACTAGGTCTTGAGGTGACTCATCAGGTGAGAATTAGTCATAGGGTGAGGTGGCTAGGTAAGGTCATAATAAGGGTTTTTAATTAACTTAATTAAGTATTTTAAATTAATTAAATGTGTGAGGGGTAAAAGTATGGGTTAGGAAGGTTAATTTTTATTATTGAAAAATAGGTTTAAAAATACTTTTTAACACAAAGAGTTACGTAGTGTGTGTGATGTAATTTTGGTGTCTATAGTAGATTAATAAATAATACTAATGGGAGACTTGAAGAATCTAATCAAGAGACAAAAATCATAATGAAAATATCAACTAGTCATGATAGAATAAGAAGAGGTCACAATGCTTCTTCGTTGACATGGACTAAAACAAAACCAAAGTTGGATTGACTTAATGACCATAAACCCTTCGAATGCATCACATGAGCATGTGTTATTTTGTTAAAAAGGTGTCTTGACCATATAATGTCAAGTAAGCTCAAGAATTTCTTACATATAGTGTAAAGGGGAAATGGGTGAAAATGGAACTCTATTGTGAGACTAGGATGCCACTTATATAGGTTTCCAAATAACTAGGATAAACAAGCTTATGTCAAAACTGTGTAGACTAATTGATGCGAGAAGTCTACTTATGAGAGATGATTATGGGTTTCACCTTATTATGATCTTTAAAATTCAATTGTGGCTTTCAAAATTAGTTTGCTTTTTCCATGATTTTGATAATGGGTCTTTTACTAATTGTAGTATATGGGAAGCTGATCGATGTAGGAAGCTTCTGAGAAATTGATATATTTTTGATAAATGCTTACTTATCCATCCTTTGAGGGAGTGGTATAAGTTTATGTGCTTTGATTAATGATTTTGATAGCTATCCTTTGAGGGAATAGTACACCTTACATTATGTCAATTTTAAATAAATTTTTAATAGCTATCCTTCAAGGGAAGAACTTGTGAATGCTAGAAATGACCCATGTGTAGACACTAAAAAACTACACACTTACAGTTTTCAATGAATAAATACCTTGAGACCTCTTAAATACCCCCTAAATCTTCTTAACCCTTAACCTACCCTTCTTAACCTAACCAAATCACTATTCCCCTAGTCACAGCATATGACATGGTAAGTGACATGGAAAGTGTCATGACATGTGACATGGTAAGTGACATGGAAGTTGATATGGCAAGTGACATGGCTTATAAGTGATTTGGCTTGATGTGGAACATCATACCCCACTTGGGACCCTTTCTCAAAGTGCTTAATGACCTCATTTAAGCATCACAAGACCCCCCCTTCAAATATGCTAAATTTACCCTTAAGGGTCCATCATTAAACATATATTTTGACTTCACACATGAAAGGGGACCTTAAAATGAGATACCTACCTCCTCAAAGACAAATGGCACTCATTTTTGGACTTTTTAACCTAAATGGAGGCTCACCAACCCAAATGGGAGACTTTCCAACCCACATGGGAATACCCACCAACCTCACCTTGACTCATCCATACACCACATGGAAAATGGTGCCACATTTGGTGTGCCACCTATTTAAGTGCTTGAATTAAGACAAATAGGGCTGGTAAAAAGTATTCGGTCTCATTCAAGCCCATTTGCATGATTTCCATTCAAACTTGGATTCATGTGCAATGTAGGAGACACACCAACCCACATGGGAATCTTCACGTATCTGACCTTGAATAAATAATAAACCATATGTAAAATGGCACCACACTTCCAATATTATCTCTTTTGGCATTATTCTTCACAAAAATGCTATAAATACCCCCCCTCTCCTTCACCCAAAGTTAAGTTAGAAGTTAGTATTTTGTTATTAACATTTGTGTTGTAGGTTTGGAGGTATCATCAAGGAGGTCATAATATTGAAGATAAGGATATAAAGCAACAAAAATCTACCAAAATTTCTTCTAATCTTCATTAACTATCAACAAGCCAATCTTCATCAACAAACATCTTTAGGCATTAAGGTAACCTTGTTGTTTAGTTATCTTAATTTCTTCATTCCTTTCCCTTTAGCCCTCTTCTTTCACTTTCTTCCTTCATCAACCTATTGTAATTTTACCCTTTTATACATATAAATTTTCCATCTTGATCACCCTTTATCCCTTTGTCTTCTTGGCCTCATTTTGACCCTTTATCCCTTTGCCTTCTTGGCCTCATTGTGACTAGTTGCCCCTTTGCTTTCTTGGCCCTCTTTTTCACCATTTATCTCTATTATTTTCTTGAAAATATTTATCTTCACCATTAAAACCATTTCCCAACCCAAACCAAATAATTATTTTTAATTTTATCAAATTAATTCAAACTAAAAAACCACAACTTTGTTTTAGCTAATTTTCAGCATTAACACTATTTAAACTAGTTGCTTTATGTTAGCCATCTAAGCAAAGAATTTAGTTTTATTAATTAATTTTATATTATTATTTTAATTTTTTTGTCATTTTATACAAATATTTATATTTTCATTCACCAACTTAAGTTTTTGAAGAAGGTGGATTGACAACCTCCTAGAAAGCTTTTGCTTCTAGGATCTAGCTCACGCTAGGCAATCCACCCATCTACTTGTCTAACAAACATATTTTTTTAGTGTATTATTATTTTTAGGTCATCATATAAAGCTAAAGAGGATATAAACATATTAAATGGGATCCAATACGTGCACTTTAATAGGTATTCTTCCACACCCTTCATCACAAGTTTCTTCTTTTCACACCTAGAAAAAAGGAAAAATTAGATAAAAATATTTTGGCACGCCTGATGGGACCCTTGAGTTTTATTGGGTTAATTATTTGTTTTAAGACATTTAGTTGAATTAGTAAAATGTAATTTATATGTAATTTTATTTCTAATAATTAATCATTCGTCTCTTTCAAAATGTAAGTTTTAGCTTTTTTTATTTAGAAAATTAGAAAAAAATAAAAAAGTAGAAATTTTCATTTTTTTTGCATTTATAAAAATAGAATTCATCCTAGAATTAGGATTGAATTTTAATGCTGAATTTTAGTTGTTCTTATTTTCATAAAAATAAATCATTTTTTTTTTCTTTGGGTTCAAATTAATTGCATAAATTATTTGCTTACTTGCTTAATTAGTTCACCTATATTAATTAAAGGCAAATAAAATTAACCATAATTCACAAATGTTACACAACCAAATCACTTGCACAAAAAAAAATATAAAACTCACTTGAGACAAGGCCCAACTAGGATTTCATCACCTAGTAGATCACTATACCCTTTCTCAATTATCGTACTTAGATTTAATCACCAAGGGGATAACCAACTCAACTCTTTGGTTGAGTATAAACTCTGGTAATATATATATATATATATATATATATATATATATATATATATATATATATATATATATATATATATATATATATATATATATATATATATATATATATATATATATATATTACTATATTGGCTAAGTACCTACACTAGCTATGGGATATTTAAGTGAGGGGATCAATCCCCAAGCACCAAGCCATGTACTTGGACCAATACAAACTTCTTCTTGAGTGCCTAAACACAACCTAAAACCAAACATAGACTACCTTGTTTAGGACCTGTTCTACAAATTAGATTTTTCTTCACACTTTCTAAGGTATAATCTAAAAGAGAGATAATTAAAAATATAAGATTTAACGTATCTTAGTTTATGATTTTATTTCATTGAATATTTTCTTTTGCTTACTTCTTGTTTGACATGTGAGCTTCATTTCTCTCCACTTTTCACATAGTCTTTATTAGAATAAAAATTGAAGAATCAAACCAACCAAGAACCTATTTTCCAATACCTCATCTCCACTACCTTGTTCAATGGAGAGATTTCATATTTTATCTCCTAGAGATCCTAAATTTTCTAGGATCTTGGGGATTAATCCTCACCTTAAAGTGGTACCTTACATTGCAAGCCACTTATGCTCCCTTCCTTACCTACAATCAACCCAACCTTGTCTACAACCAACCTAATCCTATCTAAAACCAACCCAACCTTATCTATAACAAACCCAAACCTATATAAAATCAGCCTAACCTCACTTATAAATCATTAAATTGTAACTTCAACCAATCCACAAACTATCAACCTTCACCTGAACAACACTTGAGTTTGTTATAATGATAACAGACCAGAGACCTAGATTATAGTCAAAACTTAGGCCATTTATTTTTGGTATCCATGATCAATCAAACATCACTTACAACCAACCAATATCCTATCATGAACCATTTAATTATTATAATACCCAACCAATAACCTATCAACATCTATTGTTTGAATCACCCCAATTGTGTCAATGTTTAAGCCATTTCTCCTAACCATCATATCAACCTCAACCTAGCTTGTTAACCCAATCAATTTCATCACCATTAAATGATCAACCAACATATCAATTAACCTATCAACCCAACCAAATTTTGAACCTATAAAAAAAACTAGCCTCTTCATGTGAACCAAATAACTTACAAATAGTTTCACACCTTAAGGTGATAACTGAGACATTGGTACACCCTCCTCTAGCCCTTAGTAAACCTACAACTGAAAAAACTATAATTACACTAACCTTAACCAATCCACTTATTAACCAAATAGAACCTTTAAAAAATTTCTTAAAAAACACAATTAAGGAAACCAAACAATCTTTTCCACTTCCCCTTTTAGTGAATCAAAGCTAACTAGAATCATCTGACACTTATGAGATGCACATGATCAATGTTATTATGGATAAACCTATTACTACTACTTTTTCCACCCCAGTCATTTAAGTGGGGGAATCACTTCCTTCCTTTGGATGACCAAAGAAAGGAAGAAACCACTCCCTTCCTTTCAAGTGACACTATTACACCTTCCTACCCCACCACAGGCTCACCTACTCTTCCTTTGGAAATCATTACTTTAGAAGAGGTCACCTTATCCACTCCATCTATGGAAGAAACATATTCTCTAAATTTTGAACCTTCCACAAAAAACACATGTGGGGAAACCATTCCCTCTTCTCCACCAAAGAGTTTAATATTTGAAATAAATGAACAAGGAACCAAACCTATCTACAAGCCCTTTTCTAGGGTAGTACAAATCCTAGAGTTCAATTCTCAATCCAATCTTGATAGATCCACTTTATGGCATCATCTTGGCCTCCCCTATCAAAATAAACAATAACCCTTAGCTTCACTTGAATCCACCCTCAAACCTATCACTACCTCAACCCATCCTCAGATACTCCATCTTCCAAAACCATAAGGGAACCATCCAACCCACGTCCATATAAAATTGTTAAATACCCTTACACCTCTTTGACCAAACCCATCAAGAATCTAGGAATACTTCCTTTTCCTAGCATAGCTCACCAATCTTTGAAATTTGACCTAACTCCATCAAGTCTACTAAAGAAAACTTTGACTAAACCTATTAAAAGGTTGGAATCTCCTAAACCATCTCAAAATAGACCCATGGCCCCCCTTCTCTTAAATATTCTACATCTAAACCAAAAAAGCAACCCCAACCTAACCAATCTACTAAAACCATTCCACAAATAACAACTTCCAGGGTAAAGCCTACTCTTAAGAAGGCTCCCACTCCAAATCCCAAAAAATCCATCACCCTCAATGCCTTTACTTGAATCCTATTCAACCATTTTATAAAAGTTATTAAAAACCTCCTCCTTAACCTTACCACCTCTCAAATGTTTCCAACATTTCAATAATTTTTACCCTTTACATCCTCAACCAAAATGGTTTAATGCCAGCTTAGTTTGTGCATATCATAAGAAACCTGGACATGACACAAAGCATTACAAATATCTCCAAGCACTCATCCACAAATTATATGAGGATAATATGTTATCAAATGAACCTCCCTTAACCAAGCCAAACCATCCTAATTTACAAACCAAAAGTACCCCACAACCCATAACTTCCACAATAAAATCTAAATTTAGGAAGGCTCCCAAAAATAAAAACCTATCACCTCCAACACCTTTGCATGATTACTATTTAACCATTTTACAAAGGTTATTTCAAACCTCTTCCTTAACCTTACCACCTATCAAACATTTTTACCCTATGAAAATTTTTGACCCTTCACACCCAAAACCATCATGGTATAATGATCACCATGTGTGATTTTACCATAGGATATTTGGCCATGATATGAAACACTGCAAGGCTCTTAAAACCATTATCTACCTACTTTATGACAAGGATAATATGTCATCAAATGAACCTCATTTGAGCCCATTACCAACCCAACCATCAACCAAACCTACCCAACACTTTCCTATTCCCCCATTCTCTCGTAAGAGTAAGGAATAACCAAAGCAACAAGCTAAACCAACACTTCCTTTTATCCACACCATCTATAGGGTTACCCACTCTTAGCTCCAACAAAAGGATAAGGGAAAGGATAAAATGTCCATTCTATGGACATAACCTTAAAACCCTCAACATTCTAATTGAACCCAACCACAAACACCTTCAATTTGGGATGTTTTTCCCACCTATGCCAAGAGTAAACTGGGGGAACTTTACTTCCGTAAAGCTTTAACATTTATTAACTTCAACTACACCGTAACCATTAACTAAACTAACCCTTGGATTTTTTTACCTTAACTTATCAACTAAACCTATCCATCAACCCAACTTGAACCAAGTGGTATATCAAATTGGGAAAACCCATTTGGACACCACTTGACCTATTTGGGATACAAATTCTCCCATCAAACCATTAGAGGTTACCCGTCTCCATCAAACCTAACCAACTTTACCTCAAACTTAGAGACTTCAATAATGGAGACTTCATCCTAAATTAAAACTGACATGTGACCAACATGAAGAAAAGTAAAACAAGGCAAGTTTGATTTAAATTGGCTTGGACCCTACATCATTAACCATAAATATGAATCATAAGATTATCATTTGTCCTCTCTCAAAGGCAAAATAGAACTTAAGCCCCTTAATGCTTCACATCTACGTATGTTTCTATATTAAAGAAGGATCAAGCTCACTCTTTTTGTTTAACTCAAGCTTATCGCTTGATTATGATATTTTAACCTTCACCCATCTCTCTCCTCTCCTCTTAAGGACAATTGATTATAATATAGAACCATGTGATTAACCATCATAATCATAGCCTAAACCTAAATATGTGTACCATGGCTCTACTCATAGCATGGTTCTCATTGATACTTTTTATCTTTAACAAGGTGGAATCCTATGGTCATTGTCTCTCTAAACCACACCTTTTCACATATCATTGACCTTCATGTGTTAAAGTTTTGCCCTCATAAATGTAAAACTCTAAACCTAATTAGACTGGTCTATTTATAAACACATTTCATCTTGCAATAATTACTTGGGTCTATTGGGTGAATATTTTGTCGTCAACTAACTGATGACAAAATGGGTATATCAACCACAACAAAAGGAGATTTACGCCAAAAAAAGTGTGGGTTTACCACATCTAAATGGGATAAATCTCTCCTCTCATCAAGTGGAGGTTCCCTATGAATATTTATTTGTTATATGTATATATAAGTAAGCAGAAAATAATACTTAAGGTAGTATGACGGCATCCATCTCTCTTCTTTCAGAGATGATGTCTAAGGAACAAGAAAGAGAAATCCTGGTCGATGGCTAAAAACATTCCTCTTCTTTCAGGAATGGTATCCAACACAGAGTAGAAAATCTCTTGAGTAGGTAACAAAGTCCACAAGAAAACCCACGTAAGCACAAAGTCTTCTGTTGCCTCCTTCACTGATTCAAAATACACATAACCGTTGAGTGAAACAAAGAACAAAGTCTTTGCCTAAAACTAGAAAGGATAAAAGGATCACTAAGATAAAATTAGCTCAAAGTATCTCTTTTATCTTTTAGAAATGTCTTCAGATAGTGTCAACACACACACTTTGCTTATTAAACCGAACATATAAGAGGTTATCAGGAAAGAGGACATAAGAACTATTTCTTAAATAACACAAATTACTTCAACACAAAGTCTGAAATAAACTTGTTTCTCATTCATTTGATAAAATATGATTTACAAGTTGAGCACAAAGTCTCAAGAAGTGTCTCAATTTCAGCAGAGTTTTTGCTCTCAATTATCTAGAGATCCTTTTACAAAAGAGGTTCCCTCTATATATAGTGAGAAACCTTCAAAATTAAAAAAGATTAAAATATTAAAATATTTGATCAAAGATGAGTCATCTTTGACTTTAAGATATTTTTTAAGATTTTTTACATGTAATTACATATTACAAAATTGCATGCACTTTTACATGACAAAAGTACATGAGAAGAGAGGAAGAAGAGAGAAAGGGAGAAATGATTTAACTCTTGTCGCCAGACTTCTTCAAATGAGCATCATACATGGTGATAGATGCCTAAATTCCTATATTGTCTAGTGTAATGGTGTTCTTGAAGATCACTCTGGCCTTGATTGTAGCATCCTTTAATGCTATAATTTCCCTGGCATGATTAGTTAACATGGATCTTAGATTATCCAGCATTAACTAAGTATCTAAGATGTTATCCATAGAAGTCATTGAGAACACTTTCTCTTTGAAATCTCTCTGGACCATACCTTTGAATTCTTAGATCATCTCTTTTAATGAGAAAAATTGGTTATCTCTAGAGGTGAGGTCGCAAGGCAATTCTTCTAGTCTGTTCACAGGCTTGTGTCACTTTTATCGCTAGCATCCTTGGAAGACTTGAGATCTTCAATAAGCTCCTTGAGTACCTAAATCCTGTATATCAATGATTCCTTAATTTCAACATAGAAATCTTTGCTAGCAATGACGCTGATGAATATCAAGGTGCATTTTTTCAGATCCTTCATCTCCCTCCACTTGCTAAGATATTTCTCTGTACTATCAATATCCTAAGAAATAAGAGAGACGAGGTCCTTTAAATCTTCCCTCACCTTCTTCATCTTATTTGTCTTCTCAGCAACCTCTATAAGCAAGGAAATTTCTTGAGTGTGCATCTTTTCAATATAATCCTCTAGCACTTTCCCTTTCATATAGGTTTTCTCTACTTTTTGAATAACATGGTCGTCTATGGAAAAGGCTTTTGGGACTGCTGCTTCAGGGGCAAGGGTGAATTTCCTGAATACTACAATCAATTGCTCTGCCTTTGCTTTATAGTAATCTTTCATCTCCTTTTCCTTGTCAAATTTTTGGACCATGATGTCCATTACAGATTGTAGATCTCTCTTCGCACCCTCATGAGTAACTTTTCCTAACTCAATATGAGAAATGGAATAGCTGCTCATGTCAAAACCCTCAAGAGTTGCATCTTGTGGAGGTTTAGCTATCTTTATAAATTTGTGCCCTTTTTCCTCAACCAATTTTGAAAGGATCCTTGGTCTCTTAGGGGCCTTAGCTTTCACTTGCACTATCTTGCCAAAATCGAAGTCATCTACAGAGATGGCTATCTTCTTCCTTTTGGGTGTAAAAGCTAACAACCAAGGGGGAAGAGAAGAAGTACTTACTATGGTGATGGTTCTGGCAATTGGTGTCACTGGGGTAACCTCTACACTGCTAGTGGGAATAGTGGGTGTAGTGGGAGTAACTGGTGAAACCATATCAACTACTAACTGGTAAATGGTAGAGCTTTCTCTTATGTTGAAAGAAGGAGAAGAGAGACTAGGGATAGAACATGAGGAGTGAAAGAAATCACCAAAATCATATTGAGGATCACCAAACATGAATCTAAAAGGAGAGACACCTCCAGAAGAAGGATCACTGATGGGAGAAAGAGGTGAAGGAGATGCCACAGGAGATTGAGGTGGTGAAGGAGAAATGTCTGTAAGTGGCTATGCCCCTTCTTGGGAAGGTAGAGGCTCAATTCTTTGCTGCTCTAAGGGCCTATCACTTGTCTCCATTTGCTAAGCTGCCTATTCTTGGGAGCTTTATTCTTCAACTCCCTTAGCTTTTGATTCTAGCTCCTCAACAACCTTTGATTTCTTGGACACAAAGATGATTCTAGGCTTGTGAGGCCTAGACAGAGAAGAAACATCACCTTTATTCTTAGTCCTATTTTCTACCTTCTTCCTTGTTTTCACTTAGAATTTGGCCTCTGATCCTGTGATAAACTCCTTGAACGTGATCCCTTTGGCTACTAACCAATCATTGGTGTTAGGCAATATTGGTTCGAATCTCTTCCTCTAGGAAGTCAATTATTTTTGGAACCACTGAATTGGAGGGAGAGGAGAGCCAACAACCTTCTCAGCTAGGTACCTATTGTTGATAATATTCTTATCATTGACCAAATTAGAAGAAATATCTGCAAGCCCTAGATATTTGATTTGCTCTAGAGTCAGCCTACTATAATCCATCCTCCTGATTTCTTCAGCTATCTTCAAGTCTACCTAGATGTCTTCAATCATAGGCTCATGAAATTGAGTCTTTATTTTGATCATATCTTTGACACCTCTATAGTCAAAATTGTCCCTTTTCTTGAACTGTTTCATGGTAACCAATTGCATTTCTATCTCCATGACCTTTGCTTTGGCTGCAGTCAAAATTGAGTATCTATCAATTTCAACTAGGAACCTGAAGCCTGGCTTTTTTAGTTCCATTTATCTAGTGTGTACGATAACTATTTTTCTACACATCTCCATTAGGACTAAATTTTTAGAAGGAAATTTGGGGAGCATATGGGGATAGCCTTAGAAAAAGCCAACCTGTAGATAGCAAAAGGAGGAAAATTATAGAAACATGCAGCCAAAGTCATTAATGACCGTCTAGGCTTCATCAAACACTCTTTTCTATTTGAGCTGAGGGTCGAAAAGGCATAAAATACCACAAAGAAGGCATCATTTACCCTCTTAAAATGATGGATTAATCCTTATAGAGTTAATTGAGGGTAATATGAATAGACTGGGGTGGTTTTTTTGTCTCTTTCAGCTGTCAAACCTAGAAAGGTTTGCATTGAAGCCATGATGTACACCAAGTATGAAGTCATATAGAACTTCAAAGTAGTAGATACCTTGGTCAACTACTCATGAAGAGCGTTGTTGATCTGCTCATCCTAGAAAATGACTTGCTTCTCTTGTAGGATTATCTTGATGAAGGGATACATCCATTCATAAAATAATGAAGAAGATGGTAGACCTCGTACCCTGCTAAGGAGAGTAATCAAGCCACCAAATTCTTCAATAAAATCACTCCTTGAGAAATTCCATGGCCATCTAGATAAATTAGTCTTGCGAGTCTTTAGCCACCTATTATTCATCACCTTCTTTTCCGTCTTGGGATCCTTGTCATACTCTCTCTGTGCCTCGACGAAGTTGATTCTCATCACTTGAGTAGTAGGAGGGCACATGAAGACTTTATCAATAAATTTGGGGTCCAACTAAATTACCACATTGTCGTTAGCATCTAATACTGATCTGGTCTCTCTATTGTAGAAGTAGGCACACTAGATGATGAACTTCATGTGATGTGTCACTACTAAGAAAGAGGCAACTAGACGAATGTTGATTTCAATTATCCTTTTCATCTTAGAGCTCAAATTTATCACCTTGGTTCTGGTTACAAAATTGGCCATATCCACATGGCCGATCTCTGTGTCTCTAATGTCATCGACATTAGAAGTGATCGAGGTGATCAATAAAATGCCTTGGTAGTGGTACTTCATGGTCTTTGACTTATTTGGAGAAGCTTCAGTCATTAGAATTGGTCTTGATTGAGCAGGTGCCAATGAATGAGAAACTTCAAAGGGTACTGCAATGATAATCATGATCGTGTAATTAGGAAAAACTGGGCAAATTGGACAATTTGCACATTGGGTGATCATGACCAAAGAAGGGCACTTGACAGGGCCGATTCAAAAAAAGGGGAGGAAGCAAAAAAATGAAAAGGATGAAAAATTCTCCAGAGTTAGAAAAATTGGGTGAAAAAAAAGAAAGGGTGGCAAAATTCGTCGCCCTAGCATGTGAAATGATTTGTATGCACGGGCGGTGAATTTTTCCGCCCTTGCATGCAAGGAAAAGAAAAAAGGGCATGGGTGGCCAAATTCACTGCCCATGCATGCTTTGTAGGAAAGTGCAGGGGTGGTGAAATTTTTTGCCCATGCACTTTGACCTATGTTGGTGGTGAATTTTGCCGCTGATGCAACTAAGTTATTCAGACCTATATCGGCAGCAAATTTTGCCACCGATGTAGGTGGTGGGTAGGCGCAAGGTTAGGGCAGAAATTTTTCTACCTTTTATAGGTGGAAACCTTAGAGTTCATGGGAGAGAAGGGAGGGTAGCAAAAATTCTGCCCTAGCATGAAGGGAAGAAAAGTCAATGCAAAGGGAGGAGGGAAAGATCTCGATGGGAAGAGAAAGGGAAGGGGGTCAATCGATCGTATGGGGAAGAAAGGAAAACCCAAAAAAAAACTAAAAACAAAACTTAAAGAGAGGAAAGGAAAAGAAATAAATGCCAAAAATAAGACCTACCTAAAAAACCATGCATGTCGAGAGCTCAAATCCATTGAAACACACTTTTCTCACTTGTTAGATCATCCAGAGCTAGAAGGCAGAAGGAAGAGTGGAAGGAATGAATCAAAATGAGGTGAAAAATGGATTAAATGGGGAAAAAATCAACCCCAACCACTCGGTGTGTACGATAATAAATGCCACGTGCAAAAGTTGAGGCAGTGCAGGGGCGGCAAAATTTGTTGCCCTTGCACTAGAAAAATCAAGTTACATGCAGGGGCGGCAAAATTTGCTGCTCTTGCATGTAAAAAGAGAAAAAATGTAGAGGCAAATTTTTTTGCCACTCCTGCACATCCAAATGCAGGGGTAGCAAATTTTGCCACTCCTACATGTTGGAAGGAAAAATGCATTGACGACAAATATTGCTACCCGTGCATGAAAATAAAAGAAAAACACTAACTCTAAAAAAGCTAAATTTTGGTCCCTTGGTCACATCGAGACCGTAACAACTTTCAAATTTTGGGAAAAATGTAATGAAAAGATGTTATGAAATTCTAATGGTGTCAATTGAGCCAATACAAAAATGAGAAAAACTCATCTCAAAAATGGACTTAGAGAGACAAAGGGCAAAACAGACAAGTTTCACAGGGGGTTGTTCCAAAAATGAGCTAAGCTAATTTTAGAAACAACAGCTGGCTTCTATTGGAAAACTTTCATTGATCGATTTGATCAATGGGAGTAGAAACTAGTCTCTAAGTGCCTTCATCCAAGCCATTGGGCTACAGAGTCAAGCTAAAAACAAAAAAAAAAAACAAAACATAAAAACTATACAAATATACAAGTGTGTCTATCTAAACTTCAAGGATTGAAAAGCTTCAGATGTTTCCCACTATGGGGTAGTGCAAATGGTGTTCCATCCTGATACTCTAGCAAGAAGCTATTCTCACCACAGAGCTATCAAATGAAAAATGGACCTCTCCATAAAGAGTCAAATTTGTCGTGCATTCCCTTTGGTTTTCGCCTCTTGTCCGACAACAAGACTTGATCTCTAATTTAAAAATCATGAACCTTAGCCTTTTTATCAAAAAGTTTCTTCACCTAACTCTGATGTGCTGTAATTTGGTCCACCACCATGGCTCACTGCTCATTCAGTTTGGTTAGACACATGATTCTTTTATCGATCGAACTTTTGAAAGTTGAATCTTTGATTACTTTGGCTAACCTGAGTGCTGGTAGTTCTAGAGTGATGGGTATCTCCATATTCAAACCATACAAAAGTTGGAATGGTAACATACCTATGGCCCTCTTAGGTGTAATCCTATCCACCCATAAAACACCAAATAGTGCTTTGTGCCAAGTTCTCTGATTGTCATCTACTAATTTCTTGATAATAGTGACCAGATTCTTATTGCTCAATTCTGCTTGGCCATTTCCCTATGGGAAATAATTTGAAGTGTGCGATAGGGTAATCCCATAATAAAAGTAGAACTGAGTAATTTCATGTGAAGAGAAATAGGCCACATTATCTATTACAATTTTGAGTGGGACCCCAAATTAGGAAATGATATTTTCCTTAAGAAAACTACACACCACTTCAGACATAGTGTGCTTGGTTGGGATGGCCTCTACCCACTTGGTAAAGTAATTAGTTATCGTGAGGACATAATCATGTCTGGCACTCGAAGATGGGTTAATTATGCTAATGAAGTCAATACCCCACTATTGAAAAGGCTCTTTGATTATTATTAGCTTGAGAGATAATGCGGCCAGTTTAGGCTTTCTAATGAACTGTTGACACAATTTGCATCTATGCACCCATTTGTAAGTGTCTTGAAACAGTGCAGGCCAATAGTAATTTGCTTGAAAAATCTTGTGTGCTATCATTGGTGTAAAAAAATGTCTTCCACAAGCCAAATTGTGGAAAGACTCTAAGAATTTATCTTGTTGTACCTTATCGACACAACGAATAAATACCCCGTCCAGGTTCCTTTTGTACAGACCATTATCCCACAAAACATAGCTAGCAGCCTTTAGTTTAACATTTTGCTTTTCTTTATAATAGAGATGAGTGGGACACTCACCATAGGTCAAAAAATGGGAAATTCTAGAATACCACTCATAAGTAATAGTAACAAAGAGGACCGTAGGCATGCCTTCAATCTCTATTTCTTCATTTTCTATTTTATCAGGAATGTTGTTGGCAATCAACTGACAAAGACCCTTTCCCCACATGAGTTTGGTAAGTTTGATGTCTAGATCAAACTCCTAAATCTTGGTGATCTAATTACCCCTCTTTGTACCAAACTCTTGTTGAGTCAAAATGGACTTCATTGTTGTATCAGGCACCAGAATCTCAGTGTGCGAGTTCAGAATATAAAACTTAAAATATTTGACTGCTTTGACTACCGCATATGCATGCTTCTCCATGTTAGAATATTTTAGCTCATAAGCCTTAAGTGGACAACTCATGAAGTAAATAGGAGATTCTACACCTTCTTGGTTCTGTTGAACGAAAATAGCTAAGAGTGTATGTTTAAAAGCATAACTGTATATTTTGAAGTTTTTGGTGTAGTCCAAACAAACCAAAATTGGTGCATGAGCTATTGCTTCTTTGATGTATTTGAATGATGATTTGACCTATATAGTCCACTTGAAGGTAGCATTACCTTTCATCATATTGATGATATAGTGAGTTTTCTCAGCGAACTCAAGGATGAACCTTCGAAGAAAATTCACCTTTTCGAAGAAAGAGTGAACCACAATCTTGCTGGTAGGCAGAGTAAGTTCTTAGATGGACTTGACTCTTTTCAAGTCAATTTTAATACCCTCTCGAGACACAATGTGTCTGAGAAGTTTCCCTTCAGTCACCCCAAATATAAATTTCTTGGGATTTAGAGAAATACTATTCTAACAACAACATTCTAGTATTATTTATAAATAGTGGACATGGTCAGCATGATGCTTTGAAAATACCATCAAATCATCCAAGTATACTACAATGAACTTACTTATTTCATCCTTGAAATTGAGGTCCAATGATCTTTGAAATGTGGCACCTGTGTTTATCAGACCGAAAGGCATTCTTCAATAGGTGAAGGTGCCCCAAGGTGTGGTGAAAGCAGTCTTATGCTAATCTGCTTTTTCAACTTCAACCTGATTATACCACAAGAAACCATCTAGCATTGATATTGGTGGAGTAGATTAGCAAGCTTTAATCTCTCCTCAGGAGTACAACATTTTCTAATGTTCACCATCTTAGAATCTCCCTTGGTTCCCAAGTTTACTTGATCAAAATCTTGGGAGGAGCTTGAATCTGTTCGCTATTGTTTGATGAACCTGTCATGGTTATCAAACAATTTATATAGGGAAACGAGGCCTTTGGAAATGTTATTCCCTTTAAGCTACAAAAAATTCTCATCTATATCTGCATTTGATTCAAAAGTTGTCCCACATTCCCAAAGTTCACTGCCTTCAAAATGCAATTGTTCAAAGCTGTCCTTTTGCTCCAAGAAGGCAATAATTTGATCGTCATTGTTGAATACTTGCCAATGACTAGAATTATCAGGTACACTTAGATGAAATACCAATTTAATAGTGGACTTATCTCCTTTAAAATCTAGGTGGGAAACCAAGAGAGTAGCAGAAATAGCCAATGCATCCACCTGGTCATTGAATTCTCTTAAAACGATAGAGATGCTAAAAGTGTCAAAATTTTCAATTTGGTCCTAGACAAGATTGTGATAGTGGCACAATCTTTCATTCTTAGTTTAATAGAGGTTTCTTACCTGGTAAACCACCAATTCAGCATCCCCTTTAGCATGGAGTAGTTTAATGCCTTTTTTCTAGCAGCCTGTAATCTCAGTAACATGGATTCGTACTTAGCTATGTTGTTGGTGTTGTTGAACTGTAACTTATAAGATAAAAGAACAATATCTTCTTGAAGAGATACCAACACAACTCTAGCTCCTAAACTGGTAGAAGAGTAGCTACCATCAAATTCTAAGATCTATATCTCATTAGACACCGCTTTTCCTTTGAAAACTTCTTCATTTGGGGGAAGAGGTTCTTCTATGCATTCATTTTGCTTTGCCGATTCTCTCACTATGTCAGCTGAACACATTTCCAAGTTGTCAACTGTAGGAGTTTCATCAAATGACTCATGAACTTCATCTATAGATAGGAAGTAGTTACCCATGCCAGAAGACTTAGATAAAATTTGAGCTTTTGGTGTTGATGATCAGGTGACAACATATCTTGCCTCTTTTTCAGGAAGCAATTTCTTCATAACACCTTGAATTGGGATCCTCACCTTTGACAAGTCCATGCTTAGCTCACCTCCAACATCCTTACAAAAAATTTATCCAAGACGGATGCCGTAAGAGGCTAGAACATCGGCCACTAGAACCATCATTTTTATCCTCTTTTTTGGAAAAGTTGCGAAAGCAAATTGGGCATCTTTTATTTGACCAAGGAGTGGGACTTGCTTGTTTTCCATAAAAAAACACCTCCCAAAAGTTTTGGTCAAAGTTAGACCAAGGGAATCTGCCAGTTTAGCAAGCATAACATTATCAGAAGCTCTAGAGTCTATTATGCAATTACTCAATTTGTAACCATTTATTAGCAGGGAAACATAAAAAGATTCTATTTTCCCAGGAGCAATAGGAGGAATCATGACAAGATTATTCTAGGTGGATTTATCCTTGGGGGGATCATGAGTGACCTTTAAAGAATATTATCTTGTGGGGATGGCTTTATTTTTCACATATTTTGCCAACTTATCAAACTGTTCAGGATTGGCTCTCAAATACTCAATCTCTGTCATTTAGATCTTAGTCTTTTTGGCATGATCAATTATATCAAATAATTGAAAAGAATTTGAGACAGAGGAAGAGGGCTCATCATCTGGATCTTTAGTGGGTGTGGCACTAGTCTGAGCAACAGAGGTGGAAGATATGGGGTGGTTGGAGGTACTTATTTTTTTATGAGTTACCTGATCTTTCAATTGGGGAGGCAATGGAGTCCCTCATTTAGTAATGAAAACCACTGATCGAGGTTATTCTTCTACTTTTCTTTTGTCAGCTTGTAGAGCTGACTAGTTTTGAGATCTAGTAAAAACAACATAAGATCCATCCAACCCTTCTCCTTTACTTCCAGCTTCATCCTGGTAATCTAGGAAACTAATATTGGAGTCACTAGCTAATTCTTCTTCCTGCTCTTTGAAGAGGTTAACATCATCTTATTGGTCCAACTCAGGTTGGAATGAAAAGTCATGTTTAGCCTCTAGGTAATCGACTGCTGAATTGGCAGGTGCTGCTTCAATGGCTAGTTTCCCTGGAGGGGGAGGCAGGAGGTTTTGTTGCCATTGATTTCGGGTAGCATTGCCTTTATATTACTGATTATAGAATGTTCTTCTTGGCATATTTTGATAGGTGGGAATAGACGTACCTTGGGCTATTTGTCTCTTCAAAGCTATTAATTCATTTGTCAATTTTTGCACCATAGGATATGTAGTGCCTATAGAAGAGCTTTCAGCAGATGAAGAGAATCTATTTTCACTAGTCTTTTTTGATCTTACCTACCAGGATAAGATCATCCTCAATCTCAGTAGCCAAATTTTGAGCCAATGTGAGATCCGTAGGGCCAACTTGCCTCAATAGGAAACTTACTTTAGGAAGTTGCGAGTTGATAAAAAACACTTAAAATTCTCTGGCGTGGGATGAGCGACGGTTGGAATCCAGTTCCTTAACTTATTAAATTTGGCTATGAAATCCCTCATGGGTTCTTGAGATTCCTTTTCATCTATGTCAACTATTCTAACAAAGCATGCACATCTTCAGTAGGTTTAAATCTAGCTTCAAATTTAGACTTTAGCGTATTCTAGTCAGTTATACTTTGAGATTGAAGGTGGTAAAACCAATCTGCGACAGTGCCTTGCAGAGTTTCTACAAAAAGTCTCACTGCTACGTCTTCAAATTCCACACTGATTATGATGCATGCTATAGAGAAGGTGGCAATATGCTTATTGGGATGAACCTTCCTGTCCCCAAAAAACTTAGAAATTTTCTTCCTAGAACTACGAGGTAGTTCATGCAAAGGTGGGGTCAAATTAAGAGGACCAAAAGAATTGCCCCACGGACCTTGAGCCATTATGTTAAGATGATTAAATGGTGGGATCACAAATATTGGTGGGGTCAATAAAGACAAAGCCTTACCAGTATTAAGGCTAGAAGCTTCACCAAGTATGAAAGATCTGGCATTGGTAGGAGGGAAGCTCCTAGTTCACTGAAGACGAGATGATGGAGAAATCTCAAAATTATTTTGCTGCACCAGCTCAAATATAGGATCAACAATACCCTGAGCTCTTTGGCCTCATGTGTATAGTGGATTTTCCAGAGTGTCAAATGAAAAAGGGACTAAAACTACTTCAAGTTGAAGCTTGAGGCTTCAAAATGCATGTTTGTGTCCCCAACGGAGTCACCAAAAAGTTGTCAGGTGAATATTTTGTCATCAACTAACTAATGACAAAATGGGTATATCAATCACAGCAAAAAGAGATTTATGCCAAAAAAAGTGTGGGTTTACCACATCTAAATGGGATAATCTCTCCTCTCATCAAGGGGAGGTTCCCTATGAATATTTATATGTTATATGAATATATAAGTAAGCAAAAAATAGTACTCAGGGTATTATGATAGCATCCATCTCTCTTCCTTCAAAAATAATGTCCAAGGAACAAGAAAGAGAAATCCTGGTCGATGGCTAAGAACATTTCTCTTCTTTCAGGAATGGTATCCAACATAGAGCAAAAAATCTCTTGAAGTAGGTAACAAAGTCCACAAGAAAACCCACATAAGCACAAAGTCTTCCGTTACCTCCTTCACTGATTTAGAATACGCGTAACTGTAGAGTGAAACAAAGCACAAAGTCTTTGCCTAAAACTACAAAGGATAAAAGGATCACCAAAATAAAAGTAGCTCAAAGTCTCTCTTTTATCTTTTAAAAACGTCTTCAGATTATGTCAACACACACACTTTCCTTATTAAATTGAACAGATAAGAGGTTATAGAGAAAGAGGACATAAGAACTATTTCCTAAATAACACAAATTAATTCAACACAAAGTCTGAAATAAACCTATTTCTCATTCATTCGATAAAATATGATTTACAAGTTGAGCACAAAGTCTCAAGAAGTGTCTCAATTTCAGTAGAGTTTTTTCTTTCAATTATCTAGAGATCCTTTTACAGAAGAGGTTCCCTCTATATATAGTGAGAAACCTTCAAAATTAAAAAAGATTAAAACATTAAAATATTTGGTCAAAGATGAGTCATCTTTGACTTTGAGATATTTTTTGGATTTTTTACATGTAATTACATATTACAAAATCGCATGCACTTTTACATGACAAAAGTGCATGAGAAGAGAGGAAGAAGAGAGAAAGGGAGAAATGGTTCAACTCTTGCCGCTGGACTTCTTCAGATGAGCATCATACATGACAATAGATGCCTGAATTCCTATAATATATGACGCAATGGTGTTCTTGAAGATCACTCTAGCCCTAATTGTAGCATCCTTCAATTCTGTGATTGCCCTGGCATGATTAGTTAACCTGGATCTTAGATTATCTAACATTAACTGAGTATCTAAGATGTTATCCGTAGAAGTCATTGAGAATGGTTTCTCTTCAAAATCTCTCTGGACCATACCTTTGAATTCTCAGATCATCTCTTCTACTGAGAAAAATTGGTTATCTCTAGAGGTGTGGTCGCAAGGCAATTCTTCTAGACTGTTCACAGGCCTGTGTCACTTTTATCGCTAGCATCCTTGGAAGACTTGAGATCTTCAATCAGCTCCTTGAGTACCTAAATCTTGTATATCAGTGATTCCTTGATTTCAACATAGGAATCTTTGCTAGCAATGATGTTGATGGATATCAAGGTGTGTTTCTTTAGATCCTTCATCTCCCTCCACTTGTTAAGATATTTCTTTATACTATCAATATCTTGAGAAATAAGAGAGATGAGGTCCTCTAAATTTGCCCTCACCTTCTTCATCTTGTCTGTCTTCTTAGCAACCTCTGTAAGCAAAGAAATGCCTTGAGTGTGCATCTTTTCAATATAATGCTCTAGCACTTTCCTTTTCATATAGGTTTTCTCTGCATTCTGAATAACAGGGTCATCTATGGAAAAGGTTTCTAGGACTGCTGCTTCAGGGGCAAGGGTGAATTTCTTGATTACTACAGTTAATTGCTCTACCTTTGCTTTATAGTAATCTTTCATCTCCTTTTTTCTGTCAAATTTCTAGACCATGATGTCCATTACAGACTGTAGATCGCTCTTCGTACGCTCATGAGTAACTTTTCCTAACTCAACATGAGAAATGGAATAGCTGCTCATGTCAAAACCCTCAAGGGTTACGTCCTGTGGAAGTTTAGCTATCTCCAAAAATTTGTGCCCCTTTTCATCAACCAATCTTGAAAGGATCCTTGGTCTTTTAGGGGCCTTAGCTTTCATTGGCACTATCTTGACAAAATTGAAGTCATCTACAGAGATGGCTAGCTTCTTCCTTTTGAGTGTGAAAGCTGACAACCAAGGGGGAAGAGAAGTACTTATTGTGGTTACAGTTTTAGCAACTGGTGTCACTGGGGTAACCTCTGCACTGCTAATGGGAACAATGGGTGTAGTGGGAGTAACTAATGAAACCGTATCAACCACTGACTAGTCAATGGTAGAGCTTTCTCCTATGTTGAAAGAAAGAGAAGAGAGACTAGGGATGGAACTTGAGGAGAGAAGGACATCACTAGAAGTGCCTTGAGGATCCCCAAACATGAATCTAGAAAGAGAGGAAGCTCCAAAATAAGGAACACTGATGGGAGAAAGAGGTGGAGATGCCATAGGAGATTGAGGTGGTGAAGGAGAAATGCTTGTAAGTGGTTGTGCCCCTTCTTGAGAAGGTAGAGGCTCAGTTATTTACTACTCTAAGGGCTTGTCATCTGTCTCTATTTGCTGAGCTGCCTATTCCTAGGAGCTTTGTTCTTCAACTCCCTTAGCCATTCATTCTGGCTCCTCAACAACCTTTGATTTCTTGGACACAAAGATGATTTTAGGCTTGTGAGGCATAGATGGAGAAGGAACATCACCTTTATTCTTAGTCATGTTCTCTGCCTTCTTCCTTGTTTTGGCTTATAATTCAGCCTCTGATCTTGTGATAAACTCCTTCAACATGATCCCTTTGGCTGCTAACCAATATTGGTTCGAATCTCTTCCTCAAAGAAGTCAATTCTTTTTGGGACCACTAAATTGGAGGGAGAGGATAGCCAGCAACCTTCTCAACTAGGTACCTACTGTTGATAATATTCTTATCATCAACCAAATTAGAGGAAATATTCACAAGCCCTAGATATTCGATCTACTCCAGAGTCAACTTGTTGTAATCCATCTTCCTAATTTCTTTAGCTGTCCTCAAGTCTACCCAGATGTCTTCAATCATAGGCTCATAAAACTGAGTCTTTCTTTTGATCATATCTTTGACACCTCTATAGTCAAAATTGTCCCTTCTCTTAAACTACTTCATGGTAACCAGTTGCATTTTTGTCTCCATGACCTTTGCTTTGGCTGCAGTCAAAACTGAGTATTTATCAATTTCAACTGGGAACTTGAAGCCTGGCTTTTTTAGTTCCATTTGTTTAGTGTGTATAATAACCATTTATCTACAAAACTCCATCGAGACTAACTTGTCAGAAGGAAATATGGGAAGCATATGGGGATAGCCTTGGAAAAAGCCAACCCGTAGATAGCAAAAGGAGGGAAATTGTAAAAATATGCAGCTAAATTCATTGACAACCATCTAGGCTTCATCAGACACTTTTTTATTTGAGCTGAGGGTCAAAAAGACACAAAAATACCATGAAGGTGTCATTTACCCTCCTAAAATGATGAATTAATCCTTGAAAAGTTAACTGAGGGTAATATGAATAGACTGGGGTGGTTTTCCTGTCTCCTTCAACTGTCAAACCTCGTACTCTATTAAAGAGAGTAATCAAGTCACCAACTTCTTCAATGAAATCACTCAAAAAATTTCGTAGCCATCTAGATAAATTAGTCTTGGGAGTCTTTAGCCACCTATTATTCATCACCTTCTTTGCCCTCTTGGGATCCTTGTCATACTCTCTTTGTGCCTCGACGAAGTCAATTCTCAACACTTTAGTAGCAGGAGGGCACATGAAGACTTTATCAATAAATTTAGGGTCCAGCTAAATTACCACATTGCTGTTAGCATCTAATACTGATTTGGTGTCTCTATTGTAGAACTAGGTGCATTGCAGGATGAACTCTGTGTGATATGTCGCTATTGGGAAAGAGGCAACTAGATGAATGTTGCTTTCGATTATCCTTTTCATCTCAGAGCTCAGGTTCATCACCTTGGTTTTGGTTATGAACTTGACCATATCCACGTGACCGATCTCTGTGTCTCTAATGTCATCGACATTAGAAGTGACCAAGGTGATCGAGAAAATACCTTGGTATTAGTACTTCATGGCTTTTGACTTCTTTGGAGATGCTTCAGTCATTAGAACTAGTCTTGATTGAGTAGGTGCCGATGAATGAGAAACTTCAAGGGGTACTACAATGATAATCATGATCATGTAATTAGGGAAAATTGAGCAAATTAAGGAATTTGCACGTTGGGTGATCATGACCAAGGAAGGGCACTTGATAGGGTCAGGTCAGAAAATGGGTCAAAAAAAGGGGAGGAGGCAAAAAAATGAAAAAGATGAAAATTTCTCCAGAGTTAGAGAAATTGGGGGAACAAAAAGTAAGGGCAGCAAAATTCACCGCCCTAACATGTGAAATGATTTGTATGCATGGGTGGCAAATTTTGCTACCCTTGCATGTAAGGAGAATAAAAAGGGGCATGGGCAACCAAATTCACCACCCGTGCATGCTTCATAAGAAAGTGCAAGGGTGGCAAAATTTTCCTCCCATGCACTTTGACCTACGTCAATGGTGAATTTTGCCACCGATACAACTAAGTTGTTCAGACCTGTATCGGTGACAAATTTTACCACCGATGTAGGTGGTGGATAGGCAAAAGGTTAGGGTGGCATTTCTACCACCCTTTATATGTGGAAACCTTGGAGTTCATGGGAGAGAAGGGAGGGCAGCAAAAAACACTACCCTATCATGAAGGGAAGAAAAGTCGACGCAGAGGGAGGAGGGAAAGAGCTTAGTGAGAAGAGGAAGGGAAGGGGGCCGATCGGTCTTAGGGGGAAGGAAAGAAACCCAAAACAAAACTAAAAACAAAACTTAAAGAGAGGAAAGGAAAAGAAATAAATGCCAAAAACAATACCTACCTAGAAAACCACATGTGTGGTGAGCTCAAATCCATCAAAATGCACTTTTCTCGCTTGCTGGATCATCCAGAGATAAAAGGCAAGAGGAGGAGTGGAAGGAATGAATCAAAATGAGGTGAAATTTGTATTAAATGGGGCAAAAATTGACCCCAACCACTCGGTGCACATGGCAATAAATGCCACATGTAAAAGTCGAGGTAGTGCAGGGGCGGTAAAATTTGCCACCCTTAGACTGGAAAAATGAAGTTACATGCAGGGGTGACAAAATTCACCGCTCCTGCATGTAAAAAGAGAAAAAATGTAGGGGTGGCAAATTTTGCCACTCCTGTAAGTCTAAATGTAGGGGTGGAAAATTTTGTCGCTCCTTCATGTTGGAAGGAAAAATGCACTGACGGCAAAAATTGCCACTCGTGCATGAAAATAAAAGAAAAACACTAACTCTAAAAAAGCTAAATTTTGGTCCCCTGGTCACATCGAGACTATAAAAACTTTCACATTTTGGGGAGAATGTAACGAAAATATGTTACAAACTTTGAATGGTGTCAGTTGAGCCAATACGAGAATGAGAAAAACTTGTCTTGAAAATGGACTTAGAGAGACAAAGGGCAAAATAGACAAGTTTCACAGGGGGTTGTTCCAAAAATGAGTTGAGCTAATTTTAGAAACAACAGGTCAATATCTTAAACATTGCAAACTACTTCTTTGAAGGATAGCTACCCAAAAGCAAAATAAAAATTGCCAAATGTAAGGTAGAATTCTCCCTTGAAGGACAACTATCAATAACTATAAACAAAGCCAATAAGCTTAGACCACTCTCTTGAAGGATGGCTAAGTTAAATTTATCAAAAGTAGAGCAATTTCTTGGAAGATTCTCACATCAATCAACTTCCCATATAAAACAATAAATCTAAGGACCTAATATCATAACAAATTGTAAAGCCACAATCATCTCTCAGGAAGCATAATAAGTTGGAAGCCACAATCGGCTTTCACATGTAGACTTCCCACATTGATCAGTCTACATCTAGCATATGACATGGACTTGTTTATTACCATTCTTAGGTCACCTATAGAAGGGATAAATTAATTCACATGAAGTTATCATACATATCACCCATTACCCTTTAGACTATATATAAATTAAGGGATTTAGAGCTTACTTGACACCCTATGATCAAGAAACACTATTTATCAACTAAAAAATACTCGTGCACAATGTTTGAAGGGCTTCTATTCATTAAGTTGATCTCACTTTAGGTCTATTTTTAGTCTTTGTCAAAAGCAAAGCATCAGGCCCTATTATTATCTTAATGTGCCTAGTTGATGTTTTCATCATGACTTGTACTATCCAACATTGCAATAAAATTAGTCATTCCTTTTACATTAAGCAGAATTACAACCATAACCATACCAATCATAACCATAATCATAACATTGAAAACCAATAATATCCAACACATTTTATACATGTTTACATCGAACTATGCAATACTTTATTTAGGGTACGAGGAGTCACAAGACACATAAAAATTTATCATAATATCCACACTTCACCTACGGCCCATATATACATTATTTTCCTACCTAAGCATTAGACCAATTATTTAGTGACTCAGGATTTGTGTTCAACCATCATTCTACTTAATTAATCCCTGAACTAACATCTATACCATTCCCTATCTCAATGATAACTAAAGGGTGTACTCTATTCTCTTCTCCACATTCATCCCCATAAGGCGAGAGTCATGCTTTGATCTAGGTATTTCACCCTACTCAATCATTATAGCCATTACATCACCTCACTCTAGTTGTTCTACTCGTATAGGTACTACTTGTTATTACCTCAGTATGTATCCCCTTAGATAGAAAGGGTTCCCTCTAAGGGCAGGTTGAACATCATGTTCTCTAACCATACACCTCATGTAATGAAAGTCTCACCTTATTCACTACTAAGGAGGTAAGAGTTCAGAGTCGAGCTTGGGTCATGGGTGCCTTTCCTCTTATTGTTGATCAAACAATACTTCTATTATCACCATTATATGTTGTAGTATCTGGTATATTCACATAGTCACCATATTGATTATTTTAGGTTGTAAAGGTTGTTAATTATCTCCACCATTATTTCCATTGTTCACCATCATCAACCTTGTGTAGTTCTCTACACTCTCTATAACCTAAAAAACCAAATAACTCAATAATAAACATTCATCTTTATCACAATTATTTAAATAGAATACCTAACCATTCTTCCTCGCCAACATGTTTCTCTATCCCATCAATGAGGAGGGTCATATGATGTCATTTATTCTATTAAAAAATACTCCCACTTGAGATGGTCATGTCTACTTACCTTTTCATGTGGACACGTCACCCTTGATCTAATTAGTCACCTCGATAGATCCATTATGCACCATAGTGATATCTTTTTATTGAACTTATCATTTGATTCACATCTAATGCCTTTGATTTTTTTACATCTTACAATCCTTGTGGACCTGACCATCATCACCCTTACCTCAGTTTACATAAATTATCTTCTATCCATGTTCCACTATAATGGTAATGCCTCTAAAACTACCACTATTATTGGTAATGGTAACTTCTAAATCTATGTCATTGTAGTAACTCTTCCATTTAAGGCAGGCCACCATGTGTTCATAATGATACATTCACCTTCCCATCCCCTCTACCCTCCTATTAATACTAGCCCATTACCACAGGGTCTGAATGTTTGACCCCAACCATTAGCAGTGCCTATTCAAACATGGTAGTATTTTCTTTTGTGCCAGCTAAAAGTTCATACATATCAAGGAAATAACCACCTTCTCTAGCTCTATATCGAAGATCCTAGGCTACACATCTTCTTATTGGTTAGGCCCAACCTAGAAGACCCCACATCCATGATTTTAAGCAACTAGGGCACAAGATGCAGACATGGCCACCATTTATCTAAACTACCCATGTAACCCTTGGGTCAAGTAAGGCCCTTCCTCTATTTCTCACCATGCTGCCACCTTTCTTATTTATGTAATCCACTTAATCATCAAATAAATTATTTTTATGTCATCACTTCATTACTTCCCTTAAAACTTGGTTTGTCATGATGATGACCTTTTTCCAACATGACTATGCAACTCTTGATAGGATACCCACTCCCTACAACTTGGCTCGTAGTGATTGATGTCAGCATTGTAATTATATGCTCACATAATTTAAGAAGGTGTAACCTCCTTACAAATGCAACTCTTTTTTGGATTAGCTCCATTGAAGATCATTTGTGGTTCTTATCATTGTGTTCCCTTATAATTTATCCTACTCTTCCCATTCATGTCTTCTCCTCCTAATGCATGTGGGATCATTATGGTAACTATTTACTAATGTACACCAGTCACTGTCATTGACACCTTCACCAAAACCCAAAAATATTATTTTAAAAAACCTTATCCCTCAGCCTAAACCAACCCATATGGTCCATAAAATTGGGGCAACCAATTTGAACACCATTCAACCAACCCTTGTTGACCTACACTACCCTGATGTCCACAGACTATGTAGATGTTGCTTCACTTCTATGAGAAGCTTGGCCACTAATAACTAATTTCCATCCCCTTTTTCTTCTCACTCATTTCTATCACTAACCACACCCTCTTTCTTAGGGCATCCTACATCAAGGAATCTTTGAATTCTTTCTTAAGCATCCTTATATTTTAACACCATCTACTACTTCCTCTTAATTTTTTCCTCCATTTTTGGGAGAACTACATTGGCCTAAGGTCTTTTTGGACTATGTAGGTAGTGCTCAATTACTAAGGTCAACTCAACCATGCCCTTTATTTATTTTCTCTTCTCACCTAATATTTTTTCCTCCACTTCTCTACCTATTTCCTCACCACCTACCTCCCTCCATCTTGTCAATCTCTTTTAACCACTTTTCTAGCTTGTCAATCTCTTTTGACATAAGGGTTGACAACCTTCCTCATTGAACCCTCTTATCTCTCAGAAAGCCACCACCTACTCTACTTCATTTACCCCACCACCACCTTTCCTTGCATATTCTTCATAGATCACTTCCCCACCCACCTTTTGCATTTTATACCTCTCTTTCACCTTATTACCAACCTTACCGTTTATCCCCTTCAACTTCTTTCTCTATCCTCATCATCTCCCCTCACCCTTGGATAATTGTCATACCCTCTTTATCACTCTCTTTTCCTCACCCCTTCCATATCATACTATTCATCTTGCAATATTTCTATTTCTTCTATTTCTATACTTTTTATTTATGTATACCACCACTCTATTCCATTCTACCAATCTTCCCACCATACCCATTTTACATTCTTCTTGTTTGCTTTTTTTCCATCCTTTCATCATTTTTATCTTCCTTTTTTTCCTCCAAAACTAACTTATAACTAGGCCTTTATCTTTTGATAAGCCTTCCATAATAGTCCTTTTCTTCTTATCTCATCTTTCCTTTTGCCTTTTGCATTCCCCTTTTCCTCTTTCCATCTTGGTACTCACTTATCTTTTGCATCCAAGTGAGTATCCTTGCTTTGTATCCCTACTTTAATTCTTCCTTTTTATTCTTATCATCCTTGATTTTCATTGCTTATTTTCATCTCATCTCATTTCCTTTCATTGTGTTCCCCTATTTATTCACCACCTCATCACCACTTCAGCTTATCAATCTCTTCTAACAAGCTGATTGATGCCTACCTTATCTCTTCACTTTCTTGTCCACCCATCCTTTGCTTCCCCTCTTTGTTATTAACCCCTTTACCATTTTATATCCCATTATCATCTCCAAAACCACCATCTACTTTTCTTTGTTGTTATCTCCTTGCCTATATTCATCCTAGATACTTATGACCAATATTGACCCTGCCTAGATGGCTTGATAGGCCAACCCGATCAACTATGACTAATGCTATGGAATGATTCTCCCTGTCATGTATCCTCTTAGGATAGAACTTAATTTTTTACCAAGAATGGTACATTTAGTCTTTGCACAATATTTCTTATCACACTTAGTCACCTTTCACCCATTGACATTCCACATGCCCAGTGACCTTGTGGCACCACCTAGTGCCTCCCCACCAACTTGTTATCAAACCTACACCTGATTTAGCCTTTCCTCATCAAATCTTAGTTTGAGGGGGAACACCTCCTCCCATGTTTAGGGCACCTTAAATTTCAACCAAGTGATTTATTTTTATTATGCTGCTTGTTAATTCAAAGCCACATAACAAAAAGAGGCAAAATATAGACACTAGAAAAATGCACACTTATAGTTTTCAATGACTATATACCTCAAAACCTCCTAAAGACCCCATAAATGTTATTAAAACTTAACCAACCCTTCTGAACCTAACCAAATCACTATTCCCCTAGTCACATAATATTATTCAAAATCACTATTTAGAAGTACTATTCAAAAATACTATTCACTATCACTATTCATTATGGGACCCACTATCACTATTCATGATGACATGGTAAGTGACATGGCATATGACATAACAAGTGACACAGAATATGATATGGTAAGTGACATGAATTAGAAGTGATGTGGCTTAATGTGAGACATCATATCCCACTTGGGACCCTTTATCAAAGTGCTTGATAACCTTATTTAAGCATCACAAGGCCTCCCCCTTGAAATATGATGAAGTTACCCTTAAGGGGCCATCATTAAACATATATTTTGACTTCACACATTAAAGGGGACATTAAAATGAGATACTTACCTCCTCAAAGACAAAGGACACTTATTTTTAGACTTTTTAACCTAAATGGAGGCTTACTAACCCAAATGAGAGACTTTCCAACCCACATGGGAATCCCCACCAACTCACCTTGAATCATCCATAAACCACATGGAAAATGGTTCCACATTTGGTGTGCCACATCTTTAAGTGCTGGAATGAAGACAAATAAAGTTGGTAAAAATTCACCGGTCTCATTCAAGCCCATGTGCATGATTTCTATTCAAACTTGGATTCATGTGCAATGTAGGAGACTCACCAACCCACATAGGAATCCTCACACACCTCACCTTGAATAAATAATTCACCACATGGACATTGGTTCCACACTTATACTATTCTCTCTTTTGGCATGATTCTTCACAAAAATGCTATAAATACCCCCCCTCTCCTTCACCCAAGGTTAAGCTGGAAGTTAGTATTTTTTTATTAAAATTTGTGTTGCAGGTTTGGAGGTATCATCAAGGATGTCATAATATTTAAGATAAGGATTTAAAGCAATAAAAATATACCAAAATTTCTTCAAGTCTTCATCAACTATCAACAAGCCAATCTTCATCAACAAACATCTCTAAGCATTGAGTTAATCTTGTTGTTTAGTTATCTTAATTTCTTCATTCCTTTCCCTTTGGCCCTCTTATTTTACTTGATTAATTCATCACCATATTTTCATCATTTTACCCTCTTATACATATCAATTTTCTATCTTGATCATCCTTTACCCCTTTGCCTTCTTGGCCTCATTCGGACCCTTTATCCCTTTGCCTTCTTGGCCTCATTGTGACTAGTTGCCCCTTTGCCTTCTTGGACATCTTTTTCAAAATTTATCCCTCTTTTTTTTATTTAAAATATTTTTATTCACCATTCCAACCATTTCCCAAACCCAAATAAATCATTATTTGTACTTATCAAATTAATCCAAACCAAAAAACCACAACTTTGTTTTAGCCAATTTTTAGCATTAGCACTATTTAAACTAGTTTCTTTATTTTAGCCATCTAAGAAAAGCATTTAGTTTTATTAATTAATTTTATATTATTAGTTTCAATTTTATATCATTTTATGCAAATATTTATATTTTAATTCACCAACTTAAGTGTTTGAAGAAGGTGAATTGACAACCTCCTAGAAAGCTTTCACTTCTAGGATCTAGCTCATGCTAGGCAATCCACCCATCTATTTGTCTAAAAAACAAGTTTATTTTAGTGTTTTATTATTTTTAGGTCATCCTCCCGAGCTAAAGAGGATCTCTCCATAATCACTTGGATCTAATGCATGCACTTTAATAGGTATTCTTCCACACCCTTCATCCCAAGTTTCTTCTTTTCACACTTAGGAAAAAGCAAATATTAGATAAAAATACCATGATTGCCAGTGATAAGAATTTTATTATGTTTCTTTGATTTTCCTTGACATATACCCTCTTAGGCTAGCTTAATGGGTCACTTTTATGAAATCAAAACTAAAATACAAGAAGGTTGATTAGGTGTGAAGAGATCTAGGTGACAATGACCATATGAGTCCATCTTGAGAAGGTGTGGAAAGTACAATGAGAACCATGCCACGGGTAGAGATGTGATACCCATTATTTGAGACAAGGATAATCAATTTTAATTAGTTTCCCCTAAAATAGGGAGATGGAATATGGGTGGATAACAAGGGATAAGATTAAGTTAACCAAAAGGTAAAAATGATCTTTCTCAACAACAAAATGGATGTAGATGCAAAGCATTGAGGGGCTCAAGTTCTAGGTGGCCTTTGAGAGAAGACAACTGGTAAGCTCTTGATCCATACTTATGGTTTATGATATAAGGCCCAAGCCAATTAAAATCAAACTTGCCCTACTTGGTTTTCTTCATATTAGGGACATGTTGATTTTCCTTTAGGATGAGATCTTTAATATTGAATTCTCACACTTTAAGGTGTTTTTTATAGGCATGCTTGACACACTCTTGATAGATATGGAGGTGGGTAAGGGCTGATAAGTGACACTCATCGAGTAGCTCAAGCTAGGCTAAATGGTGTTGATGATAATTGTCCTTTGAAATAATCTTCTATAAAGATATGCAAAGAGAGGGGATTTAGAATTCAAGAAACAAGATAGCCTCTACTCTAAGCATAAGAGAAAAGGGTGTAGCACCCATAGGGGTTATAATACTAGTATGATACACCCACAAGGTGAAGGGGATGTGAAAATTCCAATATTGACCAGATATACTAACCATTTTAGTTAGCATATTCTTAAGAGTTTTGTTAGAGGATTTTACCTGTCTATTTTCTTAAGGGTGATAGGGTGAGAATAAGCTTAACTTATTTCCAAATGCATCACATAGACCCTAGACTTATTTGTTCTTAAGGGATTTACCATTTTTAGTGACAATCTTATGAGGAACATTGAAGTAGCAGATAATATGATGGTGAAATATTTAGTCATGGTAATGATAGAATGGTATCATTACAAGGAATGAGGATTAATTTCACTAATAAGATCAAGACCCCATTATGAAAAGGGCCAAAAATTAGTAGAAATTTAGAGGGTATGGCTATGTACATGATGCAAATTAATGTGCTATTGACACTTGACATATTTTTTCACATAATCACAATAGTCTTGGTTAAGGGTAGGCTCGTAATATCCAAGATGAAGGATACATTTAGTTACAATGAGGCCACCAAAATGACTATCATGGAGTCCCATCATGCATTTCCTTGATAGCGTGAGAGGATTCTTGACTGCATAGGGAACAAAAGAGGAGGCCATCAAAGCCACACTTATAGAGGATTCCCTGCATAATGGTATAGCAATAGGTACTCTAGATAAATGATCTTTGAGAATTCTTTGAAAGGCCAGAAGGAACTATGCCAAGGTTAAATTATTCAAAGGTTTACTAATACCAAAGGTCAGGTTGGGTCTCCTTGACATTTAAAATGGTGGGAGAATCTAGTTTGACATAGGAAGGTTGGGTAATCCTATGGATAACAATAGACAACTTAGAATCTAGGGGTGCATATGGGATCTAAGAGGCAAGGGAAGCCATGGTGTTAGTGAACTTATTGGTAGATCATGGGGTTGACTGGATGTGGTAGTGTTTAAATGATGCTAAGAGTTCATCGATTAGTTACTTGTACTATTGTAGAACATCATTATTACACTCATAAGATCCATTGATTTGATTGATCATAATCTAAAAGTCATCAAATATTTTGATCATTTTGACTCCTAGGGCTAAGGTAGTTTGAAGGCTTATCACAAGGGCTTCATACTCAACCATGTTGTTAGTAAATTTAAAATCAAGCTTGAAGGACAAAGGTAGAGGTTCACTATCAAAGGGAATAAGGATGATACTAGCTCCCCCACCATGTTAACACTTGGATCCATCAAAGAACATGGTGATTTGATAGGTGAAATTTATTTGAGAGAGGGTTGTGATGGAATCATCTAGGAACTCAAGAGGATGAGGTTGGTTTTTTTCTAAAGGTGCTTTAGCCAATTGTTCGACAATGACTTTCCATTTAATTAATTTTTTCTAAAGGAAATCAAGATCAAAATCTAATAAGAGCATGATCCACTTGGACATATGCTAGTTTTGATATGGCTTGGAGTGCATGTACTTGATTGGATCAGTGTTAGTTATGATGTAGATTATATGGTTAAGAAGGTAATGATGAAGATTGGTGGCCAAAAAGATTAAGGCTAAGTAAAGTTTCTTGATATGGGTGTACCAAGTTTTATACTCTACAAGCATGTAGATAATGTAGTATATGGATTGCTCTCTATGTTGTTCATCTCAGTGAGTTAGCATTACCCCTAAGAAATGCTTAGTGGTATAAATATATAGGTAAAAAGTTTGGTCATCCTTGGGAGGGGTAAGGATAGGTGGAGACAAAAGGCACTCTTTGATTGAATCAAAGGTCTTTTTGTAGTTGACATTCCACTTAAAAGACACATCCTTATTCATAAAGTGGTGGAAGGGTTAACATCGATCCAAAAGCTAGGAGATAAAATGATGAATGGATTATAGCATCCCCTACAAGCTATGGAGTTGCTTAAGGTTGGTTGGGGGAAGCATGTCTAGGATTTATTTGATTTTGATGGGATAAAATTTCATTCTATGAAGAGAGATAATAAAACCAAGAAGCTTTCCTAAAAAGACCCAAAAAATGTACTTCTTGGGGTTAAGGCAGACATGGTAATGGATAAGGCATTCAAAGATGATCTTAAGAATAACCAAGTGATCTTTTCAGAGTTTGAATCTTTCGAGAAGGTTATCCACATAGTCCTTGATAATCTTATGGATAAGGTCATGGAAGATATAAGTCATGGCATGTTGGTAGGTTGCACCAACATTATTTAACTTGAAAGGCATGAATCTATAGTAAAAGGTTCTCTAAGGGGTGGTAAAGGTAATCTTGTGCTGATCTTCAGGTGCAATTAAGATTTGATTATAACCTGAGAACCCATCCATGAGAGATAACATCTCATGGCCAGATATAAGATCAATAAAATGGTCAATACTAGGTAGAGAAAATTCATCTTTAGGGTAGGTGAGGTTGAGGTCACAAAAGTCCACATAAATGCATAGTCCCTTTATGGCTTTGGTGATAGGTACGACATTCAAGACCCATTGGGGGTAATCAATGGGTTGAATAAAGTTGATAGATATAAGACATTGAAGTTCTTCTTTGATGAGAAGGGCTGTGTAGGGATGCATACATCAAAGTTTTTATTTGATAGGTTTGGCATCATGGTGAGTAACTATGTTATGGGCAGTAATGGTGGGGTTAATTCTAGGCATTTTCATTATAAGACCAAATAAAGGCTATGCTAAAATCTTAGATGAAAGAGGGGAACTCCCAAAGTTCCTTGGCTATCAGTGATTGGATAATTTTGACAATGTAGGGGTTATCTAGAGTACCCAAGTTGATATACATGATGGATTCATTCAACATGGTCAAAAACTTGGGAGGAAATGATTTGTGGATTGAAAATTTTGAGGCACCAAGATAGGTGAGAATAAAATCATCATCTTGGCACTAAATAATGTTAATGGTAGGAGAGTCTTCTCCTATCATTTTAGGGTGGGTCAAAGGGATGGTTATAGTCACCCCCTCATGATAAGTTAGGGGTTTAAGGATGATCATGTTGATGACAAAAAGTTAGGTGGGATGATGTCACCATCCTCACATGCAAGTAGAGGTAAGGTTGGTGAAGAAGGGATATCTTCCTTGATAATGGTAATGGTAGGTTGCTTGGATTTCTTATTATTAGGTAAGATTAAACCAATTTCATACTTCTTATGTGGCTTCTTAGTTTCAATAGTGACCATTTCATGTGGCCCATGTTCATATCGCCTAAGACTGAAGCCTTTCCAAGCACACCAAAAAGGTATGTCTTGGTGAAGTTTAGTTTATCTAGGTAAGATAAACTGATAGTGAATGGTCAAGGTGGGATAGAGGTGGTAGAAGAACTGAGGGATTTGTCAAGTCTCCACAAATAAAATGGGTCTGATGGTGGGGATTTCTAAATGGAACACCAATCCTAACATTGGGTTCATATCTTGGATGGTTGGTAAGTTGCCCATACTCGTGAGGAGTAGGGAAAGTGTCATGTGATAAAAGGTGATAATCCCCTAGTGAAAAGTGATGGAACATGGATTCCAAATGATCTATGGTAGGGATTTGGTGTAAAGGTATAGAGGAACTAGTTGATGCCTCATTAGTGGAAGGAGGTATGATATCCACTTTGGTGGTTGAAGGTTAGATTTCAATTGTTGAGGGTATACTAGATGGGGGTATGAGGACATCATTAGGGTGATAGGTCATGTTTCATGTTGAGAAAAGACTTAATTTAGGATGACCTAACCTTCATGCTCAAACTTAATTCAATGGTGGAGGGTAAAGGGAATGCAACCCATGGAGTAAATCCAAGGTCACCCCAACAAGGTGTTGTATTAGAATTCACCTTCCATAACATATAAATTTTTGGGGAGTGTGTGAGGTCTTACATGGATATGAAGGACTATAGTTCCCAAGGTAGTGGCCATGGTATCATTGAAGGAGTGAAGGATGATCAAGGATTTAGACATGACATTATCTGAAAATTTCAATTGGGTTTAGGTGTGAGAGGAGATGGTGTTAATGCTATCTCCCCCATCAATCATGACCCATTTGATATGGGTTTGGCTGATATAGGTAGTGATAAAGAGAGGGGGATCTAGGTCCTTAAAATGGATGGAGAGTATTTATAAATCCTTAAAAGTAACAAGGTTGGAAATTTTAAGGGCATTGATAAAGGTAGCTAGAGGTTGGGGGTCCTCGAGGTGAACCTAAATAGATTGCAAAGCATTTATTAGTGCTTAGTGGTGATGGGGAGAGGTAGAGATTAACTCAGACAAGCTCATCTTTACTAGGGTTTGATAAAGTTGTTTGAGGATAACTATCCTAATGGATTCTAAGGGGTTAGATTGGGAGGCACCTAAGATAGACACCTTGGGTTTGGTCAAAGATGGAGAAAGTTGGGTGTAGGTTGGTTGGGAGTTTAAAGAGGGGTATGTACAAGAAATGGACACTTTTGCCTTCCCCTTATCCTTCTACTATGCTTTTATGACCATGTTGATAGTATGAATAAAAGGAGAGGTTGAGTTGGAGGATTGGTCAGATTCATCTTCACTCTAAGGTGAGAATGGAAGAATAGGTGAGTATTAGGTAGGTATGGTTTATGGTTAGATTGGTATGGGCATCATAGGAGTTTCATCTATTAATAGATCATCTTCATTGAAAATTTAGTAGATGATGGTTTGGAGAGCTTTATAGTTTTCTATATCTTGGTTGGGTGTCCTATGATAAGAACACACATGGTGGTCATTGTAATAAACAAGTTTAGAAGTAAGAGGGTCAAAAGGTCTGATGGGGGGTAAGTCTAAATAATAATTCTATAATAACCTATAGAATATGATCGAGTAGGACTTAGTTAAAGGTGGTAAAGGCTTAGAAATGTTTTCTTTGATGGTTAAGGGAGGAGGTTGCTTGGAAATAGGTTTAGTGGTTAGTGTTTTGGGTAGGATAGTATGCTTGGTTGATGGCTTTGGTTTAGTAAAGGAGGTTGGTGAGCTATGGGTGGAAGATTTCAATGTAGGTAGCTTAGGTATTGTTGGCATAGTGAAAAGAGGTGCATTAGAGAGAAATTGTGAAGGTGTGACCAAAAGAGGTGGTGGGCTTTTGGTAGAAAGGTTGGGTTTCTTTCTCAAGGTAGAGGTATGAGGCCAAAAAATGGAGGGCAAGGTTGAGGGAGGTAAAATTTGGGTCTTCTAGCCTTTATGTGCTTTCACCTCTTTAGTTTTTTTGGTCTAGAATTTGGTTGGTGGGATTGAGGGGTTTAGGTCCACTTTTAAAGATAGATGACTAAGGCTTATCAAAGGGAGGATACTAAGGTTTTTGGTAGGTTTTGTTAGATGATAGGAGAGGATTTGGATACTTATGTCTTAGTTAGCTTAAGTAATTGAGGATTGGTTGGTTGGGTGGAAGTTTTAGTTGGCTGGTTAGGGGTTTTGGTTATTTGGGTAGATATGGTAAGAGGTTGGTTAATAGGAGTGGTGGGTTGGTGTGACCAAAAAAGGATGAGAGGTTTTGGTCAGGTGATGTAAGGGAGACCTAATTACATTTAGAAGGTGGTTCTATCCATGTTGAGGTTGGAGAGAAATTCTAATGTCCACACTAGCCTAGAGAAGGGTTAGTAGGTTGGTTTGATTCCTTGAACAATAGACTGAAAAGATAAACCCTTAAGTGGAGACATAGGGGTAATAACCTCATCCTCTTCCTCAATTAGGGGATGCAAGGTTGAGATAAGTGGTTCCTCTATGGGAGGAGTAGATATGGGGGTTTATTTCTTAGGAATAACTTTCAAAAGGGGAGTGGTTTTCTCAGTAGTTAAAGGTGAAGATAGGGTGGTGATGGTTGGTTTTTATGATATATAAATTAAAAGGGTGGTTAAGGACTCCACCACCTCAATAAGTGGAGGAGGAGAAGATGGTGCTTCCTTGATTTGGGTTTTTAAAGGAGGAGAAGGTAATAACACCACCTCAACAAGTAGAGAGGGTGAGGAATAAATAGGTTGGTCAACAAGCTCTTTAGCAACAAGTGTGTAATTAATCATGTTAACCATATGAGTATCATAGGAGCACTTGATGTTGTTTCTCTCATTCTTGGTAGGAGCATGGTTCAGGAAAGGTTTCCTGCATATATCAAGGGCTTGGTTTGATGGTGTATTGGGGTTGTCCATTGTAAGCTCCCCCTTATCAATAAAGGATTGGACAAGGTTATTGAAGGTGTTTCACCTATTGACATAATGCCCTATCACTTTGTGGAAGGCACATATATCATTCTTGTTTTACCAACTAGGTGTAGGGTGAGAAGAGTCAAATCACTGGGTGGCTTGATAGGAGGAAGTTGAATGGTGTTTACTTTCAATAACTTCTCCAAGATGGAATCATAGGATTCTCTAAGTGGAGTGAATTGATTTTAGTTGTTCTAGGTTTGGCTCTTTAGGTTTTTATTTGAGAAACTAGAGGAATTAGATTGGTTAATAGAAGGTGGAGGAGTAGTTTTTAGGACAACCGCATTTACGGTTCCCTTGTTTTTGGTGTTGGTATTGAACTGATTTCTTGACTTGGAGGAAGAAGCCTCATTGGTTTTATAGGCTGAGTTTTTTATTGAAATTTAGCTTCCCTTCATCAATGGCTCAGTTTTCTAACTTATGCACCATGGTAAAAGCTTCATCAAAGGTTCATAATATTTGCACACATAGTGTAGAGGAAATATGCTTGGCACATGCTTGAGCAAAGAGCTCTATGAATTTAGGTTAAGGTAAGGAAAAGGAAATTTAGTTAATAAGGATCTTTTAATGATCCATAAAATAAGAAATAGATTCATCTTCAAACTACCAGATAGAATAGAGGTCGGTGATATAAACTTTCTTAGAGATATTGATAAAAATATGGTCGAAGAAGGTTTGAGCTAGGTGGGTGAAAGAGAAAAGGGAGTGATTAGGTATGGAACTATACCAATCCAATGCTAGACTAGATAGAGACATGGGGAAGGTGTGGAGAAGAAGGGAATAATAATAGGTGATGAGATAAAAATCATGCCTAAATGCCCTAAGGTGTTATTAGGGATCCTCCTTAATTTGAAATTTAGAGAACTTGGGATGTTCCCATTGGTGAGGATATGGATTGATAGGTACAAATGGATGGTATCATTATAGATTTGGTTATATGATAATATGTTGTGAGCACCCAAAATGGATGACTCTAAGGTGGTAATCTTATCCATAAGTATCTTCATTAGATTAGCTTAGGGTTGTGCACCTGAAGCATTATAAGATGCATACTGTTACAATAGATGGGCGACATGATAATAGTGGGTAGAAGGTTAAGAGGCTACCATATGAGTAATTGGATGTCAATAGTTGGGTGGAGGATACATAATGGTAGGTAGAGGTAAGTCGTTAGGTAGTGGGTACATGTCTTTATATATTAGGGATGTAACCAAAGGTTGGTCTAAGGGGTGCTTGTTGGATAGGATCAATAGTTGGGTTGGTGACTGATGGAAGGGTGGCGACCCTCATGTTAATCATTGGTAAGATAGAGGGTATGGACACTACAAGGATTTGAAGAGAAGTATTAGTTGGTGGGTTGGAGGTATCTAAAGGAAGGTTGGTAGTAATATAGGTAGGCACTCCTATTGTGGAGGAGTGGTTGGTAGGAGTAGAAGGTATAAAGGTAGTGGTAGTTTGAGTTGGTTGGTTTTCTATGGTAGTCTTAAAGGGTTTTTGGTTGATGAGGAAGCTTAGGTAGTCAATAGTTGGGCAATAAACATGTCAATAGAGGTACTCCCCATGAGATGGAGAGGCATGCCATAAGGTAGATCTATGGATGGGGATGAATCTGGGATATGGTAAGATGTGGTTGTAAGGTAATGTTATAAGGCCACATGATTTTTATCTAGGAAAGTGGAAAAATATGCATTTCCTTGAGGAACTTCCTAAAGGAAGGTAAGAATTTTTGAGGGGTGAGGAGAATCTACTAGTTTATAAATGTAGTCCATGGATGAAGAGGTAGAAGAGGTAGGTTGGATTGGTGATGGTTTTTACTCTACAAGGTCTCTTTGCTATTGGTGAGTGAGAACCATATGAGATAGGGGAGATAGAAATCATAAAAAACCTCACTACTCAAATAAAGAGAAGACAAGAAAATGATCAAAAAAATCAAATCACACTTTAAAATATATGTTAATCCCTAGAGTTTTAATTAGTTTCACTTTTGGCTTATGCCTTAATAAAATGTGTTATTGAGATTGGTTTGTAGATCGAGTACTAAAAAGAAAGTCTAAGGTTAGTTTCAAGTTGTGTTTAGACACTAAAAAATAATCTGTATTGGAATCAATACATTGCTTGGTATTGGGGCCTACCCCCTCACTTCATACACTACAATGATAAGGGTGTTAGATGATTAGCCAATATATATATATATATATATATATATATATATATATATATATATATATATATATATATATATATATATATATATAATTCTCAACTAGAGAGCTGAGTTGGTCCTCTCCTTGGTAATGACCTCCAAGTATGATCACTAGGAAAGGGTAGGGTACTGCTAGGTGATAAAATCATAGTAGGGCCTTGTCTCAATTTTTTTTGATGATTAATTGATGAAAGTGGTTTGGTTTAGAGTGTGCAACAAAGAGTGAAGATATTATAGATTAATTTACCTTTAATTTAAGCTATGTGAACTAAACTTTCAAGAAGTAAATGTATGCACTTGATTTTAAGCCCAAATAAAATTTTTGATTTCATTAATGAACATAAAATAGAGAGAATGAAAGCAAACAAGAACCCAAGTAGAGATACAAATGTAGACACCAAAATCATGTCTATTCTTTGGTTGACTCCCCCCCTTGGTCCCCTTGGTCCACTTCTACACATTCCTAACCCACACACTTATTAATTTAAAATAATAACTTATTTTAAATTAATAACACCCCCCTTGACACCTCATCCATGACACCTCACCTCTCCTTGGATACCTTCATCACCCCATGCCAAATCTTAATTGATTAAACCTCATTTCATTCCTCCCACTAACCTCTCGTGCTCATTTAATCTGCCTTAGGACTGTTTTTCAATAGCAACTAAACTTGGTAGACAAAGGAATGGGCAAAAGGCTAATTTTAGCCTTTTTCCCATCTTTTAGCTATCAACATCGACTACCAATCGGCCGATGCTGGTGGGATCACCGACGTCGATTGCTTAAAGCAACCTGAAGGCAAATTCTCTTCCCCCTAGGATGCTAAAATCACAGCATTAGATGCTGAATCAAAGACCCAAAATTTGACCTCTCTTGCTCTCTCACCTCTTAGACCTAGACATCAACAGGAACTCTCTGAAATCAATCATCAAACTTCAACCAATGCTCTTCTAGCTACAGACACAACAGGGACAAGCGTCTCAAACACCTCTAGCTCTGCACCAAGCAAGAGGTAAGTATTCTTCTACCTTTTTTTTTATCATTTTAGTAATTTAGAATGTATAAGCAATTAGCTTCTTTTCATTACTTCTAAGTATTATCAACTAGACTCAGCTAACAACCAAACTCGACCTGACTTCTTCCTATAAACACTAAGAAGCCTTCTTCATACGCTTATTCCTTTTTGACAACTTATCCTCTCCCTCTGACCCTCTATAGACCTTATTAGTCTCCCTGTAACCCTGCATAGACCCTTTTACCTCTCAGACCATTTTGTCGACCACATAGCCCCGACTGATGTCGGCCTTTAGGCCCATTGCCCCTACCAACGTCGGCAACTTTAATCAACTGATGATGTCAAACTAACTGGTGTCGACGACTGTGGAAGACCAACAACAAAATATAGGTATGCATTATCTCTATTTATTTTGCTTAGTCTTTCATTATTTATCTTTATCTGACATTCTTTTATCAACTAGTGGACTGTCATCCCTCAAGGAAGTCTTTGCACTTTTGGGACCAAGCTTTTGCTTGGTAGTCCACCTTACATCCATCTAACAACCTCTTTGTTTAAGTCTTTCTCTCTACAGGTGTCATCCTCCATAGCCAAAGAGGAGTCCCTACAACGTCTAGATAATGGTGCACAAACTTCATCCTGGTACGTACAAACCCCTGACCATTATCTTAGTTTCTTACTTCTTTTGAATGTGGAAAAGTGAAAATAGTTAGAAACATTCTGGCACGCCTGGTGGGACCCTAAGAGTTTTCCTTAGGTTCATACTTTTTTTTCTAAAAGTAAAATTTTCATATAGGTGCATTAGGTCTCTTCTTGCATCCTTTTTTTCTATCTCTTCTGAAAAGACACCATCAACAAAGTTAAAAAGAATCATTCTTTTTATTTCTTTTTTTGCATCTTAGAGTAATGAAATTCATACTCTTCAACCTTTTCTCCTCTTGTCTGCATCTGAACACACATTTCAATTTGGGCTTAAAATCTATTGCATCTCATTTCTGCTTGAATGCATATTTAGTCCACACATCTAGTAACTTAAAACCGCATTATGAATAAAGCATAGTGCACTTATTTCACACGACCATACCACTATCACAAATCAAACATCTAAACATACTTGAGACAAGGTCTGACTAGGATTTCATCACCTAGCAGATACCTTACCCTTCCTGGTAATCCCACTTGGACTTCACTACCAAGGGGAGAGCCCACTCTATTCTTTGGCAGAGTATAAACTCTAGGGGAAGTATATACTGGCTAAGTGACCCAGCTTATCTCTGGGCTCATGAAGTTAGGGGAGCTTGCTCCTTAACACCAGGCCATGTACAGAACCTAACACAGATCTTGAGCACCAAAACTAACCTGAAACCAACCTTAGACTACTTCTTCTAGGACCCGTTCTAAAAGCCAACCTCCCACACACTCTTCTAAGGCATAAGCCAACACGACTCTAAAAATTGATTCTTAGGGATTTAACATTTAGGGTCTGCTTGTCTTCATCTTCATTTCTCCCTTTATCTAAATTTTTGTGCTGGTGAGGATGCATTTTTATGAGCTTCAAACAACTTAGAACATTTTTTTTCTTCCTTCCCAACAACACAGTAACTGACATTGGTTTTACCACCGACGTCAGCAACTTTTTTTTATCAGCATCAGTTTTTTCTACCAACATCGGTCACTATCAGAAACTTTTCTTCCAAAATAGCAAGCCTAAAATTTGACTTTTTTTTTGCTATTAAACACACCTTCTAGTTTTCTGGAGCTGAAGTACATAGTTTCTAGAACTTGAACCTATTCTACCTTGAATGGTTTTGACATGTAGTCAAACCAAGACTTTTGTTGACCACGCGAGGCAACAACCACTCCCGCCTTTGCCTTACATAACAAGTCCTCTAATGGAGTATCATTCAGAGACCGAACGAACTCCTACCCAACCAACCCCGACTAAGCCCCCTATTGTCCCCGAAGGGGACCAAGAATTATAAAGGTTCCTCGACCTCAATGTCAAAGCCCTTCAACATTATCTCGTGAGAAGTCAAATGCGAGACTCCTTAGGCAACCCAATTTATGGGATGCCAACCTCCTTAGTTGAGATGACAGTCATATCAACAACATTTGTAGTCCAACCCATAGACACCCAGGCCGTCGCCCCAACTAATAACGTGCCCATGACTAGTCTTCAAAGTGTGGCTTCTCCTTCTATCTTTGGGCCCACTTTCATTAGGGCTTCAGCCCCCCATTAACCACAGACTATTCAAAAAAGTTATATCCCTTTCCAAAACCTAGTTGTTTCCATCTTGCCTACTCTTACCCCCATCAACACCAAGGTGGCTACTCATCCTTTTACTAATGTCACCACCATCTAACCACCTCTGGCAACATAAAGCCTAGTCATGCCTTCTACCTTCATGACATAACCACCCTTGGCTTCAACATCTATCCCAATGGCTAGTTATCAATACATTGTGCCCATACAATCGCAACCAACTACGTCATACGCCCCTCCTAGCACCTCCCAAGCACCTTACAACCTAGGGGGTACCCCACCTACAAATCCATCAACTGATCTAATCAAAATGTTGATAGACAAAATGTCTAATCTTGAGACCTCAATTTTGGGTTCAAGAAATGTCCTTTCATATGACCAAATTTATAAGGAACCCATCCATCCCTTCGTCCCAATCCGATCGTATCCCAGTCAGTGGGAGCCTCCTAAGTTTACTCACTTCTAGAGTAAGGAAGACCCATAGTAACATCTATGAGCATTTAGACATGCTTGTTATCTCATAGCACATGATGATGCGCTACTGCTACGCACATTCCCCATGTCACTTTTTGGTGCTGCTCTCGACTGGTATAGCTCCCTTACCAGTCATTCTATCTTTTCTTTCACTCAATTAGCCCAATTTTTCCTTGACCACTTTTCTATCAATATCACTAAAAAGGTCTCAATCACAGACCTATACTCTATTAGACATTTTGACGACAAATCCATAGCTGATTTTGTTTCTCATTGGAGAGGCTTAATCAACCAACTCTCCTTTTCTTTACCTCAACCCAAGCTCATCAAGATCTTTTCATAGGTGTGTGCTAAACATATTTAATCTACTCTATGGGTCTAAACATTCCACACCTTTGACGAAGCTTTCATGATGGCTAAGAAGCTTGAACTACGTGTCATTGAGGAAAACAAAGTCAAGTTATGGATTAAAAACCCCAACACCAAGTCAAATGACCCTTCCTCTAAACCTTCTTCTTCTAATTCCAAATCTAAGGCATCAACAAACACTGTGGTCGTTAGATCACCATCCTCTACAATAACCAACCAATCTCAACCCTCCACATCACAAAGCATCACCAAACAATTCCAACAATGGTATATATAGTGTCAGTATACTCCTATAGGAGAATCATACACTTCCATGTTGGATAAACTTGTCAAACAGGGGGTCCTCAATCTCCCTCAAATCTGACCTCCTCAATTTGACCCCTCAAAATCCATCCCTGCATGGTACAGGGAAAATGACTTTTATCATTATCACCGTATCAAAGGCCATGACATAAACAACTATAAAACCTTTAAAAACATTGTCCAAGACATGATAGATAAAGGTGATCTTGTTTTAGATAACCCAAATGCGCCACCCAATCAAAACATCGACATCTTTAGACAACCTTTCCCTAACCATCCCCCTAGCCAAAATAACATGCAGACCATGACTGATGACTCCTAAGAGCATAATATATGCACAGTCAACACGGTCTCACCTCTTATGCTTAACCAACCTCTCTCATAGTTTGAAGAGGTTAGCCCACTTATTGGTCCTTCACAGGTGGAAGAATCTTCTTCCCCCATTAATCTTCCACAGGTGGACGAACCATCTTCTCCTGTTAGTTCTCCATCGACCTCTCTTATATTGGAGGATGCCTTGACCATACCAGTGTCGGTAGCCTCCCCCTCATCCTTCCTATCATCAATGGAGGATCATACTTTTCTAGCACCTCGACCACACGCCGAAGCCATTACCATCCCTACACTCTACCCTCTCGAAGAGTCACACTCTCCAATCCCTTCTCCGCTGAGAGAGGAACTTGCCACCTCATCCACTTCAGTTGAAGAAGATCCGGTAAGGGTAGACTTGAACCTCGCCCCCCACAATAGTAGTCCTCATAATAAACCAAAGAAGGCTACTAAACCCTGTCAGAGAACTTTTCTCCCACCATCATCATTGCCCTCCATTTTGGGCCCTCATCCTTCTACCATAATAGGAGTGTTTCCTACTCCGACATGTATCAAATACAAATCACTTCCATTACTACCAACACCTAACAAACACATACCTCCTTCAAAACATCTAATGCCTCCTACCATGAAAGTGTCATCTACATGTTTGGCTACACCATCAAACAAAAGGATGGTACGAAACACTCCCTCGACAATGTCTAAACAAAAGTTGTCAACTTTTACTGCAACACAACGTGCATATCCATTAGCAGGTTCTTACACCTTGCTGTTACACTGAATTTTGCAATCTTCTAACATCACTCTTCCGCCTATCAAACCATTTCAACCTCTCAGACCAAAACCATCTTGGTTTGATGACACTAAAATTTGTCAATATCATCACACACCTGGGCATGACACTGAGAATTGTTGTGCCCTTAAGGTTGCCATCTGCCAATTCATGGAGAGAAACACCCCTCTTGTTGAGGATACTATCAACAAATCTCTGACACCGTCTCATGTCTCCCAGACCTCCTCATCGTCACACTCATTAACTCTCAGATCAAGGCCATCTTGGTTTGATGACATTAAATTTTGTGCGTATCATCACACACCTGGACATGACACTGAGTGTTGTTGTGCTCTTAAAGTTGTCACTCATCAGCACTTCAAAAAAGACATCCTTTTCATCAAGGATCTTCTTGACCACTTTTTCAACAAACCACTGACACCATCATATACCTCTCAAACCTCATCACCTAAATTGGGATCTCAACACAAAACTATGGTTCCTCTACCACCTTCAACCCCATTATTTGAAATCAACACCATCAATGTGGCCAAAATGTCACAAACCACGAAGGATAAAGGGAAAGAGAAGGTTTCTCTCCCTCAAACATATCCATTCATCAAGCCTCCTCAACCATCAAAACCCAAGATTTCACTTTTGGGCACATCTCGACCAACATTTTTGAAACCAATTCATAACCCCATGGTGAAACACTATCGCCAAACCTCTGTGAAGACATCTTTGTATGACCTCATACAAAACTCTCCACAACATTGTCTAACTTTGATCAAAGCCTTATAGGAAGTGAAGGTCCAACCCAAAAACCCCCAACTACTAGCTGCTTTGGTCACATCATTACCTACCATTGCCTCCATCACTTTTAGTCATTCTGAGATTCTAACCTCCAACATGGAAGATTAGGATCTTGCCCTCTCAAATTAAGTCTGTCAGACATTCTCCCTGTCACATAAGTGACTGGGGGAATTTGACTTTACTGACTATCACAACATCGACCAAACATCATTACTTCAACCAAACATCAAACATCCAAGCCTCAACCAAGCATCAACCAAACATCAACCAACCATCAATCAACCAAGCCTCGACCAAGCATTGACCAAGCATCAATCAACCAAACATCAACCAACCATCAATCAACCAAGCATAGACCAAACATCAACCAACTTCATGACCAACATCAACCAACACATGACCAATTTAGAAAGAAACAAACGAGGCAAGTTTGCTCCTAATTGGCTCGGACCTTACATCATGATGCACAAGCATAGATCAGGGACTTATTGTCTGTCTTCTCTTGAAGGCCGACTAGAAACTGAGTCCCTTAATGCCTTGCATCTGTGACCATTCTAATATTAGTCGAGTACTCATTCACTTGAAATTTAAATTGAGCTCATCCCTTGAGCAATCCCTGTCCTCTTAATCCTTATTCCTGTCAACCCTATTCCCCTAAAACACACCCAATGTAACCCTTTTATAAAGTATGAAGGCTTTGTCCTAATAAAAGGGAGCCCTGAAACTTCTATAGTCTTGTCCATGACTCACAATTTTGTCAAAAATAAATAGAGATGTCAAAATATCAAAAGGTCATAAAATTCTAAATGCAGACTGCTCCCTCGAAGGATAGCTGCATCATCATTGTTGTAGTTAATAGACTACTCCCTCGAAGGACAGCTATTCAAAACCCTCAAAAATGTATAAAGCAAAAATATATACCACTCCCTCGAAGGATGGCTATGCCTAAAATCTTGCTACAAATATCACTCTCCCAGAAGCTTCCCGCATTGATCAACTTCACATATGACCACAAACAAAATGACATCTCTACGTAGACTTCCTGCATTGATCAGTCTGCCAAAAAAAAAAGGGTCATGGACTTGACTTGTAGTCATTTTCTGGGTCTCCTATAAAAAGGGGCAAAGTTATCCCTGCTAGAAAGAGGTTACCCTATCCTAACATATCACATCACCTACTCAACAGATTTTGAGCTCATTTTAATGTCAAAGTGATTTGAATACTTCTCTAACATAACCAATGGTCGACGACGTAATGCATGAACGGGGCTTTTGTTTCTAAACAACCCCTACCTATGCTATCATTATGGTCTTTGTCAATGAAAGAGCAATGCGCCTTTCACTTCTTATACGACCTTAGTCACATTCAGCCAAATCATTTTCCAACCAAACCAAACCAACCCAACCCAAACCTTTTTCAGACCACAAAATGTTCTCATAACCTATTCACACTAGTTTATATGGAAACCAATACACATGGAAACTATCGACCACATAATTTATGTTAAGCATAAACCATTACTTGCTAAAGCATAAATAGACTCATTTCATTTTTAGCATACACCATCACCAATATGGAAAATTGCTAGGGATGAAAGACCACATCACCAATGTTACAAAATACACCATCACACAATATGGAAAAGGCTATAACATCATCATACCCTCATCATTTATAACCTGACCAAACCCACCTATCAACCTAGCCTGAACTACATTGGTTTGAGGCCCTTCAAACAAGGGCTATGTAGGCAGCACTCAGATGACATGATGTCTTCTGAGGTTAGCTCGGCCACATCCATTTTTTCATCTACCTGATGGACAAACCATTTCACCTCTAATCACGACCAAACCAATCATCAACCATTTTGCCTCTTAGCCTGAACTACATTGGTCTGAGGCCCTTCTAACAAGGGCTATGTAGGCAGCACTCAATTGACATGACATCTTCTGGGGTTAGCTCAGCCACATCCATTTATTTGTCTACCTAATGGATAAACTATCTTACTCTTAACCATGACTTAACCTCGTCCAATCCACATCCATAATTGACCTTGTTCCTCCCTTTTAGGGAGAACTACATTGGCCTGAGGCCCTTCAAATAGGGGCTATGTAGGTAGCACTCAGATGACATGATGTCTTTTGAGGTTAACTCAGCCATTCCTTCATCCATCCATCTAATGGACCAACTATCTCAACTCGACTCGACCAACAACCTTGGAGATCATGACTATCTCCTCCGACCATGACCACTTTCGAGACAACTATGCCTTGGTTGTTTTGATTGCATGTATGCTACCTCACGAATGGTTAGAAAAATTGTCTGCATCACATTTCAACCCTCACAAGTATTATATTGTGAGCAAGTTGATCCCCACTACTTGTTACATTTTTATGTTTTCTAAGAGCACTTCCTGAGCCCAGGATACTTGGAACATGATGACTATTAGAGCTACAACTTGGATCGAATAACCCAATCAGCTATGACTAAATGCTGGGGCCAAGTTATTTCAATTTTGGCACTCCTCGACCCTTGACTTATGACAATTTGACCTAACCATCTTGTGAAGTGGTATGCATGCAATCTCAACTATTGCAACATTCACACTCAAACTTCACCATATCCATCCACTTTCTATCAAATTGGCACCTGATTTTAGGTTTCCTTACCTCGACTCCCACTTTGAGGGGGAATACCTCATCCCATAATCAAGGCAGCCTACATTCATTTTTGTCTTGCAGTTCACCAGAACAACTAACAGGACAAAAAAAGACTTTATCCCATATTTGGGGCAGCTTAATCTTATTTTTGTCTTGCAGTTCATCTAGAACAACCAACAAGACAAAAAGGGGCAAATGTAAACACCAAAATCGTGTCTATTCTTTGGTCGACTCCCCCCTTGGTCCCCTTGGTCCACTTCTACACATTCCTAACCCACACACTTATTAATTTAAAATAATAACTTATTTTAAATTAATAACACCCCCCTTGACACCTCATCCATGACACCTCACCTCTCTTTGGATACCTCCATCACCCCATGCCAAATCTTAATTGCTTAAACCCCATTTCATTCCTCCCACTAACCTCTCATGCTCATTTAATCTGCCTTGGGACTGTTTTTCAATAGCAGCTGAACTCGATAGATAGAGGAATGGGCAAAAGGCTAATTTTAGCCTTTTTCCCATCTTCTAGCTACCGACGTCAGTTACTAGTTAGCTGATGCCAGTGGGATCATCAATGTCAGTTTCTTAAAGCAACCCGAAGGTGAATTCTCTTCCCCCTGGGATGCTAAAATCATAGCATTAGACACTGAATCAAAGACCCAAAATTTGACCTCTCTTCTTCTCTCGACTCTCAGACCTGGACATCAAGAGGAACTCTCTGAAATCAATCATTAGACTTCAACCAGTGCTCTTTTGGCTACAGACACAATAGGGACAAGCATCTCAAACACCTCTGGCTCTGCACCAAGTAGGAGGTAAGTATTTTTTTGCCCTTTTTATCATTTCAGTAATTTAGAATGTATTTAGAATGTATAAGCAATTAGCTTCTTTTCATTACTTCTAATTATTATCAACCAGACTCAGCTATCAACCAGACCCGACCTGACTTCTTCCTATAAATGTTGAGAAGCCTTCTTCATACGCTTATTCCTTTTTGACAACTTATCCTCTCCCTCTGACCCTCTGTAGACCTTATCAATCTCCCTACAACCCTACACAGACCCTTTTACCTCTCAGACCATTCTGTCGACCACATTGCCCTGACCAACGTCAGCCTCCAGGCCCATTGCCCCTACCGACGTCAGTAGGCTAACCGATGTCGGCAACTTTAATCAACTAACGATGGTAGACTAATTGGCATTGGTGACTGTGGAAGACCAACAACAAAATATAGGTACGCATTGTCTCTATTTATTTTGCTTAGTCTTTCATTATTTATCTTTATCTGACATTCTTTTATCAACTAGTGGACTATCATTCCTCAAGGAAGTCTTTGCACTTCTGGGACCAAGCTTTTGCTTGGCAGTCCACCTTACATCCATCTAACAACCTCTTTGTTTAAGTCTTTCTCTCTATAGGTGTCATCCTCCATAGCCAAAGAGGAGTCCCTACAACGTCTAGATAACAGTGCGAAAACTTCATCTGGGTACATACAAACCCCTGACCATTATCTTAGTTTCTTACTTCTTTTGAATGTGGAAAAGTGAAAATAGTTAGAAACAACAAGGGTCCCACTAGGCATGCCATAATGTTTCAATGAATTTATACCTATTATTAGAAAGAGGGAAAATAAGGAACTAATTATGGGTATGGTTGAAAAACCTAATTGATGTGCACACATTGAAATTAGAAGATTGTGAATATCTCCTCTTTGGATTGAGAGGATGACCTGTAGATAAGAAAAAACTAAATCAAATTTGTTTGTTAGACAAGTAATTGGGTGGATTTCCTAGTGATAGTTAGATCTTTGAAGCAAGAGCTTCCTTAGGTGATGTCAATCCACACATTTTAAATAATTAAGTTTATAAATAGAATAGGAGGTACTTGTATTAATAAATCAAAAGGTACTAAAATTAAACACAAAAATGCTTGTTAAATAATATTATAGAAATGATTAAATTAGTGATAAATTAATTAATAATAGTGCTAGAGGGTGGGGTATGCTTCAAAAAATTGAAAAGGGGTTTGTATATAAGTAGAAACATAGAGAGTTAGGTTTGGTTAGAGGTAGGTGGGTAAAAATAGCATGCTAGTTTTCACTACCATAGTGACCATCGGTGGTTGTGCTAACCATTAACGATTAAGGTGACCATCAGTGGTCAAGGTGATCATTGATAATCAAGATGACCATTGACAATTGGATAGACATTTGATGGTTGAGTCAATCATTGATGGTTACTATGTCTAGATCTAGATTAGTAAAAATGTTGATTAATGAGATGTAAAGGATGGATTTTGAGAGATGGATAAGACTTGGGTTGATTATGAAATGGAAATAAAGTAAATGAATATTAAAAAATAAGTAATTGTCTTACCATAAGTTGCTTGGGTGGATGGTTGAGGTAGTTGACCTATTGGTGGAACCTAATTTGATTTTGATAGAGTAATGGTACCCAAAAACTTGGCAGAGAGGTGGTGGAAAATTGACTCTCTAATATGATTGCTGATGGTGATTGATCTATAAGAAATAAACTCCTAGATGCACAAGCTCTTGATAATAATTTTAGATGGATTTCACCTTCAAGCTCCTATCTTTTTCTGGGCACAAGCAATAGGTGGAAGTGAAGGTTCAACTGAGCTATTTAAATTTAACTCATCCATGCAATGATCCATAACAACATTTAGACAACTTATATTTAAAAAATAAAAGTGAGTAGTTTGTATGTTAGTGGTTAAGGAGGTGGACCCTGACTATCGATGGTTAGGGTGACCATTAACAGTCAACTTGACCATTGACGATTGAGGGTAAAGAGAAAAAAGGGGTAAAATGTTAGGTTAAGTTAGTTTAGCCAAACTAACTATGGGTAAGCTCAGTTAGGGGTTAGGTTGGTCAAATGGTCTTGAGTGGTCCTAAGGTGGTCGAGAAAAATTATGAAATTTAGAATCATGGTGTGCATATTTTTGGTTTCTACCTATGTAACAAATATAAGAGTGAAATTTTATAAATAAATATTTATTTTTTGTTGAGATCTGTTGCTTATGATTATTTTGGTTTTCTTGATTAGGAATCTAAATTTTAATTGATGGAGAGACTTGATCAAATAAATCCTTTGAGGGAAAGCCATTACAACAAAAAGTAATAAAAATTTCATTATGGATTAGATATTAGATAATATTTATTAAAGTAGTCAATGTTATATCACTTGGCACTTAGATATCACATCGGGTTCAACAAATATTTAACCCTAAATTAAGATGGGTCAATATAACATAAGGTTAAGAATATAAAAATGGATAAGCACAAGGCTGATAAATAGATATATAATAGGCCATTTAATTTTCAAACTAAGATAAAAATATTCTAAATTTAAATGTTGAGATATGCTAAAACTAGAAAATATAACTACTGACTGATATCGTAATAAATTATAAATAAGAGTACTTATCTAGTTTACTATGCATTTATATATCTAATATAGAATAGGCTAGAATAAAATTAGATCTAGATTTTAGATCAATCATTAGATTCTATAAATTTGCATTATGTGGCCTCAGAGGCTTGTATCATATCTAGACGGTTACATCGACACTACTATCTAACTTAGATTTAGGTGTCTAGTATAAAATATCAATTAGATCTAGGTATGACCACTTAAAATATTATGGGTTTTTATCACCTTTACATTGGTGTGTTTAGATCTCATAGATAAGTTTTCATTCCTTATCAAATGATTAAACCCTTACTTCCTCACCCTTAAAGTGACTATGGGAAAAATACATTAGTGGGATCATAGTGTTGAGATATACCAAAGACCCATCTATCAATGGAAACTACCTACATAACCAATACTCTAAAGAGGGCCTTAAACTTATGTAGTTATTCTCTACATGTTGGTTTGTGTGTGCATAATGATGTAACATGTGATAATCAAGTACATAGAGTGACATATCTTGTAACTTGGAAAATATGGCTTATGGAATGCTCCATAAGTACATCAGAACTATAAATGGTATGTCCCTATGACTAATATTGAAAGAAGAAAGAATTGATAAGCTCACTTAAATACTTGATTAAATTATTTTTGTAGGTTACTTTGTGAGTTTCTAGGTCTATGTTAGGTAAGTAACATATGAGGATTGATATTATATATACATCAGTCCCTTTTGGAAATATCTCTTTAAACACTTAGGTTGGCCATAAGGATGCATTTCATTTAAAAATTTTATGACTTTAGGGCACTAGACACTTAGCTTAGAAAAGTTCAATGTAAGTATCTAACTAGGACTCAAGTGCCCAAGAGGATAGAAAATAGGTATAGGTCCAAAAATTGTAGAGGATGATAATAATTAGGTTTATAAAATTTTGAGTAGTATAAAAGGTTTTATCAATAGAATAAAATATGGCTAGACTGATGGGTAAGCAATAGGAACAAGAGATAGTGGATGCATGCCTTTTGACAGTAGGAAGGTCTTAGAACTAAAGGGTACAACCATGAAAATTTCTTACCAAGTATACAATATTGAGGTATTATATGATTCAAATTTATTATCTACAATTATGTGCCTCCCACATACACTCTTTCAAAAACTAGCCATGTGCCACCTTACATACCTTCAGTCTATTTCCAAACCACACACATCCCTCCTTAAAAAATCACCAACCTTTCTATGTCTAACAACCTTTCTCCCTATTTTCACATGTTATATAAATATACTTATATGGATAAATATTTCCTAGATTATTCCACTTCACCCTATCAAGCCTTTTCCATTCCTCCTAGTAATTACCCAAGAAACTCCTATGTAATCCCACCCTTCCAATCTAGCTTGACCATGTCAAAAATTGACTTCAATAACATAGATAATTATGATTAATACTTTAAGGAACCTATCCACCTAAAAATAAGAGTATTTATTTCCTAAAAACCTATAAGGAATACTACTTGATTGGTATTATCATTGTATTGAAGGGTCCATTCATTCCTTCCACTAACTAATCACTGAGTTTATCAAGGTTTTAGATATGAAAAACATTGTGAAGATTGGAATTCAAGCATTTTGCCACATCAAACAAGAATATGGTAGTAGGCCCTTTATTCATTTGCTAGTGTTCCTCATATGGACCAAAGAGAGTTGTGTGACCTCTTCCTTTACTCCCTTAATTAGGAGATGAGGGAAGATGTTTGGTTTTTACCCTACCAGTCCTATGAAGAAGCTATTGAGAGTGACTTATGAATAGATAAGGTGAACATCAATAGTGGTTGATGAAGCTATAGGGCTAACAAGTGCATCATCATCCCAAACCAAAATAATGGGGGGTTTAAAAATGTGAGATAAAACATTGTCAATAATCAAAGAACTAAAATACTTAATCAAAATAGGAAAATAACCACTGATGGCATGATTTATCAAGGCAATGAGTGTAATCCTATTCCCAATAATCCATCTCAACTCATGAATAATGTAAATGTCAATAATAACACATATATGTAAAACCAAAATATCCCACCTTCAATTCATGTGGTTGAAATTCATCATCCACCACCTCGTTACATGCAATATCAAAATCAAAACCAAAACTAGTTTTATCATGTTGAGAGTTTTCCTCAGTTCTAAAACCAAACCTATTACTAAGGAAATATTCAACAAAGGTTTGGTCAATAAGAAAAAATTCAAAGGCCTAGGGATTATGATCCTAATGTCAACTATATTTTTTTCTAAGTCATTAAACATGATACTTGGAACTAAAAGGAGTATATGAAGTTTATATAGATATTAATTGAGGATCATAGATAAAATTTTGTGGACATGTTCCTAGGAAGTTCAAGGGGAAATTCCCAAACCCATCAAAGTGGTCTTGTTACTCCTTAAAATCAAAAACTCAAAATTTATCAAAAACCATTTCCAAATCAATAAGAAAAAACTACTCTAGACCAAGCTCAAGAACTCACATAACCAAGTAGTTCAATATCACCAACCCACTCTTGTGTGCATTAATGACACATAGGCCCCTATGTATGAAATGACCAAGACTAACATTGCCCCTTAGTTATGGATGTAGGACAAGACCATAATGATAGGGGTAATAGTGTTAGAGGCTGAATAAGAGGCCAATATCATTATTCACACTAGATAATATCACCCTACTACTCCTTATCCCTCAAACATTCTTGATACTAAGTCTATCCCTAAACCTACAAGGAACTATGATTTGATTTTAGACCTTACCAAACCATTCACCCACATTTTGTTCCTTGATTTTCTCAAAATATTACCTTCCCATTAGTTAGCCTTACTTGATGCCCTAAGTTGGGGGAATTTATCTAGTGTTACTCTCCTACCATAGGCACAAATCAACCACATTGACCTAGATATGTTCTCACCTGGGCAGGATTCATGAGACACTGGCCATTTCTTTGATTTGCATAACCTCCCTTCTAACTCTAAGATAGTTAAGAGAGGGGATATAGCCTTGTTCCTTCATGTTTGGATTTAAAATAATTATATGAAGAGAGCCATGGTTAACAATGGTAGGGCTACCAACATTATCCCATTATCTTTCCTCTCTAAGCTTGGGTATTGAGAAACCAATTGTTCCATGACACATAATACCATATGAGTCTACAACATCAAATTGTCTTCCATAAGAACCATCATACTCCTAATAATTCTATTTCTCAAGAAAATGTTAACTGAGTTTTATGTGATCAATAAAGATACCAGCTATAACATGATCTTGGGAAGACCATGGATACACATGATGAAGACCATTCATTTAACCTTGTTCCAATAGATCTTGTTCATCTAGGAAAGGTTTTCATAGCCTAGAAAGATCTAAAGCCTTTTAATATGATTATGAAAACCATGCAAAAATAATTGAGATTTCACATTGACTACCACCTACCTACCAATGGGGTTACCAAACCCCAATATTGGTGAATGTTATAGAGCCTATGAAAACCAAAGTGGTAGTTCTAAATAAAGGGGTAGATATTTGTCAAGCCTTGTTAAATGAAAAACCATAAGAAAAGGAAGTAGTGACAACTAAGAAACATTATTAGTTTAGAGACAGTCATTATTTCAATAGTGTCTACCATTTCTATGGCTGAGACTATCAATATCTTGGAAAATGACATGCAATTTATCCTCCCGTTTGACCCATGAGGGTGAGGGACCAATAACTTCTCTAAACTTCAAAAATAGGAACCTCAAGAGAGTTTAACTAGTTTACCTGATCTTTACATGATAGAGATGTCAAATAATGAAAAGCTTTCCCTTAAAGATAATTTATCCTACAATTACCATCATAATCACCAAGGATCACTCACATAGGGGAAAATCATGGTTCGCATACTACCTATATTTCTTCCAAGCCTCTTTTAATTATGTTCTTTGATATCACTATAACAAAACCATATTAATTTTATAAATAATTTGAAATAATTAGGTTTAATTCTTCCTAAGATGTTGACCATTATATTATGACCTAATTTTAGTGGTGATTCACATCACATTCATGGTTTTTTACTATGTTTTCACACTGTTCCTCCTCCTTTGGCCATGTCAGTGCTTGACGAGAATATTCTTACTTTGATAATAGGGACCATAAAGATCAACATATAATCTCATGATTATTTTCAAATACCTAAAGAGAGGCCTTCTCTCACCCTTTTAAAAATGAAGACCCCTAGAGAGCTACTCACTGATTTATTATGAGCTTTCTTACATATAATAATAAGAAAAAGAAAGTTTGACATGTCTTATAAACAATACTATAATTTGCATAATTATACTGACATTTTTTATGCACCATAATGAGATCATAACTATGCTGACAAACTTCTCATGCCAAACATTCATCATAACTATGTTGATATACATCCCACACTAAAAAGAGATCCTAACAAGCAACCTTTTGAGTTCTTATAAGTGCTTACCTACCTTAATCTTGACCTTATAAGTAATCCTTTTGATTTCCCAAAAGTGTTTCCATTCCTTAAATTATATCATTAGGGTATACCTTTTGAGTTTTTATAGATTCTTCCATTTACCCTATTGGTGCTTGGAATTGTATCAGAACAATTTGGCCCCAATTAGTGAAATTGTTTAAGTTTGGACTAAATTACATACTATAATATGCATCATATGCTCACTCTTTGTCCTAAAATGTACCTTGTATTTATTTGTGTGGAAGTGAATGATTGTCCCCTATGGTGTTTAAGGCCAATTTTGGTCGATGTAATTGTGTTTTAGATCACATGAATGTGATGTAAGATTTGCTCCAAAATCAAATTATAAGGGATATGGATTCCTAGAATGGAAATTTGTATTACACCCTTGGGGTGTCTTGGTGACTAAGGGGAGAGATCATCTAATGAATTGAATGACAAGTACATGGATGTCTCTAGAGAGTTACCTATGAGTCTTATAGTCTTGCATAGTACTGAAGCATCTTTGGGGGATGGAAGAATATTACAATATTACAATCCTCTTAGGACTGATTGATGATGCAAAAGGTAAGGAGATGGCTGAGAGCCTAAGAAAGAATTTATGTCAAACACGTGGCATCATTCTAGAATCATTTTGGTTTAGGTCCTGTTTTCAAAATGTTGTCTCACTTACTTCAAGGTGAGCAAGAGAAAGGAGACCTTTGAGGCCCAGACCACTTAAAGTCATGCCACATGGCATTCCCTCAAGGCTTTTCATTCTTTAGTCCCTTTTATAAAACTTGTCTCATCTATATTTAAGTGAGGAGGTGCAAAGAGCTCTTGATGGCTTAGACATTAGGATTTTTTGAATAAGATCACAACATGTGGCACTCTTATAGGATCTCAAGACATATTGCACTAGGATACTAAGCAGAGAAATAATGTGAAGAGGTAAAAAAGTCCCTAGGACCCAAGTGTCCTGATGTCTAAGGCATAAATGTAGACACGTGTCAATTTTGTATCCCATGAGGAGGATTCAAGATGTGTTTCACCTCCACACCAAAGGATATGATAAGTGGGAAGGTAAAGATTCTCCCAAAGGCCTAATGATCATAGAAAGGTGGATTTTTACTTAGAAAGAGCCACATGTACCAAGGAGAATCATGTAGTTCAAAGAGGAAATAGTATCAAGTTTCCCTCCATTTTTAAAAAAAGGATGCTTGAATTAATCAATGTGGTAGCTAATGATTAGATGTTCCACTCTAAGCATTTAATGGTAGAAATTATTTCAAAAGGGGGAAGGTTATAACTAAGTTTTTTTCTTCAGTTGTATCCACATTTTGCATTTAAAGCTAATATTTGTGCTATCAAGTGACTTGCGAACCAAAGAGGTGTGCAGTAAGAATAGTAATTATAGTAAATCCTTTGAAATACTTCTCACTCTAAGTGCATGCTAATTTATGTGATTACCAATAAGTATTCTTTGAGCTTCTTATCTAGTGTTCTTGAGGGAAATTCTAGGGTGTTTGAGATTTTATCACCAAGAGGGGTCCATTCTAGCTTTAGTGGCACTACACCAAGTAAATTAGGAAGAAATGGCTTCATCATCCACTCTAGTAAAATCAATATCACTTCTATCCTTGATGGGATTAAGGATACTGATGTCCAAGCATTAAATTTTCTGCCCTACTAAATGTATTGTAAAATCTAAACCCTCTAAGGCTATGCCTAATTTGGGTATGAGTTATATAGTTCATGTAGCAAAATTTCCTCTAGCAACCTCATACCTAGAGTTGGTTATTTAATTGGTGAAGGTATATCACCCAGATACCAAAATTTTGCTTGATAGAAGTCAATCAATTGTCTATTCATTCACTCCTAAAGCTCTCAACACCATGATTGGGATACTACCATAGCCTTGAAGTATCATGTTGACCCTAAAGGAATGATAAAAATATGTAGATGAAAATGAAAAGCTGGTATGGGACATCATAAATTATGTTTGGATCACTAAGAAGAGACCAAAGGTCTTGAGGATAACCAAAATCCTCAAGTTGATAAAATTTAAAGAGCTATCACAATATGTTATCACCATGGCTGCTAGAATATTTAGGGTACCCACTATAGAGAAGTTTGAGACATGGATGTTTTTTATCCTTATATATGTGTTGGAGTGTCAAAAGAAGTTGGATTGGGCTTCTATCTTGAGTGATAACTTTCACAATTAGATGATGTGGTTGTGTAGTTCTATCTCCTCAAAAAATGCATTTGAAGGTACTTTTTACATGTCCTCCTATTTGATGTAGAGTTTAGTACATAATAGAGACTTCTCAATGCTTCCTAGAAATCCTTCAGGATTGAGAATATATGAGTTATACCTTGAAATGACTTTAGAGGGATTCAAGAACAATTGGACTAAGGTTTATAATTTTTTCTTCAATGTTATGATGAGTGTCTTTTTTCCCTTGAAAAACCTAAATAGAATGACTAGAATGGCTAGGGAGGCAATTGATATATATGGCACATCATATATTTAGTTCTATACATTCAAATATAACTAGGTGAGTAGTTACATAGGGTCACCTCATAATTTGCCTAGATGACCCTTTATCCTTTGATGTTGTGGTACAAGTTAGTATTGAGGCATCCACATAGGCTTAGGATCCTCCTAAAAATGGGATAGTCTCCTTAGATTTGGAGACATTTGTTCAAGATGTTTCATCGAACCACCAAGATAAGATAAGGAGGATGAAATAGAGAGTGAATATGAACTTAAGGAGAAATATGTGGATGATCTAAGGAAAGGAAGACAAGCCCCCACCAGTAGTGAAAAGGTGGAGGTATAAAGGGTTGATCCATTGAATGTCATGATGGTTGTTGAATAGCATCAAAAGTCCTTCCCATTCTGATGGTGATGAGTTTAGTACCAAGAGGGGAAGCTAGTATTGAAGAGGGTAGGGGATCAAGCTTGAGAATGGATTACATATGCATAGTTTTCCTCACATTTGAAATGTATATGTGGTTATTGATTTAATGTTCAAGTGTTTCAACCATATTATTAGACCTTTGATTTTATTAATGTTTCACTTGATGAATTATTTAATCATCTCCCTTGTCTGTCCTTATTAGCTTGTGTTTGGTTTAGAGCATTCATTCATTCTGTGTGACAACCCTACTCGGTTGGATTGAGCATTGTTGGTTATGTTCTAATTAAATTTGTAGTTTCATGTACTAATAACCCCCATGGAATTTGAATTGTGTAATCTCTTCATGTGATCAAGATAACCTTTAGGTCCTCTCACCTTGGTCTGGGTAGAGCTAAAAGTAGTAGGGAATTAACCACCCCCTTTGTATGTGTCTCTCAATCATTTTCCCTATTCTGGTCCACCATAAATGCTAAACCCCTCCCTAGCTACAATGGCATTCAAATGGGTTTCTAATTTGTGCTTTCAATTCTCTTTAAATTATAAAAGGCCAATTTAAAGAGGTATACAATTAGGAATTGACACATTTATAACACCATTGCTAGGGACACATTCTTGTCACCTGCATTACTAAGGACTTTTATAGAGAGCTATTATTATTCTAAAGACTCCCTTTATATGTGTGATATTCTAATTATACCTATGATCCATCAAATTTTTGCATATTTATGGCCTCTTTGCTTTGAATTGTTGTGTCTCTTAGAGTTGTATCAATCCCCTTTTGAAGTATCCACTTCATCAAATGATTAATCATTGCCATATATCAAGATGATATTATTATGTATTCCTAAACTAGGAAGGATAATTTAGAGCACTTAGAGAGGGTATTGATGAGATGTCGAGAGTTTGGTATCTCCCTCAATCCTAAGAAGTGCCATCTTAGAGTATAGAAGGCTAAACTATTGGGACATATTATGTATAAAGAGGGTGTTATGATTGACCTTGAGAGAGTTGAGGCCACCAATAAGGTGCCTATCCCACAATCCAAGAAGGGAATTTAGTCCTTCAAGTAGCTTAACTTTGTGAGAATATTTGTGTCTAATTTTTTAGAGATCACTCTGCCAATCACTTCTATGTTGAAAAAGGACTAGATCATTAGGTGGGAGGAAAGGGCTATGCAGGTGTTTAATGACATTAAGGGAGCTTTAAAATATTCTCTTATTTTGGATAGTATTGACTATATAAAGCCATTCCAAATTTTCATTTTTACATCATTCCATACTATCACTACTATTTTATTACAAAAGAATGATGATGGACATGAGCAACCTATAGATTTCTTTAGTAAAGCTATGTAAGGATATGAATTGAATTATAATATTATGGAAAAATAGGATTTTTCTTTGTTAAAGGATGTTAAGGCATTTAGGTTTTACATTCTGAGTTCTAAGATTGTTGTGTATCTCCCTCACACCATGGTGAAGGACATTTAACTCAGACTACTATTTCTAGCAAAAGATGTCGATGGGTGAATAAATTACAAGAATATGACATAGACATCTAGAATACCAAGGTAGTGAATGGAATGGGCTTGGCCAAGCTTATGGTTGAGATAAATTTACAAGTAGTTAAGGTGAATAATGTTGTTCTTAGTATTAATGAGGCTTTGGGTCAGTTTAGTGTATCCCAATGGTACAAGGATATTGTTTATTATCTACAAAATTTGTGTTGTCCCCTAATTTGGATAAAAAATAGAGGAGAAATTTCAAGTTAATATCCTAGAAGTACCTCTTGACTAACAATGGATTGGCATGGTGAAATCTAGATGGGGTCTTCTTGAAATGTGTACTAGACGAATAAACTACTAGTTTGATTGAGTATTTTCATAGTGCGATATGTGGTTGTCACTTTTCACATAAAGTTGTAACTCATAAGATATTTAGAGATGGTTATTGGTGGCCCTTGTGATTTAAAAATATTGCTTAGATAGTTAGGTCATGTGAAAAATGTTAGCACTTTGCAAGGAGAATGAAGGCATATGTTTCTCTCCCTTTACATCTTGTTACTATTAAAGCCCCATTCAGGTAGTGGGGCATGGATTTTATTGGTGAAATAAGTGAGGTTTCAAGTGTTGGACATAGGTGGATATTAGTCATGATTGATTACTTCACCAAGTGGGTGAAAGTGATCCCTACTAAGAAGGAAACACACCAAGTCATCATGGACTTCCTATTGAATAATATTATATGCTTATTTAGTGTACCTATCAAGATTATTGCTGATAATGCCATGATATTTATGTCTAAACCTCTAGTGGTTGTGCAAGGATTATGAGATTGACGTCACTTATGCTTCCAACTATAATCCTCAAGAGAATGGGCAAGCAAAATTGAGTAATAAGAACTTGCTCAAGATTATCAAAAGAATGTTGGAAACCAACAAGAAAAGGTGGGGCGAGCAACTATAATTTTCCTTGTGGGCTAGAAAAATTAATCCTAAAAGAGACATAGTTTGGAGCCTTTTTGAGCTTGTTTATAGAGCTCAAGCAGTTTTTCCAATAGATTTGCAATTACCTACTTATCATTTCATGCAATAATTATGGGATGATGAGCACACTAACCACTATGAAGAGAGGTTAAATTAGATTATGAAATTGGATGAATCTCATAGATTATCCCATGAGAAGCATCTCAAGTTTAAGGAAAATTTAAAGCAAATATTTGACAGGAAGGTCACTCTAAGGACTTTCCAGCTAGGTGACCTAGTTCTATTATGGGATAGTCAACATGAAGAAAAGGGTAAGCATGGTAAGTTTGATGCTTTATGGATGGGCCCATACTCAATTGACTATAGGATCAGGGAGCACACCTTATTTTTGAGATATTTGGATGGGAGATATTAGAATTTCTTATCAACAGTAGGCATTTGAAGCATTTCCTAGATTGAGTTTATTAATTTCTATGTATATTTTGTATAGCTTTATTTTTCTGTCACCCCTTTTTTGTTTTGTTGGTTGCTTATATATTTATTTTTGGTCATGTGTTTGTTTTATGTCTATCTTTGGATTTTCTTGATTTTTTCCTAAATGTATATTATGGTAGTCAATTAGGCCCTTATGTATACTTAAGAGCATTTAGTCATGACTCCATCACCCAATAGATTGGCACTAAGTTTTTGTTCTAGGGTTCTTTACACACTTGTATGCAATATGCATCCTTAGGTGAGAGCCTATGTTGGTGCTTAGAATTATATCAAAAAAATTAGACCCTAATTAATGAAATTTTTTAAGTTTGGCATAAATTACATACTATAATATATTTTGTATCCTCACTCTCTATCCCAATAGGTCCCATATATTGATTGGTGTGGAAGTGAATGATTATCCCCTAGGGTGTTCAAGGCCATTTTTGGTAGATTCAATTGTGTTTTAAATCACACAAATGTGATGTAGGCTTTCATCCAACCTTAGATTTTAAGGGCTCTGGATTCCTAGGTTTGAAATTTGTATTACACCCTTGGGGTGTCTTGGTGACTAAGGGGAGAGATCCTTTAATGAACTAAATGAAAAGTAGGTGGACATCTCTTGAGAGTTCCCTATAAGTCTTATGCTATCACATAGTACTTAAGTATCTTCAAGGGATAAAATAATATTGTACTCCTCCTAGGACCAATTGATGATGCAAAAGGTAAGGAGATGGCTGAGAGCTTAAGCAAGCATTTATGTCAAACACATGGCATCATCTTGAAATCATTTTAGTTTTGGTCCTCTTTTCAAAAGGTTGTCTCACTTGCTTCAAGGTGAACAAGAGGAAGGAGACCTTCAAGGCTCAAACCAATTAAATTCATGCCACATGGCATTACCTTGAGGCTTTTTAGTCTTTTGGCCCCTTTCTAAAAATTATCTCATCTATCTTTAAGCGAGGAGGTGCAAAGAGATCTCGATGACCCAGACATTAGGATTAGCCAAATAAGATCATGACATGTGGCACACTTATGGGAGCTTAAGACATATTGGACTAGGATACCAAGGAGAGAAAAAAGGTGAGGAGGTGAAAAAATCCACAAGATGCAAGTGTCTATATGTCTAAGGCATAAATGTAGACACGTGTCAATTTTGCATCCTATGAGGAGGATTCAGGATGTGTTACACCTCCAAAACAAAGGATATGATAAGTGGGAAGGTGAATATTATATCAAAGACCTGATGAGCATTAAAAGGTGGATTTTTTCTTAGAAATAGTCACATGTCTGAAGGAAAATCATCTGGTTGGAAGAGGAAGTAGTATTAAGTTTCTCTCTATTTTTCAATAAAGGATGCTTGAAGTAATTAATGTGACAACTAGTGATTAGCTATTCCAATCTAAGGCTTTAATGGTAACCCTAATTTTAAAATAAGGAAGGTTATAAATAAGTATTTTATTCATTTGTATCCACCTTTTTCATTCGGTGTTAATACTTATGCTATCAAGTGACTTGTGAACCAAAGAGGCATGCTTTGAGAATAGCAATTACAGTAAATCCTTTGAAATCCTTCTCACTCTAAGTGCATGTTAATATGTGTGATTAACAATAATTATTCTCTGAGCTTCTTATCTAGTTTTCTTGAGGGTAATTCTAGGGAGTTTGAGGTTTTGTCACCAAGAGGGATCCATTCTAGCTTTAACAATACAAGACCAACTAAATTAGGAAGAAATGGATTCATCATCCACTCTAGTAAAAAGTAATATCACTTCCATGCTCAATGGGATTAGGGATATTGATGTGCAAGGGTTAAATTTCACTTCCCCACTAAATGTATTACAAAATCCAAACCCCCTAAGGCTGTGTCTAATTTAGGTATGACTTACATAGTTCTTACAACAACATTTCCTCTAGCAGCCTCATATCCAGAGTTGGTTATTGTATGTGAAAAGGTATATCACCTAGAAACTAGAACTATGCTTGATGGAAGTCAATCAATTATCTATTTATTCACTCTTGAAGCTCTCAAAACCATGTTTGGGATACTACCATAGCCTGGAAGTATCATGCTAACCCTGAAGGAATGCCAATAATATGCAGATGAAAATGACAAGTTGGTATGGGACATCATAAATTTTATTTGACTCACAAAGAAGAAGAAAAAGGTCTTAAGGATAAATAAAAACCTCAAGATAATATAATTCAAATAACTACCGTAATACATTATCACCATGGCTGCTAGAATCTATGGGGTACCCACTGTAAAGAAGTTTGAGCCATGGATGTTTTTTATTTTTATCTATAAATTGGAGAGATAAAAGAAGCTATATTGGGCTTATATCTTGAGTGAAAATTTTCAAAATTAGATGATGTGGTTTCATAATTTTATCTCCTCAAAAAATACATTTGAAGGTTCTTTTTACATGTCCTCTTATCTGATGTACAATCTAGTGCATAATAGAGACTTCCTAGGGATTACTATTAATCCCTAAAAATTGAGAATATATGAGTTATACCCTTAAATGAATTTGTAGGGATTTAAGAAAAATTGGGCCAAGGTTTGCAATTGTTTCCTAAATGTTATGATGAGTGTATTTTTTCCCTTGTGAAGCCTAAGTATAATGATTATAATGGCTAGGGAGATAATTGATAGATATGGCATGGCATACATTCAATTCTACACATTCATATATATCCAGGTGAGTAGTTACACAGGTTCACCTCACAAGTTTCCTCGATATGTGGATGATAAGGTTGTAATCATGGAGCTATGTAGGTAGATGGTGCCTCCCCTTGAGATGATCATTGCAAAGAAGATTAATAATCCCTTTAAATTCTTAATAGAGATAGGATATTATACAAGTCCTTATCTAGTTAAAGAAAAGGGATTGGAATAAGAAATGGGATGGTACCAAATTGACAAGATGCCTCCTTAACCAAACTATGATAGGAGGTAGCTAGTAAACATGACTACAGGTGTAGCTATACATTCAACACATTATGAGGACATTTGGTCTGACTACACAACTAAGGAAAAAGTGAGAAAAATAGAGTACATGAGGCTCACTGTGTAAGAGATCATTATGTGTGGCATAGTTCTTATCCCCATAGACATAGTGGATGATAAAACAATAGTGTTAGTGTCATACACTAAGAATAACATTGAGATGTAACCCATGTCATAGGTAAACTTCACTGTCCTAAAAAATGACTTAGTTACATGGAGGATTAATTCAATTATGGAAATAAAATTTCAATGGTTGAAGGCTTGAGGGGTGGATGTTAGTGCACATGACACCCCTACCCTTTAGGAGTTGTGAAATGCTAAAGAGGTAAGGTAATCCTTCCTCCCTACATGGGTAATCTCACATGCTTGTAAGTAGTAAAAAAGGGCAAGGGGAAGAAGTTGTTAAGTGATATTGGTTTCACTAGGCCATTTAACATTGAAGAGGTTAAAACATTGTGATCCAAATCAGGATTGTCATTTACTAAATTGACGTATTTGGTAGAGAATTGGAGAAATATTCCCACTAGGGACGTGAAACTTATTAGTGCTAATTTCATATATTACTACTAAGGGAGATCCCTCCATGATAACTAGACCAACCACCATGTTAGCTACTCAACCTAAGAAGCTACCAGCAATAGACCTCCTCCAAAATATTTTTACAAGGAAGAGGGTGGGAGAGGATGAGCCAAAGAAACTAAGGATCAAGAGGCCTAAGAGGATGTTACATCCTCCAATAATGTTCCCCAAGAAGAAAAAGGAGGTCATTTTCATGAATGTACCCTCTAAAGATATTGATATGGAGCCCCAAAAGGACAAATCCTTATATGCCTAAAAAGTAAGGGATATGAATGATGATGAAGACACATATGAAGATAGGTTGATTGGTAAAATAGTAAAATGGTAGAAGGTATTTACCCATCCCCTAGTTAAAACTAGATAAAGAACCCCAAGGGAAAGGCTATAGACTCCTATTAAAATTATGGAAATAGGGCTATTTGGGATATAGGCACCCTTTGGAGGATAAAACAAAGGTGATTAGGATGACATATTGGCCCTTGATGACCCTTTATCCTTTGATGACATGGTATAAGTTGGTATTGAGGTGGCCATGCAAGTTCAGGCTCCTCCTAAAGAGGGGATAGTCTCCTTAGATTCAGAGATATTTGTTTAAAATGTTCTCACCTAACTACCAAGATAAGATAAGGAGGGTGAAATAGAGAGAAAATAAGAACTTAAGGAGGAATTTGTGGATGATCCAAGGTAAGGAAGGCAAGCCCCCACTAGTAGTGAAAAGGTGGAGGCACAAAGCATTGAGCCATCAAATGTCATGGTGGTTGTTGGAACAACATCATAGGTCCTTCCCATTCTAATAGTGATAAGTTTAGTACCAAGAGGGGAGGTTGGTATTGAAGAGGGTAAGATATCAAGCTTGAGAATGGGCACTCCTACCCCTTTGGATGTAAATAAGGAATTGGAACAAGCTAATAAATTTTCTAAGATGGGACCTTCTAAAGGTACTACTTCCATTGAAGTGCCTTTGGGTCTCTTTCCTCAAATTAAGGTCCATGATCCTACTAGGAATGAATATGTTGAGGTCATGATTGGTGAAAATCCACCCAAAGGTGACAAAGAAGACACCATAGCCTCTCTTTAGGTCCCCAACCAAGTGAAAAAGACAAATTGGTTGCAATACCATCTACTCAGCCTATAGATCAAGAAAGCTCCATTAATAGATTACTCCTAGAGTCCCAACAACAACTCAAGATAAATGTTGAAGTATTGGATCGAATTGAATTAGGAAAGGAAGGGGAAAGAGGAAATAATTAGGGGAATGACAAGTCAGATAGTGATGATGGAATTGAAAACTTGTGCTAGGATCACACCTCAATATTATAATACTCCCTTTAGCTAATATCCTAGTGACATCACCACCTAGTGCATCAAGGGTAGCTTCAAGATCCATGATTCCAATGGGTTTCTAAACTAGACCCCTTCTATGGGTTAAAAAACAAATCAAGGAGAAACAAGGCACCATGAATAAGATGGGGGACATAGATGTGATGAAGATAACTCAGGCATATAAGGGCAAGCCCCCTAAGAAGGCCAAATCACTCTTATAAACCACTTTTATTGATGCTGGGGAGAGGACACAAGAGATAACCATTACTCCATTCGAAGCTACAAAGAAATACACTACCTTAAAAAGTTGTGTAGAGTACATATACAATCTAGGGGAGTCATCAAGAAATGAAATCAAACATAGTTCACATATCCTGGCTAACAAGGTGGCACATTGTATAGACAAGGATAAAGCCTCTATGGAAGAGCTTAAGGTGTAAAACTTGGATATGAACCATTACTTACAAAAGTTACTAAGTGATACTAGAGTAGTAATTTCAACTACCAGTAAAGCCCAAGATAGAATAGTTTTTTCCTTGGATACACTCAATTTTAACCATGGAAAAGACTTAAAGGCCAAGGGATGGGTGATAAAATATTAGCAATAATACTTGATATTCTAGGCCAAATAAGTGATCCATTCAACACTACAATGTCTTAATGACATATTACATAATCAAGGAGAGTTTAACTCCTAGGTGTTCATGTATGATGATGATATCAAGAATTGATAGACACTTAGGCTGAAAGTGGATGAAGTCTGTAATGTAGGCAAGGATGCTTTGATAGTACAAAAGATCATTTCCTCTGATGATCATAAAAGGCCCAATGAATATTAGTTATAAATCAAGCATAGGTTAATGATGCTTAGAGAGGGTGTTTTTGATTTAAAGGGATAAGAGAAATCTATCAAGATTACAAAGATAGAGATTGAAGCCACTCTAAAAAAGATGGTAAACCTTGATGATGTAATTGACATAATAGAGGTGATATTGCATAGTGCCTTGCAGAACCTCATCGATGCACCTCATAGAGCCTTCAACATCTAAAAGATAAGAGGATTGGTGTCACTTGAAAATTCCTAAGATTAATTGAAGTCATTAGTTGAAAATAAGTAGGTAATGATCCATAGGACCACTAATTGGCTAGAAAAATACAAAGCCAATTTCAAGTACCAGTTGGGTCTAGACCAGAAGATTCTTACCACCATGGTTGGAGGGTTTATTGAATATAAGAATAGGTTGGCAAGTGACTTGGTCATCAAAATTGATTCTACAATATGACCAAAGTTTTTATATATCCTTTGAGTTGGTTTCAAGATTCTCTTTCTTTCTTTTCCCTTCTTTCCCCATTCAAAAATTATTGTACATCACCCGTTAGTGGCATGTCCTTTTCTAGAAAATTCTTTGTAGTTGTTTGATTAATGAAAGGGATGTTTTGGTTAGTTTCACAAGTGGAAAAAGGTTTGTTTTATCCCTTGCCATATTTATCTCCATGTGGCTAACAAAAAACATTCCACCAGGCTAGAGTATCAAGCATGCCATTTTAACTTGAGCACACACATGATCCATGGAATCATATTTGTTACATCTCATAACAAAGTCCAAGCCCATGACGGATTCTTATAGTTGGATCATCTTTTTTAGATATTCCAAGCATGGCTAAAAATTTTATAAGTAAAAGAGGTATATTCTTTTATAATGGTCAGTCTGCCAGGAAAATTGAGTCTAAGAGTTGTCACTCAGGGGAAGTTACACCTATGTAATTTATTTGGTGCCAAATAAGTTTCAGTTATAAAACCATTGGCAAGCTTTGAGAATGTTTGGAATGTTCCCTTGTTATAGAGATGATTTTCATAGTGTTCATGTTATATAATTTCCATTACATGTTATATATAATCAAGATTTAGCTCGATTATGAAGCATGCTTGTGATTTATTTCTCTTTCCTATTGTTGAAGTGTGATGCTCTTTTCCATGTTCTTGGAGAATTATTGTTCTTGTGTATTCCTTTATGGTAGTCATCTAAGGAGTATATTAGGAATATAAAATCCTTTTAGCTTTGAAATTTGGAGTAGAGTGTTAATATTTTTTTTAAGGGTAGTCCCAGGCTTATGAATTTAGTAGGAAGGAGTCTTTGAATGGTTACTCATAATACTACTTAAAATTCTTTTTGAGGAACCTCAAGCATTGCCTCATTCCATCTTTCTTGAGATGTAAAAGTATTTGTTAAGTGGAAATAATATAGCTATTAGATGAATTTATTTTTACTCATTTATCACCTATCCACATCTTTGTTTAATTAACAAACCTTGTTCTACCTTGCATATGACATCCATCTCATTTCTAAAGTGTTATGTGCATAACAGATGCATAGTTTTCCTCACATTTGAAACGTATCTATGGTCAATGATTTAATGTTCATGTGTTGAAACCATATCATTGGGATTTTGCCTTGTCTAATGTTTCACCTGATGAATTATGTAATCATCTCCTTTGTCTGTCCTTAATAACTTGTGTCTGATTTAGAGCATTTGTTCATTCTATATGCCAACCCTACTTGAGTGGATTGAGAATAGTTAGTTATGTTCTAATCAGATGTGTATTTTCATGTACTAATAACCCCCATGGAATTTTAATTGTGTAATATCTTCATGTAATCAAGCTACTCTTTAGGTCCTCTCACCTTGGTTTAGGTATAGCTAAAAGTAGCAAGGAATTAACCACCCCCTTTGTACATGTCTCTCAATAATTCTCTATTCTGGTCCACCATAAATGCTAAACCCCTCCCCAGTTACAATGACATTCAAATGGGTTTTTAATTTGTGCTTGACATGCTCTTTTAAGTATGCAAGGCCAGTTTAAATAGGTGTACAATTGGGAATCAACACACCTCACAAGGGATAGGGAATTATCTCTCTTTTGAGTCTCAAGACAAGGAGGCCCAAGATGGGTTAAAAATATTCTTTATATTCATATTATTAAGATATCATAAGATAAATAAGTCTTACTAGATGAAAAATGCTTATCTACACATGATTAGTAGGTCTTATACTATGATGGGGCCAAGTGTCACCTAGGTGCAAGGGCAAGGGTTATTTTAATTTATCCTAAATTAGAATAAATAATCATACCTTTTGGTTTCAAATCAGACTTTTAGTGAAGAAATATTATGTAATATAATATATATGTAATTTACACATTGTAGACACCCAATTCTGGCTACAACTCTCTTCTGACCAGACTTCAGATTAATTATTACCAACCATTACAAATTAAGTTTAAAAATCATTGAATGTTCAAATTTTGGCCATGCATCATTCATCAATATGCATAATTATGTTGAGGCATACATATTTGATATACTATCCCATATACAATAATAACCTCTCATTAATTCACCCCCAACCACCTTGAAACATAACAAATGTCAATTTGGTCTATGGACCCATTGAGTAGGGCACTTATTCAAATATTAAAATAGCAAAAAGGCTAATCAAAATAAATTAATTAATTAAACAAGATTATATACTTAGTTTAATTATCCATTTGTAATTAATGAATATCTAAAAAAATAAATCTCAAAAATCAAATTATCAAGCCTTTCATTATTATCTTTATGAGTTGTCAAAATATCTTAAAATATCCCAAATTATCTCAAAATATGTAATTTCAGAACCATGACTAGTAATTTAAAATAATAATTGTATGATGGCTTTTAACTCAACTAGAGTTAGTCTCAACTCAACCTTAACTCACCTTGGGTGAGATTTAATTCTTTATGTTTCTATAGAATTTTTGTTTTTTCTTAAGTGTGAAAAGAAGAAACTAGTTAAGAAGGGTGTGTAGAAGATTACTTGTTGAATGCATGCATGTTGAATCCAAAATTTGTGAGAAACCCTCTTTGTCTATATAAAAATGACTTGTAATAAGAAAACATTACCAAAAAACTTATTGGTTAGACACATATTTGGGTGGATTGCCTAGTGTAAGCTAGATCCTAGAAGCTAAAGCTTTCTAGGAGGCTATCAATCCACTTGATTTTAAAACTTAAATTGAAATAATAAAATAAATATATTTGACTTAAATGAATATAAAAATAAAATAAAATATAATAAATGATAGAAAATTAATTGATAAAATTAGATGCTTTACTAAGTTAACCAAAATGAAGAAACTAGTTTGATTATGTTAATGCTAAAAATTGGTTAAGGCAGGGTTATGGTTGTAGATTTGGTAATTTGATAAGGGTCAAAGATGGTTTGGTTGGGGTTGATTAAGAAACTAAAATAAGAGGGATGTATGTTTGAAAAAGATAAAACAACAAGTAACTAGGGTAGCAAAAAGATGAGGGAGCAAAGAAGGTGGAGGTGGCAAAGATGCAAAGAGGCCAAAGGAGGTAAATAGAATTATAATGAAAAAGGTGGTAAATGAGGTCAATGGATGAAGATGGAAAGTGTATTAAGGGGTAAAGATCAAGGTAAAAAAAGGAATAACTTAAGTAAATAAATGAAAAATAAATAAGGTTACCTTGAGGCTTGTTGATGTGGTTGATATTGTTGATGATGTGATGAAGGAATCTCATGGAAATTTAGACAGAGCTTTGTTACTTTGAATTATTTTCCTCTAAGATGTGGATAACCTACAAAATGATGACCTCATTTAAAGGCCTATACAAGGATGTTAATAACCAAAGACTAACTTCTCCCTTAACCTTGGGTGAAGGAGAGGGGGGGGGGTATTTATAGAATTTGTTGTCAAGAACCATGCCAAAAGAGAGAATAGTAAAAGTATGGAACCATTTCCGATGTGGTGCATGAATTAGTCAAATATGAGGTTGGTGGATATTCCAATTTGGGTTGGTGAGTCTTCCACCTTACACATGAGTCCAATTTTGAATGGGAATCATGGACATGGGTCTAAATGAGGTTAAAGACTTTTCACCACCATTTCTTGTCTTCATATAAGAACTTTAAGAGATGGCATACAAAATGTGGTGCCATTTTCCATGTGGTGCATGAATGATTTAAAGATGAGGTTGATGGGGATTCCCATTTGGATTAAAAAGTCAAAAATGAGTGACCTTTATCTTTTTCAAAGCACTAAAGAGGTAGGTATCTCATTTTAAAGGCCACTTTTGTTAAGCACAGGATATACTGAGAGGGAGAGTAAATTAGAATATCATATATCTTATTAATATTTCCTTTAACCAAATTTCACTTAATAAAACATTCAAGATATGCAATAAAACTCAAACAAATAAACACCACGCAAGATAGAGAGAGACACCGAACATAATGTGGAAACCCAATGTGGGAAAAACCATGAAGAAAAATCTCAAGTATATGAATGAGCACCAACCCAAACAATATTCACAAGCCAATCTTGTAGGAGCACAAAACCCTTTGCTAAGCACCAACCTAGCAACTATTCATGAGCACCAACCCACAGGAGCACCACACCACTTTGTCAAGCACCAACCCAGCTACTATTCATGAGTACCAACCCACAGGAGCACCAAACCCTTTGCTAAGCACCAACCCATCAATAATTCGTGAGCACCAACCCCTTTGCCGAGCACCAACCCAACAAAAATTTGTGAGCACCAACCCATAGGAGCACCAACCCCTTTGTGTATACCACACACCTATCTCTCAATGTTGTTATCTCAACAAATGATAGATCAATACAACATCTCTTTCCTCTTTCTCACCTTTGCTCTTCTAAGCTAGATATAACAAACACAAATCATATTCATATCTCACAATTGCTCTTCTAAGCTAGATATTACAATATCAAATCAAACTCTATATCTCATTTATACAAATGGCTTCTCAAGCCTTTATATATAGCTTTCCAAATGACCTTTGGCCTTCTCCCTTTGTGACCCTTCAATCCTCATGGAAAATGGTGCCAAACTTGTATGACCCTTCATATTCAAGCCTTTGAAACTTCATGTGGTGACTATTCATGATTAAAAATGTCCTTCCCTCTTTTGTCCTTATCTTGGTGACTTTTTGTATTCCTTAAAGTGTTCCTTCATGAGAAATTGTGCCCTTCCTCTTTTGTCTTCACTTGGTGACTCTTGGAATTCCCTAAGATCACTCTTCATGGGAAAATGCATCCCATCCTTCTTTTGTCTTTATCCCATGGCTCTTTGACTTCTCCATGGACCCTTCTTTTGTCTCATATGTAACCAAGAATATATTTGTTAATATTAAATAAATATTAACTCATATTAGCCAAGATATATTTATTACAAACAACATTAAATGCAATGGGGCCTTTATCACCAATAATGCTAAACCTTTGACATCAATGACAATATTTACAACAAATTTCATGTGTGAAGGCAAAATACATGTTGAACAATGACCCCTTAAGGTGAAATTTTTCATATTTAAAGGGGGGCCCTTGTGATGCTTAAATAAGGTCATTAAGCACCTTGGGAAAGGGTCCCATGTGGGGTATGATGTCCCACATCAATCCACCTCACTTCTAATCCATGTCACTTGCCATATCACCTTCCATGTTACTTGTCATATCACATGCCATGTCACTTTCCATGTCACTTACCATGTCACTTGCCATGTCACTTACCATGTCATCATGAATAGTGATAATAGGTCCCATAGTGAATAATAATATAAAATAGTATTTTTGAATAGGATAATAGTAATCTGATTAGGTTAATAAGGTTTGGTTAAGGTTTAATAAGGTTTAGGGGGTCTTTAGGGGAACCTAAGGTATTTAGTCATAAAAAATTATAAGTGGGCAGTTTTCTAGTGTCTATAGTTTACCTCTTTTTATTATGTGGCTTTAAATTAACAAGCTATAAAATAAAAATAAATCACTTGGTTGAAGGTTAGAGTGCTTTGAGTATGGGAGGATGTTTTCCCTCTCAAATTGAGAGTTAATGAGAAAAGGCTGAATCAGGTGTAGGTTTGATAAGCAGTTGGTGGGGGGCACTAGGTGGTGCCACAAGGTAGTTGGGCATGTGGAATGCCAATGGGTTCACAAAATATGACTAAGCATAATAGTAAATATTTAATCAAGACTAAAGCTACCAATGTTGATAAAAATAAGTTTAGGTTCTAGATGGACATATGATAGGGCAACCGGTCCATAACATTAGTCATAGTTGATCAGATTAAGCCTATCAAGTCATCTATACAAGGTTAGTGTTATTCATAGGTATATAGGGTAGGAAGTGATCCTATAGAATAATAAAAATGGTCTGGTTACACATGAGGTGTGGCATAAAAAGGGTAACATGGTAAGCATAGTCAGTATGATCAAAAGGACCAAGGCAAAGTCATTTCAAAACATGTGAAGAGGTTGGGTAAAAAATAACCAACATCAAGGTGGATGTGGGAAAGTAGGTTGGTTGGTTAGAATGGGGTGGTTGAGGCAAATCTATATGCCCTAGGCATGTGGATGATGCCTACATATTTCTATGGACATAATGTCCAAAATGTACTTTAGGCCTAATGTAGTTCTTCTGAGGTGAGAAGTGTTGGTTAACTTGGGTACCCTAATTTGATATCATGTAGTTAGGTCTGGTTGAAGGATGTTGGAGAAAGGGAATCTCAAAATGGTGGAAAATATGGGTATCAAATAGTTTTCTAATTGGTTTGATAAAAATGGTGGGTGAGATTACCTAGGATGTAATTAGATGATTGCTTCAACTATGTAAAAGGAATTTACAGCCATGGATAAGCAGGTTCAAGCATTAAATTTTTGCCACCATTTTAAAAAAGGAAGAAATATGATTTACTAAGCTTTAAAAAATTTGGCACTACTTGAATTTTTGTAATGACTTGATGAGTTCTTTCATCACCATCCAAATACGCTGACATTGTGCATACTCCACAACAATGTCTTTAATAGGCTATAAAAGGGTATTATTCAATGATTCAAGGAATCAAATTAGTAGAGTGGGTAAACGAGAAGTGGTAAAGATTTGAACCCTTGACCCTTGAGCCAATGGGGCCCCAAAATAAATAAGTATTGACTTTTAAGGGAATTCAAATAAAGACTCTGAGGGGTTTTAGAATATGGAATGAGGTGAATAATAATAATAATAATAATAATAATAATAATAATAATAATAATAATAATAATAATAATAATAATAATAAAATGAGGGAGTAAGTTGAATTTTTTTTGAAAATAAATGGTATACATGAAAAACTGAGAGGGAAAATAGAAGAAGGATATAAGAAGATAGACAAATTAGGGAGTTAAAAATGAAGGTGGGAAAAATAGGTTCAAGGAGAAAATAGTTTGGTGGAAGAGGCAATTTCTAGAAAAGGTTATTGGGTAGAATGAGATTAAAGAGTAGGGATATTACAATGCATAAGAGGATATAGGTTGGGTGGGGAGAATCAAGGGAAACTATTGGTTAGGAGGTAGGTCATGTGGGAGGGTATAGCTAGCATCCATACGTGAGTGCCCAAAATATTCCAATTGAAGGTGGTTTTAGTTTTGATTCTAACATCTCCAAAGGTCAAAGTAAAAGGGCTTTAAAATAGGTAAGAGCAGAGGGGGTAGGGAAGGAATATTCACCCCGATGGCTTAGTAGTGCTTAGGTTTTCTTATTATTCATATGAGCCTATGGGCTTGACTAATTATGTTATAGAGCCATAGGATCGGTATATATCCCAAAGTTGAATGGAAGACCTATGAGGCCATAACATGTTATGTGTTGTGATCATATAAGAGAAAAATGGGTAGAGGGTTTAAAAGGGAAGAAGGTGATAGGTAGGGTGAATGGAGTAGCTGGAGAGGGATAAAAAATAGGATCTAGGCTCAACATGAAAAGACATTAAAGGAACAGTGGGATGCACTTGAAGTAATGAACCAGACCAAATTTCATGCGTTAAGGCAAGGGCATGGAGGACATGAGGAAGTAGACAAGGAGTTGTATGTACAAGAGGTACAAATGGCGACCACACTCTAAGGAGATGAAGGTTGAATGGGATAAAATAAGGGATATCCAACAAGGGATGAGGTGAAGGTGGACTAGGAGATGGATGAAGATATAGGTAGAGAAAACAATGAGGTCATAGATAAAGACAAAGGTGGAGAAGGATGGAAAGAGCTAGGCATGGATATATAGGTTGGGAAGAACAAGGAATGTCATCAAGGGAGATAAAAAAATTAAATGAAATAGAGAAAAGAGAAGAAAAATAAAAGGTAGAAGATGGGGGGTGAGAGATGCACTAAAGAATGATAGATTGGAGAATTGACGAGGATGGGGAGAGAAGTGTAACAATTGTGAAGGGTAAAGGGAGGATGAGAAATATGGGAGGCCATGAAAGGTTTGAAAAAATAAGACCAAAGAGAAAATAGTTTGGTGATGATAAATGAAAAACAAGGAGATATGTGGAAGAAACGGAAATAGGAGAAGAAAGGAGTGAAATGAGGATACAAATAGGATGACAGGAAAGTGAAGAAGCAGGTGGTATCTTAACTAAAATATAAAGAGATAACACATGCTTCTTCACTTTCCTATCATCCTATTTTTATCCTCATGGCATATAAATGGATAAGGTATGAATCAATCAGCTTGTTAGAAGAGGTTGACAAGCCAAAAAGGGGTGAGGAGGTGAAGAAAAAGGGGAACAAAATGAAAGGGCATGAGATGAAAATAAGGGATGAAAATCAAGGATGATAAGAAGAAAAATAAAGAATTGAAGTAGGGATATAAAGCATAGATACAAAAGACAAGTGAATACCAACATGGAAAGAGGAAAAGGGGTATGCAAAAGGCAAGAACTGAGAAGAAGAAAAGAGGTAATTATGGAAGGCCTCTCAAAGGATAAATACCTAGGTAGAAACTATTTATGGAGGAATAAAATAAGACAGGAATGATTAAAGGATGGAAAAAAATAAAATAAGAAGAATGGAAAATGTGTATGATGGGAAGAGTGGAAAAATTGTAGAGAATGGTGGTACACAAAGAAAAAATACAATAATAGAAGAAATAGAAAGCTTACAAGATGCACAATATGATGTGTAATTGGTGAGGAAAAAAGAGTGATGAAGAAGGTGTGACAAATTACCAAGGATAAGGGGATATGATGAGGATGGAAAAATAAGACAAAAGAGATAGGGGAAAGGTTGGTAAGAAGTGGAGATAGTCAAAAAATGCAAAAAGTGGGTGGGGAAGTGAGCCACAAAACATGCACAAAGAAAGGTGATGGGGAGATTAGTGAATTAGAGTAGGTGGTGGCTTTATGGGAGATAAGAGGCGATAATGAAGAAGGCTATCAATCCTTGTGTTATAAGAGATTGACAAGCTAGAAAAGTGGTTAAAAGAGATTGACAAGATGAAGGGAGGGAGGTGATGAGGAGATAGGTAGAAAAGTGGAGGAAGAGATTTTAGGTGAGAATAAAAAATAAAATAAAGGATGTGGTTGAGCTGACCTTAGTAACTAAGTGCTACCTACATAGTCTAAAAAGACCTCAGGCCACTATAGTTCTCCCAATAATTAGGGAAAAATAAAGAGGAAGTATTAAGTGGTGCTAAAATACAAAGATGCAAGGAAAAATCCAAATCTTCCCTGATGTAAGATGCCCTAGGAAAGAGGGTGTTGTTAGAAATGGAAGTTGACTAGAAGGCAAAAGGGAGGGTAATTAGTCGTTAGTGGCTAAACTTCCCTTAAAAGTCAAGCAACACCTACATAATCAATGGACATCAGGCCAATGTAGTTCAACAAGTTTTGGGTGAGTGGTGTTCAAATTGCCTACCCTAATTTGATGGACCACATGGGTTGGTTTGGGATGATCGAGAAGGTTTTGTAAAATAATAGTTTTGGGTTATGGTGAAGGTGATGGTGAAAGCCTATGGTTTAGATTGGTAAATAGTTACCATAATGATCCTACATTTAGTAGGACGAGAGACATATATGGGTAAGGTAGGATAAATAAAAAGGGAACACAATGCTAAGCACCATAAATGACCTTGAATAGAGCTAATCCAAAGAAGAGGTGCCATTGTAAGGAGGTTACACCTTCTAAAATTGTGTGAAAGTATAAGCATAGTACTAGTAGCTATCACTATGAGCTGAGTTTTAGGAAGTGGGTGTCTATCAAAATCTACATAGTCATGTTGGTGAAAGGTCATCATCATTATGAGAAAAATTTAAGGGTAGTAATGAAGTGTTGACCTATAAAGAATCTTTTGATGGTTAAGTAGATTTTATAAGGTAAAAAATTGGTAGGGTGGTGAATGATATAGGATGGATTGTGCCTAACCCAAGAGATGCATGGGTAGTCTAGATAAAAGGTGGTCATGTCTACATCCTCTATCCTAGTTATTTATAACTAATGACTTAGGGTTCCACTAGGTTGAGCCTAACCAACTAGAAACTACATGGCTCAAGAGATTGGTTACATAGTTGGAGAAGGCAATCATTCCCTAGAGATGGATGAACTTTCAGCTAACACAAAAGAAAAGACTACCATGTTTGAGTAGGTAATACCAATGATAGGGGTATAACATTCAAAGCTTATGGTAGTGGGATGGTAGTAATAGGAGGGTAGATGGGATAGGAAGGTGAATGTATTATTATGAATTCATGGCAACCTACCTTTGATGGAAGAGTTTCTATAGTGCCAAGGATTTAGAAGTTACTATTATTAGCAATAGTGGTAGTTTTGACGGTGTGACCATTTTGTTAACACATGGATAGAAGTCAATTTACTTAAATTGAGGTAAAGGTGATAATGATCAAGCCCAAAAAGATCACAAGATGAAAACAATCAAAGACATTGGATGCAAATTGGATGACAAGGGTGACAAAGGGAAATCATGATAGTGCATGATAAATTTATTGAAATGACTAGGTAGATTGAGGGGTATGTGTCTACACAAAAGACAAGTAGACATGATCATTTAAAGTGGGAAGACTATTCAAGGGAATTAATGACATCATATGACCTTCCCCATTGATGGAATGTAGAATCATGTTGGTGAGAAAAAATGGTCAAGTATTCTATTTAAAGAATCATGATAAAGACTAATGTTTATCATTGAGTTATTTAGATTTGTAGGTTAGAAAGAGTGCAAAGAACTACATAAGGTTGAAGATGGTGAACAATGGAATAATGGTGGAGATAATCAACAACCCTCATGATCCAAAATAATCAATAGTTGAATGTGTAGATTTGCTAGATATTGCAACATGTAATGATGATAATGGAAGTAATATTAGATCAATAACAAGAGGAAAGACACTCATAGTCCAAGCTTGAGACTAAAATCTTACCTCTATAGTATTGAAGAAAGTGAGAATTTTACTACATAAGATGTGGGGCTAGAGAACATGACTGTCGGCCTGTCTATGGGGTGAACCTTCACTATCCAAGGGGATGTGTGTTAAGGTAGCAACTAGTGGTACCTATGTGAGTAAAATAACTAAAGTAGAAGAATGCAATGCCTATGATAGGCAGGTAGGGTGAAAGAGCCAGATAAGAATATGATTCTTGTCCGATGGGGATGAATCTAGAAGAGGAGAATAGAGTATACCCTTTAGCAACCATTGAGATAGGGAATGTTATGGATGTTAGTTCAGGGAACAATCAAGTAGAAGGATGGTTAAACATAAATCTAGAGTCACTAGACAATCAAACTAGTGCTTAGGTAGGAAAATAGTATATGTAGGGGCCTTAGGTGAAGCATGGATAGTCTGATAACTTTGTATGTACCATGTGACTCCTCCCACCCTAAATAAAATATGACATAGTTTTTTATGTTTAAAATGTGTTGGATGTCACTAGTCGAATGGTATCATGCTTAAGGTTGTGTGGATACTTATGAATGTTATGGTTATGGTTATGATTGGTATGGTTGTTGTAATCTTGTTTAATGTAAAAATAATGATTATTGTTGTTGTAACACTAGATGGTAAAAGTCATGATAAAAACATCAACCAAACACATTAAGAATAGGGCACAATGCTTTATTTTTGATAAGGACTAAAAATAGACCCAAAGTGGGCTTAACTTATTGAATATAAGCCCTTCAAACACTATGCATAAGTGGTAGTTAGTTGATAAAAAGGGTTTCTTGATCATAGGGTGTCAAGTAAGCTCTAAATCCCTTGATTTATGGATAGTCTAAAGGGAAGATGGGTGATAGGTGGTGTGAAGGGTAATGGATGATATATATGATAACCTCATGTGAGTTAGTTTTCCCTTTTTATAGCTAACCTTAGAATGGTAATAGATAAGTCCATGTCATGTGCTAGATGTAGACTGATCAATGTGAGAAGTCTACATGTGAAAGCTGATTGTGGCTTCCAAATTATTATACTTTTTGAGATCTGATTGTGGCTTTCAATATTGTTAGAATTTTCTTTGATTTTGATTGTGGGTATTTTTATTTATTGCTATATATGGGACACTGATCGATGTGAGAAGCTTTCAAGGAAATTATCTTCTTTTGACAAAGTTAACTTATCCATAATTCAAGGGAGTGGTATAAGTTTAGTGTATTTATTTAATGCTCTTGATAGCTGTCATTCAAGGGAGCAGTCTACCTTATATTTGTCAATTTTTATTTTATTTTTGGGTAGTTGTCCTTCAAAGGAGTAGTCTAGAATACTTAAGATATTGACCCAAGAAATATTTTAGTATTCAAATTATTTTTAGATGTGATTTTTTTAGACATGGACATGTCTAATTAGGTTTGGAGGTTTACCTTTATGAGGGAAAAATTTTAACACAAAAAGGTTAATGATATGAAAAGGTATGATTTTTTTTAGAGACAAAGACCATGGGATTCCATCTTGTTAGAGACAAAAAGTATCCATGAGAACCATGCTACGGGTAAAGCCATGGTATCCACATTTAGGATTAGGCTATGATTGTGATGGTTAATCACATGGTTATATATTCTAATCAATTATCCTCAAAAGGAGAGGAGAAATATGGGTGAAGGTTAAAATCTTGTAATCAAGGGATGAGCTTAAGTTAGACAAAGGACTGAGCTTGATCCTTATTTAATATAAAAATGGATAAAAATGCAAAGCATTGAGGGTCTCAAGTTTTGGTTTACCTTCAAGAGAGGACAAATGATAAGATCTTGATCCATACTTATGGGTAATGATGTAGGGTCTAAGCCAATTAAAATCAAACTTGCCTTATTTATTCTTCTCCATGTTGGTCACTTATTGGTTTTCCTTTAGGATGAGGTCTCCAATATTAAATTTTGATTCTTTGAGGTGCTTGTTATAAACACATTTGATATGGTCTTGATAAATATGAAGGTGGGTGAGGGTTACTAAATGACGCTTGCCAAGTAGCTCAAGTTGAGCTAAATGATGCTGACAAAAATCTTCCTCAGAAATGAGTTCCTATAAAGATATGTAAAGAGAGGGGATTTAGAATTTAAGAGGCAAGACTACCTCTACTCTAAAGACTATAGAGAAAGGGGTAGTACATATAGAGGTTCAAATGATAGTGTGATAGGTCCATAAAGTAAATTAGATGTGTAAGTGCCAATCCTGACCTAAAGCACTAACAACTTTGGTTAGTATTTTGGTGAGGGTTTTATTTGAGGATTCCACCTAACTATTTGTTTGTAGTTGGTAAGGTGAGGAAAAGATTAAATCGATGCCAAATGCATCACATAAAATTTTGATTGATTATTTTTAAAGGATTTTCCATTATCAATGACGATCTTCTAAGGAACACCAAAGTCACAAACGATATGATGGTTGATAAAGTTGATAATCTTCTCTACTTTGGTCAAGATAAGAGGCAGAAATTCCACCCACTTGGTGAATTATTCAGTGGTTGTGATAATGGATATATGTTGTTATGAATAATGGGGGTTAATTTCCCTAATGAGATCGATCCCCCATTGAGAGAAAGGTCAAAAGTCCTTAGATACCTGGAGGCTATTAGCTATTGTATGATGCAAATTTGCATATTTTTGACCTTTAAGACAATTTTTTACATAATCACAACAATATTAGTTGAGGTTGGGCCAATAGTATCCAAGGCAAAGGATACATTTAGAAATATCTAGGCCACTAAAGTGTCCCCCACATATCCCATCATGTGTTTCCTTGATGGCATGAGAAGCTTCATGGATGCATAGGCAATGAAAAAGGAGACCATCAAAACCATGTTTGTAAATGATTCCCCTTAGTATGGTGTAATGAGAGGTATTTAGAACAAATGATCTTTAGGCATTCCTAGAGACATTGGGAGGAATGATGCCTAGGTTGAGGTAGTTAAGAGTTTGGTCATACCAAATGTTGGGTGGGGATTCCTCCACATTATAAATGGTAGGGAGGTCAGATTGGATAGAAGAAGGTGTGGTAAAATGATGAATGGTGACAAATATTTTGGAATTAAAAGGTTGAGAAGGGATATAAGAAGTAAGATAGGCCATTGTATCTATAAATTTATTGGTAGATTAGGGAATGGATTAGACCAGGTAATGTTCAAATGATGTTAAGAGTTTATCAACTAAAATTTTATATTTTTGTAAGACATCATTCTTAAATTAATAGGATCCATTGACTTGGTCGACCACAAGCTGGGAATCACCAAAGACATGGATTGTCTTAATTCCCAAGGTTAGAGTAGTTTGGAGACCTATCACTAGGGCTTCATACTCATCCATATTATTGGTGCATTCAAAGTCCACTTTGAAGGAGAGAGGAAGTGGTTTGCCATCAAGAGGAATGAGAATAAATCTGAAACCCTCTCCTAATTGACACTTTGAGCCATCAAAAAACATGGTCATTTGGTAGGCTATGCCATATTCTTGAAAAAGAGTCATGATAAACGCATCCAAAAAGGTAAGAGGATGTGGTTTTTTGTTTGGAAAAGGAGCTTTGGCTAATTGGTCAGTAATGACCTACCCTTTAATTGAATTCTACTGGAGGAATTTAAGGTTGAATTCATCTAGGAGCATGAGCCACTTAGCCATACATTAATTTTGGTATGTTTTAGATTGCATGTACTTGAGTGGGTCGGTATTAGTGATGACATAGGTTTTATGGTTAAGAAGGTAGTGACAATTTGGTGGCCATAAAAGTCAATGCTAACCAGAGTTTATCGATATGTGTATACTGATTCTTGTATTCTACAAGCATATGGCCAATGTAGTATATGGTTTGCTCTTTGTGTTGTTCATCTCGGTGAGCCAACATTTCCCCTAGGGAATGGTCAGTGGTAAAGATATATAGGTAAAAATGGTGGTCATATTTAGGAGGGATGAGGATAGGTGGTAACAAAAGGTACTATTTGAGTGAATCAAAGGCCTTTTTACAATCACTATTCTATTTAAAAGATACATCCTTCTTCAGAAGGTGGTAGAAAGGTTGTCCCTAGTTTGAAAGTTGGGAAATGAAATGAAAAATGGATTTAACTTTTCCCTATAGGCTATGAAGCTGCTTAAGGTTGGTTAGAGGAGGCATGTCCAAAATTTCTTTGAGTTTAGTAGGGTCTACTTTGATTCTATGAAGAGAGATGATAAATCCAAGAAGCTTTCTTGGAAGGACCCTAGAAATGCATTTTTTGAGATTACGGAAAACATGATAATAGATGAGGCATTTAAATATGATCATAAGAATAATCAAGTAATCTTTTTGAAGTTTGGATTTTTTGAGAAGGTCATCCACATATTCTTCTATAATCTTATGGATGATATCATGGAAGATATAAGTCATGGCACATTGGTAAGTTACACATTGATAGCATGAATCTATAGAAAAAATTTCTCTAAGTGGTGGTAAAGTTATTTTTATATTGATCTTCAAGAGTAATCAAGATCTAATTATAACTCAAAAACCCATCCATGAGAGATAACATCTCATGACTGGCTATAAGATCAACAAGCTAGTCAATGGTAGGTAGAGGAAAGTCATCCTTGGGGCAAGTGAGGTTAAGGTCATGAAAGTCCACACAAACGCATAGAACCTTAGTGATTTTGGTGATAGGTACAATATTTGAGGCCCATTAGGGGTAGTTAATGGGTTGAATGAAGTTTATGAATAGGAGATGCTGAATCTCTTGTTTGACAAGAAGGGCTATATGAGGATAAACATGTTAAAGTTTCTATTTAATAGGTTTGGCATCATAATGAGTGAATATGTTATGGGTAAAAATGGTGGGGTCAATCTTAAGCATACCATTGTAACACCAAGTGAATTCTATGTTGTGGTCTTGAAGGAAAGAGGATAAGTTCCAAAATTCTTGACATTCAGTGATTGACCCAATTTAACAATGTAGGGGTTGTCTAGAGTGCCCAAGTTGATATCTATGGTGGATTTTTTTGACATGGTTGAGGCCTTAAGAGGAAGAGATTTATGGATAAAATAATTCCTTACATCGAGGTAGGTAAGAATGGAATCATCATCTTGATGTTGGATGGTGTTGTTGGTAGGAGAATCATTTTACCATTTCAAGGTGTACAAGTGGAAAGAATTTGGTTCAACCACCATTTTCATAGATGAGAGGCCTAAATTAATGGTATTGACTAAAAAACAAAAGTTAGGGAGGATGATGTTAGGATCTTCAGGTAGGGAAGGTGGTTGGGTTGGTGAGGATGGGATATCTTCCTCTATGGTGGCAATGGGTTTGGGTGAATTGGTGGGTTCTTCAAGTGGTTCATACCTAAGGCCAAGTGACTCATGAGGTTGTAAAGTTTTGATATGGGGTAACTCATGAGGCCCTTGTTCATAGTGATTGAGGCTAAATATTTTCCAAACACATCTATGAAGATACAACTTAGAAAACTTTGGTTTGCTAAGATAGAAAAAGTTAGAGGTAAATGGTTGGATGGATGAAGTAGTGGTAGGGGCTAGAAGTGGCCGATCAAGTCCTCTATAAATGAAATTTGTTTAATGGTTAGGGAGCCCAAAGGGGATGATGGTTCCAATGTTAGGGCTATAATAAGGATCATGTCTAAGATTCCCATATTCTTGGGGAGTAGAGAAGGCATCCAGGGCTAAGTGTCTATATTCCTTGAGGGAAAGACATTGAAATGTGGTTGCCATGAGATTCTCTATAGGATTTTGGGAAGAAGGGATAGAGGAACTAGTAGAAGCTTCATCAATATTTGGTTTGGAAGTGTCACAGTGTTTGGTTGGTGGGGTTGTGTCATTAATAGATGGTTGTGAGGTGGATGGAGGAATGAGGACATCATTAGGCTGATATGTCATATTTTAAGATGTGAAAGACTAAGGTCAATCTAGATAGTCATAAATTGCTTTTCATGCTCAAATTTTACACATCAATGTAAGGTGGAAGGGACACAACTCATGGCATGCATCCAAGGGCTCCTGAGTAAAACACTATATTATAATTCTACTTCTACAATATAAGAAAGTTTAGAAATGGTATGGGGCTCTACACATATATGGAGGACAACTGTGCCCAAGGTAGTAGCCATGGTATCATTGAAAGAATGAAGGATTGTTATGATTTTAAACATGATGTTTGTGGGTAAGTGTAGTTGGTCATAGGAATGGGAGGAGATAATATTGATGTTGAGTCATCCATCAATCATCACTCCTTTGATGTAGGTTTGATTAATGTATACCATAATGAAGAGGGGGGATCAGGATCCTCCAGATGAATATAAAGTATTTTTGAATCTTTGAAGGTGACAAGGTTGGAAGTTAATAGGGAGCCAACAAAGGTGGCTAGAGGTTAAGGGTCATTAGGTTAGACCTCGATGGATTTCAAGGATTATATGAGTGATTGGTAGTGATGGGGAGAGATATAGACTAACTCATATAAGCTCATTTTTTCTAGAGTTTGATGACATTATTTGAGGATAGCTTTTTAGATGGATATTGCATATGGGTTAGGGTATGGAGCCTTAGATGGGGAGGCACCTAAGATAGACACCCTGGGTTTGTTTGAAGATATATATGGTTGGGTATTGTTTGTTTAGGAGTTTGGGGAGGTGTAAGTCTAAGGAATAAACATCTTATCCTTCCCTTTATCCTTCTATTCAACCTAAGATTTGGGAACCCTATGAATAGTGTGGATAAGGGTTTTTTTTGGATTGGATGGCTGCTTTAGTTCTTCCTCTTTACTTTTGGGTGAGACTAAAGATTGAATGGGTTGAGTTGGTGGTTATATTGGTAATGGAGATGAAAGAGGTTTTTTTGATAATAGATCATCATCTTCATACAAAATATGAAAAAGTTCTTGGAGATCTTTGCAATTTTCTAAGTCATGTCTTGGTGCCCTATGGTATGTACATATCAAGTTATCATTGAAATAAGAGGGTTTGGTACATGAATGGTCAAAGGGTTTGATAGGTGGTAAGCTCAAGGAATAAGTTTGCAATAACCACTATAGAATGGTTAAGTAAGATTTGACTAAAGGTGGCAAAGGTTTAGTGGTTTTTATTCTAGGTGTTGAAGTAGAAGGTTGTATGGATGTAGATTTGGTGGTATGTGTCTTAGGTAAAGTGGTATGCTTGGTTTACAATTTTGGTTTAGGTAAGATGGTTGATGAGCTGGAGGTAGAGGAGGGCAAGGTAGATAACTTAGGAATTGTTGGGTAGTAAGGAAAGGTGTCTTATAAAGAAAGTATGAATTTTTTAACAATAAAAGTGGTAGGATTTTGATAAATATTATGGACTTCATGTTCAAGGTAGAGGGATGAGGACTCAAAATGGAGGGCAAGGTTGAGGGTGGTAAAATTTAGGGTTTTGGGCTTTTTGGTGGTTTTACTTATTTGGTTGTTTTAGTTGTTGGTTTTGGAGGGGATTTGTTCACTTTAGGTTATCTTAGTGGGTTTAGGTGTTTGAGGGTCAATTAATTTGGAGGAGGTTTTGGTTAGTTGGGTGGAGGTTTTGGTTGGTTTAGAAGGGCTAGGTTGGTCTTCCGAAAAAGGGTTAGAAGTTCTAGTTTGGTTCCCTTACCTTTGTGTTGACCTATGATAGAAAGTTCCAAAATTAGAGGTTGGTTTAATGAAGTCATCTTCTCTTATGAGATAGCTTCCAAAGAGGGGGTGGATGGTTCTGTGATAGGGGATGTAGGTTTGGTATCCTCCAATGGAGGTGTGGGTACAATGGCTTCATTTTTTTGGGTATTCAAAGAAAAAGAAGGTAGTTTTTTTCTTATATTAGGGGAATGGGGAAAGAGGCAGTTAAGGTAATGTTTTCTTCAACAATGGGTTTGCTAGTAACCACATTAATAGTATGTTCCTCATGAGATGGGTTTAGCTTATTGTCATGGTAAGAGGTAGAAGGAGCATGATTAGGAAAAGGCTTGAAGAATATGTTAAGGGCTTGGTTTGTTAGTATATTGGGATTGTCCAACGTAAGCTCCTCCTTATCAATAAAGGATTAGATAAAGTATTTTAAGGTTTTTCACCTATTGATGTCATGTCCTATGACTCGGTGAAAGGCACAATGGTCATTCTCATTATACCAACCTAGTATGGGGTGAGAAGGATCAAACTGTTGGGGTGGTTTAATTGGTGGAAGTTAGATGATGTTGGCTTTTAGTAACTTTTACAAAATAGAAGGATAGGGCTCCCCAATTGGAGTTAATTACTTATTATTATTCCAAGTCTGGTTCCTTTGGTTGTAGTTTAAATAGTTATATGAGTTAGAGGTTTGATTCCTTAGGTTTTGTTAATTGGTAGATGGCAGTGGTATGGCTTTGAGGATAATGGTGTTGGTACTGGTTTAGTTGTTTGGTTTGGAAGAAAAGGGCTAATTGGGTTTATAAGTTGAGTTCTTTCTCTTCATATTTAACCTTCCTTTATTAATGGCTCTATTCTCTAGTTTGTGAGCCATGGTAAAAGCTTTATCAAAGGTTTGAAAGCTTTGAACATGAATGTGAATGAAATATATTTTGCACATGCCCAAGTGAAGAGCTCTATAAGTTCAAGTTGAAGCAATGAAAAGGAAAGTTGGTTGATTAGGCTCTTCTAATGAGCCACAAAGTTAGTAATAGATTCATCTTCAAAATTTTGAATGGAGTAGAGGTTGGTAATGGAAACTTTCTTCGATATATTGATCAAAAAGTGATCAAATAAGTTTTGGGCTAATTAGGTGAATAAGAGGATGGAATGTTTGGGTATGGTACTATACCAATTTAATGCTGGTCTAAATAATGACATAGGAAAGGTATGGAGGAGAAAAGCATAATTTTGGGTAATCAATTAGCATGAATGCCTAAATTCTCTTAAATATTGTTGAGGGTCTTCTTTACTATTAAACTTGGTAAATTCTAGAAGTTCTGACTAGGCTAGACAAGGTTTGATGGGGACCAAAGGGTGAATAGGTTCATTTTAAATTTGATCCTAGGATAAGAGATTATGGGCTCCAGAGATGGATGACTCAAGGGTAGTCATCTTGTCCATGATCAACTTTATAAAATCTACTTAAAGTTGTTGAGATGCATAGTTATATGGTATGTTTTGTTAAGGATGGATGATGTGTGAAGAGCTAGTAGATGGTTGAGATGATTCCATACATTGGAATGTGGTCTTTGGAGGTTGGGTGGAAGATATATATTGGTATGTGTGTGTTAACGGTTGGGTAGATGTGGGTCGTTGAATAATGGGCATATGCCTTTGTGGGTTATAAATATTGCTAAAGGTTGCATGTTAGATCAGAGTGGCGGTTGGGTTAGTGGTTAATGGAAGGGTGGTGACTCTTATGCTGGTTGGTGGTAACATGGAGGGTATAGACACCACAAGAATTGGAAGTGGAGTAGTGTTTGATGGATTGGAGGTAACTAGAGGAAGATGGGTAGTGCTAGAGGTAGGCACTCATATTGTGGGGGAGTGATTAATAAGAGGTATAAGAGTAGTGCTAGTTTGGGTTGGTGAGTTAGTTTTGAAGGAGTTGGTGGTTGATGATAAAATTTGGGTAACTAAAGGTTGAGTAGTTCCTATGGTAGTTGATGTATTCTCCATGAGGTGGAGAGTAATACCATAAGGTATATATCTAGGTGGGGTCAAAACTAAGATTTATTTAGATGTGGTTCTTAGGTAGCATTGTAAGGTTGCATGATTGTTATTTAGGAAACTGACAAAATCTACATCTCTTAGGATTACCCGAGTAAGACTTCCTAGAGAGTGAGTGGAGTCTATGGGTTCAAAAATGTGTTCTATGGATGAATAGGTGGAAGTTGGTGATGGCTGATTTGGTGGTGGGTTTTGTTCCTTGAAATCCTTTTACTATTGGTGCGTGAGAACCATATGAGAAGATAAGAAAAAGATGATACATTCTCATACCTCAAACAAAGAAAAATAAAAAAAGACTCAAGGAAAATAATGTATTTACTAAGAGTGAGTTAAATCTTAGGATTATTTTTAATCTCTGTTTTGGTTTATACCTTAGAAAAGTGTGAAGATGAAATTGAATTGAGTAGGTCCTAAATGTTAGGTTGTGGAGCTAAAAGCTTCAACCTTTGCAAACTGTGGAACAATGGTTGTTGAGATCTAGGAGCACCAGCGTCGGCAGCAGGACCGACGTCGGCAGAGACCAGAGCAAAAGGCCACCGGTGACGGCAGGAAGTCGGCCGACGTCGGCAGAACCAGACAAGCAGGGACCGATGTCGGTCGCCTGTGTGTTCCAGAACTGCCTGTTTCATAGACATTTAGTTAAGTGAACGAAGAGTTTGCATGTTGAGACCAGTTAGAGTCTTGGGCTACGAGGATAATTGTCTAAATTAAGAGTCTAAGTTATTGTTTGAGTTAGGGATCTATTTATAGACCCATTGGCATGTATTGTATAAGGCATGAGATAGAAAGGAAGAGTTCCTTCTAGTTGTAAGATCTGTGAGTTGCAGGTTGTTGCAAGCTCATTGGTGATCTACATGTAAGTTTGGTCTTTGAATTGCAGGTTGCAGGTTCATGAGAGATCAGCTTGAAGTGCTATAGAGTGCTTGGTGTACCGGCAGGGTTATTACTGACTGGTTGGTGAGGTGAACACCAATTCTGTGTGTGAGTTGGTTGTTGGGACCATTTTTTGTGTAGGAGAGTGTGTGTGAGAAGAATTACTGTACACTTGAGGTGTGGTGAATCTCTGTAAGGTGAAAGAGTGTGGTGGCTCTTTGATGTATTCTTTTCTATATAGTGTTAATACAAGATAGTGTATTGTCTCTCATATTCTGTGCTATTGGTGAATTCTAGTTACTTGTGTTTCTGGTTATTTCTGCATATTCAATTGCTTATATTTGGTAATCATACTGTGTTCTTTCTGAGGAGCAAGATCCTAACGGGTGGAATTAGAACAGGTATGTTTGTTCTTGGGATTTTATCCTCCACCCCTCCCAACAAGTGGTATCAGAGCTTTTAGTTGGGATACTAACAGATTGGTGTAGATCTGGGTAGTGTGTTTTGATTACAGGTTACTCACAGGGTTTCTGTTTGAGTGGGAGTTGAGCAATGGCAGAAAATAGTCAACTACGAATGGAAAAGTTTAATGGCAAGAACTACTAATTATGGAGGATGCAGATTGAGGACTATCTGTATCAGAAAGATTTGTACTTACCGTTGGGTGGGGTTACTAGCAAACCCTTGGATATGAAAGATGAAGAATGGGAGGTTCTTGATCGAAAGGCTCTGGGATCTGTTAGATTGAGTCTTGAATCATCTGTGATTTCCAGCTTATCACAGTGTAAGACAACGGTGGAGTTGATGAAATCTTTGGCAAATTTGTATGAAAAACCCTCGGCTTCTAATAAGGTATTTCTTATGAAGCGTTTATTTAATTTGCAAATGTTGGAAGGTGGATCTGTTCATAGCCATCTTAGTGATTTCCATGGTTTGGTAAACCAGTTAAGTTTCGTCAATATTGTATTTGATGATGAAATTAGAGCTCTCTTAATCTTGTGTTCATTACCTGAAAGTTGGGAAGGTTTGGTAATGGCAGTTTCTAATACTGTGTCTCCTTCAAAAGTCTTAAAAGTGGATGATGTTGTGAGTGTAATCTTGAATGAAGAGATACACAGGAAAAGCACAGGTGAATCATCTGGAGATGCTTTGAGTGTTGAAGGAAGAGGAAGGCCAAGAGAGAAGACAGAGCGTGGGAGATCAAGGTCGAAGATAGGCAAGAGATCCAAGTCCAGGTATGGCAGAATAACCTGCTGGAAGTGTGGAAAGCAAGGGAACTTAAAGAGAGATTGCAGATCAGGTATAGAATAGCATGAAGAACATGAAGAAGAAGTAGATGTTGTGGGTTACGTTGTACAGGATGCTCTGGTATGTTCTTTGGATAAAGTAGAATCTTGGGTATTAGATTCAGGTGCCTCTTTTCATGCATCCCCACATAGGGAATTTTTTCATGAGTATGTCTAGGGAGACTTTGGAGAAATTTGTGTAGGGGATGGAAAGCCTTATCAGATTGTTGGCAAAGGCAAAGTGAAGCTAAAATTGCAGACAGGTGACACATGGGTGTTAAAGGAGGTCATGCATGTCCCAGTTCTGAAGTGAAATCTGATTTCTGTTAGAAGTTTGGGTGAAGAGGGTTGCACAGTAACTCTCACAGCGGACTCTTGGAAGGTTACCAAGGGTACACTTGTTGTAGCTAGAGGTAAGAAAGTAGGTACGCTTTATCTATCTACTTGTTTTACTGATTCTCTTTCTGGGTTATCTACTTCAGCTGTAGATTCGGAGATGTGGCTTAATAGGCTTGGCCACATAGATAAGAAAGAGATGCTGGTTCTTGAGTCAAAGAGTATGCTTTCAGATTTGGAAGGCATGGATCGTGGTTTTTGTATGAAGAAGAAGTTAAGGTTTCTTGAGGAATCTGATGTTAGTGACAAGAACAAGAAAGCCTTGGTTTTCAAGGAGAAAGTGACGGACAGAGTTCAGCACAAGGTGCAGAGGAATTCTGAGTAGAGCAAGGGTGATTTGGACAAGGGTTTGATCCAAAAAGAGCTCGCGGGAAAAAGTTAGGTCTCACAAGAAAAACACAGAGACTGATGTTGGCAGGAAAATTGACGTCGGTGTCCAGACAGGGACCGACATCGGCTATGTGCAGCCCGACGTCAGTGACTCGGGGCAGAAAGAGACCGGCGTCGGCCAGGGGAAACCGACGTCGGCAGGGAGGCAGTCACAGGAAACCGACATCGATCGGCTGTAGACTGAGATGTGACCGGCATCGATCACTGAGATGAATTTTGGGTGGACAGCGTGTTGTCATGGAGTCTCAAGCGCCCATATGGAGGACTGAAGGTGTAAGTAAGTTCTTAAATTTGTCATTTCCCTTCTTTACACTACTTGTTGCTCACTTATGGCATAGGACTAGGAAGTTGTTAAAGAAGCAAAACAGGTAGATCCAGGAAACAGTGGGAGCTTGGCATGGATGAGGATGTGATTCCTTAGAGGAGAACCAAACAGGTGTTTTGGGTAGAGTTGCCAGCTGGAAGTAAGCACTGAGAGACGAATGGATGTTCAGGATGAAGAAGAGCGGAAATGGATACGTGAGATGGAAGATCAAGGTATTTGATCTTGTGTGTGCTGCAGGGCAATGGAGGTTTGATCATTGTGTTTCTCTTTACCAGGTTGGATAGTATTAGCTACACTATCCTATTTTCTGTATGATGTGCTTGTTGCAGGGCTAAATATACAGGTATTTCTGAACTAAAGGTAAAGCTAGTTCAGGTGTTTGTCATGGAGAATCTGCGAGCAGCAAGATTCTTTGGCATGAGTGCATTCTAGAGACATGGAGGTCTTGTTGACTTTGTTTCAGGATGATTGTGTGAAACCGGTTAGCACACCGATGGTTAGACAGTTCACAGAACAGGTGTCTTGATTCACATAATGAGGTTGAGTGCATGGTATGTATTAAACCTGAGTTTTCCCAAGTAGTGGGAGTCATCACAAGTTGGAGTCAATCCGGGAGAGTAATACTGAACAGCAGTTCAGTGGGACTAGCAGCAGATGCACATGCTATGCAGGGTCAAGTTCTTTTTCTACATGGTTGTAGATGCGGATGTGGCAGGTAATTTGGATGACGGTTTTTTGCACCATAGATTTTATGGTGGTTGGTCTTCAAGAGTGATCTTGAGGAGGGATACAAATCCAAGGGAACAAACTAGACGGTGTATAGGTACAGGTACAGGTTGCAGCTGTTTATCTCCAAGTGGGAGATTGTTAGGTTGTGGAGCTAAAAGCTTCAACCTTTGCAAACTGTGGAACAATGGTTGCTGAGATCCAGGAGCACCGGCGTCGGCAACAGGACCGACGTCGGCAGAGACCAGAGTAGAAGGCCACCAACGACGGTAGGAAGTCGGCTGACGTCGGCAGAACCAGACAAGCAGGGACCGACGTCGATCGCCTGTGTGTTCCAGAACTGCCCGTTTCACGGACAGTTAGTTAAGTGAATGAAGAGTTTGCATGTTGAGACCAGTTAGAGTCTTGGGCTGCGAGGATAATTGTCTAAATTTAGAGTCTAAGTTATTGTTTGAGTTAGGGATCTATTTATAGACCCATTGGCATGTATTGTATAAGGCATGAGATAGAAAGGAAGAGTTCCTTCTAGTTGTAAGATCTGTGAGTTGCAGGTTGTTACAAGCTCATTGGTGATCTACATGTAAGTTTGGTCTTTGAATTGCAGGTTGCAGGTTCATGAGAGATCAGCTTGAAGTGCTATAGAGTGCTTGGTGTACCGGCAGGGTTATTACTGACTGGTTGGTGAGGTGAACACCAATTCTGTGTGTGAGTTGGTTGTTGGGACCATTTTTTGTGTAGGAGAGTGTGTGTGAGAAGAATTACTATACACTTGAGGTGTGGCGAATCTCTATAAGGTGAAAGAGTGTGGCGGCTCTTTGATGTATTCTTTTCTGTATAGTGTTAATACAAGATAGTGTATTGTCTCTCATATTCTGTGCTATTGGTGAATTCTAGTTACTTGTGTTTCTGGTTATTTCTGCATATTCAATTGCTTATATTTGGTAATCATAATGTGCTCTTTCTGAGGAGCAAGATCCTAATGGGTGGAATTAGAACAGGTGTGTTTGTTCTTGGGATTTTATCCTCCACCCCTCCCAACACTAAACAAGGTAGTCTATGTTTGGTTCTGGGTTATGTATAGGCACTCAATAGAAGTTTGTATTGGTCTAAGTACATGGCTTGGTACTTGGAGGTTACTCCTCTCATGTCACAATTCTGTAGCTGGTGCAGGTGCTTAGCCAATATGTATCAATTTCTAGAGTTTATACTCAGTTAGAGAACTGAGTTAGTTATCCCCTCAGTGATTAAATCTAAGTAAAATAACTGAGAAAGGGTAATGTGATCTTATAGATTATGAAATCCTAGTTGGGTCTTGTCTCAAGTATGTTTTAATGCTTTATTGTGCAAGTGGTTTGGTTTACATAACATTTTTGAACTATGATTAAGTCATAATGCTTTTAATTAAACTAGGTGAGATAAAATCGAGTAAGTAATCCATGGATGCACTCAATTTTGACCAATTTTTTTAATATTAATGAAGGTAAGAAAAAATAAAATTCACCTAAATTCAACATGAAAATTCAATCCTAATCTTTTGATGAATGTTATTTTCTTTCTTTTTAGAAATGCAATAAAATTAAATTTTCTAAAAAATACAACTAAAACTTTTTTTTTGTAAAAAAAGAAGCTTAATTTTCTAATAATTCAACTAAATAAATTTCAATAATATAATTATAAATGTCTTAAAATATTTAATAACATAAGAAAACTCAAGGGTCCCATTGGGCATGCCAAAATATTTCTATCTAATTTTTAATTTTTCTTAAGTGTGAAAAGAAGAAACTAGTTAAGTAGGGTATGTAGAACAATACCTATTGAATGTGCATATGTTGAATCTAGAATTTTTGAAAACTCCTCTTTTATTAGAGAATACTTACCTATAATAAGAAAGCACTACTATAAATTTTTTTGGTTAGACAAGTAGTTGGGTGGATTGCATAGCGTGAGCTAGATCCTAGAAGTGAAAGTTTTCTATGAGGCTATCAATCCACCTGCTTTTAATTCTTAAGTTGAAATGATAAAATAAATATAATTTCCTTAAATGAATATAAAATAAATCAAAATATAAAAAATAATAACAAATTAATTGATAAAATTAGATGTTTTACTAAGTTAACCAAAATGAAGTAACTAGTTTGATTATACTAATGCTGAAAATTGGTTAAGGCAAGGTTATGGTTTTGAGTTTGGTAATTTAATAAGGGTAAAAAGTATTGTTTGGTTGGGGTTGATTGAGATAATAAAATGAGAGGGATGGATGGTTAAAAAATATAAAACAAAAAGTAACTAGGGTAGCAAAAGGATGAGGGAACAAAGACGTGGAGGTGGTAAAGGTACAAAGAGGGCAAAGGAGGTAAATGGAATTATAATGGCAAAGGTGATAAAAGAGGTAAATGGATGAATATGGAAAGTGGATTAAGGGATAAAGGTCAAGGTAATAAAAGGAATAAATTAATTAAAAAAATTAAAAACAAATAAAGTTATTTTGAGGCTTGTTGATGTGGTTGATATTGTTGATGATGTGATGAAGGAATCCCGTGGTAATTTCAGTAGAGCTTCATTAATTTGAATTGTTTTCCTCCAAAATGTGGATGACCTAAGAAATGATTAACTCATTCAAAGACCTATAACTAGATGTTAATAATCAAATACTAACTTCTCCCTTAACCTTGGGTGAAGGAAATGGCGGTATTTATAGCATTTATTGTCAAGAACCATGTCAAAAGAGGGAATAGTAGAAGTATGGTGCCATTTACCATGTGATTCATGAATGAGTCAAATATGAGGTTGATGTGGATTCCCATTTGGGTTGGTGAGTCTTCCACCTTGCACATGAGTCTAATTTTGAATGAGAATCATGCATATGGGTCTAAATGAGGCTAAAGATTTTTCACCACCCTTTCTTATCTTCATCCAAGCACTTAAAGAGATAGCACGTAAAATGTGGCACAATTTTCCATGTGGTGCATGAATGAGTCAAAGATGAGGTTGGTGGGAATTCCTATTTGGGTTGGTGAGTCTTCCATTTAGGTTAAAAAGTCAAAAATGGGTGCACTTTCTCTTTCCCAAAGTACTAAAGAGGTAGGTATCTCATTTTGAAGGCCACTTTCATGTGTGAAGAGAAAATAGATGTTTAATGATGGCCACTTAAGGGGAAATTAACCATATTTCAAGGGGATCATTATAATGCTTAAATGAGGTCATTAAACACCTTATGAAAGGGTCCCAAGTGGGGTATGATGTCCCACATCAAGCCACCTCACTTCTAAGCCATATCACTTGCCATATCACCTTCTATGTCACTTACCATGTCACTTACCATGTCACTTGCCATGTCACATGCCATGCCACTTGTCATGTCACTTTCCATGTCACTTACCATGTCATCATGAATAGTGATAGTGGGTCCCATAGTAAATAGTGATAGTGAATAATACCTTTAAACAGTATTTTTGAATAGGAGAAAAGTGATTTGATTAGATTAATAAGGGTTAGTTAAGGGTTAAAAATATTTATGGGGTATTTAAGGGGTCTTAAGGCATTTAGTCATCAAAAACTGTAAGTGTGCAATTTCTAGTGTCTACACTTGAAGTTATAAATACAAGGTCATCCCCATTGATGTTTAAGATATCTTGGTGTAATGTTATAATAAACAAATATATACAAAGAAACCTTTCATGTAATGTTACCATGCCAAATGCATGAGCCAATCAACCCAACCAAGGTGCCAAGGAAAGGTGAAGCCAATAAAGCTCTATTGATGAAGAATATTTGATGTACAAGCTGAGTAAGCCATTTTTACAAGCCATATGGAGCTCCAAGGAAGGTAGAATAAAGTTTTATTTTATGTTTTAGTCATGTTTCATATACATTCCTATTACATATGCTCTCCCTAGTCTAGGCTAGAGGTGATAGTGTTTAGTGTGTTTATTTGGATTTAATTTTATCTTACTAACACAATACTAATCTTCTCTCTTGGATTCCTTGCTTACCTAATAGAATGCCTAGTGGGACTTGATTGAAAATCCCAAATCTTCATATTTTTCCCTCAATTATTCTCTTCCCTTTTCATTTATTAAAAAAAACAAAAAAAATAACTGTTAAAATAGTTGTCATTTTTAATCCATTTACTTTTTTATCTATTTTTTGATAGGTTGTTCTTATTGATTTCAATCTAATTCTCTCATAATTTTCATTGAAATCTAATTTATAGTTTAGAAGTTATGACTCTTTTAGTGACTATATATTTTGTTTTGAATAAATGAACATTAAAATAATCATATTTTTTTAATTCAAAAATTAATTGTTGTTGAATTTTTTATAAGTGGTGCACATTTGTGTTATCTACATTTTCTATAAATTTCATCAAAGTCTAATTTATAGTTTTTTAACTATCAATATTTTACTAATTGTCCCTTTTATTTATTAATATTTGTTTTAGTTGTTTTTTAATTTTGTTTTACATTTGCAAGTTATTTTTTTTATATATTTTCACTTGTAGGTATTTGGTATTTGGGAGATTTTTAATATTTTGATTTTTTAGGTTTTGATTTTCTAATATTACCCAAAAAAATGAAAAAAAAATATAGAAAACCCTCTAACACTTTTTATATGACCCAAAGACCAAAAAAAGACAATTTTAAATACTATAAAGTTGCAAAACTCACATTTAAAAATTGGTGTTCGAAAAATATTTTTTCTTGAGTTATTTTCATTTTATTTAAGTTTTCATACAACACCAAAGGGATAAACTTCATGACATATTTTGTTTGGTGATATAAAAATAAACTCTCACTTTATTTAAATACTCATAAGAGTTTCATTTTTATGTTTGTTATTTGAGTGTTTGTTTATCAAAATTAGTGTCATGTGTATGCTCTTCCCCCATTCCCTTTAGGGAACTTGGGTGATAAAAAATGCTCATTCATTGCATTTGTCACTTTTATCCAAAAGCATGGAAGGAAAGTCACTAAGGCTCTCCATAAAATTCAATTTATTTGGATGACCCAAAAATGACCCTAAAGTCCTTCCATTTTCTTTATTTTCATTTATTTTGGCTTGTGAGTTGGAGCTCACTTCTCCTTCAAAACTTATTTAGGAGTGAGTTGACTTGGGGCTTCATCTTTTGAAATTGTACCAAACCTACTATATGATGGAGTATATAAATTGAGGGTGACATATTGTGACACTTATTTTAGTGTTTAAACAAGCTCCATTAGTGGTACTTGGACTTGAAATGTAGGGGTAACTCAAGCATTGCACTACACTAAGTAATTGATGGATGTAGTGGTTGTGAAAAGGACTAGAATTTCACATAACAAGATGGTTGATGTGGATCCAAATGATGTGATTATGCCCTAGTATTTTCCACACATATGGGACCATATATAAATAATTTTTTTTAATAGTTTAGACAACCTCACTGACTTTGAACATATTGTTGATGTAGGGCGAGTAGCCTGAAGTTCCATGTCACCATACAAACTCTTGAGAGAAGAGGGGGACTAAAAAATATAATTTTCATGATCTTTTACTTTTTGGATTAATAATTTAAAATCCTCTTAAGATAAATTATATATATGGAATTTGATAGTATGATGCAACCTTGTCAATTTAGGATTAGAACATTACACTTATGTGTTTTTATTATTTTATCATTTTATCTTAAGTTGTAACTACTTATTTATCATATCATGTAAAAATGAGTCTTGTTATACATCATTCCTTTATTTTAAGATGTGTTATGTGATATATTTGGCACCATACCTTGCCTTAGTCATTAGCAAACTTTTATGTGTGTGTCACATGATTGAAAAGAGGTGTCATTACACTACCCATTTCATTCCAAATCTTGTGCCTTGTAAGTCTTGAAATAAACCATTTTACATATATTTAGATCATGATAACATCTATATACTTCTCAAATCATTTCAAATACTTATTACATTGTATCCAATTCCAATTACATTTTCAAAAACCACATGAGCTTTTTGGGTCTATACCTAGTATCATCATGCCTAACTTGTCTATTTTGAAAAAACTAGTCTTCTAAATTAATTTTGAAATTAGTTCATCCTCATGAGCTTAGTTATTTGTGGACTCTTTAGTCATTATACTATCGTATCTACATTTGTTCTTGTACATCTTTAATCTATAAAATATATTATATCCTTGAGTTATGCTTGTCAATCTGTCATACTGGGGCATAACTAAAAATCATTATTTAATCCAGGTCATTTTAATGATTATAACCACCAATAAAAAAACAATTATTTAGATTCATATACCCTACTAGTGTAGAGATGAATTAAAAAATGGTTAGATCAAGCACTAGTCATGAAAAACACAAGAAATGCATAAGAACATAATAATCTAGGCCAACCTATTCAATAGGGTGTGCAAAGATAATTAAGAACAAATGAAATAAATAAAACATATGTTACCTTCCCAAGATATTCCCATCATCTATAAGCAATCCAAAAACATGTTTTTTCCCTTGATTTGATGCTCAAGTCTTCAACAATGGTGCAAACCAAGCTCCTCTACCATCTTCAGAACACCAAGCATAATATAGGCTCATGATATGAAATCAAATATATGCCTATCAATGAAGCTATCCTATTGAAAATGAATAATAATAATCAATGCAATGAGATGTTGTGGTGATAATCATAAATTATAAGTTTACATAAATTAAGCTTAAATATGTGAGTGAGAAGTTTCCTATTTATAGATTTTCTAAATTGATCAGGATCAATCATGATCATCCATCTCAAGATCAAGATGTGTGGCCATAAAATAATCCAATTATGTAAATAAAATCCATAAATATCCTCATAATGATTTATGAGAAAGGAGAATTAAAGAGGCATGGGAAGTCATAATTTTGATATTTATTACATTTATGGCTTATGGATGCCACCCCAAAAATGATATCACTTGATGATACAATTGATAGGAATAAATTTCCAATAAAGGAATGTTTAATAAATCTCATAAAATTCTTAGTTAAACTCATAATTTAGTTTAATTTTCCTAAGTAATATTAATAAAAAATTAAGAAAATCTTTGAAAATTAGTTGCATTCCATTAATGAAACTATTTAGAAAGTCATATTACTAAGCCATAATTTGACTAGAGAAGAATTAGAAGGTGATGTTAGTTGTGTATAGATAGTTATCCCATTTAGGATGTTATAAACACAAAATAACACATGCATGTGTCATGTGCTTTCAAATTAGAAGAAAAGAGTGATCTAGAGTACCAAAATGTATTTTTATCATTTTAACTCGAAATGATTTGTTCAAAGTTAATAATTATATAAAATGCATTTCCCCATTTTGGGATATATTAGCCTAAATAGACACTTTTATATGAAAAACTCTAATAATTTATTGTGTTTAAGTGATTTTGGCCCAAATTATGTATTTTCATAATTTTTGAGTAAGATTGATAATTTCAACATAATGGTGTTAGTAATTAGATTTATACATTTTACCCCTATTTGAGAAGGCATAGCAAGACATTAAGGAAAAGAAACATCTTTAAAATAAAAGAGTTGTTTAATAATAAATTGGAAATAACCTAAGATGCTCCTTCGAGAGGACATACTAGGATGAAATAGAAGGAAGGACTATCGAAAAGAGAAAGTGAGATTAACCCATGGAATAGATTAAATATAGATGAACTAATGCTTTCATGCATTGATTTAATCAATGATAAAAATATAATTATAATATAATGGGACCCTAAGAAGGGGGGAATGGGAAGGATACAATTCAAAAATAGAAGTAACACATTTTAAACACACCCAAAGCTAGGGTGCAAGCTGTGCACTTTAGAACTGATCAATCCTGAGATAAATTGCACACTAAAATATTTATAGAATGAGGGAAAAATACCATAGAGCTTAGAATTAGAATAAAAGGATAATGTTGTCTCCAAAGAGAATAAATAATAATGTGCCCCTATAGAGCAGATATGATTATGTGATAAATAATGTTTCCCTAGTTGGGCTGATTTTGATCACTGATAAAGAATGGTTTGCCCCTATAAGGATAATTTGATTCAAGAACGGCTCAAAGGTAGTATCCCTATAGGAAAATTAATAATCAATAAATCAAGGATATAACCTAATCTATAGATTAAAGATGAGTGGGTGAAAACATAGAGGCGATGGTTTAATGACTGTAAGAGCCATAAAAAACTAGGCATATGAGGGTACATAAAGTGATGAAAGATATGAAAAGAAGAATTAAGGTGGTCAATCTAACATGAGATATATAATGTATTTAAGTGTTTCATACATATTCCAAATAGACCTCAAGTCAATGTAGTTCACCAAGAAATGGGAAATAATAGAATTAGGGATGAAGAAAACTAACCAATGTTTGATTAGACTCATAATGTATGCTAAGAGATGCATGCTATTATATATATTTATGTGTAGGAAAAGCTATTGGCACCTAGTTCATTTGGTTTTCTTGAGAGCAGATCATCAGAGATGCATCGACATTGAGACTTGGACCCCAAATCACATAGTGCTTGTTATAGCAAAATGAAATTATGCATTATAAGTATGAGTGACCTATAATGACATTGTATTTAAATTGAGCTAAGTTGGTTCAAATTTGAATGTTTATAATTAATAATAATGATAATAACTACCAATATAAAATTTAAAACCATTTACATTTAAATAAAAAACAAAAAATAAAGAAAAAATATATAAATGAACCCAACTTAAAATCTAGATATGAATAATCAAAACTTAAGTAGGAACAACATTCTATAAAAACAAAGCAAGAACATATTAATAACATGAGATAAATATATTAATAATCAAGATCCATGTGGACTATCAAGATGTACTTTAAAAAAAAAACAAAACAAGACCAAATAGGAACTCAAAAGACCAAACAAACAAACAATAAACATGCACACAAAACAAAATGTTTTTGAGTTTTGAAATTTTATGAATGTTTTTGTAATTTTCTATGTATCTCAACTCAATTGAGGATTAAGAGACATAGAATGGTCCAATTCACAAAATGGCAAGGGTAATTCAAAGAGAGATTGTGAAACAACAGGAACGTGCCAACTTAAAATACTTGTAAGATGGCAAGAGCATATGAAAAGGGGGACTTAGTTAACCTCAACATGAATTGAGTATAACTTAAATAACCCCATTATAACCTCAAGTAAAAATGATTCTACCTACACAAAAGGCAATGAATAACCAACCAGGTCATAATAAGTTCACAAATAAAGGGAAACAATAAGGTAAATGATAATAGTAATGACTAAGTGATGTGAAAATGCATCATAAAAAGGTGGTATACCTAATTTTACCATAGGTGGTTATAATTAAAAAGCAATTTCATAATTATAATTTTATCAAAGGTAGTTATAATCAAGGGTATTGAATAGAATACTAATTTATCCATAGATGGTTATAATCAGTGATACTAGATAAGATGTTAGATGAAAGATAACTTACCAGATTAAATAACACACTACTTCCATAGATTGTCATTCAACACAATATTATAAAAATATTGAAACTATATTATAATCCCCTCATGAAAGGTGTAGGAAGAACCAAAGGACCCAAGATCAAAATAGGGTAAGCAGGATGACTAAAAATAATCCTTGGTCAATAATAAAGACATGGTATAAATAAAATTATAAGATCCTTGGCTATAATGGAAAAAAGGTTGCTCCCAAATGATAATTGGCATAACATGCTCATAACATGGTGAGAATATGGACTTAGTTTACTTGAAAAATAGTGATAGTATTCAAACTTAATAACTTCTCACAAAATGGTGAGAGCATGGCAAAAGTGATCGAGTTGACCTCAATAGAAATTGAACACTGCCTACATAGTTTCAAAGGACCTCATGAAAATATAGTTCAAATAAGTGATAAAAATGGAGCATAATGGTATAAAATATCTAAAATAAAATGGTCTATAGGGTTACCCCTAAGAAATGAGGCAAAGGAAAATGGAAGGGTCAAATGGAAAATGGCAAAAGAAAAACATTTCTACTACTCCTGCTGACATAGAGATGCACATCCTAATCAACATGTGAGATAACTAGAATAATCAATCATAAAAACTGCTACCCAACACCTGATTTTAATAGATAATCTATCAATAAATTACTATAGATCTAGACTTTGATAATGTGTTTGTGATCTTTGTTGGTCATTGATTTTATTTCCTTCAAATGTCGAGACAAGATATCTTTATAGCCTCTATAAAGGAAAGTGCTACCAAGGCATGAGATAAATGATATAAATGGGTGAAAAAATGTGGATGATAATGAATTGTATAATGAATGGGAAATAAATGAAGATTGGGATTTTTAGGCACACACAATGTTGTTGATTCTGGATTTGACATAATTTTGGTTGTGGCAGTGCTGAAGACCTCTAAAGATGCTCTTAATAGAATTGGAAAATTTTTATGTTTTTTAAATCTTGAGAGTAGATACCATTTGATTATGCTATAGATTAGAAGTTATAATTATTTTCTCTTTTATTTTGTCTTTATCAAATAATGAAGAACTTTTGTGCTTAACTATTGGTGCCTCAATGAGGTTTTCACCAATGCATTTGTCCTGATTATCCCATATTGCCTTTGAGAAGGTTTCACAAAGAGATATTAACATTTGAATTTGATTTTATTCTAGTTCCTTCAAAAAGGTATCATAAAATATGCTAAGTTTGACCTTTTCTCATCCCATAGCACCTCTGAAAAAGTTTCACAAGGAGATTGTTCTTCTATAGGAATTTGGTCTTAGTTCCCCTAATATTCTATACCTGATATGTTTCCATGGATGCAGTTTAATAAAATATAATTCTATCAATCCTAATTGGCACTTATATTAAGTGAAATGTCAATATAATGTCCATGTTAGAGGGTGGTAATAATGGGATGATGAATGGCAACATAATCCTCATATAAGATACTAGGATAATTTATGTCTATGTTGAAGTAATCATCCTCAAAAATCATAGAAGGATCACAAATATATTCAAATTGATAAGGAAATTATAACCAATACTGTAAGAACCATGACTGTACTATATTTTTGAAGTTGAGTCCAATTCAAAGGACTCTAAATCTGATGTTGAGACTAGTAGTGATTCTACTTCTAATTCTAAATTTGATGTCAGTTCAGATAGGGAACCTGACTCTAATGTTGTTTCTTCATATGTTGTGGTTGTTTCTATAATGATATTATGTTGAATTCTTGGTATTGAACAAGTAATGGCTTGTGATGACATAATGTCTATATAAAAATTGATTCATCTAGGAAGGGTTCAACATAGACTGGCTCATCCAAGTGAAGCCCCTCAAAGAGAGGGAACCACTCAAGGGATGACTCAATCGAGTCCTATCTGTCAAAAAGGGACTTCTTTATGAGTGGAAAAAGATTAATAGACAACTTTTTAGAGACTATCTTGTCAAGGAGATGAGGCCCTTTAAAAATAGGTAAAATATGAATAGGTAACTCATCACAAGTTGACTCTTCATAAAGGGGTGTTTCAAAAATAACATCATGGATTTAGTTCATAATTGGTTGTAAAATATCAACTTTGAACACATGTTAATCCTCATAAGATGACTCTTGAAGAGGTAATGTTTCTTGTTATGGCTCATAGATCAACACATAATTTTTAAAGTGGGGAAAAATTGGTTCAGGGTGAATAATGGTTTGTGGTTCACTAATAGACTCTCCAAAAATTAGACTATCAAAGAAGGGATCAACAAAAAATAGCTCATCAAAGTGATTTTGTTCAATAATAGGTTCAAAAAATTATGGTGATGGGCCAATAATGGTAATAACAAGATGCTGCATAGTTTGGTTTCTTGTGCAAACCAAAAGAGGAGATCCTAAAATGGTAACCTTTATATGTTGAGGAGCTTAAGTGCTCACACAAGCTGACAAAAAATATCCTATAATGGTAACCTTCACATGTTTTGAATCTTGATTACTCACACAAGTTGAAAGGGGATAACCTAGAATGGTAACCTTTAAGTACGATGTGCAAATTGAAGGAAGATATCCTAAAATGATAACTTTCGAGCATAATACATAAATCAAAAGGAAAGGATGAGGATGACATAAAAAAATTAGCATGGATTGAATTGGTATTCAACAAATAGACTCAAAGAGGGTGGCATCCTAAAATAAGATGAAGTGCTTATGTCCACCATAAAAGTTCTCTTATTCACCATACAAGTTCTCTACCTTGTAACTAGGGACATAAGAGACCCCACTACAAGTGTAACTTTGAGTCATGTATAAAAGGTTTGTTCTCTGTGTTTGACAAGATTTGAATAATGTTTTGTAAGTATTTAAACAAGGTATGAGTTTTGATCCTTCAAATAAATGAAAAGGTAAAAAAAAGACTATAATAAAAAGGAGGTGGCATAGTGTTTCAATGAATTTTATCTTATATTTTGAAAAAGAAGAAGAAGAAGAGGAAACTAAATATAGGTATGGTTAAAAACCCTGTCTAATTATGTGTACATTGAATCAGATGATTATGGAGAGCTCCTCTTTGGCTTGGGAGGATGAACTGAAAATAGGACAACACTAAAGAAAATGGTTTGTTAGATAGATATTTGGATGGATTTCCTAGCGCTAGCTAGATCCCAAAAGCAAGAGCTTCCTTAGAGGCCGTCAATCCACACATTTTAAATAATTAAGTTTATAAAAAAAGATAAAGTACCTACATCAATAATCAAAAGGTACTGAAATTGAACACAATAAATTCTTGATAAATAAATAGACTAAAATGACTCATATAAAAATAAGTGGGTCAATAATAATGATAAACAGGTCAAGTGTGCTTCATAAAATAGGTTAGGAGTCTATGAATAGGTAGATGAAGAGAAAACTAGATTTGGTTAAGGGTAAGTGGGTAAAAATAGCTTGCTATTATTTCTTTCCATAGTGACTATTAACAGTTGAGGTGACCATCAATGGTTAGAGTGACCATATGTGGTTAAGATAATCATCAGGAATTGGATAGACTATCAACACTCATGATGACCATTGGTGGTTACTATGTTGGGTCTAGGTGATAAAAAGGGTTAGATTGATAAGATTACAAAAGGTAATTCTAGGAGATTGGTTTGTGTTGGGTTGATTGTGAAATACAAAAAAAGTGTTTAAATTATTAAAATAGATATGTAGCTTTCTAGAGGTTCATCATGTGAATGATTGAAGTGATTGACTTATTGGTGGAGCTTAGCATGGTTTTGATAGAGTAATGGTACTTGAATATCAACTGAAGGGTAGTGGCAAGTTGGTTCTTTTTCATGATGGCTATATTTCTATAAGAACACTTGCAAAAGAATCTCTGGATGTAAAATCTCTTGATAGTTGTGGATGGATTATTTTCACCTCCTACTATTCTCTTCTTATAGACAAGGAAGGAGAGGTGAAATAATATTTTAACAAGGAGTCCAACTTGATATCTAATTTTAACTTCATCATGTATGAGATCACCCATGAATCAGACATTATAATTAAAGAAAAATAAGTTGGAGTTGAAGGGATAGTTAAGATAATTTAGATAGTGAAACCTGACCATTGATAGTTAGGGTGACTATTTAAAATTGAGGTGACCATCGATAATTGAGGTCTAAGATCAAATTTGGGTTAAAAGGTGGGTGTAGCTAGTAGGTCAAATTGACTAATGTTAAGCCTAGTTTGGGGTTGAATAGTCTAGGTTGGGTCTAAGGGGGTCTTGATGTGGTCCAGGGGGATTATAAAATTGAAACCATCATGTGCATATTTTTAGTGTCTATGTTTTACCCATTTTTTTAATGCAACTTTGAATTAATAAGTTGCAACACAAAAATGGATTGTAGGTTGAAGGTCAAGTTGCCCTAGGTATGAGAGGAGGTGTTCCCCCTCAAATTGGGAGTTGATGAGGTCAAAATGGAATCAAGTGTGAGTTTTATAAGTGGTGAAGGTGATGACGAAGGTAGATTTCATGAAGGTGGGAGATAGGTTGGGAAATGAAGTGTAAACATGTGTATGAAGTGTGACAAAAAGTGCAATAACTAAGATTATGCATAGACTAGATTACTATAGTTGGTAAAAACAAAGGTTGATGCTAAGAAAGATAAGTTATAAGTGGAATATGTGACCATATTTAGGCATGTTAGTATGGTTTAATAATAAATTCAAGTCTCCTAAATTATGTCAGTGTTTTCATGGGTATCCAGGGTAGGAAGTGCTCCCAGGGAAAACACAAACTAGTCAGGTGAGACCATAGGTATTCAAGGTAGGAAGTGCTCCCAAGAAAATACCAATTGGTTAGGTGAGATCATGGGTATCTAAGGTAGGAAGTAATCCCAAGATGACACCAATTGGTTGGGTGTGTGTAAGGTAGTGCACGTTTAAAAAAGTGGTCAATATGGTAATTATTGTCATTATGATCAAAGGACCATGAAAAAGTCATCACAAAAATTCACACTAGTTGGGTTGAAATAAACCAATGGCAAGGTGATGAGGTGGGTAGAGAATATAGTCTCCATGGGTGGGTACTTTATTAGGGTGGGTTAAAAGTTTACTTACTTGAGGTAAAAGGAAAAAAGTGGCACAAATTGACCGTCGATGGTTAGGGGGTTGAAAGGTGACCATCAGTGGTCAACTTGACCATAAAAAATTGGGGTATAAACCCTAAAACCATGGTGGTAAAAAAGGAAAAAAAATGAATCATTTGGACTCATTTACACATTTGAACTATGGAGCTCTTGTTGTTTCTTGTATTGGGTGAAGTTGCAGATAGTGATTACTAAGTAAGTGATTGATTGCTGAGGTGAATCAGTAGACTAAGTGGACCAATGAGGATGGGTAGTGGGTCCCCAGATTCTTCCTTGAAAATGGTCAAAGAATAAGGTAGGTGTTGAATTTAATTGATAGAGTTAGTTTTTAGTATGTATTACATTCAAGGTGATAGTGTAGTGTTGTGTTATGGATGTGGTGGGAGGGTTTTACGTCATGACTTAAGTAATAGGGTTTTTAGATTGAGGTTAATATATTGGGTTTGGATGAATTTTGGGTTAATTAGGTTTTTAGTTTTCCACTCAAAAAACACCCACAATGATCATCGATGGTTGGGACTGACCATCAATGGTCGACATCCATAAGGAGATGGATGCCTGACCATCAGTGATCAAGCTAGGTGGTAAAAAGTGAAGGTTAAGGGTTTAAAAGTGATATATACATAATGATTCATTAGAGTGAAAAATGAGATAGGGTAAGTGTTTGGTGTAATAAGCAAGTTTTAGGTATTGAGTATAGGAGGTTAAGAAATGGTTAGACGGGTAAAGTCAAGTAGGTGTAAAAGAGGGTAAGATTAGTTGTGGTAATTATTGGTCTATGAATTTTTTTAGTGGAAATGGTGGGGATTAGTTCATAGGTAGGGTATAGGTAACATTTCATTCGGGCATAAGTTTTAAAAATATGATAAGGTAGGAGAGGTGGGTGTTAGTGGTTAAGTTTATAGACAATAATAGTAAAGGGAACTAAATGTGTCTTCTAACAAACCTTATAGGCATGAGAGTAGATTCAAATGTAGCATCATGTACCTCACATTTTCATGAAGATACACTAGGAGATGACCCCAATGGATTGGGCACATATAGAGGAGGTTAGGCTCAGAGTGATGTGATACTACCAACATGTTCCATGAGATGTGGTGATGATCATGGCCCTCATTAAGAGATGGGATTTAG